>CM065736.1:25480858-25488358 GCA_033310375.1 Conus canariensis | reverse complement strand
GTTGGTCCCGAGACGAGGGGGGAGCCAAAGAGGGCGGGTCAGCGGAACCGCCGTTTGATGGCGGGTGGGATTGGGCGGGGGGGTTGATCTTTGGTGCTGGGGTTCGGGGGTCGTCTGTCAAGGGGGGTGGTTTTGTTGGAATCTGTCTCAAAGGGAGGATGAGGGTGTTGAAGGTGGATCGGAGAATAACTGTGGAGAAAGTCTGGTGGTTCTGAAATAGAATCTTCGAGTGCATGTACATAGGTATACACACAGACATATACATGCACGCGCGAGAGCGCGCGCACACACACACGCACGCACGCACGCACGCACGCACACATATACATACATACACACGCGCGCACACACATACACGCTCACACACACATGCACGCACACACACGTACGTATACACACACGCACATACTCGCACACATGTACACGCACACACACAACACAACACACAACACAACACAACACAACACAACACAACACAACACAACCACATGCACTCACACGCGCACGCTCTCTCTCTCTCTCTCTCTCTCTCTCTCTCTCTCTCTCTCTCTCTCTCTCTCTCTCTCTCTCCCCTCTCTCACGTACAAACACATGCACGCACATAAATAACTGCATGTGCACGCACATACGCATGCACACACAAAAACATACACAAACGCAGGGACACATGCGCGCGCGCGCCACACACACACACACACACACACACACACACACACACACATACAAACATGTGCACATTATATATTCTTACACACACGCGCGCGCGCGTGCGTTCACACACACACACGCACACACACACACGCACGCACACACACACACACACACACACACACACACACACACACACACACACACACACACCACTTCTGCATATACTCTTAAACAGAGCATATAGGAGAGAGTGAGAAATGGACAGACCGTGGTAGAGAGACGGGCACACCACATTTGCAACTGCAAGTCATACAAACTTCCCCCCTCCTCTTCCCCTCCCCCTCCATTCACCCTACACCCCATCCCGGTCCTTCCTCTTCCTTCCCGTCCGCCACACACACACACACACACACACACACACACACACACACACACACACACACACACACAGTGACAAAAATGCAGGACTTGCAATGCGATGGTGAATCAGGCAAAACATTTTCCTCCGCTAGCTTGCCTCCCCTTTCTCGCTCCGTTTCATTTTGTCTGTATATTACTGATAAATTCAGCTTGAAAGCGACTCCCTTTACACATGTTCTTTTAGAGTGTTAGGACTTGCATGATGTAAGACACAAACATTTTACGGCAGATTCCATGAAAACCTTGTTCAGTGATGTTCCGCCTGACGCGATCTCTGAATTCTTGAAAGAGATTAACATTTTTCATCGGATCTGAGATTTTACAGTGGAAAGATTTTTTTAAACAAAATTTAGGATGGGTTTTTAGATGATGTATTTTAAAGAATTGTGTGAATGAATGACTTGTGAGTTGATTTTGATGAGGTGACAGCCCAGATAAGGCCCCTTGCGGTCGGCTGGGCTATAAGCTGCAATCAACAATACCTTACCTTACCTAGCTTGAAAACGACTCCCTCTTCAACCCCTCCGCCACCCCCCACCCCACTCCACCCCCACTCCACCTCTCCTGACGTCCCCTGCTTCAGATTTTCTTTTTAGTTTGATCACCTTGAACTTTTTATGCACGAGTGGCTAAAACACTGTTGGTTTAGTTGCAAAGTGAGATGACTGCAGGTGGAAATCTAAACAAATTTTACATGTAATGAATAGCGAACCGCCTAGAAAACGTAGACAAACGAATCACAAGACAAAACACGACGCGTTTCGACCTCTTAGGTCTTCTTAACCAAGATACAAAACACTCGGGACAACGAAAATGAATGAGCAATCACTTATCTTCATTCACTTCAGCGCAAGATGGACGTTGAATGAAACGCCCCTCTACCTCAGCACATTGTGTTGAACTGTCGCACAGTGGATGGAGACTATGGACGTTGAATGAAACGCCCCTCTACCTCAGCACATTGTGTTGAACTGTTGCACAGTGGATGGAGACTATGGACGTTGAATGAAACGCCCCTCTACCTCAGCACATTGTGTTGAACTGTTGCACAGTGGATGGAGACTATGGACGTTGAATGAAACGCCCCTCTACCTCAGCACATTGTGTTGAACTGTCGCACAGTGGATGGAGACTAGGGAACCAGGCCAGGACGGCGTCAGAGGGCTAACGGACAGAGCTACTGTAACTACTGTTGTTGTTGTTGATGGTGGTAATATCGCTAGTGATTAATATAATGGTGATAATACTAATAATAGAGTAAACGTGTGTTCGTATACGATGTGATTAAGAACCACATCTGCTAACAGTTGTTGCGCCCCTTACTGCCACTTCTTTGATGCTCTACCACGCCCTCTGCCCCTTCCACCCGCCCCTTGCTGCCACTTCTTTGATGCTCTACCACGCCCTCTGCCCCTTCCACCCGCCCCTTGCTGCCACTTCTTTGATGCTCTGCCACGCCCTCTGCCCCTTCCACCCGCCCCTTGCTGCCACTTCTTTGATGCTCTGCCACGCCCTCTGCCCCTTCCACCCGCCCCTTACTGCCACTTCTTTGATGCTCTGCCACGCCCTCTGCCCCTTCCACCCGCCCCTTACTGCCACTTCTTTGATGCTCTGCCACGCCCTCTGCCCCTTCCACCCGCCCCTTACTGCCACTTCTTTGATGCTCTGCCACGCCCTCTGCCCCTTCCACCCGCCCCTTACTGCCACTTCTTTGATGCTCTGCCACGCCCTCTGCCCCTTCCACCCGCCCCTTACTGCCACTTCTTTGATGCTCTGCCACGCCCTCTGCCCCTTCCACCCGCCCCTTACTGCCACTTCTTTGATGCTCTGCCACGCCCTCTGCCCCTTCCACCCGCCCCTTACTGCCACTTCTTTGATGCTCTGCCACCCCCTCTGCCCTTCCACCCGCCCCTTACTGCCACTTCTTTGATGCTCTCCACGCCCTCTGTCCCCTTCCACCCGCCCCTTACTGCCACTTCTTTGATGCTCTGCCACGACCCTCTTCCCCTTCCACCCGCCCCTTACTGCCACTTCTTTGATGCTCTCCACGCCCTCTGCCCCTTCCACCCGCCCCTTACTGCCACTTCTTTGATGCTCTACCACGCCCTCTCCCCTTCCACCCGCCCCTTACTGCCACTTCTTTGACGCTCTACCACACCCTCTTTCCCTTCCACCCGCCCCTTACTGCCACTTCTTTGATGCTCTACCACACCCTCTGCCCCTTCCACCCGCCCCTTACTGCCACTTCTTTGATGCTCTACCACACCCTCTTCCCCTTCCACCCGCCTTGCCTTCTCAGAAGAAATTGGAGAGGTCACGTGGCTTTCTTCCCCGTTTGTGCTTCCCTGCATCAACTCCACCCCCAACTCCTCACACACATGCGCGTAAGCACACGCGCGCGTGCGCCCCCCCCCCCCCCCACACACACACACTAAGCAAGCGCGCACGCGCGCGCAAAGACCGCGCGAACACTCCTGTTGTTTGACAACACACGCGGCAATGGCGGTCAGTATCGAATCTGCAAGCGGCTGTGCTGTAAGCGAATGAACAGAACTATTGTTAATGGTTTTAGGAAGCGAGGTATTTTTCAAGTCTTGGACGTCTTGTGTTCTAAACCTACATGTTATAACATTTCATCCTGATCACTTTTTAAATATAATGTCGAACGTCTTTGGTCTGTGTCCTACCAGTTGTTTCACTGATGCTACAGGCGTTTATCTCTCATTATCTAAGAGCCCACTTTATCCATTCGAATGTCTGTTCCTTCTTCCCCCCCCCCTTCCCTCCCTCCCCTCAGTGCCTTCATGGCTCCTCATTCACTGATGCACCCTCGCTTCCTTTCTTTCTTGAGTGAAACGGACGTTCCAACATCCTAGGAGGAAACGGACATTAGAGGTCCCAACGAACTCCTTCCTGCACCAGCTTACATCCTCTGAGTATCCTGCAACAACTTTCCAGTGTTGCCACATGTGAACACAGTTCTTCTGTGAGGATTTTCTGTGTGATACTTTTCTAAACCAGCTTGACCGTCCCTTTACTGTGTTCATTTTTCACCTCGTCATCTTGGTCATCCTGTGAGCCGATCTGCAGCACACCGCGCACCTAGAATTCACCTTGTACAGTGGACACCCCATGCCAGAATAAAGGGGTGGGTAGGGTGGGGTAGGGCTCTTTTAGTACAAACTGTTTCCAGTCTTCTGGCGATATTGTGCTCCTAATTTCCTTCGTTTTTCTTTCGTTTTTTTTTTTCTTAAGTTTTTTTTTTTGGTCTCCGTTTCTTCACTCTTTTTTTCTGCCTCTGTGGCCCGTTCTTTCAATCTGCGATTTGAACGCTCTACATACTTAAAAAAAATCGCTCCACAGGAATGCAAGGGAGAGAGGGGGTGGGTGGGTGAGGATCTTCCAATGTAATTCGTGTCCCAGTCTCGTAGAAATCCGGTGCTAATGATTTCTTGTGTTGTGTGTGTGGTGTGTTGTGTTGGGTTAGTGTGTATGTGTGTGTGTTGTGTTGTGTGTGTGTGTGTGTGTGTGTGTGTGTGTGGTGTGTGTGTGTGTGTGCTAGTCTCTTTGACTGCTTTCTTTTTAAATTTGGGTTTAAGTTTTTTCTTTGTCCTGTGGCTTTTCTGCATTTGTGGTCTGTTCATCTTCGTGTGGTGTGGGAAGCATTTTTTTTCTTGATACACTTTGTAAGATGCAAGTTCTTTTTTTTATCTGGTGATTACATAATGAGATCCTAACCACTGGAACAGGCACTTGTTGTCCATTTTGCGATGCTGTTCATTAATTAGGCTTTTTGATGTGTCTTTGTTGCACTGGATTATCTCGAGAGGATTTTTAATCGTGGTTTTTTTTGTTAAAGAAAAATCTGAGCGAAATGCTTCGAGTGGCCAGTGCACTTAAGATGGCCTAGTTTTATCCGACTGAAGGACTGCAGCATGGCAATGTAATGAACAAGTGCACCTGTACCCCACAAGTTACTGCGTGTTGCTGCTTCAGGTGAATGATTTGTTTATGTACACATAATTGATCAATTTAAAAAAGGCTTATAAAGCAAAAAAAGTGCACTTGTCAACCGTAAGTAAATCTGAGTGTTCCTTTGACGGGAGTGAGTTGTTAGTTTTATTGTTCGTTTGTTTGCATTTTACTTGTTGGTTTCTTTGTGTTTTGTTTGCCTATTTTTTTGGGTACGAGTTGACAGCCGTGGAAATGCTGTCTGTGGTCTGTTCGAGCTGTACTGAAACAGACATTGTCCGTGCCCATCTCCGACACTGGCATCTCAGTTCTGTTTCTGACAGTGCTTTCGGCTTTTAGTAATTAATTTCCCCTCAGAACACGAGCATTCTTCTCTTGGTGATTGTGGAGCCAGTATGCCAAGACTTAGTTGTATTTCACCACATATCCGGACGAGCTCGGTCTGACAAGACCTTCCTTCGTTTGTATCCAGCCATCCAGTGTCCGGTTATGTCTGGAGCTGTCGTTTACCGTTTGTAAAAGACGCTTTCCTCTTAAACTGAAATTGATAATACGCGCACGCACTGGTACGCGCGCACACATGCACACGCACGCACACGCGCGCGCGCGCGCGCGCGCGCACACACACACACACACACACACACACACACACAGTGTCCTGACCGTTTTCTCCGTTGTACGTTCTACGTGCTATGTTCACTTCTTGCGTGACACTTTTGCCTAAGGGTTAAGTTCCGTTTAGCTCCCTGTACTATAGGTCAACAAACAGGCTGCCATGTAAGTGTCCCCTGGTTCACCGTTTAGCTATCTGTACTCTAGGTCAACAAACAGGCTGCCATATAGGTGCCCCCTGGTTCACCGTTTCCTGTCTGAAGGTAGGCAACACCGTACACTTCTATTATTACTTTTTTTTTTTTTACAGTGACCAAGTTTCTGCATCTGGTTGAGTTAGCCTTTGTTTCTGAGTTCTCCAGGCTTCATGCTGTTCACTCTTTCCGAGTGTAACCAATGTGCAGCTCAAGGTTATTTCGTTGCCGTTTCGTGAAACACTTTGCTTGTGATACCGCTCATAGTATTCAACAGTTCATCATTGCCGCGATTTATTTCGTGATACCGCTGGTAGTATCCAACAATATTCTGTTGCTGAGATTTCTTGCGCATCCGTCAAACTAGCATTAAAGCTAGTTCAGCGTAGACCCTGTGCAGAGAAGTGATAACCGAGCCACGTTCGGTGTGAGGTCATGTTCAGGTTGAGCGTCGACACTCACCAAGGTGGTAGGGCAGACGGGATGACCGCAACAGGAAGGCCGGTCGGAAGGGTGGGGGATGGAAAGGAAGAGAGGGATGGTAGAGGGTTTATGGAACACCACACCGATACCATCGGAACATCAACATGACATAAAGCCCCAGGCGTCTGTGAACTCGTCTTGCATCGGCCTGGGTGCTTTACCCTGAACTTACTATTTAAGGAGATGAGTATGTGTATTGGTGGGAAAGGGTTGGGGTGGGGTACCTGAAGCAACTATGTTGAATCACGTTGATTAAGAAAACTGGCTTAAAAGAAAAATACTGATCCATGCGTGTCTTGATCCTCAGTCTGGCGACTCGATATGATATTGTTTTATAAATTCGTACGGCCCTGATATGGTTTACGTCTGATCCACTCAAAAAAGACATGCCGCTTATGATTCTATAAATATTCCTCTTTTCCCCAATTCTCATTCACGTACGATTTTCTGGTGCTCATCACAACACTTGCTTTTTTTTTTTACTTCCTCTGCTTCTCACTTGCATTCTTTCACACCAAGATATTGTACTTTTCAGTCCAGCTTTCTCTCCACTCCCTGCTTGTCAAGTTTGATCCTTGATGTTCTCCAGAGACCCTTCACTTTATCGCATTAACATGGTGTAGACGTGCTGAGAGGACTGGACACACCATCACCAGTTTCCATCTCCGTCCAGTGGTCATTTCTCGCTTTTCCTCCGCAGATGTCTTCTTTTCATGTTTAATGGATTTGAACCTGAGACCCATCACTTTCTCCCCCACCCCCTTCAGTTCTTTAGCCCATTCATTAACGCCACACCCGCTGTTGTACATGATTCATGTTCCCACACTCCTCATTCTCTTGTGTCGTATTTGATCTGTCCCCACTACATCCCCGTCCTTTGAAACCCTGCAGTCCCCACCCCCCTTTCTTGTTCTTCTGTACTGCAAAAAGTTCATTTTGTACACTGCTGATCGATTATTCTGCATTGCTACGATCTTATGACACAGTCATTTCCGTCACAACCCCTTTACTTCTCTCTCGGCGGTATTGAACAGTGGGATGGACGTACCATATTCAGCTACATCTAGTTCTCCCCTTCCCATCTTGCCCGTCATTTATCGTTCTTATGTTCTTCTCCCATCCATCATTCATTCTCTGAAACTCCTTTCCTCCTCCAGAGCATCAGAAA
>CM065736.1:25470858-25475858 GCA_033310375.1 Conus canariensis | reverse complement strand
TCTCCTCACTTCCTCATCATTCTCGTCATCACTTTTATCTGTTTCTTCCTTTATTGAATCATCTGACCAGTATCCTTTATTTCTGTGTCCATCGTCTACGCTTTTTTTTTCTCTCCCTCTCTCCCTCTCTTCGTGTCCCGTCTCCTGTTCATCATTTTCACCTTTTCTTCTTTTCACCTCGTGAAAAAAGTATTATCTCGTTTCATGTTTCCCCAGTGTGTCCATCACTGGATCATTCTCAGGCTGTTCTATGTTCATATAGCTGAATCTGTCATTGTCACGCTCCTCTCGTCTGTTCCCTCTTCTGAACCTTCTCCTGCTGCTGTCCTGTGCACCGTACATCATGTTCACATTCCCCTCTTCTCCTCTCCTTCATGGATATGATGACAACTCACGCACCTATCAACTCATCCCACCTATCATTTATAATTGTCTGTTATTCATCGTTCACGTTTACTCCTTTCATACTTCCTTCACTATGCTTAAGTTCCGTTGTAACCCGATCCATTATGCGTTCTTTTCACATTCTTATTATCTCGTCCGAACAATTTATTTTCATCATTCTCTCGTTGTTCTCCCATCCCACTTTCATCTTCCTCTCCTTCCCCCGTCATTTATTCATCATTTCACCTTTTCTTATCATTCTCACACTGTCTTCACGTCCCGTTCATCATTCGTCATTTTCACACTCATGTTTCATCAGCCATTTATTGTGTTCACATTCTCCTCGAGTCAGCAGCCATTGTCACTTTCCTCTGACATCAGTCATTCGTCGCTTTCAAGTCCTCTCCAGTCAGTCATTCATCGTTTTTAAGTTCTTCTCCAGTCAGTCAATCATCGTTTTTAAGTTCTTCTCCACTCAGTCAGTCATCGTTTTCAAGTCCTATCCAGTCAGTCAGTCATCGTTTTCAGGTTCGTCTCCAGTCAGTCAGTCATCGTTTTCAGGTTCGTCTCCAGTCAGTCAGTCATCGTTTTCAGGTTCGTCTCCAGTCAGTCAGTCATCGTTTTCAGGTTCGTCTCCAGTCGGTTATTCATCTTTTTCATGTTATTCTGCAGTTAGTCACTGACCATTTTAACGCTCTTCTCCGGTCAGTCATTGATCCTTTTCGCATTCTTCTCCCGCCAGTCATTCGTCATTTTCACGTTAAATCACAGCAGCAAAGTTGTTGCTGAAACCAGCAGTGTATTATATTCTGATTTTCCTCATTCTGAAATATCCGAATCCAAAAATGTGCACGTGTGGAAAAAGAAAAGAATTTAAGAATAATAATAAGAAACTGTCATTGTTTCCAATCAAATTGGGAAGCATAGTTAGCATGATATCTTTTGACAAAGCATAGACGTTCGTAAGACATTCTTGGAGAGCAATTTATAGTCCAGCCTCACTTCTGATATCAAGAGTTGAAGAGAGGAAGATGAGACTATATCTGTTCATCAAAGTCCAATTCTTTCATTACACACAAGGAATTTGACAGACATTTGAAGTCTTTCTTTTCGCGTTAAAGTGTTGCTGGAATTGTATTTATTGTTGAAAATGCCAGAAGATCTTTTTAAAAAGCCTCTGGAAAAATATATTTATAGTACATCAGGCCCGTTAAAGAAAAAAGCTGATGCACATGAGACAATAAACTCGAAAAGAAAAAGGTTAGCAATATTTTTTGACTTCAAGAAGTCCAATCAATTAAAAATCATGCTGCAAAACTCGAGCTAAGAGTAAGTGGTGATGTTCCACACTCTATACTGGCTTCCACTGAGGATACGTAAGGATCTGTTTGTATGTGTGTGTTGTGTGCTGTGCTGTGTTGTGTTGTTTTGTGTTGTGTGTGTGTATGTGTGTGTGGTGTGGTGTGCTGTGTTGTGTTGTTTTTGTGTTGTGTTGTGTGTGTATGTGTGTGTGGTACGGTGTGTTGTGTGTGTATATGTGTGTGGTGTGGTGTGCTGTGGTGTGTTGTTTTTTGTGTTGTGTTGTGTGTGTATGTGTGTGTGCTGTGGTGTGGAGTGTGTGTGTGCGCGAGAGCGAGCGCGTGCGTGCCTCTGTGTGTGTGTGTGTGTGTGTGAGAGAGAGAGAGAGAGAGAGAGAGAGAGAGAGAGAGAGACATATGTCTACCGTGCGCACGCGTATGGTTGAATATGAATATGTGTGCGTGCGCGCACACATGGTTGTATATGTGTACATGTGCAGACGCGCGCGCGTGTGTGTGTGTGTGTGTGTTTGCGAGCGCGTTGTGTGTGTTTTGTGTGCGCGTATTTGTATGTGTCTGTGTGTGTGGGATGTATGTTTTGCGTGCGGGCGCGCATGGTTATATAATTAGTGCGCGCGCATGTATAGTCGTGAGCGTGCGCGCGCTTGTGCTTGTGTGTGTGTGTGTGTGTGTGTGTGTACGTGCGCGTGCATGCTTGTGTGTGTTTGTGTGCCCACTCGCGTTGTTATGTGTGTGTGTGCGCGCGCGCGCGCGCGCGCGCTTATTTGTGTGTTCGGGCGCGCGTGTGTGTGTGTGCGTGCGTTGTATGTGTGTGCGCGGGCGCTCCTGTTTTAATGTGCGCGGGGTGGGGGCTGGGAGGGAGCAGCGAGTGAGTTGACACTTTCGAGCAACCATGTAACTTGATGTTTGTGGAGGAGCCAGAGGATAGGGGAAAAGAGGGGTATGGAGAGGCGTCGAATGAAATACGTTTGTGTTGTTTTGACCAGTTGTACTGTTTTTGATTGACTTTGTCAAACAGGTGTCGATCACATTTTTTTCATGTAGTTTTTTGGACATTGCTGGGAATACGGCTTCACTTGGTGTAGATCGCGGTGTTCCTCTCTCTCTCTCTCTCTCTCTCTCTCTCTCTCTCTCTCTCTCTCTCTCTCTCTCTCTCTCTCTCTCTCTTTTCTTATACCCTTTTCTCTTGTGTTTACTATTATTCCTGAATGATGCTTTAATGTTTTGTGGCATTGACTTTGAAGGTCATGAACCTTGCTTTTACTATTTTTTTTTAATTTAGTTGTAATAATAATTTGTCCTGTTTATCATTAAAAGTGTACAATAACAAATAACTTGCAAAGCTGCTCTAAAATGTGAAAATTAGTAGAATAAGCTAAGTTTTGTATCAGCAATTTCTGTTAATCTGGAGAATCTTAATGTGTAAGCGTCGGAAATATCTAGTCATCTTTTCAGAATATCCATACCCTTCAGTGTGTCATTATTACTTTTGTTGTATGTGTTACTCCTACTTGACGACCTACCTAAGGTACCATAAAAAAAGACATACGGTATACTATTCAGCCGATGTTTTCTTTAAGACAAATGTAAATCTAAGAAGACGAGGGAGATGAATTAAGCACAAGATATTTATCACCTGGAGATGAATACATTTAACTTGTACATGAAGTGATGTGGGCTGACACATTCAGGAGAGAAAACGCAAGTAATGATTTTTTACCGGGGAGAATCCGACATCAATGCTACAACATTAAGTGTACATGGCAAAACTTCGCAGCTTTCACTAGACGAAGTTTTGGGATACTCACTTGACAAGAAATTACATAGGCAATTGAGAATTTGATAATGACAGCAAGGAAAATTTTTGACAGCAGTTGATGCTTGACTTTGGGATCAAGATACATACAACAACAATAAACCTCCGTTACCACAGTCACTAGCCTCGTCCGATCAAAAATTGACGTATGAATAAGTGTATTTTTTTAAAATCCTGCACAGCTTGTTGAATGAAATACAATCCACAGACAGTAGAGCTGTTAAATTAGTTCTTGGCAATCTGATACATACAAATATATTGAATTCATACCATGAAGCTAGCTTACCATCTTTTTCAGAATAAGGTAAGTTGTCAAAAGCTAATCGTTTTTATTCGAAGTTTTTATTCTTGAATTCAGAAACAGAGGAAGTATTGTTATGCTCTGGTAACGAGTGCATGAAAAGAGCTAGACACACGCTGTCTCTCCCCAGCCAGTTGTAAATTATAGAAATGAATTAAAAAAAAAAACAATTGTGTTCTTTCATCTGTTACATCGGGTCCAACAGTGCCTGTCATATCTCACTAAGAGAACCGACAGGTCAGATTTGATAACAATTATATTTCACAGACGACAGGCGAAAAGATTAACATTTTATTAGCTGAGAAAGATGGTAACGTGAACATTTTATATTTTGACACTCAAGAACATTTGAAAGCCGTATATCCAAATTATTAGAAACATGCTAACAGATGGCACAGTCCTAGATTCACGCACACGTTCTGCATTAAAAAGTCATTTGAAATACAAAAATAATGTTTTGTGTGTGTGTGTGTGTGTGTGTGTGTGTGTGTGTGTGTGTGTGTGTGTGTGTGTGTATCACTAATATCTGTTTCTTTTTCCCAGGTCCGTGTGAAGTGATTGGGGCATGGCACTGAAGAACTGTTCACCACATCCCTCCAGTTCTGTGGGTTATGCTCAGAGGCCTTAGGCTGTACAGATGGTAGTTCACCACATTCCTCCAGTTCTGCCGGTTATGCTCAGAGGCCTTAGGCTGTACAGATGGTAGTTCACCACATTCCTCCAGTTCTGCCGGTTATGCTCAGAGGCCTTAGGCTGTACAGATGGTAGTTCACCACATTCCTCCAGTTCTGCCGGTTATGGTCAGAGGCCTTAGGCTGTACAGATGGTAGTTCACCACATTCCTCCAGTTCTGCCGGTTATGGTCAGAGGCCTTAGGCTGTACAGATGGTAGTTCACCACATTCCTCCAGTTCTGTGGGTTATGCTCAGAGGCCTTAGGCTGTACAGATGGTAGTTCACCACATTCCTCCAGTTCTGTGGGTTATGCTCAGAGGCCTTAGGCTGTACAGATGGTAGTTCACCACATTCCTCCAGTTCTGTGGGTTATGCTCAGAGGCCTTAGGCTGTACAGATGGTAGTTCACCACATTCCTCCAGTTCTGTGGGTTATGCTCAGAGGCCTCAGGCTCTACAGATGGTGTCCCTGTCCCTTCATCAATGCTGTCAGTCCATCGTCTCCTT
>CM065736.1:25440858-25465858 GCA_033310375.1 Conus canariensis | reverse complement strand
CCCAATAAGTTGACCAAGCAACATTTCATACGTGTGTGTGTATGTGAGAGAGAGAGAGAGAGAGTTGGTGTGTGTGTGTGTGTGTGTGTGCGTGCGTGCATGCGCGCGCGCGCGCGCGCGCGCGCGTGTGTGTGTGAAAGAGAGACAGACAGGCAGAGAGACACACACACACACACACACACACACACACACACACACCACACACACACACACACACACATATATGTATTATTTTCAAAAGAAAACTTTCATCGAAACGTGCACATTGTCAGGAAATTAATGACTAATGTAAAGCAGCTAAATTAAAATGTTCATTGAGCAGGTGAGAAAAATAAATTGCTTCGATTATCAAGTGAAATAAAATAAAGCTTGGATATGTATGTACACACACACACACACACACACACACACACACACACACACACACACACACACACACACACACACATTATTGAAGTCCCCTGAGGAAGACCAAACAGGTTTAAATATTGAGAAAACGTCAACGTGGTGGTTGTTTGGTTCTTTGGATGTGTGTTGTGTGTGTGTGGTGTGTGTGTGTAACCTCCCGCCCATCCCCCGCGATGTTTTTAGACATGTTTGTTTTACAATCGTTTATGTTCTTTTCATTCTTTGGCACAGTATTTGTGACTTTTTTTTTCGTTCTGTTATTTTCTTCCTTCCTTCATTCCTTTCTTTCGGACATTCGTTTGATTGTTCGTTCGTCCGTTGTTGCATTTTTTTTCTCTCGTGCGTTTGTTCCGTCGGTCAGTCGATCGGTCGCTCGTTCATTCGTTCAGTCGGTCGTTCAGTCATTCATTCGTAAATTTGTTCGGTCGGTCGCTCGTTCAGTCATTCATTCGGTCAGTCGGTCGTTCAGACATCATTCGGTCGTTTAGTCATTCATTCGTTCAGTTGGTCAGTCGGTCGTTCAGTCATTCAGTCGGTCATTTAGTCATTCGTTCATTCAGTCAGTCGGTCGTTCAGTCATTCATTTGTTCAGTCGGTCATCAGTCATTCGTTCGGCCGGTTGGTTAGTCGGTGGTTCAGTCATTCATTCATTGAGTCAGTTGGTCGGTCGCTCAGTCATTCATTCGTTCGGTCGGTCGGTCCGTTGTTCAGTAATTCATTCGTTCATTCGGCGGGCTTACGGTGATACACCGATGCGGGGTGTGACGTGGATGGGGGTACAAGTGGCGCGGATGCTGGTCGTGACACGGATGGGAGTGGGGGTGGGGGGGGGGGGGGGTGGGAGAAGCGAATACAGGGTTTGACATGTGGGAAGAGTGGGGCGCGGATGCAGGCTGTGCTATGGGTATGGGCTCACGGCTGCAGCGTACAACATGGCAGTGGATATAGAGGATAGGGACACAGTGTACATCATGGCAGTGGATATAGAGGATGGGGACACAGTGTACATCATGGCAGTGGATATAGAGGATGGGGACACGGTGTACATCATGGCAGTGGATATAGAGGATGGGGACACAGTGTACATCATGGCAGTGGATATAGAGGATGGGGACACAGTGTACATCATGGCAGTGGATATAGAGGATGGGACACGTGTACATCATGGCAGTGGATATAGAGGATGGGGACACGGTGTACATCATGGCAGTGGATATAGAGGATGGGGACACAGTGTACATCATGGCAGTGGATATAGAGGATGGGGACACAGTGTACATCATGGCAGTGGATATGAGATGGTGAGGAACACAGTGGATACCATCATATGGCAGTGGATATAGAGGATGGGGACACAGTGTACATCATGGCAGTGGATATAGAGGATGGGGACACAGTGTACATCATGGCAGTGGATATAGAGGATGGGACACGTGTACATCATGCAGTGGATATAGAGGATGGGACACAGCGTACAACATGGCAGTGGATATAGAGGATGGGGACACAGTGTACATCATGGCAGTGGATATAGAGGATGGGGACACGGGTACAACATGGCAGTGGATATAGAGGATAGGGACACAGTGTACATCATGGCAGTGGATATAGAGGATGGGGACACGGTGTACAACATGGCAGTGGATATAGAGGATAGGGACACAGTGTACATCATGGCAGTGGATATAGAGGATGGGGACACGGTGTACAACATGGCAGTGGATATAGAGGATAGGGACACAGTGTACATCATGGCAGTGGATATAGAGGATGGGGACACGGTGTACAACATGGCAGTGGATATAGAGGATAGGGACACAGTGTACATCATGGCAGTGGATATAGAGGATGGGGACACGGTGTACAACATGGCAGTGGATATAGAGGATAGGGACACAGTGTACATCATGGCAGTGGATATAGAGGATGGGGACACGGTGTACAACATGGCAGTGGATATAGAGGATAGGGACACAGTGTACATCATGGCAGTGGATATAGAGGATGGGGACACGGTGTACAACATGGCAGTGGATATAGAGGATAGGGGACACAGTGTACATCATGGCAGTGGATATAGAGGATGGGGACACGGTGTACAACATGGCAGTGGATATAGAGGATGGGGACACAGTGTACATCATGGCAGTGGATATAAAGGATGGGGACACGGTGTACATCATGGCAGTGGATATAGAGGATGGGGACACAGGTACATCATGGCAGTGGATAGAAGAGGCATGGGGACACGGTGATACATCATGGCAGTGGATATAGAGGATGGGGACACGTGTACATCATGGCAGTGGATATAGAGGATGGGGACACGGTGTACATCATGGCAGTGGATATAGAGGATGGGGACACAGTGTACATCATGGCAGTGGATATAGAGGATGGGGACACGTGTACATCATGGCAGTGGATATAGAGGATGGGGGACACAGTGTACATCATGGCAGTGGATATAGAGGATGGGGACACGGTGTACATCATGGCAGTGGATATAGAGGATGGGGACACGGTGTACATCATGGCAGTGGATATAGAGGATGGGGACACAGTGTACATCATGGCAGTGGATATAGAGGATGGGGACACGGTGTACATCATGGCAGTGGATATAGAGGATGGGGGACACGGTGTACATCATGGCAGTGGATATAGAGGATGGGGACACGTGTACATCATGGCAGTGGATATAGAGGATGGGGACACGGTGTACATCATGGCAGTGGATATAGAGGATGGGGACACGTGTACATCATGGCAGTGGATATAGAGGATGGGGACACGTGTACATCATGGCAGTGGATATAGAGGATGGGGACACGGTGTACATCATGGCAGTGGATATAGAGGATGGGGACACAGTGTACATCATGGCAGTGGATATAAAGGACGGGGACACGCGTACAACATGGCAGTGGATATAGAGGACGGGGACACAGCGTACAACATGGCAGTGGATATAAAGGACGGGGACACAGCGTACAACATGGCAGTGGATATAAAGGACGGGGACACAGCGTACAACATGGCAGTGGATATAGAAGGACGGGGGACACAGCGTACAACATGGCAGTGGATATAAAGGACGGGGACGACAGCGTACAACATGGCAGTGGATTAGAGGACGGGGGACACAGCGTACAACATGGCAGTGGATGTAGAGGACGGGGACACAGCGTACAACATGACAGTGGATGTAAGAGGACGGGGACACAGCGTACAACATGGCAGTGGATGTAGAGGACGGGGACACAGCGTACAACATGGCAGTGGATGTAGAGGACGGGGACACAGCGTACAACATGGCAGTGGATGTAAAGGACGGGGACACAGCGTACAACATGGTAGTGGATACAAAGGACGGGGGCACAGCGTATAACATGGCAGTGGACGTAAAGGACGGGGACACAGCGCACAACATGGCAGTGGACATAAAGGACGGGGACACAGCGTACAGCATGGCAGTGGATATAAAGGACGGGGACACAGCGTACAGCATGGCAGTGGATATAAAGGACGGAGGACACAGCGTACAACATGGCAGTGGATATAACGGACGGGGACACAGCGTACAACATGGCAGTGGACATAAAGGACGGGGACACAGCGTATAACATGGCAGTGGATGTAAAGGACGGGGACACGGCGTACAACATGGCAGTGGATATAAAGGACGGGGACACAGCGTACAACATGGCTGTGGATGTAAAGGACGGGGACACAGCGTACAACATGGCAGTGGACATAAAGGACGGGGACACAGCGTACAGCATGGCAGTGGATGTAAAGGACGGGGGACAGCGTACAACATGGCAGTGGATATAAAGGACGGGGGGACAGCGTACATCATGGCAGTGGATGTAGAGGTCGGGGAAACAGCGTATAAACATGGCAGTGGATGTAAAGGATGGGGACACAGCGTACAACATGGCAGTGGATGTAGAGGACGGGGACACAGCGTACAACATGGCAGTGGATATAAAGGACGGGGACACAGCGTATAACATGGCAGTGGATGTAAAGGACGGGGACACCGCATACAACATGGCAGTGGATATAAAGAACGGGGACACAGCGTACAACATGGCAGTGGATATAAAGGACGGGGACACAGCGTACAACATGGCAGTGGATGTAAAGGACGGGGACACAGCGTACAGCATGGCAGTGGATATAAAGGACGGGGGACACAGCGTATAACATGGGTGGGATACGAATGGTCGGGGTGACGTGGAGAGGTGCAGATGTAAGTGTTGCATGATGGGGGTGCAGGGGAGCACGGATTTCACGGGTGTGGCATGGGTGAGAAGGTGGGGGGGGGGGGGGGGGGGGGGAGGCGGGATGAAGATACAAAGATTAACTTGGGTAGAGTACAGAGGGTGTGGATGCAGGATGTAACATGTTTGGTTTTGTTGGGTTTTTTTTTTATTTGGGGGGGGGGGGGGGGGGGGCAAAATGCAGGGCGTGACACGTTTGGGAATATGGGTGGAAGGTGGGGTGTGGGCGCAGGTTCCTGCGCCTGACCTGGATGGGGGCAAAAGAGGAAGATGCGGAGGGGGGGGGGGGGGGGTACGGATTTAAGGGCGTGACATGGGTCTGGGTACAGGAAGCGCGGGTTTTATAGCATGAAAAATGTGGGGCTGGTAAGGGAAGGCGCGACATGAATGGGCGTAAAGGGTGCACAGATTTCGGGGCCTGACATGGGTTACGGTTTGGGAGGCGTGGGTTTCAGGGCGTGGCAAGAGTGGGGGTATAAGGGAGTGAAGATTTCAGGGCAGGGCAGGGTGAGCGTACAGGGGGCGTCGATGAAAGAGGTGATGGGGATGGGCATATTGGGACAGAGGGGTGACGATGAAAGAAGTGATGCAGATGGGCATATTGGGACAGAGGGGTGACGATGAAAGAAGTGATGCGGATGGGCATATTGGGACAGAGGGGTGACGATGAAAGACGTGATGCGGATGGGCATATTGAGACAGAGGGGTGACGATGAAAGACGTGATGCGGATGGGCATATTGGGACAGAGGGGTGACGATGCACGGCGTCACACGGAAGAAAGCGGGTGTGGATGAAGGGTGTGACGTTGGTAGGCGTATATTGGCAGAGGGAGTGTGGATAAAGGGCGTGGCATGGTGGGCGTGGGGCAGAGGGGACGTAGATGAAGGGTGTGACGTGGGCGTCTTATTGAGGCAGAGGGAGTGGATGACGGGCGTGACAAGGTGGACGCATTGGGCAAAGGGGCCACGGATGAAGGGCGTGACATGGGTCTTTTATTGGGGCAGTGGGAGTACAAATGAAGGGCGTGAAACGGTGTGTGTATTGGAGCAGAGGGGCGCGAATGCATGGCGTGACATGGGTGGGCGTATTGGGGCAGATGGGGCGCAATAGCAGGGTTTGACATGGGTGGGCGAGGATACAGGGTATGAAATGGCTGCGCGAACTGGAGGGGAGGGGACAGATGCAGCGCGTGAAATGTATGGGCGTAAGGGGGGGGGGGGGGGAGGGGGCGTGGATGCACATGGGTGGGCGTATTGCGAAGGAGGAAGCGTGTATGCAGGGCTTGAAATGGGTGAATTTGGTGGGGTGGAGGAGGAGGTAAGCACGGATACATGATGTGACATGGATGTCGAACGGAAAGGAGGTGGGGGGGGGGGGGGGAGAAGAGGCACGTATGCAGGGTGCTACATGTATCAGCATACGTGTGAGGGGGTAGAGAGGCACGACTGCAGGGTATGACGTGTGGGGATACTGGGGAAGTGGATGCAGGATGTGACATGGATGGGGGTGAGGAGGTTGCTGATGGTATGATCGACATGGTGGCAGGTATGGTGGACATGGATACAGTATATGATATTGGTGAGAGTACAGCCGTTGTGAATACAGGGTATGTCATGGGGTGGGGGTGGGGGGTGGCAGGGAGAGGGGAAATGCAAATACAGGTGGGGGATTGAGGGTGTGGATGCAGGTGTAACATGGGTGGGGGTGAAGGGGGCGCGGATACAGGTGTGATATTGGTGGGAGTACAGGGAGTGCAAATCTTTGGGCTTCACATAGGGGGCGTGGATTTCAGATCATGATAAAGGTTGAGATACAGATGGGGGGGGGGGGGGGGGGGGGGGGGGGGGCTCAATTTCAGGCCATGACGTGGGTAGGATTCTAGGGTGTGGGGTTTTCAGTGCCCGACGTGGGTGGGGTAGCAGAAGGGTGGGGGAGGCTGATTTCATGGCGTGACATGGATTTGGGTACAGGGAGCACGGATTTTTGAGCATGACATAGATGGGGAGGGTGCAGGGCTTGACATGGGTCAACGCACAGAATGCGTGCGTGGGTGGGCTGATGAAACCATGACGTCGGCGAGCCTGTTGCGGCAAAAAGGGCGGATGAATGGCCTGATGTATGTTTGTGCATTGGGCAGAGTAGGCGCGGATGAAAGGCGTGGAGTGGGTGGGCGTTTTGGGACAGAGGGGGCATGAATTCAGGGCGTAATATTTGAATATGGGCAGAGAGGGCACAGAAGAAGGGCATGACATGATGGGTGTTTTGGGCAGAAGGAGCGTGGATGAAGGGCGTGACGTGGGCAAGTGTATTTGGGCAGATGGGCGGATAAAGGGCGTGACATTGTGAGCGTATTGGGGCAGAGGGGGCGCGGATAAAGGGCGTTTGGTGGATGGGCATATTGGGGCAAAGGGGGCGCAGATTAAGGGCATGACATGGTGGGCATATTAGGGCAGAGTGGGTGCGGATGAAGATGGTGACATGGGTGGGCGTATTGGGGCGGAGAGGGTTGCGGACCAAGGGCTGACGTGGGTGGGTGAACCGGAGGGGGTGATGTTGAGAGGATGCAAAATGAGAAATGGATGGGCAGGGTGTAGAGGGACATTAATTGCACATGGAAGGGCGTAATGGGGAGGAGGGAGCACGTAAGCAAGGCGTGACGTGGATGGCCAAACGTGGGAAGGGGTGGGTGGATGGAAAACGCGCCGATGGGCGTACATGGGAGGGATTGCGGAGGAGCAAATGATAGGTATGATGTGTTGGTGTATTGGAGACTTGGATTCAAAGTACCATGGATACAGGGCTGCGGATGGAGTGTGTGATGGGGGTGGACGTATTGGGGCAGAGGGGGTGTGGATGATGGGCTTGACATGGTGTGAGTATTGGGACAGAAGGATGCGGATGAGGGTGACGTGGGTGGGCGTATTGATGCAGAGGAGGCGCGCATGTAGGGTGTGTCGTGGGTGAGCGTATTGAGGCAGAGGGGGCGCAGGTAAAGGTCGTGACGTGGTGCGCGTATTGGGCTAGAGGGGGTGTGGAGGGAGGGTGTGATGTGGGTGTCTTAATGGGACAGAGGGGGTGGGGAAGAGGGCGTGTCGTGGGTGTCTTATTGGGGCACAGGAATTGGACGAAGGACGTGACATGTGGGCGTGTTGGGGCAGACGGGGTTGTGGGGGGGGGGGGGGGGGGGGGGAGATGATAGACGTGACATCGTGGAAGTATTGGAGCAGAAGGGGCGCGGATGATGAAGAGCATGACATGTGGGCATATTGGGGCACGGGGCAGATGAAAGACGTGATGTGAGAGTGTTATTGGCGCCGAGGCGGCGCAGATGAAGGGCGTGACATGGTGGATGTATTGGAAAAGAGGGGCAGGGATGAAGGGCGTGACATGTTGGGTGTATTGCAAATGGGCATGGATGTAAGGCATAACACGGGTGGACATATTGGGACAGAGGGGACGCAGGTGCTGGGCATGACATGGCTGGACGAACTGGAGGGGGAAGGAACGAATGCAGGGCGTGACATGGATTGGCATAAGGAGGGGGGGGGGGAGAGCGTGGATACACATGAGTGGGTAAAACTGGGAGGAGGGAGCATGTATGTGGGGCGTGACATGGGTGGGTGTACAAGGGTGAGGAGATGTATGATGCGACATGGAGGGGCCAATGCAGGAGAGGGAAGGGTAAGTGAGGAGAGGCACGTACGCAGGGCGTGACATATATGGGCATACGTTGTGGGGGGGGGGGGGGACTAATGCAAGATATGACATGTCGGGTACAGAGGACATGGATGCAGGGTATACTATGGGTGGGACGTTGTGGATGCAGGGTGTGACATGGATAGGGGAGAGGGGGTTCTGGATGCAGGTGTGACATGGATAGGTGAGGGTTGTGGATGTGACATGGATAGGGGTGAGGGGGTTGTGGATGTGACATGGATAGGGGTGAGGGGGTTGTGGATGTGACATGGATAGGGGTGAGGGGGTTGTGGATGTGACATGGATAGGGGTGAGGGGGTTGTGGATGTGACATGGATAGGGGTGAGGGGGTTGTGGATGTGACATGGATAGGGGTGAGGGGGTTGTGAGGAGTGTGACATGGATAGGGGTGAGGGGTTGTGTATGTGATGGTAGGTGAGGGGTTGTGATGTGACATGGATAGGGGTGAGGGGGTTGTGGATCGTTG
This sequence comes from Conus canariensis, assembly GCA_033310375.1. Classification (NCBI taxonomy): domain Eukaryota; kingdom Metazoa; phylum Mollusca; class Gastropoda; order Neogastropoda; family Conidae; genus Conus; species Conus canariensis. Next base: position 25,456,976 of record CM065736.1, on the reverse strand, counting down.
TGACATGGATAGGGGTGAGAGGGTTGTGGATGTGACATGGATAGGGGTGAGGGGGTTGTGGATGCAGTGTGTGACATGGATAGGGGTGAGGGGTTGATGGTGTGACATGGATAGGGGTGAGGGGGTTGTGGATGCAGGGTGTGACATGGATAGGGGTGAGGGGTTGTGGATGCAGGGTGTGACATGGATAGGGGTGAGGGGTTGTGGATGCAGGGTGTGACATGGATAGGGGTGAGGGGGTTGTATGGATGTGACATGGATAGGGGTGTGAGGGGTTGTGGATGTGTGACATGGATAGGGGTGAGGGGTTGTGGATGCAGGGTGTGACATGGATAGGGGTGAGGGGGTTGTGGATGTGACATGGATAGGGGTGAGGGGGTTGTGGATGTGACATGGATAGGGGTGAGGGGGTTGTGGATGATGTGACATGGATAGGGGTGAGGGGGTTGTGGATGTACATGGATGGTGAGGGGTGTAGGGGGTGTGTGGTGGAGGTTGTGGGTGTGACATGGATAGGGGTGAGGGGGTTGTGGATGCGGGTGGACATGGATAGGGGTGAGGGGGTTGTGGATCAGGTGTGACATGGATAGGGGTGAGGGGTTGTGGAAGTGTGTGACATGGATAGGAGTGAGGGGGTTGTGGATGCAGTGTGGTGACATGGATAGGGGTGAGGGGGTTGTGGATGCAGTGTGTGACATGGATAGGGGTGAGGGGGTTGTGGATGCAGGGTGGGGACATGGATAGGGGTGAGGGGGTTGTGGATGCAGGTGTGACATGGATAGGGGTGAGGGGGTTGTGGATGAGTGTGACATGGATAGGGGTGAGGGGTTGTGGATGCAGGGTGGGACATGGATAGGGGTGAGGGAGTTGTGGATGCAGGGTGTGACATGGATAGGGGTGAGGGGGTTGTGGATGCAGTGTGTGACATGGATAGGGGTGAGGGGTTGTGGATGCAGGCTGTGACATGGATAGGGGTGAGAGGGATGTGGATGCAGTGTGTGACATGGATAGGGGTGAGGGCGTTGTGGATGCAGTGTGTGACATGGATAGGGGTGAGGGCGTTGTGGATGCAGTGTGTGACATGGATAGGGGTGAGGGCGTTGTGGATGCAGTGTGTGACATGGATAGGGATGAAAGGGATGTGGATGCAGTGTGTGACATGGATAGGGGTGGAGGGGATGTGGATGCACTGTGTGACATGGATAGGGGTGAGGGGTTTGTGGATGCAGTGTGTGACATGGATAGGGGTGAGGGAGTTGTGGATGCAGTGTGTGACATGGATAGGGGTGAGGGGGTTGTGGATGCAGGATATGATATGGGTAGGGGTGAGGGGGTTGTGGATGCAGTGTGTGACATGGATAGGGGTGAGGGAGTTGTGGATGCAGTGTGTGACATGGATAGGGGTGAGGGGGTTGTGGATGCAGGATATGATATGGGTAGGGGTGAGGGGGTTGTGGATGCAGTGTGTGACATGGATAGGGGTGAGGGGGTTGTGGATGCAGGGTGTGACATGGGATAGGGGTGAGGGGTTGTGGATGCAGGGTGTGACATGGATAGGGGTGAGGGGTTGTGGTTGCAGGGTGGGACATGGATAGGGTTGAGGGGTTGTGGATGCAGGGTGTGACATGGATAGGGGTGAGGGGTTGTGGATGCATTGTGTGACATGGATAGGGGTGAGGGGTTGTGGTTGCAGTGTACATGTTGGCGGGTATGGAAGACGTGGGTACAGTGTAGCCAATACAGCACATGACATGGGTGGAAGGATTTGGGGCATGGATGCAGGACGTGATGTGGCGGGCATTTTGGGGTGGGGCCAGCGCGGATGAGGAGCCAGACATGGATGGATGCATCGAGGCAGAGGGGCGCGAATGAAGGGTGTCATTTGGGAGAGTGTATCGGGGCAGAGGGGGAGCGGATGAGAGGCATGTGATATGATGGGTGTATTGGGTAAGAGGGAGCGCAGATGAAGGGCGTGACGTGAGTGGGCAAACCTTGGGGGGCATTGGAGGAGGGGGGGGGGGGGTAGAGCGGATGCAGCATGAGAAGTGGATGGGTTTAAATGCGGATAGGGTTTGGGGGTTGATGCGCACGGGTGGACGTAATGGGGAGGAGGGAGCTTGAAGCAGGGCGTGACGTGGATGGCGAAACGGGGGGAGGTGGGGGGCAGGGCATGGAAAATCGTGCAAACGCAGGGCTTGTTATGGATACGTGCACGTGAGAAGGAAGGGGAGGGTGGGTGGAAGCATACGAAAAGGATGACCTGTGGGGTACAGGAGATGTGGATACAGGTATGCCATAGGTATTGGGTTACGTGACGTGGATTCAGGAATGCCATAGGTATGGGGTTGCGTGACGTGGGTGGGCGTACTGGGGCAGAAGGGGCATAGATGCAGGACGTGCATGACACGAGTGGGTGTGTTTGCACAGAGAAGGCTCGGACGAAGAACGTGACGTGGGTAGACGCATAAAGCAATAGGGGCGCGGATAAAGAGCGTGATGTGGGTGGGCGTGTTGGGGCAGAGGGTGCGCTGATAAAGAGCATGACGTGGGTGGGCGTATTTGGAAAGGTGGGGCGGGGATGAAGGGCGTGTCAGGGTGGCATATTGATGCAGATGGGGTGCCGATGAAGGGTATGACGTGGGAGCCTTATTGGGGCAGAGGGGGCGCGCATGAAAGGCATAACATGAGGCAGAGGGGGTGCCGGTGAAGGGCGTGACATGGTGGGCGTGTTGGGGCAGATGGGGTGTGGATGAAGGTCTTGATGTGGTTGTGTTACTGGGGCAGAGGGGGCCCAGATAAAGGGCGTGACGTGGGTGACTTATTGGGCAGAGGGAGCGGATGAACGGCATAACATGGTGGGCGCATTGAGGCAGAGGGGGCGCGAAAGAAGAGTGTGACATAGTGGGCGTGTTGGGGCATGAGAAATGGGTGGGCACAAGTGTGGGAGGGGGTGGGGATGTTAATGCACGTGGTTGGGTGTAATGGCGTGGGGGGGGGGGCGAGCTAGTAAGCAAGGCGTGACATGGATGGCCAAACGGGGGGAGGGATGAAAAAGGCGCGGACGCAGGGTGTCTTATAAATAGGTGTTTATGAAAGGGGGCGGTGGAAGGAGCACATGAAAACTATGATGTGTGTGTGTGTGTGTGTGTGTGTGTGTGTGTGTGTGTGTGTGTGTTGGGGGGGGGGGGTGGTATTGGAGACGTGGATGTAGGTATCCCATTGGTATGGGTTTGCCAATGAAGGTCGTGACGTGGGTGGACGTATCAGGGCAGAGAGGGCACGAATGCAGGGCGTGCGTGACCCGGGCGGGGCGTACTTGGGGCAGAGGGGGCGCAGATGAAGAACGCTAGCACACATCGGGTAGCACGTCACCATTAGATAGACGTGATGTTGGCAACATTTTGAGTAGACTGTCAACATCGAGTGGCGTGTCACTTTAAAAGTTGCCATTCACAAAAAAGGTGCAGTAGCATGTCACCTTGTTGGTAGTCAGTCACACCGTATGTAGCCAGTCATTGGGGGATGGCTGCCTAAAACTCGGTTAGGTCACCAAACCGACTGTAAAAAAAAAGGTACCCCACCACCACCATCACCACCACCACCACCACCACCACAACCACACCACCACCACAACACCACAACCACCACAACCACCACACACCACCACCACCACCACACCACCACCACCACCACCACCACACCACCACAACCACCACCACCACCACCACCACCACAACCACCACCACCACCACCACAACCACCACCACCACCACCACCACCACAACCACCACCACCACCACCACCACAACCACCACAACCACCACCAAAAGCCTGGCTAAGACATCCGTGTTACCATCAACCAAAGTTGTTTTTGTCATACTAGTGAACGACATGGCAATTCTTTCTTACAAATTGTAAAAAAAAAAAAAAAAAAAAATCAACGTGTGTGTGTGTGTGTGTGTGTGTGTGTGTGTGTGTGTTTGTGTGTTGGTTATTCCTTACCAATTTGTAAAAACGCACGCGCGCACGCGCGCGCTCGTGTGTGTGTGTGTGTGTGTGTGTGTGTGTGTGTGTGTTGTGTGTGTGTGTGTGTGTGTGTGCGTGCGTGCGTGCGTGCGTGTGTTTACTGGAACACTTAACCAAAGAATGGCGCAAAACAGTAGTTAATCCAGGCAAAAATTGTGGAGGGAATAGGAGAACATCCATGAAGTACAAAGCTGCCCTCATTTCGACATTAAATTCGAGGTCACGGGCTAGCGACAGTAATGTATATAGCATTCCAAGTACTTTTCTCTCTCATCACAGCTGTTTGGTAAATATATTTAGGCCTTCATCTTCATATGGTAACATCTATAGGCTGGTGAACCTGTGGACTAAATATGACCAGAGACGTCCAAACTGAGTACAACTGGCGAAATGCCGTATTGTGAGTTACTATTAAAGGACTGCAGTCGAATTTCGGGTCTTTAAAAGACTGTAGTTCGGAAGCAGCTGTCGAAGAACCTATCAATCACCTGTTTCTTTTCAAAAAGATATGTCAGCATATACACTATTGATTAGACTCGGTAGTGGGAATAAAACTAAATATGTTTGACTTGAGTGGTTTTGTTGTTCTTGGTCTTAGTTTGTCAGTTACACAATCCATTTAACAAACTGTTAATATAACAGGCGTGTCTTTCCTTACATCTGCTGATACGTACAGTGCAGAAACAGATAAATCGCAGCAAGTTAGGAATTTTGTATTTTTTCAGCCATTGCTTACAGAAACGAGACATTGGACCAGTCACAGGTAAATTCATTATGGATTACGTGTGCTCCTGAATCCAGTATGGAAATACATTTAAATTCAAAACATTTACATACCTCTCGAACTGCTCCAACCTATCGGTAAACTATATATAAGGTATGATTGCTTCAAAGAGCGTTCATCCATGACAACAGGTGTGCTGATCTTTACTAAGAATAAGTGAGTATCTGTCATTTGAACACAGCTTAGTTATTTACATCCATTATCAGATTTGATATGAAACACCCAAACATCATCAAGCAACAAAGATCTTTTTTCTACAACGTTTACTACATGTCGAAGCAAGCATGTTTCGAGTCTAGGTTTTAAAGTTAGGGTTTGGAGAATCTGCTGCACTGTCCTATGGAGTGTTAAGAAGAAGTCTGTGACCAGTATCAGGTAGGTCGTTCTGACGAGGCACATCTCCTCTGCCCTAAAAGACCGACCCCAGGATGTGGTGTATCAGCTCTAACGCTTCCTTCTTGCTCACTGACGCTCCCCTCAGGTGGTTTTCAATGAGTGCCAAGTTTTCTTGGTCTTCCTTTGTGATTGGATAATGTTCAGTCAGTTTCAAAAGATTCGTCACTGACACTGAACCCATTGCTAAGCACATTCGAATGTGTTCCATCGTCTTCTCAGCTGGGCATGCTCGCGTATCTTTCTTCAGTTTGTCCAACATTTTTTATACCTGCTTTTCCTTCCTACGTTTGGCACGTCGGTCCAGGAACGTGTTCAGTGTGTACTGAAAGGGATTGACAGCAGAGTTAAGAGGCATGACAAAGATGGCGACCCATACATTTACAACGTTTGGGTTGTAGGTGCCACGTGCTGCCAGCAGTCCCATAAGGCCAACGGGAAACCAGCAGCAGAAGTCAGTGAATGCAATTAAAAACAGACGTCGTGCGATGGTCACTTCCTGTCTCTGGGTATCTTTACCCACAGCTCTGGAGGACTGACGGATCGTGTGGAAGATGACCAGCTGACCAGAGGAAATAACCAGGAAGAGGGCAAAGTTAAGAATGATGAAGACACTAAAAGCATACTGCTGGCCAGGTAACCGCTGGCGACTGATTGGCAATGGCAGGCACATGCTGTTCTGACTGTAGAAGTTCCACTGTGGCAGGAAGATAGGCAAGGCAGCCATCAAAGCAGCACTCAGCCAGGCCAGGCTGCAGGCAGCGGATGATGTCAACTTGGTGGCGTGAAATCGGGGGTTGTAGGGAAACCGCAGTAAAATCAGGCGATCCAGGGTGATGAGGCACATGACAAAAGCTGACATCTCACTGGAAAGCATGGCCAGAAAACCTGCAATTCTGCATGCCATACTGTGCCTCCACTGCTCTTCTTTCTGGATATAGACACCATGGAAGATGGCATCTGTCACTCCAATGATGGCCATATAGATTCCCATCAGAAAATCAGTACTGCTGAGATTTAGAACTAGTATCCTTTAAGGCTGGGAAGTTCCTTGCTTCTCTATCAGCATCCTGAAGACCCACACCCCTACATTGCCAGTCAGTGCCATGATGGACAAAAGCCACAACAACACACGCAGCACACCAGACCTCAGGAGGTCATCACACGAAGACAGTTCATCCACAGGGGCGTGACATTATATCCATTCAGACAAACGGAAATAGCTGCAGCACCACTTTGCAGTCAAACGTTTTTGGGCAGTCTCTGCGGGTTCTGTACACTGACAACCCAAAGTGTGGATTGGATTGCCCCTAATATCAAACACCGACAGCAGCTTGAGTCATGCAAGCCTTTACTTGCAATTATTTCAAGTCCGACACCGGCCATCTTTAAACTCTTGAGTTTCACTATTCTAGCTGTCCTCACAAAACTGGAAAACGTGGACTTTAAGATATTTGTTATAGGGTGGAAGGATAAATCAAGCTGAATCAGGTCAGACAAATCTCTCAACTTCAAACATCAAAACTTTTTATATCATTTTGACTTAAATCGAGAATACGGAGATTGCTTAGTGAATAAAGCACCACACTTGTTAACTGACATGATGAAAGATTCAACAGAGAGCAACAGAAGGAATAAGGGGTCGAAGTACATACTGACTAACAATAGAAACGAACAGGTTTGGACCCGTGCTTGATGATAAGGAAAATGAAAGGGAAGTTTCTTTAATTCGTAATACAAGAGGCAATACAGAAAAGAGCGACAGCACATTTAAAAATATTGAAAATGAATGGTGAAACATACCGCTGCCACATGACCGTAAAAACATTAAAGTAAAGAGGCTTGAGCCATTGGTCACTTTCAAGCAGGGAGGAAATGTAAATGGTGGATGTCAAATAAACCAAAATTCATAAAAAACAAACAAACAATGACAAACGTGTTGGTAGACAAGACCCCCTCTTCTATCCTCCTTATAGTACATAACCTCAACATCCACACGCTCACGCGCGCGCGCGCGCGCACACACACCACACACACACACACACACACGCGCGCGCGCGCGCGCGCATGCACGCACACAATGCAAGTAAGCACATGCAAGCACATACATGCGCACACACACACGTACATACACGTAGACACACACTCTGATAAAATCATGAAGCCGCGAATCAATCTACCTATTTACCCCAGAAGCCACGCTGAAGCCATCCCTGGCCAACAAATACATTGTTTAAGCAAAAGCCACGAAGCCACGACCAAAACTGCATCACAACTGAATTTAGCAACAAAAACAACAACAAAAACCGCAATAACTGGCAAATACATAGCTCATTGCTAAATAATTCCTTGAAGATTTAGGTAAATAAGAAATGCTAATTGTTAAAACACCCGAGATAGAGTTCCAAAAATATCATCAACAATTTGCTACTTGTAACCAGCCGTTGGGCGCGTGTTGCAAGTGAAACCATGAGCCCATGAATCTCTATACATACATACATACTTGAGAGGCCGTCTTATGCCAGAAAATGACATCATTTGTGTAGGAATTAGTGCTGATTTCACGTCAAACCGATTAAACACAACAACAGTAATAACAACAACAATATCAACAACACCAATGGTAGCAACAACAACAACATGCAATTATTCAGTGAGTAAAACACGTTATCACAGAAATATCAGAGACTGTCTCATGAATTCATGACTGCATGAAAGTATTCGATTTTTGCGATGCTTCATTTAGAAATCACGGAGAAACGACTATTGGAACATGACATACACACACTTATGCAAACATAAAGGGAGTTAGGGTCCATGCATGCAGCTGAAAACAATGCAGCGCTGGTCAACACACATTCTTTGCCATGCCTATTTAAACAAAAACATCAACATTCATGAAGTGTATGTGTGAGTTTTGAGTAAATGCTATCATCGATTCACCTGGGCTTGTGGCCCGTACGAACTCGTCAAGTTGGTTGTATTTTTTTTCGATCGATTGCGTTCGTTTCAGGAGAATGTTCGCGGCTCCATGGGCAATTCAAATGGGATTCTACGCCCCGTTCTTGGGTGTCTGTTACCATGGTAACGACAATCAATCGATAGAAATGGAAGGAAAAAGGAGAGGAGGGGAGCAGCGTTGAACAAACAAGAAAGTGAAGAATGTAAGTCAAAGAACATGCTACTATTATTGTTACTACCGCCACTGCCACCACCACTACCCCAACCACCACCACTACCACCATTACCAGCACTATCACTATAACTAATAATACTATTACTACTTTTACTGTTGTTGCTGCTGCTGCAACTATTTCTACCTCTGCTACTGTTGCTGCTACAACTGCAGTAGCTGCTGGTTCAAGTAACTCTCCATTAATACATGTTATAACACCCAAACCATATCCACCAACAGGAAAGGATTTCGTTGCCTTAGGATCGCCTTATGACATGCTATGAAGTGCAAAGTAAAAACAGTGAACAAATCTGGCAGTCTCGATGCGAAATCAATAACTTTGACTTCATCAATCTTCTATGCCTCCAATGGGATGTCTGACTTTGACACATATCGCAATGTTTCTGTAGATGGAATAAATCATTGAAACTACAAATATCAAATTTAAATCACGCTACCCTGTCACTGAAATTATTCTGAGCGAAGCTTCTGAAAAGTTATGATTAAGCGTGCCTTCTCTCTGTCTCTGTCTCTCTGTCCCTGTATGTATTATATCTATCTCTGTCTCTTTCTATCTGTCTGTCTCTGTCTCTCTCTCTCAACAGATGGATGAAGACATACAAGAACAGAGAGAGAGAGAGAGAACTTACACTTTGTCTTGTATGCTCCAAGCTGACGTACGGCCATGAGGTAGTTTCTTTAGTGCTCCATAACATTGAAAAAAAAATGCAAAGTTTAGATTTTAAGGCATTCAAATGTACCCTGGGTATACCCTTTCATGCACCAACTATGAATGCATATAGGGAAGTAGGGGTTCTACCTTTGGATGAGTATCGACGACTTGCTCTTGCAAAATATGTTCTACGTAGCTCGGTAAACAACCATTAATCTACACACACACACACGCGCGCGCGCGCGCGCGCGCACACACACACACGCACACACATACACGCGCGCACGCACACACACACACATACATACACACACATACACGCACACACACACACACACACACACACACACACACCACACACACACACACACACACACACACACACACACACATACATACACACACATACACAGACACACAGACACACACACAGACACACACACACACACACACACACACACACACACACTAAGGCTTGCACGCTCATATCTGTGGACTCTCCAATTTACACTCCTGCATCACTCCACGAATTAACTCACACCAGCGCGTATACGTCTAGAGAACACACTGGCGTCCCTGAGAGATTCAAAATCTTATCTCAGTTGACATGTGTTCTATCATTTGTGTCTGTCATTGGAAAGGCCCAGTATGAGTTTGCCCCAATCTCTAGAAGTCTTCGCAGTGTTGGCTTTGAGACTTTTCCATTGTTTGTTTGGCTGGAGATGTTTCTTGCTCTTCTTCAATTCTGGATGTGTGGCCACTTCCTCTCTGGATGTTAAGATCTGAAAGATTGTCAATGGCATAGCGGCTTTTGCTTAGGTGATTCCTCAGATTTCACATCACATCAGATCAGCCGCGCTGTGGTCAAGTTGTTATCGCTGCCCTGCCAGCCAGTGTGTCTGCTCTCTCATTCCTTTTAACTCTTGCATGTCCTTGGCAGTACATCCATAGAAGTCTCTCCAGTGGAAGGTTGCGCATTGCTTCATGTCAAGCAGGGCTTCCCATTCCCTACTCTGCTTTGTGAAGTAGGTTCGTGGAGTCAGTCAGCATTATGACTTGTTGAGTTTTAAACTGGCCTGTGGATGAAAGCCAGTGGAGTGCTTGTGTCACTGCTTCTACCTCCATTGTTAGACTTGAAGTTGTTGAAAGTGTATGCGCCATTGTATTCCTGGATAGTTCGGCCATTTTGCTACAATGTGTATCCCCAGCCTCACTTTCGTTTGGTGACTGAACCGTCAGTGTGTATAACAATGTCATCTATTGTGCCAAGACGTTCTCCCTGCATCTGAATTTCTGCCTTGGTTCTGCCTTCTGGCCATTCTTGACAGTGTCTTCCAAGTTCTGGAGCAATGGCAGCTTGGTAGAGGTCTTTGAAGTGGTCTGCATGCAAGCTCTTCTCCCTGTCCCATCCATGATTTTCCTCGTCCTAGCCGAGTGCCTTTTGTTTCCTTGACTGCCGCTTGTAGCGGGTTTCGGGGATTTTCAAATGCTTTGAAATATGCCTTCACCTGTTCTAGCTTGTGTCTTGCCTGCATTGAAGAAAGGTCAAGCAGGTAAAGCAAAGTTTCAGCTGGTGCATCCTCCGTGCTCCCATGATCAATCTCATTGCTTCATCTTGATTTTTTTTTTCTAATTCAAAAAGATTGTTGTTGGACAGTGTTGTAAGCCCTGATCCATAATTAATCACACTGAGTACAAGTGCGTGATACATTCGGTAGAGATGGCGCTGCTCCATTCCTTTAGCTGCCAATGCCGTCGTGGGGCACACGCCGTTTTTGCCTTTCAGAACAACAGTAAGATAATGGCATCGGTCACTGACGTTTTGTTAGTAAGACATGGATTGTTGGACACTGACGTTTCGTGAATAAGACATGGGTTGTTGGACACTGACGTTGTCAATAAGACATGGATTGTTGGACACTGATGTTACGTCAGTATGACATGGATTGTTGGACACTGACGTTTTGTCAAGAAGACGTGTATTGTTGGACACTGACGTCATGTCAAGAAGACATGGATTGTTGGACACTGACGTCGTGTCAATAAGACATGGATTGTTGGACACTGACGTTATGTCAATAAGACATGGATTGTGACGTTTTGTCAATAAGACATGGATTGTTGGACACTGACGTTTTGTCAATAAGACATGGATTTTTGGACACTGACGTTATGTCAATAAGACATGGATTGTTGGATACTGACGTTATGTCAATAAGACATGGATTGTTGGACACTGACGTTTTGTCAATAAGACACGGATTGTTGGACACTGACGTTGTCAGTAAGACATGGATTGCTGGAATTTGACGCATTATCCTAGAAAGACTAGGACACTGGACACTGACGTTACGTCAATAAGATGTGGTGTGCTGGACACTGATGTTAGGCTAGCCATTCATGGGCACACTGGATACTGGCGTTACGTCAATGAAATGTTAGAGATTGGACACTGACTTTGTGTTAGTAAGGCGAGAGATATTAGACATTGATGTTATGTCAATCATACATGGTGAATGGCACACTGACGTTCTGTCAGTGAGACACAGAATATAGGACACTGACATTATGACAATATACACATGACTTATTGGATACCAGTGTTTGTGTATCAGTGAGAGAAGGTATACTGTTCGCTGGCGTTACGTTGTTTGGGCATGGGCTGATGGACACTGACGTTAGGTTAACGAGACATGGGATATTGGATACTGACCTTACGTCAATGAGACAGGGGGTATTGGATATTAACGTTTTATCAATGAGAGAGGGAAGATTGGATACTTCATTCGGATCAATAAGACAGGGGATTATTGGATATTAACATTTTATCAAGAGGCAGGGGATATTAGATACTAACGTTGTTTCAATGAGACAGGGAATATTGGATACAATCCTCGCGTCAAGGAGACAGGGAATATTGGATATTAACGTTTTATCAATGAGAGAGTGAATATTGGATACAATCCTCGCGTTAATGAGACAGGGGATATTGGATATTAACGTTTTATCAATGAGACAGGGGATATTGGATACTAACGTTATATCAGTGACACAGGGGATATTGGATACTAACGTTATATTAATGAGACTTGGGATATTTGATACTAGCGTTATATCAGTGAGGCGTGGGATATTGGATACTAACGTTTTATCAGTGAGACAGGGGATATTGGACACTAACGTTATATCAGTGAGGCAAGCGATTTTGGACACTAACGTTATATCAGTGAGACATGGGATATTTGATACTAACGTTATATCAATGAGACAGGGGATACTGGATACTAACGTTGTATCAGTGAGACGTGGGATATTGGATACTAGCGTTATATCAGTGAGACATGGGATATTGGATACTAACGATATATCAGTGAGATAGAGGATATTAGATACTAACGTTATATTAGTGAGACGTGGGATATTGGATACTTACGTTTTATCAGTGAGACATGGGATATTGGATACTAACGTTATATCAGTTAGACATGGGATATTGGATACTAACGTTATATCAGTTAGACATGAGATATTGGATACTAACGTTATATCAATGAGACATGGGATATTGGATACTAACGTTATATCAGTGAGACATGGGATATTGGATACTAACGATATATCAGTGAGATAGAGGATACTAGATCTATAGATACTAACGTTATATTAGTGAGACGTGGGATATTGGATACTGACGTTATATCAGTTAGACATGGGATATTGGAAACTAACGTTATATCAGTGAGACATGGGATATTGGATACTAAACGTTATATTAATGAGACATGGGATATTGGATACTGACGTTATATCAATGAGACATGGGATATTGGATACTAACGTTATATCAGTTAGACATGGGATATTGAATACTAACGTTATATCAGTTAGACATGGGATATTGGATACTAACGTTATATCAATGAGACATGGGATATTGGATACTAACGTTATATCAATGAGACATGAGATATTGGATACCAAGGTTATATCAATGAGACATGGGATATTGGATACTAATGTTTTATCAGTGAGACAGGGGATATTGGATACTAACGTTATATCAATGAGACATGGGATATTGGATACTAACGTTATATCAATGAGACATGGGACACTGTACATTACAGTCATTCAACGTGACATGGGACGTTACAATGACACATGGGACGTTGGACACCGACGTTACGCCAATATGGCATGGAATATTGGACACTGGCATTATCTCAATTATACAAGGGGAGCCGGAATAGCTCAGTTGGTAGAGCGCCGGACTCGTAATCTTGGTGATCCTGGGGTTGCGGGTTCGAACCTCCTCCGGGGGCGTTTCGGTACAGGGGGATTTTTCCCTCGGAGTTAACATTGGTTCTGACTCCATTTCCCATACAGTCCTTCGAATGAGACTATAAACCGAGGTTCCGTGTGTGAACGCACGCATAACATCTTGCACACACGTAAAATCCCATCACCAACTTTCGGAAGAGTAGGCCAGTTTGGCCGTTGGTATGGATGACACGTTACACATAGCATGCACCCTGCGTGAGAAATGGAAAGAATGAAGGAAGTAAGGAAAATGAGTGATCGATATTGAACGATACTGACTGGATGACACGGGAAACGACTGAATGAAGCGCCAGCTGGCAGCTCTTCAGTCGGCACTACCCAGGTAGGCAGCCCGTTGTGTAAACGAGTGTTGATTGTAAAGCGCTTAGAGCTTGGTCTCTAGCCGAGAATAGGCTCTATATAAGTATTCATTATTATTGGAGACCGACGTTTTGTTAATAAGACACTGGATATTGAAAGCTGAAGTCCTTCAGCGTGACTTGGGATATAACACATCAACTTCATGTGACTGATATGGGATATTGAACACTTATATTATGTCAGTGGAACATGGAACAGTCTACACTAAGATCATGTGAATGACCCATGGCGTATTGGACACTGATGTTATGTAAATAAGATATGGCATTTTGAACACAAGTGTTGTGTGAACGAGACAAGTGGATATTGGACACTGACATTGTCTGAATCGGACACGAGGTACTGGACACTGATGTCATGTAAATAAGATATGGCATTTTGAACACAAGTGTTGTGTGAACGAGACGAGGAATATTGGACACTGACATTGTGTCAATCAGACACGAGGTACTGGACACTGAGATTCGTCATGTCCAGGGCTTGTCATTCTGAAAGACACCCCTATCCCTCCGTCACCTTAACCTTCACAGACTTCAATCAGGTACCCGTTTATTGCTTTATGGATACCTTTCAAGAAGAAAAAAAAAGTTGTTCTAACTCACGACAGTCAGCTCCACACCCAGATGCTTTAATCATCAAAGTACGAACCCCTCTACATAGCAGTACTCAACGCTCAAGTTCAGGATGATGTAAACGGACACTGACGTAATGGCTATGTTGGACAAGCCACTGATGTTATGCTTTGACATTATGACACACTACGTTTCTGTTTCTCTTTCTTTCTTTTCCGCGTTCGCAGGCTGATACTCTTGCAGACACTCCCTGTATGGACAGGCAGTGCAGTTTTGTGTGTATGACCGGGTTTTTTTTTTAATCCCGCCATTAAGGCAGCCTTACTACATCTTCGGGGAATGTTTCTCTTTCAATTTACAAATTTGATCCACATCCATATAACGAAACCTGTTGTACTATCACTCTTTCTGTTGCCAGTTTCAAACGGCCTGGTGTCCGGGCCAGTGAAACCGACACCAACAGCAGAAAGCTACACAGGGAAGGAATGAAGCGGCAAAAGGGTGAGGAAGAGGGGGTGGGTGGGGGCTAGGACCATTAAATCTTAGAAGCCGCTGGCGGGTTTCGGTGTGTGAGACCCGGTGTTCCTCACAGACTCAAGTTACAACCCGTGGCTGCGAACGATAAGAGGACACAGTTAACTGTACAGTCAGACTGACGCTGACGGAGGGGAGTAGGCCTGTCCTGCTGGCCATAGAATGTTTGAAGTGATTCCCCCTCCCCCCCCCCCTCCACTCACACATATCCTCCACCCCACCCACTAACCCTGACTACCTTTCACTCGCTCTCCTCCCTTTGATTTGCTGGCTGAGCAGGTTACCTCGTGACGTGGCGTCAGCGGTGACAATAGTCATACATTGCATACTGTTACCAGTTGAGCCGAGACTTCCTGGTTGATCCAGTTGGTAAAACACCCCCAATTTACGGCCAGACTTCTGGAAGTGGAACGTAGGAATTGTCGTTTGTGCTGTGCATCACAACGTGTTGTTGTCCAGGTGGTGCCAGTCCGGTCTGACATAGATCATTCCGCCAGACGTTCTTTTTGGTGGTTATCCTTCACAGCCACATCACCTGAAGGAGGACGCTGACGTTTGAAAATCTGATTGCGACAACAGCAGGTCTTCACGGAACAGCAACTGTCTGCTGTGTTCTCTTCACACAACAGGTAACAGTGTGCTGTGTTCACCTGACCTTTGTTCTCTTCACACAACAGGTAACAGTGTGCTGTGTTCACCTGACCTTTGTTCTCTTCACACAACAGGTAACAGTGTGCTGTGTTCACCTGACCTTTGTTCTCTTCATACAACAGGTAACAGTGTGCTGTGTTCACCTGACCTTTGTTCTCTTCACACAACAGGTAACAGTGTGGGTGTGTTCACCTGACCTTTGTTCTCTTCACACAACAGGTAACAGTGTGCTGTGTTCACCTGACCTTTGTTCTCTTCACACAACAGGTAACAGTGTGCTGTGTTCACCTGACCTTTGTTCTCTTCACACAATAGATAGCAGTGTGCTGTGCTCACCTGACCTCTCTTCAAGGGAACAGGTAGCAGTGTGCTGTGTTCACATGACCTCTCTTCACAGAACAGGTAACAGTGTGCTGTGTTCACTGATGTTTGTCTTCACACACACACACACACACACACACACACACACACACACACACACACACACACACACACATATATATATATATATATATATAGATTTGTGTGTGTGTGTATTTTGGGGGGGTGGGAGTGGGGGAGGGTGCATTATGTGTGCATGTGTGTGCAGTGTCTGTGGGGAGAAGATCC
>CM065736.1:25418358-25435858 GCA_033310375.1 Conus canariensis | reverse complement strand
CCAGCAACTGGCGCAGTGTCCGTTTGTACCAGCGGTCAATGAAGACGGCGGTCAGTGTGTACTGCCCTCCAACCTCCCGCTACCAGCCGTCGGATGTGTGTTTCTATAGACTGGGAGGGCAGTCAGTCCTGCTGGTGACAGACGAACACAATGACGCCATCCATGTGGTGTCCTTCCAAGGGGGCAAGATGTGTTTTCAGCGTTATCTGTGTGGGGGGTGCCCCTCCATCGTGCAGCCAACAGCCATCACTGTGGACATTCGAAGCCGTCTGTGGCTAGCCTGTAGGGGAGGGGCCATCCTCACGTTGGAACCCATCGTTTGAGAGAGAGAGAGAGAGAGAGAGAGAGAGAGAGAGAGAGAGAGAGAGAGAGAGAGAGAGAGAGAGAGAGAAAACAAAATGCCAGTTTTGTTAGGTCTGCATGTAGACCACTGTATATGAACCATTACGGTGTCTATGGACCATTTATGGCTTGGTTCTGGTATGATATCATTGGCTACAGTAAAGCATGTTTTGTGGTCATTCCTTAAAACTGATGCTCACAATTCTGTGTGTGGTTCCACCTTACCAGTCCTTCAAATGGATGATTTAAGACCCCTGTGTGGTATGGTGTGGCCATTTCTGAAAACTGCTGACTACACGTCGCTTTGTAGAGTGATTAGTCCTCAAATTTGACAGTTACAATACCCTGTGTGATGTAGGTTACTCTGACCTTGAAACTGATGGCTACTCTTCCTTGTGTGTAGGATGTAGTGTGTGTGTGTGTGTGTGTGTGTGTGTGTGTGTGTGTGTTGTGTGTGTGTGTGTGCGTGCGCGCGCGCGCGCGCGCGCGCGCGCGTGTGTGTGTGTGTGTGTGTGTTTAGTGATGGCTACAGTTTGCTTTGTAGTGTGGTCAGATTTTAAACCGATGTTTACAATTCTCTCTGCGGTGTGGTTCGGTCAGTCCTTGAAAGTAATGTACATTTCTGTGTGATGTGGTGTAGTCATTTCTTAAAACTGATGGTTATACTTCCTGGTGTGGTTTGGTATGGCGTGATGTTGTGTGATGTGATGCGGTGTGGTGTGGTGCGGTCAGTCCTATAAGTGGTAACCATAGCTCCCTGCATGGTGAGGTGTGGTGTGGTGTGGCCAGTCCTTAAAACTGATGACTATAGCTCCCTGTGTGGTGTGGTATAGTCAGTCTTCAAAACTGATTACTATATTTCCGTGTGTGGTGTGTCCGGCCTTAAAACTGATGACTATAGTTCCCTGTGTGGTGTTGTGTGGTCAGTCCTTAAAACTGATGACTATAGTTCCCTGTGTGGTGTGGTCCGTCCTTAAAACTGATGACTATAACTCCCTGTGTGGCGTGGTTAGTCCTTAAAACTGATGACTATAGCTCCCTGTGTGGTGTGGCCAGTCCTTAAAACTGATGACTATAGCTCCCTGTGTAGTGTGGTCTGGTCAGTCCTTAAAACTGATGACTATAGCTCCCTGTGTGGTGTGGTGTGACCAGTCCTTAAAACTGATGACTATAGTTCCCTGTGTAGTGTGGTCTGGTCAGTCCTTAAAACTAAAGACTCTAATTCCTTGAATGATGTTGTGTGGCCAGTCCTTAAAACTGATGACTATAGTTCCCTGTGTGGTGTGCTCAGTCCTTAAAACTGATGACTATAGGCCCCTGTGTGGTGTGGTGTGGCCAGTCCTTAAAACTGATGACTATAGCTCCCTGTGTGGTGTGCTCAGTTTTTAAAACTGATGACTATACTTCCATGTGTTGTGTAGTCAGTCCTTAAGAGTTCTGACTATTGTTCCCTGCGTGGTGTGGTGTGGCTAGTCCTTAGAATTGATGACTATAGTTCCCACTGTGGTGTGGTCAGTGCTTAAAACTGATGACTATAGGTCCCTGTGTGGTGTGGTCAATCCTTAAAACTGATGACTATAGTTCCCTGTGTGGTGTGGTGTCGTCAAGCCTTAAAACTGATGACTATAGGTCCCTCTGTCGTGTGGTCAGTCCTTTAAACTGATGACTATAGTTCACTGTGCGGTGTAGTGTCATCAAGCCTTAAAACTGATGACTATAGGTCCCTCTGTCGTGTGGTCAGTCCTTTAAACTGATGACTATAGTTCCCTGTGTGGTGTGGTGTCGTCAAGCCTTAAAACTGATGACTATAGGTCCCTCTGTCGTGTGGTCAGTCCTTTAAACTGATGACTATAGTTCACTGTGTGGTGTGGTCAGTCCTTTAAACTGATGACTATAGTTCACTGTGCGGTGTAGTGTCGTCAAGCCTTAAAACTGATGACTACAATTCCTATATGGGATGGTGTGGTCTGGCCTTAACGCCGATTGAACCTGTTCCATTTCTGGTGTGGACTTATCAGGCCTTAAAACTTACGGCTGTATTTCCCAGTGTGGTGTGATTTGGTCAGGACTTAACGCTGATGGTAGCTGTTTCATTTCTAGTGTGGTGTAGCCAGTCCTTAAAACCGATGACCTTGATGCTTAACACTGATGACTACAGCAGTTCCTTATGTTGTGTGGTGTGTCAACACTTAAAACCGACGGTTACATTTTTTTTTTTCTCGTGTGATATAGTCAGTGCCTAAACCTTATGACTACAGCTCCCTGTGTGGTGTGTTAAGTCTTTTACACTGATGTCAACAGTTCCCTGCTTGGTGTGCTAAATCCTTTACGCTGATAGCTACAGTTCCCTGTGTGGTGAGTTAAGTCCTTTACATTGATGTCAACAGTTCACTGTTAGGTGTGTAAAGTCCTTTACAGTGATGCCAGCAGTTTCTCTGTTTGATGTGTTAAGTCCTTTACACAGACAGCTCACGCTCTCTGTGTGGTGTGTTACGTCCCTCACACTGATGTCAGCAGTTCTCTGTGTTGTGTGGTAAGTCCTTTACACTAATGTCAACTTTTCCCTGTTTGGTGTATTAAATCCTTCACACTGATGTCAACAGTACCCTGTGTTGTGTGTTAAGTCCTTTACTCTGATTTCAGCAGTTCTCTGTGTGGTGTATTAAGTCCCTCTCAGTGATGTCAACAGTTCTCTGTGTGATTGTTAAATCCTTAACAGTGATGTCAACAGTTCCGTGTGTGGTGTATTAGTCCTTTACACTGATTTCAACAGTTATCTGTTTGGTGTGTTAAGTCCTCTACAGTGATGTCAACAGTTTCCTGTTTGGTGTGTTAAGTCCTTTACACTGATGTCAACAGTTCTCTGTATGGTGTGTTAAGTCCCTTTACACTGATGTCAACAGTTCCCTGCTTGGTGTGTGAAGCCCTTGACAGTGATGTCAACAGTTCACAGTGTGGTGTGTTAGGTCCCTTACAGTGATGCCAACAGTTCCCTGTTTGGTGTGTTAAGTCCTTTACACTGATGTCAACAGTTCTCTGTATGGTGTGTTAAGTCCTTTACACTGATGTCAACAGTTCTCTGTTAGTGTGTTATGTCCTTTACACTGATGTCAGCAGGTCTCTGTGTTGTGTGTTATGTCCTTTACACTGATGCCAACAGTTCCCTGTTCGGTGTGTTAAGTCCTTTACACTGATGTCAACGGTTCCCAGTGTGGTGCGTTAAGTCCTTTACACTGATGTCAACAGTTCCCTGTTCGGTGTGTAAAGTTCTTTACACTCATATCAGCAATTCTCTGTGTGGTGTGTGACGTCCTTTACAGTGATATCAACAGTTCCCTGTGTGCATGTGGTGTGATAGGTCCTTTACAGTGATGTCAACAGTTCCCTGTGTGACGTGTTAAGTCCTTTACACTGATGTCAACAGTTCTCTCTGTGGTGTGGCAAGTCCTTTAGGCTGATGGCTACAGTTCCGTGTGTGGTATGATGTAGTATGGTGTCGGCATTCCTTAGAACCGATGACTATATTTCACTGTGCGGTGTGGTCAGTCCTTATAACTGATGGATACAGTTAACTGTGTCTTGTGGATCAGTTCGTAAAACCGATGACTGGGGTGTGGTGAGGGTCAGCCCTTGAAACTGATGACTACAGTTTCCAGTGTAATGTGAAAGTCCTAACACTGATAGCTACAGTTTGCTGCATAGTGTGTTCTGTCCTAACAGCTTCTGTATAGTCAGATTGTTGTCAGTCGTAAAAAAAAAAACAACTGATGACTGCAATTTTCTGTCCAGTGTGGTCAGTCTTGAGGAAGTCATGTCAACAGCTCCCTTTTATGGTGTGGTTAAGTCTGTCCTTAAACATGTATGACTTCCGTCTCCTGTGTGACGTGGCAACACCCTGGGTAGTTGAACCTTGTACCTCTGTTTGTTTGTTTGTTTTCAAATATCGATTAAAACTGTCGCTAACCAGCTGCAACACTGAGGCAGAATTTACAGTATGATTTACACATTCTCCTTCTTATAGTCATGGTTTATTGTGTTCCACTAGTGACTGTGATATCATACATATTCTGCAATCCTGTGAACATGGTTTCTGTTGCATGCTTTCTTTCAATGATGCGGTGATGGCTGCATCATATAGATGCCATATCTAAATTCCATGTACAGTGTTTAACGAAAGAGTGGTGATTTTAGCACATTATTTTGTCCAAGACTGGTTGTTTCTTTGCAACATGTTAAAAAATTTTTGACAACATACGAACCCAGTATATAATTTTGATGATTTCTTTGTAATATTTCATACACTGTAACAGTCTGCATGTCCAGTGGTTCTAAAGGAGTATTCTTTCCTTCCTACAGTTACACCAAAACACCCAGGATGTGTATGTAAATGGCAGGTCTACATTTCATATTATTTGCCTGGTGGACACACACACACACACACACACACACACACACACACACACACACACACACACACACACACACACACACACACACAGAGCTGAGAGGAAATATCGTATGGAACGTCTAAAGAAAATCAGAGATTCATGGGGAAAATGTACAAAGCACTTGGAGGGATAAACAACTGAGCACTGTGCTGCGTCCGTGATAAGGGCACGTAATCAAAAATATTCCAAGATCAAAACACACCGGCCGACCCCTCTGCTAGAGCACAGACAGCGTCAGAATAACCCAAGCCACTACCACCGTTGTAACCACAAACCACAAACTCTCAGGACCACGGAGCATGTCCCATCGCATGTCACACTGCTTTCTCCCCAGACTCACTCGCCAATAGATCAGTATGTTGTAAAGAATACACAACATCCAAAACACAACCAACAAAACAGTCCAACGCCACACCAGTCCCACTTTCGTCCTGGGGACTACCCCCCTTTGCCAACAGGATCTACAGCTTCACACTGATGACCTCCTCCGGTCCCTCAAGTCCCAGTCCAAAGGACACCAGTGTATGTAAATACAAGTATTGGCCCTGATCCCATGCACAAGCAATGAAGATCATAGCACAGCTTCTTCGGGCGTTCTAATGAGCATTCTGTGTTGGTCAGACTCAAACCTGTGCTTTGGTGATTGGGAAGTCTTCAGTCTGTGTATTGTTGTTGTTCTAACTCTTTGCTGCGTAGCATTTTTATCCCTTTTTTTCCCTTCCTAAGGTCTTGTTTTGAAGTTGATTGCTTGTTGCACTGAAAAGAGAAGAAAAAACTGTGACAGTTACATTCGTAAAGAGACAGTCAGACAGGCAGTTCTTGGAAGTGACTTTTAGATTATTCTTTTAAATTGTTGCTGCTTATTTGTGTGTGTGTGTGTGTGTGTGTGTGTGTGTGTGTGTGTGTGTGTGTGTGTGTGTGTGTGTGTGTGTGTGTGTGAGAGAGAGAGAGAGAGAGAGAGAGAGAGAGAGAGAGAGACACAGACAGACAGACAGACAGACAGACAGCCAGAGACAGAGAGAGAGTATTATCGGGCCAGTTTGCATGTGTTGCTCCAAGAACCTGACACTTCCAACGTGTCCTCTGATCGGTATGACTTCATCTTTACAGGACACTTTACGTGTGGTTCGCTGAAAATGTGCTGACTGTGACACTGTGTATCAACCATCAACTGTGCCTGTGTAGTGTTGGAACAAAGGATTTCCTCCTTTTGTGCCGCGAGAACCTGCAGTACAGAAGTGCGCGAGAACCTGCAGTACAGAAGTGCGCGAGAACCTGCAGTACACAAGTGCGCGAGAACCTGCAGTACACAAGTGCGCGAGAACCTGCAGTAGCTGGTCTTTTCGTGTGGACTACACTCACATTTGACTACGTGTACTCTAACTTTTTCAGCCTAACACTTGCTTCACGGCTTACATTACATACGTTTTACGTTACTGCGTGTGAGTGAAGAAATGTGAAAGTGTTAGTACCTTTTTCATTGGATCACTTTGTTGGGTTTTACCATATAGTGCCTTGTTACCTACACACTCTGTTGCCGTTGATCTTTTTGTTTGTCATTTGTTGTTTCGTCGTTGACAACTTTCGTGTGATAATTACTTTATTTTCACAACCGTACAACTGATTACACAGGTAATCAATAGACATGACAGATTGAAAGAAGGGTCAGAAGTGACGAATTGGCCATTTGAATGTGTGTCACCTCGCAAACAAAGTGACTGATATTAATGTTGTTTATAAATAGCCATAACCATTTCCATTTCTTTGGTATTACTGAAACACGCCTAGGTTCTCATATCAGTGATGAGAATATAGCAATCCTAAATTACTCTGTCATTAGGAAAGATCCCTCAGTCCCTGGAGAAACTGTAATAGCAGTTTATATCCATTATTCCATGCAACATCTTACTCGAGGACGTTCGGACTGAGAACTAGACAAAGTGGAGTGCATATGGACAGAAATAAAACACAAGAAAACAAATCCATTACTCATATGTACTTTATACCACAATCCTGCATCCACTTTTGAGTGGTATGACCATTTCCTGTGTATGATCGACCAGATAGATATAAACATTACGATATTCTTTTACCCGGGGGCTTTAACATAGATATGCTTACACAACACCAAGCCTGGAACTTCACCATAACATTGCTAGAATTAATACAGTTCGTGTCCACTCCAACTAGGGTGACGGCAACATCTGCCACCATTATTGATCATATTTACTGAAATAACCCTAACGCAGTTGAAGATGTTAGTGTTGCAAAACTGACAATCGGTGATCATTATGCCACTTATTGTACATGGAAATCTAAAATACCTGAATTAAAAAAGAAGGGACACAATGTATACTGTACAGATCCTACAAACACTTTCATGAGACTGCCTTTCTCATGGATCTCACCACAGCCTCTTTCCATTCCGTACATCACACAAGTCATCCTAACACTGCCTTCCAGACTTGGCACGATAGTTTTCTTCAGGTTTTTAGACAAACATGCACCCATGCGACAAAAGAAAATAAGGCACTCTTATACCATCTTGGTATACAAAAGACACTGATTTAAGCAAAAAATAAAAAAGACAATTTCAAACAAGAGAAACGTTTCAAAGAATTCAGAGTTCAGTGTAATTATCTTAAACATTTGATACAAAAATCTAAGAAATCACTTTTTGCTAGGCTTATTGAAAGCAACAGAGATACTTATACCATATGGTGAGCCATCAACACTGTAACCAGTGGTTCCAAAAAGGTTCCTCTATTATACCTCAAACTTTCACAGCAGACAATTTCAATGATCATTTTCTCTCAGCTGTCAGTACAGCGGTCCCCTTGCAAGACAACCTCGGTAGAACACACTGTTCAGAGACGCTTTTAACATTTTGTAAACAGAAGAAAAATGGAATACCGCCTTTCACTATTCCTCCACTAAGTGTACATGAAGTTGGAAAACTAATAGTTTCAATGAAAAGCAAAAAAGTTTCAGGGCCAGACGAAATCAATTCGAGTGTATTAAAATTATCTCTGCCCTATATTGCAGAAAGCCAAAACTAAAGAAATCACAGAAATTAACAACTATAGACCCATATCCATTTTATCAATATTATCTAAACCTACAGAAAAGCATGTGCACAAAAATTTCTTCTTACGTTATTTGGAAAAACATAACATCATCCACCCTTTGCAGTCTAGTTTCCGACCCGGACATTCCTGTCATACAGCTTTAACACATTTGTTGGACACATGGCTGTCTGCAATGAACAATTCTCAACTAACTGGTGTAATATTCCCAGACCTTAAAAAAGCTTTTGATCTGGTTAACCATGACATTTTGTTAGAAAAGACACACACACACACACACACACACACACACACACACACACACACACACACACACACACATATATATATATATATATATATATATATATATACATGTACTAAAAGTTCACAAACAACATCTTTCTTTGAGTCTTACCTTGGCGACAGATATCGACGAGTCTTATTCACTGGATCCTATTCTGCTGAAAAGTTAGTCTTCTTCCTCGTTCGCTTCCTGTTAGATGAGCAGCCCGGTGTCCTCGATGAAGGCTGCCGTCCACCGCAGCTCCTTCAGGGTGCCGTACAACTTGGCTTCCACTGCTGTCGGTGTTGGCCAGTACTTCCTTCTGGATGCTGCATACGTCATACAGTCTTGAAAGATGTGGTCGGTTGTCATTGGTCCCTCACCACAAGGGCACTCTCCACTCTGTCCAATGCCAAATTTTGTGTGCATGTGGTGGAGTAGGCGATTGTGTCCAGTCCTCAGGCGGAAGATCTTGACCTGTTCCCGTCGTCCCAGCAAATGGTATTTGTCTTCTTGGTTGTGTTTGGGGTGCTGGAGGCGCCACTTCATTCCTTGCTGTGCCTCGATGATTGTCTTGATTTCATCGTATGACACCAGGTTGTTGGCCTGCTCCTTCTGTGCACCGTCTTTTGCCAGAATATCCGCTTTTTCGTTGCCTCTGATGCCACAGTGTGCTGGTACCCATTGTATCACCACTTTCTTCACTCTGGCACTCAGGGCAACAAGGGCTGAAGTGATATGGTTCTGTTCTTTGCAGCGGGAGTTCTTGAGGGCTTTGGGCACGGAGAGAGCGTCTGAGAACACCACCACCTGCCCTGTTGTTCTTGTGGAGTTCTGCGAGACTGTTGTGGCTGCCTCACAGAGAGCTTCTCGCTCAGCTCGGAAGTTGGTGGAGTATTTTCCTGTTGGGATTGCAATTTCTTCATCTCCGTCTTTGTATCGGAGGAAGATTCCAGCTCCACCATCCCTCGTCAAGAAAGGGGTTCCACAAGGTTCTACTGTAGGCTTCCTCCTCTCTTGTCTGTTTATTAATGACTTACCTGTACACATCTCAAATAGCAATGTATCATGTGAGTTGTTTGTTGATGATGGTACTCTATATACAGCTGACAAAGATGTTAATGATATTAATGATCGCTCACAACAAAGTCTCATGGAAGTAGAAAACTGGCGTGAAGATGATGCAATGCACTTAAATCCCACCAAAACAGAGTGCATGATTATGTCCACCCGACAAAAACATCAGCCAGGTTTGTCTCCACTTAATCTATCCATCGAAGACCGTCAAATCACCCAGGTCAGGCAACATAGACTACTAGGATTAGTTATAGACGACCAACTACAGTGGGATGGTCATATCAACTACATATGCAAAATTATCTCGAAAACCTTATTCATTTTAAAGAAACTAAAAGATTTCACTGACACTAGTTTCCGTTAAATATTCTACAATGCCCGCATAAGATCTCATATACTGATTATGCTTCCAGTGTATGGGATGACTGTGCTGGTGTACATCTGAAAAGATTAGGCTCCCTGTATCTGAGAGCAGTCAAGCTTATTTTGCCTGATCCGCACTTAACGACAGAACAAAAGATGAAACAGTTACACACCCTGCCTCTTTTGGAACATCTTCGCTTTAACAAAGGTATAATGATGTACAAGGTTTTGATCAATAAACTACCATCAAATCTGTCGAAGCTGTTCACAAAGTCAGTCCTGAAGAATTCTAGGTCGAACCAGAGGTTATTGTTACCAAGACCTAGAATTGATATCTTTAAAATAAGTTTTTTTTACTCTCAGGTGCATATCTGTAGAACTCGCTCCCTATAAATGTCGTAACAACGGCTACGCTCTTCTCTTTCAACGATAATCTTTTGAGATACTTGGTTTTAACAACCTCTGTAACCTAAACTCTAACAGCATTATGTCTACTTTTGTCTGTGCTTACAATCCTGCCATCGCCCACGAATATATATATATATATATATATATATATATATAAATATATATAAACAGTCAAAGTAGATAAAAATCCAAACAAACAAGATTAAAATATCCCAAATTTTCGGCTTTATTTGCCTTCGTCAGGGGGTACAGACTGTGCCAGTAAAAAGCTCGCATTCTCCACCCTCAGATCCTGAACACGAATCACGAATGTATACAGTAGGGAAAAGGCACCTTAATTAAAATGTTTTAACTTTAAAATAAAACGTTGAGTATAAAAATATATATATCAGTAAGATTAGTAAGATTAGAATCAGTAAGATTAGAATTCCTAAAACGATTTTGAGAGTGCTCAACCCCTTGGGGACCAACATATATATATATATATATATATAATATATATATATATATATATATATATATATATATATACATACATATATATATATATATATATATTTGTGTGTGTGTGTGTGTGTGTGTGTGTGTGTGTGTGTGTGTGTGTGCGCGCGCGCGCGCGCGCGTGTGTGTGTGGTTTGTGTGCGTGTCTGTTGCATATGCATGTACGTTTGTATGTGCATGTGTATGAATGAAAGACAGGGAGACAACCTTTTAATGTGTCCCTTTATGTACATGCTTGTCTTTCCTTCTTTCCTTTTCTGTTTTTCTTTTTTCCCTCTTTTTCTTTCTTTCTTTTTTTTCTCTTTTTTCCTTGTATGTCTCATACTGGTTATAAAATGTTTAATGCTATTTTCTTGTTGATCGTTTTGTTGTTGTATTTTGATTTACCTTTTTCCTTTGGTTTAAATGCTTTTGTCGTTGAATGTTATTTTTTGTTTTGTTTTTGCTTTTTTTTAATTTGCTTATTTCATTGATGGTGTCTGCACTTGCTTCTTGGTGGTGGTTTTGTGTTTGGTTGTTTGGCTTGATGCTGTTTGTTTGTGTAATCATGTTTTGAAGCATACATTATATCATTTAGGATCAGTTTCGTAGAATAGTAACGACAAGTATGAAACATGGCTAACTAAGCCAATGGTTTTACCGTTATGAAATAACATTGTTATTGTTATTGTCATTGTCTCTCTCTCTCTCTCTCTCTCTCTCTCTCCCTCTCTCTCTCTCTCTACGAAACATGGTGGACTGAGGGAAGTGAAAGCGGTGCAGAAGTCGAGTCGGAATGGTTAAGGTTAGGGACTCACGGTGTTGAAATAACATGGACAGAGTTAACATACACGATTGACCAGGCTAACCCGAAGCTGATCCCGTGTGTTGCACTCCTCCTGATGCTTAACCTCACTTATCTCTGGAAGAAGCTTGTCTTAAGTAATGACGTGGAATCGAACCCAGGACCTAGTCTTAATACCAACGTGAAGCCAGATGAAGAAACCAAGAAACTAGAACACACACTAGAAACAAAACTGACCAACATAGAAACACAAATGTCACAAATACTCACAGCCATGAAATTACTGTCAGACGCCTTCCATTCTCAATCAGAAACAATCAATAGAATCGATCAGAAGCAGACTCACATGGCAGAATCACTCAACCAACTTCGCAAAGATGTTTCAGACACGAAAAAAGATATACAAGCAAACAGAGATGCAGTTGAACACTTGGAGGAGAAACAGCACACCACAGTGAATAGAGTTGAAAGCATGGAAGATGAGCTAGACAGGCTAGAGAGCTTCTCGAGAAGGAACAATGTGAAGATCTTTGGACTGAAGGAAATGTCGGATGAAAACGGAAAAGAAAACTGCGAAGTCTTGGTGAAAGAACTGTTAGAGAAACATCTACCAGAAGAGGATTGGGCAGAAGATGCGATCGAGAGGGCGCATAGATTAGGGAAATTCAACCCGTTGAGTCACCAGCCGAGGCCTGTGTTAGTAAAGATGCTAAGGTGGAGAGACGTTATGAAAATACTGAGGAACTCTGTGGCCAGGGAGAGGTTAAAGAAAGAAGGAATTAGATTTGCCCAGGACAGGACCAGACGACAGGCAGCGGTTCTAAAAGGTCTGAGAGAAGAGGGCAGGTCAGGATACTTCGTTAGAGGCAAACTGTGCATCCGCGAAGGGAATAAAATGCCATATGGACAATACAACGTGCAGCACGGAAGAAAGGATCAGGACGACCATGATGAGATGCCCAGGAGACGAAATGTGATCGGGGATTACTGGGCACACAGTAAACAGATGGGACGAGTCTGGATGGGTAGAGATAGAGAAGGCAGTGGTGCCAGAGACTGGGACCTTGAGTGGGAGAGAGAGAGAGAGAGAATGAGACAAAATGAGAAAGTGAGAGAGAGATTGAGAGTGAGAGAGAGAGAAGACGAGAAAAGAAGTGAAGAGGAAAGGAAGAAATATGGGAGTGAAAGTGGAAAGAACGAAAGAAGAATGAGCAAAGATGATAGAAAACATGTAAGTGTAGATGAGAGCGAGGCAAAGAGTGAAAGCGGAAGTGATTTGGAAACCCAGTTATCTTGGATAGAACTGGTACATGAAATAGGAGGGGGTTTTTCAGAAGAGGACAACGAAACGGAAGATGAGAACTGTCTGATGCAAAGAATGAAAGGATCGAGTGAAAGAAAAGATGTAGAAGAAGAAGGAAAGTATACGAGCATGATTACATCCAGAGATATGGATGGGAAAGTGCATGTGAGTGAGAAAGGACAGTCAGATGGAACGAAAGAACATAGTATCACGAAGGATGATGCAAGTTTGACCTCATTAACAGACAAAAACAACACAGATAAAAGCCACGGGTCTGCACAGGTCCTCTTTCATTCGAGCGACCCCAAACAACAACAAACCGAACAACCAGTCAGCATTTGGGACATACCGGGGTCAGGTTCGTATACACAGCCAGCTCGCACGACAGACAACACTGACATATTGATCGACAGCACACCTCGCTCGCGGCTCGATAGTGACACTGCATACACTCCCAACCAAAACACCAGCACTGGCCAAATATATAAAGAGAAGGGAAAGTTCAGTAAACCTAGCGTTGACCCAAAGAAAGGGCCAGCTCAAAACAATACACCAGCCTCGCGACAAACAACACTTGACGATACTATTCAGACGTTACACACAGAGGGTGATGAAAGCGTTAAGCCAAGCGAAGGAGAGAAAGAAAGGATAAATACTCACACTGCAAGCAAACACTCATTACGTTCACACACAAGCACCGCCAAAAACACCAACACACAATCAGGGGGAACCCGCGGGAACTCGACGAAGAAGGAAAGAAAGGAAAAAGAAAAGAAATGAAGAGTAGGCCGGGGCCGTTCACAGACAGAACAAACAACTGATAATCCAAAAAGTCTTTCCTTTCTTTGTTGGAATATTGAAGGTCTTTTGGAAAAATTGGCAGACCCAGATTTCTATGATTTTATTACTACATTTGATATCTGTTGCCTTTCTGAAACATTTACCTATAAATCTTTTGATTTTGATGTAAAATTTCAAGAATTTTTGTGCTCTCATTGTCCAGCTACAAAATTTACAAAGATGGGTCGCCCCTCCGGTGGTATTATTATGATCATTAACAAGACCATATCAGAATATGTACAATTTATCAATACCAATATGGAAAATGTGTTATGTGTGAAATTAATGAAAAATTTGTTACAGTGTGATAAAGATATATTGTATTTTGCTGTTTATGTACACCCTGTGGACAGTCGTTTTTACTCAGATAAGGATTATTCTTGTACTCTTGATTTGATTGAACAGTTTATGGTGTCACAAGTTGAGCAAGGAAATGATTTCTATTATGCCATTGGTGGAGACCTAAACGCTCGCATTGGAGAATGGGGCTTAAGTCTTGTCGAGGACAATGATGTATTTGATAAAGAGCAGAATGTGTACGCACGAAAATCACAAGATTCCTACATTAATGGTTTCGGAAAAAGATTGATTGAATTTTGTACAGTCTTTAAGCTTACACCTTTAAATGGATTGTGTATGAGAAATTTTGATGGTGGCCTCACATTCTTCTCAGAAAGAGGAAATAGTACTATCGATTTTTTCTTATGCTCTATTGAATTGGTTGATAATGTAACGAAATGCACAGTTAAAGAAAGAGTTGAATCACATCATATGCCAATCATGATGGAAATACAGAGTACTTTACCGAATACAAAATCAGATGAACAAAAGAAAACATACACAAGAAAGATAAAATGGGACTCTGCCAAACAACAAGATTACATTTCTTTCTTAGAATCTGAAAGTTCTCAAATAGTCTTAGATCAAATTATACAGGAAATAGACTATGATGTCGATAGGAGTATAGAAAATTTTAATATGCTATTAAAGGAAGCAGGGAAAAGTATGTGCAAGACAATAGGAATAGGTGGTCCAACCAAAACCACCAATAGGTGGTTTGACAATGATTGTCTACTGAAGAAGAAAGAAGCTAGTCAGGCACTGAGTAAACTTACCAATATTAACAGAAATAAGGACCCAGTTAAATTTGAAGAAAGAAAGGAGACTTACAGAATCAAAAGAGCTTTCTATCAAGAACTAATTAGAGAAAAAAAGAGGTTATATAAGAAACAAATTTATGATGCTCTTACACAAAATCAGAAAGATAGTCAGACATTTTGGAGCACAATAAGAAGCATTAGGAGAAAAAGAATAAAGCAACCACTTATCACAACTTTGCAATGGAAAGAACACTTTGAAGATATACTAAATCCACAAATAAATGAGACAAATAATGACCATGAAGTACCTCAGCAAGTTATTGAAGAAGAAATTTTTGTTCAAGATTTAGACGTAGAGATATCTGATAACGAAATAAGTTCAGCTATAAGAAAATTGAAATCAGGTAAAGCATCAGGATTAGACGAAATTCCTCCAGAATTCTTGAAAACAATAGGACATAAGATAATTCCATTCTTAGCAAAATTATTCAATAAGTTGTTCCAAGTTGGTTACTTCCCTTTAGAATGGTCCCGTGCAGTTATAGTTCCATTACACAAGAAAGGCAACAAGCAGAACCCAGAAAATTACAGAGGAATATCACTATTGTGCATATTAAGCAAAATTTTCACAGCAATATTAAATAACAGACTTTACAATTGGGCCGAAGAGGAAAATAAAATAAGCAGAGAACAAGCAGGATTTAGGAAAGGTTTCTCTACGATAGATCATATTTTTACATTAATAACTATGATAAGTAACTGTTTATATGGTAGACGCAGGAGTAAACTATACATAGCATTCATCGATTACCAAAAAGCTTTCGATACTGTCAAAAGAGATAAACTGTGGACAATTCTAAGTAAACATAAAATATCAACAAAAATGCTTAACATGTTGAAAGGTATTTATAGGAACGTGCAAGCATGCGTAAGACACGGTGCGACCTTAACGGAATTCTTCGAGTGCCCGGTCGGAGTGAAACAAGGTTGCTTACTGTCACCTCTGATTTTCTCTTTACTAATAACGGAAGTAGCGAATAATGTCACAACGAAAGGAAGACAGGGATACCAATTTCTACCTGGAACAGAGGAAATCTTTACCTTATTATTTGCAGATGACATAGCCCTAATTTCCTTAACTCCAGCCGGCCTACAAAATCAGATCAAAAATTTACAAGAAGCTTCAGATTCTTTAGGTTTAACGGTTAACCTACACAAAACTAAAATAATGGTCTTCAGAAAAGGTGGTTACCTAGGCAAAACAGAAAAATGGTATTACAAAGGTCAAGAAATTGAAGTAGTGAATAGTTACAAATATTTAGGCTTCACCTTGACAACTAAACTTTCTGTAGACATCTCACTTTCGGAATATGCGGGAAGAGCGAAAGGTAAGGTTATAGAAATAATGAAAACAATGTACAGTTTAGGACACTTGGATTTAGCTATATATTTTAAATTGTTTGACGCGCAAGTTAAGCCCTTACTCTTGTATTCAGCAGAAGCATGGGGATTAATCAGCTACAAAGCCATAGAAAATATTCATTTATTTGCATGTAAGAAATACTTAGGAGTAGGAAAGAAAACACCAAATAATTTAGTTTATGGGGAGTTGGGAAGATACCCAATAAGTATTGATAGCACAATAAGAGCAATTCGATACTGGTTTAGACTTATTAAAATGTCACCTGACAGAATACCAAAACAAGCATATGAAAGAGAGAAGACAGAAATAAACAAACCTCAGAACTGGGCTTTAGAGATAAAACGTTGTCTAGATATGTATGGCTTTTCTGAAGTTTGGACGAATGAAGGAGTAGGTGATGAACATTGGTTCATTTTATTATTAAAACAAAGAATAATAGACTGCTACAAACAGAACTGGCACGATAAGTTAGAGAATAGCGAACGCTTTTCAACGTATCTTTCCTTTAAAACTCTACATCAAACCGAGGAATACCTAAGTGTAATTACTATAGCCAAGTTTAGGAAAGCACTAACTAGACTACGTCTGGGGACAAATGATTTGCATGCAAACAAGAAATATATAGACAATTTAGCGATTACAACATGCCCCTTTTGCCCAGTAGTGGAAACTGAATTACACTTTTTAACAGCATGTCCTTGTTATAGGAAACTGAGAGATAAATACATTTACAAACATTTTAGAAATATCAATACAATCACATTACAAAGCCTGGTAGAAAATGATAATGCTGAAATTACACGGGACGTTGCTATGTATGTGTTCTATGCGTTAAAACAGAGAGAATCTCAGCTGTAGTAACAGTATCATAATAATTGCTAATGATGATCAAGACACACATTATTAACCTTTGGGTAGTCGGCACTAATTCGGCTGGTCCACATAATTTTATTAAGGGACATCCTTGGGGTGTTTTACATAGTGGTGCTGTTTGTAACATGTTTTGAACATGTCTAATTAAGATCTACAGGAATGCGTGCATGATATGATTGATATGCGGTAGTGTCGGAAAGATATACTTCAAATGTCTAAAAGGAAAGTCAAAAAAAAAAAAAAAAAAAAGTCCATCGGTATGTGCTTGTATACTAACAGTAATACTGAGCAAAGATGGCAAATGGAACATGTTTGTATTAGGATTGGTGCCTTTTATACTGAGAAAATTGCCTTCATATTGAGGCTGGTCACAAAAATTGTTACATAATAACTAGTCTTGGCCAGCCTTGTGCACGTGGGACTTGATTGTTAGGCAAAATAGACATTGTGTTGACTGAAACAAAAATGTTAGTTACTGTTCTGTTTATGCTGAATTTGAATAATTGCAAGTTGGTTTTTGTACGTGATATGTTCCAGCAAAGATGCACAAATGCCTTAGAATGGTTTAATTGTAGGATAGGCTGTGTCATCATATATAGATACTTTGGGTCAACCGACCCCTACTATCCCTGTACTATTTTGTAAATAACTAATGATTGGTCAAAACACCAAATTTTCAGAATGTAT
>CM065736.1:25395858-25413358 GCA_033310375.1 Conus canariensis | reverse complement strand
GTGCGTGCGTGCGTGCGTGCGTGGGTGCGTGCGTGCGTGTCTGTATGTGTGTGTGTGTGTGTGTGTGTGTGTGTGTGTGTGTGTGTGTGTGTGTGCGTGCGCGCGCACACGTGCACGTGCATGCATGCGTGCGTGCGTGCTTCCGTGCGCGCGCAGTTGTGTGTGTGTGTGTGTGTGTGTGTGTGTGTGTGTGTGTGTGTGTGTTTTCTTGCTCCTTTCCTGAATTCATGTTTCGTCTGGTCTCTAGATCGGGCATGAGAACTCAGCAGTCTGAGCCAGTCAAGACGGAGTCTCTTTTGAGCTGGACATGCAGTCACATCAGTGGCATGTTTACGACGAGCGGTGAAGCGATGTGTGGATTGCTATCGTTGACGTTCATATCGCTTCCCATGGCACAGCTCTGAGGGGAAGCGTCAGACTGAAGATGTACAGGGATGTGTGGATTCCTATTGTTGACGTTCATATCGCTTCCCATGGCACAGCTCTGAGGGGAAGCGTCAGACTGAAGATGTACAGGGATGTGTGGATTCCTATTGTTGACGTTCATATGGCTTCCCATGGCACAGCTCTGAGGGGAAGCGTCAGACTGAAGATGTACAGGGATGTGTGGATTCCTATCGTTGACGTTCATATGGCTTCCCATGGCACAGCTCTGAGGGGAAGCGTCAGACTGAAGATGTACAGGGATGTGTGGATTCCTATCGTTGACGTTCATATGGCTTCCCATGGCACAGCTCTGAGGGAAGCGTTAGACTGAAGATGTACAGGGATGTGTGGATTCCTATCGTTGACGTTCATATCGCTTCCCATGGCACAGCTCTGAGGGAAGCGTTAGACTGAAGATGTACAGGGATGTGTGGATTCCTATCGTTGGCGTTCATATGGCTTCCCATGGCACAGCTCTGATGGGAAGCGTTAGACTGAAGATGTACAGGGATGTGTGTATTCCTATTGTTGACGTTCATATCGCTTCCCATGGCACAGCTCTGAGGGGAAGCGTTAGACTGAAGATGTACAGGATCTGTTTCAGTCCTGAGTCACTGTTATTAAGTGAGAAGCCTGTTGAATTGTATTTCAGATACCCGTTGTTCTTTAAATTTTTTACTTAGGAAATTTACAGTATCTGTGTGGCACTGCTAGCTGTTTTAAGTAATACGTAATGTCATCTTGACGTCAATTTCTTTTTGGTGAGATGTTTTTTCTCATGTCCGTTTTTGGTTGGCTTTGTTAAGCTGAATATTATACCCTGGATGTTTCCGTGCACCAGGCGACTAACACATTTAATTACCATTTATCCTTACTGGGATAATGGATAATTATTAATGTTTTGGTATGTTGTCATTGTATACTATTCTTTTCTTGGTACAGTTACTTCTTCTCCTTCCGTAAAGTCTCCACAATCAACAGGCTGATTATTATGAGACTATAAAACGGAGGATCTGCTTAAAACAAAAACAAAACCAACAAAAACCCCACCTGTTCTGCTTCCTATTTCTATAGCACGAGATCACTCACATTCATACCACAAAGTGACACCCCCCCACCAATATCTTACCTACTCACTAGCCTACACACAAAAAACAAAACAAAACAAAAAAGGTAAAATAAGTGTGGAGCTGCCAGCAGGCTACCACGGTCGCTTTTCATCCACTACTATGGACTAGCTGACCCCAGGTTATAGTAGGCAACTCAGGCCCACAACATCCTTCCATTCATCCATGCACACAACGAGACAGATGTACGAAGGAGTCTACTGAAGAAGCCTGTTTACCCGTGACACAAATGTGTCAGGGGGGGTTTGGCATCAACAGTATCCTGGGGGAGGGTTCCAGTCCACGATTGTTCTTGGGAGGAACGACATCAGCCGGTAGTCGGTGTCTGCAGCTATTTGAGTGAACTGCTGATCATGACTTCGTCGCTCTCTCTTCTTGGGAGGTTGGAGCTGTTGTTTCAGCCTCGGGCAGCTGACTAAGTTGTTCTTGAGTTTATAGAATATGGAAAGCCTTGCTTTATTCCTTCTCTCCTCAAGGGGCATCCATCCTAGAATGTCCAGCATGATGGTAACGCTAAATTCATTGTGTCAAGTTGTCTGGGGAAAAAGTTGTTGTAAGTGATGTGATGATTTAATATTCGACAACTGACGTTAAAGTTATGACGTCTTGATAACTAACAACACAAATGTGATTAAGCAATAAGTAAATAGGTTCTGTTAATTGGTGTGAGTGGGGAGCAGTGCGTGCGCTGTGAATAGAAGGTAGGAGTAATTATTTAGGCACAAGACAGTAAGGGGAACAGTGAAGAGGACAAGACAAGGCAGGGTTTCGCTTACTGCCAGAGGGAAAACAGACTTAATGAACAAGAACTTAAGAATGTGTATTGTGTTCAGGGTTTCTTTTCCTGTGGAGATCGGCCAGGAGCTGGCCGCTCTGGGACTGGAGCAACGTTCCAGGAGCTGACGTCAACAAATCTGACGGACGTGGACATCACTGGAGTGGTGATGGTATTTTCTTACATGCTTCAAGTGGACATGCTTCGAAGTGGCAATTTCGGTATTTTTTTTATGCATCTGTGAGACACGGAAAGAGCAAGGCTGTTTCCCCCGTGAGCTGTCCTCTGTCCTCTGAATTAAGGCAATTTGCGTGTGAGACACACAGAGAGAGAGAGAGAGAGAGAGAGAGAGAGAGAGAGAGAGAGAGAGAAGAGACAAAAGAGAAGAGAGAGACAGAGACAGAGAGAGAGAGCTGTGTGAGATGTTTTCTTATGTTTGTGTATTGTAATATTATATTGGCTCAGGGGAAATTTCCTGATTTATTTTCTTTTATTGTGATTACAAAGTGAGAGAAAGAATGGAAGATGTGTGAACGCGCGTGCCTGTCACAACTTAGTCTGTCTGTACCTCACTTAGCAACAGTCCACACACTACACTTTTTGTCCCCTCAGAGGATTCAAAGTGGGACTAAGACAAGGGAGGGAAGAGGGACGGGGCAATAGAGAACGGACGGGGGAGAGAAAAAGGAGGACAGGCGAAGAGGAGAGGGGGATGCGGAGGGGGAACGGGAAGAAAAAAAGGAAAGGAGGTGGGGGAAGGAAAGAGAGTGAAGACAGGCGAAGACAGGAATGGATGAGGGAGGAGGGTATGGGAGGTAAGGGGCGATGGGGGGGGGGAGGGGGGATGAGGCGGGGAAGGCGAAGATTTGTGGAAAGGGGAGGACGGGGAAAGGCAAGAAGAAGGTGAGAAAGAGCGGAAGATGCAATGGGGAGAGAGGGAAGTGGGGTGGGGGGAGGTAAGGGGCGATGGGGGACGAAAGAGAGACGTGGGGGAGTAGGAAGAGGGAAGTGAAGGAGGGAGGATAGGGGCAAACAGGAGATGCCATTTTCCGCTGAATATGAGAAGATAAGTGGTTTCTCGTTCTTCGTTTTCACTGTCCTAATTGTCGTGCCTGAAGAAGACCCCAGAGGTGGAAACATATTGTGTTTAGTCCTGTTATCTGTTGTCTGATCTGTATCTGTGGCGGTAACTAACCCCTTTTCTTTCTAAATGTTTGCTTCATTTTCCGTCCTCAGTCTCTTCGTTTTGAAACTAATTAGAGAGGAAAAGACTAAGGAGGGGGATGGAGAGGGAAATGGGGAAAGGGGGAGGTGGGGACGGGGGGAAAGTCGAGGAGGTGGAGGAGTAGGAAAGGGGGGAGGTAGAAGATGGAAAGAATGAGGCGCGTGGGAAAGGGGAAGGGGGAGGGGGGTGGAAGATAAAGGGGAGATGGGGATAGGGGAAAGACGAAGGTGTGTGGGAAGGGAAGGAGAGGAGGGGAAAGGAAGGAGGAGGGGGGGGGGGGGAGAGGGGAGGATGCGGAATGGGAGAAATGCAGATGGGGAGGGGAAAGGGAGGAGGGGGGAAGTGGAGGGAGGGGAAGGGTTGGAAGAAAGGCAAGGGGAGGAAGGAAGAGGGAAAGGTAGGATGGGAGGGGGAGGGATAAGCACGGAGAGGACGTGGATGGGGGAACGGGGGAGGGGAGAAGGGGGGACCTGAGAAAGACGAGAATAGTGGGGAGAGGGAAAGGGAGGAGGGGTAAAGGGGGGCGGGAGGTTGGGACAGGGGAAAGGGAGGAGGGGTGAAGGTGGGGGAGAGGTTGGGACAGGGGAAAGGGAGGAGGGGTGAAGGTGGGGGAGAGGTGGGGACAGGGGAAAGGGAGGAGGGGTAAAGGTGGGGGAGAGGTGGGGACAGGGGAAAGGGAGGAGGGGTGAAGGTGGGGGAGAGGTGGGGACGGGGGAAAGGGAGGAGGGGTGAAGGTGGGGGAGAGGTGGGGACAAGGGAAAGGGAGGAGGGGTGAAGGTGGGGGAGAGGTGGGGGCAGGGGAAAGGGAGGAAGGTAAAGGTGGGGGAGAGGTGTGGACAGGGGAAAGGGAGGAAGGTAAAGGTGGGGGAGAGGTGGGGACAGGGGAAAGGGAGGAGGGTGAAGGTGGGGGAGAGGTGGGGACAGGGGAAAGGGAGGAGGGGTGAAGGTGGGGGAGAGGTGGGGACAGGGGAAAGGGAGGAGGGGTGAAGGTGGGGGAGAGGTGGGGATAGGGGAAAGGGAGGAGGGGTGAAGGTGGGGGAGAGGTGGGTACAGGGGAAAGGGAGGAGGGGTGAAGGTGGGGGAGAGGTGGGGATAGGGGAAAGGGAGGAAGGTAAAGGTGGGGGAGAGGTGTGGACAGGGGAAAGGGAGGAGGAGTGGAGGTGGGGGAGAGGTGGGGGCAGGGGAAAGGGAGGAAGGTAAAGGTGGGGGAGAGGGGGACAGGGGAAAGGGAGGAGGGGGGAGGGGGGGAGGGGGGGGGAGAGGGGGGAGGGGGGGGGAGGGGGGGAGGGGGGGGGGGGGGGGGGGAGGGAGGGGAGGGGGGAGGGGGGGGAGGGGGGGAGGGGGGGAGAGGGGGAAGGGGAGGGGGGGGGAGGGGGGAGGGGGGAGGGGGAGGAGGGGGAGGAGGGGGGGGAGGGGGGGGGAGGGGTGGGGGGGAGAGGGGGGGAGGGGGGGAGGGGGGGGGGGGGGGGGGGGAGGGGGGGGGGGGGGGGGGGGGAGGGGGGGAGGGGGGGGGGGGAAGGAGGGGGGAGGAGGGGGAGGGGGAGGAGGGGGGGGGGGGGGGGGGGGGGGAGGGGGGGGGGAGGGGGAGGGGAGGAAGGGGGGGGGAGGGAGGGGGGGGGGGGGGGAGGGGGGGGGGGAGGGGGAGGGGAGGGGGGGGAAGGGGGGAGGGAAGGCGGGGGGGGGAGGGGGAGGGGAGGAGGGGGAGG
This sequence comes from Conus canariensis, assembly GCA_033310375.1. Classification (NCBI taxonomy): domain Eukaryota; kingdom Metazoa; phylum Mollusca; class Gastropoda; order Neogastropoda; family Conidae; genus Conus; species Conus canariensis. Next base: position 25,408,099 of record CM065736.1, on the reverse strand, counting down.
GGGGGGGGGGAGGGGGGGGGGAGGGGGGAAGGGAGGGGGGGGGGGGGGAGGGAGGGGGGGGGGGGGGGAGGGGGAGGGAGGGGGGGGGGGGAGGGGGGGGGGAGGGGAGGAAGTAAGGGGGGGGGGGGGGGGGGAGGGGGAGGGGGGAGGGGGGGGGGAGGGGGGGGGGGAAGGGGGGGAGAGGGGGAGGGGGGGGGGGAGGGTGGAGGAGGGGTGGAAGGAGGGGGGGGGGGGGGGGGGGGGGGGGGAGGGGGGAGGGGGAGGGAGGGGGGAAGGGGGGGGGGGGGGGGGGGGGGGGGGGGGGGAATGGAAGGGGGGAGGGGCGAGGGGGAGGGGGGGGGTGGGGGGGGGGGAGGGGGAGGGGGGGGAGGGGGGGGGGAGGGCGGGGGGGGAGGGGGAGGGGGAGGGGAGGGGGGAGGGGGGAAAGGGGGGGGGGAGGGGGGGGGGGGGGGGGGGGGGGGGGGGAGGGGGGAGGGGGGGGGGGGAAGGGGGGAAGGGGGGGGGGAGGGGAAGGGGGGAAGGGGGGAGGGGGGGGGGGGGGGGGGGGGGGGGGGGGGGGGGGGGGGGGGGGGGGGGGGGGGGGGGGGGGGGGGGGGGGGGGGGGGGGGGGGGGGGGGGGGGGGGGGGGGGGGGGGGGGGGGGGGGGGGGGGGGGGGGGGGGGGGGGGGGGGGGGGGGGGGGGGGGGGGGGGGGGGGGGGGGGGGGGGGGGGGGGGGGGGGGGGGGGGGGGGGGGGGGGGGGGGGGGGGGGGGGGGGGGGGGGGGGGGGGGGGGGGGGGGGGGGGGGGGGGGGGGGGGGGGGGGGGGGGGGGGGGGGGGGGGGGGGGGGGGGGGGGGGGGGGGGGGGGGGGGGGGGGGGGGGGGGGGGGGGGGGGGGGGGGGGGGGGGGGGGGGGGGGGGGGGGGGGGGGGGGGGGGGGGGGGGGGGGGGGGGGGGGGGGGGGAGGGGGGGAGGGGAAGAGGGGGGAGGAGAAGGGATGGGGGGGGAAGGGGGGAGGGGAGGGGGGGGAGGAGGAGGGGGGGGAGGAGGGGAAGGGAGGGGGGGAGGAGGGGAGGGGGAGGGGAGGGGGGGAGGGGGGGGAGGGGGAGGGGGAGGGAGGGGGGAGGGGGGGAGGGGGAGGGGGGGAGTGAGGGAGGGAGGGAAAGGGAGGGAGGGGAGGAGGGAGGAGGGAGTGAGGGGGGGGGAGTGGGGGGGGAGGAGGGAGGAGGGGAGGGGGGGGGTGAGGGGTGGGGGAGGGGGGAGGGGGAGGGAGGGGGAGGGTGAGGGGTGGGGGGGGAGGGTGAGGGGGAGGGGGGAAGGGGAGGGGGGGGGGGGGGAGGGGGAGGGGGGGACAGGGGAGGGGGAGGGGGGGGGAGGGTGGGGGGGAGGGGGGAGGGAGGAAGGGGGGGAGGAGGGGGGAGGGGAGAGGGGGGGGAGGGGGGAGGAGAGGGAAGGGGGAGGAGTGAGGGGAAGGGTGGGGAGGGGGGGGGGGGGAGGAGGGGGGGGGAGGGGAGGGAGGAGGGTAAGGGGGGGGGAGGTGGGGGGGAAGGGGGAGGGGGAGGGGGAGGGAGGAGGGGGGGACGAGGGAGGGGGAGGGAGGGGGAGGGGAGGGAGGGGGGAGAGGGGGTGGGGGGAGAGGGGGGAAGGGGGAAGGGAGGGGGAGGGAAGGGGGGGGGAGGGGAGGGGGGGAGAGGGGAGAGGAGGGGGAGGGGGGGAGGGGGGGAGGGGGGAGAAGGGGGAGGGAGGAGGGGGGAAGGGAGGGGGGGAGAGGGTGGAAGGAGGGGGAGAGGGGGAGGGGAAGGGGGGAGGAGGGGGGAAAGAGGGGGAGGGGGGGAGGGGAAGAGGGTGGGGGGAAGGGGTGGGGGAGGTGGAGGGAGGGAGGAGTGGAGGTGGGGAGGGGGGTGGGAGGGGAAGGGGAGGGAGAGGGGAGGGAGGGGGGGAGGGGTGGGGGGGGGAGGGAAGGGAGGGGGGAGGGAGGGGGTGAGGGAGGGGGGGAGAGGGGGGAGGGGAAATGGGAGAGGGGAGGAGGGGAGGGGGGGGGTAGGGAGGGGGGAGAGGTGGGGAGGAGAGAGGGGGAAGGGGGAAGGGGAAGGGGGGGGGGAGAGGGAGGGAGGGGGAAGGGAGGGGGTGGGAGGGGGGAGGAAGGGGGAGGGGGGGAGGGAGGGGGGAGGGAGGAGAAGGGGGTGGGGGAGGAGGGGGTGGGACAGGGGGGAGGGGGAGGGGGGAGGTGGGACAGGGGGAAGGGGGGGAAGGGGAGGGGAGGGGAGGAAGTGGGGGAAGGGGGAGGGGGGAGGGGAAGGTGGGAGGGGGGAGAGGGGAGGGGGTGGGGAGGGGGGAGAGGGGGGAAGGGGGGCGAGAGGGGGAAGAGGGAGGAGGGGAGGGGGGAAGAGGGGAGGGGGAAGGGGGAGGGGGGGGAGAGGGAGGGAGATGGGGGGGAGGGGGGAAGGTGGGGAAGGGGGAGGGGGGGGGAGGGGTGGAGGGGGGGGGAGGAGAGGAGGAGGGGGAGGATGAGGGGGGAGGGGGGGAGGGAGGGGTGGGATGGAGGGGCGGGGGAGGGGGGGGAGAGGGGGGGGAGGGGAGGAGGGGAGGGGGGGGAGGAGGGGGAAGGGGGGTGGAGGGGGAGGGGGGAGAGTGAGGGGGAATGGGGGGAGGGGAGGAGGGAGGGGGGGGAGGGTGAGGGGAAGGGGAAAGGGAGGGAGGGGAGAGGGGGGAGAGGTGGGGACGGGGGGAAAGGGGGGGGAGAGGAGGGGGGAGGGGGGGGGGGGGGGATGGGGGGAGGAGGGGGGAAGAGGGAGGAGGGGAAGGGTGGAGGGAGAGGGGGGAGGAGGGGGGAAAGGGAGGGGAGGGGGTGAAGGTGGGGGAGAGGTGGGGACAGGGGAAAGGGAGGAGGGGTAAAGGTGGGGGAGAGGTGGGGACGGGGGAAAGGGAGGATGGATGGTGAGGGGAAGTGGGAGGACGGTAACTGGGGACAGGGAAGTGGGGAAAATGGGGCTGTTGGGGAGCAGACCTGGGGATGGGGGGTGGGGCGGCATATCTATTTTATATAGTAAGCACGCACTGCCATATGTGTGTGTGTGTGTGTGTGTGTGTGTGTGTGTGTGTGTGTGTGTGTGTGTGTGTGTGTGCTTGCTTGTATATATATATATATATATATATATATATATATATATATATATATATTTGTTATATTAAAAGCAAGTTAAAATCAAGCTTCTAAAAACATCTACAAATTTGTTTCACGCTGTGCGGTCGTCAGGATGTGATGAGCTTGTGTTGCCAGTGCCACGTATATATATATAGCTAGCTGGTTTGCTGTTGTTTTTTTCCGTGCTACATGTGTTTCTCAGGTGTTGGTTTTTTTCGCTGATAGGAACTTCCATCTGTGTCTGCAATTGTTAACCATTTCTGTTCTAACATTTAGAGTTGCCAACTGTGGTTTACATAGTATAATGTATTTCTCTGTTAGGCATAGATTGCATTTTTTTGAAATGTTGTTGTATGATGCTGCTCTTTTTAAAATTTTCCAAGATATGTTGTAGTCTATGTTTTTTTCTTTAAGTTTCCAAATGTATTTACTCAATTCTGTTTGGTTTTTGTATCTTTCTTTGTTGAATGATTGTTTATGGTTTGCATATCTAGTTTTGAATTGGTTTTCCGTGATACCTACATATGTTTCTTTTGCGTTCTCTGATGTTACAGTGGCTTGGTACACAATGTTGTTATAAAGGCATTTGTTGCTTAGGGGGCACTGTTCTTTTTTGGTACAGTTACAAGATTTCCTTTCGTTACCCTCCTTTTTTTCTGTGCTGCTTTTCATTTTGTTTGCTGAATCGATGGCATTTTTAAGGTTCGGCATACATGAATATGATAATTTGATGTTGTTTTTGTTGAATATCTTAAATAATTTATGGTCTTTTGGGAAAGATGATGTCAAGATTTTAAAGAATTCTTTCCCTACATTTGTTTTAACTCTTGCATCATATGGGGGATTGTACCATATGATATTCCTTTTCCTGTTCTTTCTGCATCTTTTTGTATCATTGTCTGGATCGTATCTTAGTTTGTAATTGTAGCCACTTGTATGTAACGCCTCTTGGTATTCAGCTGTAGCGTTGTTGAATACTGTTTCGTTACATGACAAATTGGATAGTCTTTTATTTATGCTTTTGGGTATTGTTTTCAGTATGGAGGGTGGGTGATTGCTTTTGATGTTTACATAAACAGGCGTGTCATTTGGTTTCTTGTATGGTTTATATGTGTGTTGGTTGAGGTCTAACGTTATGTCTAAATAGTTCACTATCTTTTTGTTTGCTTCTATTGTGATTTTTAAGTTTTGGTTGTGGAAAATTTTACACAATTCTTTTTTCTTATTTTCAATATTTCTAGGGTTGTCATTCAGAGCGGCAAGGCCGTCATCCCTGTACAGTCCAGTTTGTTTTCCAAGTTTTTTTTGAATATTGGATAACATGAATAGTCCGACACGTTCGCAAGTTTCGGCACCATCGTATGATCCCATTGTGACATCGAAAGTTGAATTCCTGCTTGTGTTCTTAATCCAGGTTTCATTTTTATTGTGCAGTAAAGTTTTCTTTGTGTGGAAAATGATTTCCATTTCTGACCCTGATATTTCTGTGTACTTGTTGGCAAATTGTATAGCTTTAGTTAGTAGCTTTTCATCTATAGATGGGTAGAAATCTACTATGTCAAATGTTATAAAAACTGTATTTTCTTGTTTATTGAGGTTTTTGAACCATTGTATTACTTCATATGGGTTTTTCCAGAGATTGAGTTCAGTGTTTTCTTTTATGTTTTTTATGGTTTTCTCTAAGATTTTTTTACTAATTTTCCCTAGTTCAGATTTGGAAGGGTTTATCAGTCTACATGTTGGGTTGTTCAAGAAATTGGGTTTGTGGTCTTTAAGTGTAATAAAGGCTTCTCTAGCTGCTGTGGTCTCTACTCTGTCACTTAGGTCCATTTGGTGCACAAGTTCCTTTTCTTTCTTTCTGATGTGATCATATGTAGCCTTGTCAGCCTTTCTGTAATTTTTCTGGATATTTTTATCAAGGAGTTTTGAGTACTCTTCAGGTTCTATTTTGTAAAAGTTATTGGTTTTATCCGCCTTCACAAATATTTTGGTGTCATTTTGAATTTGTTTAATTTCCTTTTCTAACGCTGATTGAAATTTGTTATTAGATTTTTTGAAATCTATGTTGGCTAACATTCTTCTCATTTTTTCTTCAAATGTTTTCATTTCTTCAATGGCTGGTGGTACTCGCCATGACTTGAAGTCGTATGTATTTTTATCATATGTAGGTATCACGGAAAACCAATTCAAAACTAGATATGCAAACCATAAACAATCATTCAACAAAGAAAGATACAAAAACCAAACAGAATTGAGTAAATACATTTGGAAACTTAAAGAAAAAAACATAGACTACAACATATCTTGGAAAATTTTAAAAAGAGCAGCATCATACAACAACATTTCAAAAAAATGCAATCTATGCCTAACAGAGAAATACATTATACTATGTAAACCACAGTTGGCAACTCTAAATGTTAGAACAGAAATGGTTAACAATTGCAGACACAGATGGAAGTTCCTATCAGCGAAAAAAACCAACACCTGAGAAACACATGTAGCACGGAAAAAAAACAACAGCAAACCAGCTAGCTATATATATACGTGGCACTGGCAACACATGCTCATCACATCCTGACGACCGCACAGCGTGAAACAAATTTGTAGATGTGTTTAGAAGCTTGATTTTAACTTGCTTTTAATATAACAAATGTCGCTCCCACTGTGGTTGAGCACTGTTTTTAAGATTGCGCTGATCCTCAGTACCATTCTCTCTCTCTCTCTCTCTCTCTCTCTCTCTCTCTCTCTCTATATATATATATATATATATGTGTGTGTGTGTGTGTGTGTGTGTGTGTGTGTGTGTGTGTGTGTGTGTGTGTGTGTGCTGGATCACAGCAGGCACCATTCAACACCATCCAAGTGACACAGCACCGGTGCAGTGTCTCCTCAGGTAGGTTTCCTCATGACAACTTGATAGACTGCTCCCGAGAGTTGCTGGTGCCAGGACTGCTATGGGACAGACTTGGGTGCAGCTGTGAACAGGGGGCTGGGATAAAGGGCTTTGGGAACAATGCCGGTGAAGTGGATTGGAAGATCAGACAGCGACAAATCCAGCCAACTGGTTTAAAAAAAACACCACCACCACCACCACCACCACCATCAACGCCGCCACCGCCGCCGCCACCACCACACCACACAACAACAACAACAACAACAACAAACAACAACAACGTCAACAAAATCAACATTAAACCATCCATCTAACCAACCAACCAACTGAACAAAAAACAACTGAAACCAAACTGATAATCACATGAACCAAAGTTTATTTGGTATTCATTAATTCGCGTTATCAAAATTACCTCAAATGTACAAACCGCAGCAATAGAGTCATCTGATTTATCACAACAGTACGAACCATACTACAGAATCGGCAGTGGAATGTTTGTTGCATTTTTTCATGAATACTTGGAATCACCAGCATCATTATGATGGAACACATTTGTTATGCCCCGAAATAAATACCCCCCAGTTGTAACTCAATCACGCTGTACAATCTGCACCAGAGCTTTCAGAATCACCACAGACTGTCAAATGGGAATCACATCCTACAATCAGCACCAGAGCTTTCAGAATCACCACAGACTGTCAAATGTGAATCACATCAAACAATCAGCGTCAGTCATTAGAATCACCACTGTCAAATGCATCATCAGTTCTATACAATCAACGTCAGAGTTATCAGAATAATCACTGATAAATGGACTATGCTATGCAATCAACATCAAAGTTATCAGAATAATGACACATGCATAAACCATATGACAAGTTCAAATTCAGAGTTGTTAGAATCACCACTGGGGGGGGGGGGGGGGGGTCGTGAATTGTGTGCGTCCTGGTTCACTGGCAGCGTTTCGTGCACCCCTCCTCCCATCTCCCCGCTCCCCCCTCCCCCCCGCTCCCCCCCCCCCCACCTCCCGCCCAATTTCGACCCTTCCTCTTTCACTAAGAACTCTCCAGGGGCGGGTTTCAAAGACGGGGAGGCTCTCCATAGTGTGTCTCTTGAAGCCATCGTTCTGGTGGTTCGTCTGTACACTTCGGAATGCTCCCCCTCTGAAGTAATACTCAGCTGTATACGTCAGACCAGAAACTCTACAAACATGTATACACCCGATAGAAAAACAGATCTCTGGTGCTTTGTGCATGTAATCCGTAGTATTTACAACACAACCAGCACGCTACTATTTCATGTCTTCATTATGCAATGTTCACTCCAAAATCAGCATCATCAATGCCAGAATCAGCGTCACTCATTAACATACACATTGTACAGTTTTCACTACAAAACCAGCACTATTGCTTCATGTAAAAATTGAGCAGTGTAGAGAAAAGATTAGAGCAATTTTTTTTTTTAATCGTCGCGGACACCGGCTGGGAGGTTGTGGGTTCGATTCCTATCAGAGCCATTTATTCGTGGGATTTTTCTGCTCCAAAGGTGAGTTTGCTACGGGCTCAGTTGGGAAGACTGGGACCACACAGTGGAATTTCATCATCTTAATGAGTGTCTCTGAGAGTGTTGCTCAAATTTCCTGACCAGCACTGCAGATGTCTGTATCTCTCAGGCCTGGTTGACGCTGGGATACATTATGAAAGTAAGCGTAGAGTACAGCCCTGTCATACAGTCTCAGACCAGACTGGAAATACGTAGCATTATCTTCATCGTCTTTATCTTCATGATTCAGCATAAAAAAGTCTGAAATTCTGTGGCACTTCATGCCCTGTTCTCATGGTAACCTAAGTTTTGATTACCCCTCTACGTCTGTGGCCTTGATTTCATTCTGTTGGGGTCGCCGGTATCGGCACATTCATGGGGACTGGAGGGAGAGCTCACTCACGCTAAGCAATTATCATCATCAGTATGGGGCTTAATAGATGGTGTCCTGCGTATGTTGGATCTGAACAGGCACCACTGAACACCAGCGAAGTGACTCGGCTGCAGTGCGTTGTCTCTTCTGTAGGGTTGTCTTGGTGACGGCTTCACATTGACTGCTCCCTGTGGATTGCTGGTTCCCAAGCTGTGGTGGGCTGGGCCTGGCTGTGGCTGTGGATGAGTAGTCGGAATGAGCGGCGAGAGTGCAATGCCACCGAGGTGAACCCACATTCCAACACACACACACACACACACACACACACACACACACACGTGCGCGCGCGCGCGCACACACACACGAACAAACATACACGCACCACACACAAACACACACACACACATACAAACACACACACCTCCGAACGCATTCAAAAATATTCGCGAGCACGTGCGCGCACGAACAAATACACACGCACACACACAGGCACACACACACACACACACACACACACACACACACACACACACACACACACACACACACACACACGCACGCACGCACACACACACGCACACACACACACACACACACACACACACACACACACACGCACGCACACACACACACACACACACACACACAATCATACAGTGGCTTCCATAGTGAGGACTGTCCCGCCCGTACAGGCAACCCACAGCCGACCGTGAATGTCGACTGTCAGCGCTGTGGGCTGCTGCAGGACAGGACAGCCTGCACACAGACACCGCTCAAACCTCAGTTCCTCCCCCTGGATGGTCACCACATGGATGGCGTCGTTCAACTGATCGGCAACGAGGAGAACTTCCTGCCCTCCCAGTTTGTAGAAACAGACATCTGAAGGGAGGAAGTCCTCACAGGGCGGCGTGTACGTGCTGACCGCTGACCTCTCTGACCGTCGGTACAAACGGACACTGCGCTGGGGGCTGGACTTGGGAACAGCTTCCTCCACCACAGCGAAGTAACGTTCTGTGTGGTCCACGTCGAAGGCACGGTGCGGGCCCACTTCTATTGTGAACTCTGTTTTTGTTTTATCCTTGAATGGGTCGGTGGATGTCACTGTGACTCTGACAACGTCGGCCTGTCCTGACAGGTTGTTGTCCAGTCTGAGGTGTGCAGCAGTTGGCGACTTGCAGTAAGTTCTAAACCTGCCTGACTGTGGACCTGGATACATGCAAAGTCCTTTCGCGTAACGTCTGTAGGGCACTTTGCCCACCTCGATACCACTACAAGTAAACACACACTCCCCTGTCTCTGAAAACACTTTGACAGGACAGTTATCCCTCATCTCACACCACTCATAGGACACGACCACTCCAGGTGGATCTGAATCTTCATGACAGAGGCAAAAGACCTCCACACTGGGGTCCTGTGCACACTGAAAGCGTTCCGTCACCCTCACTTCTGGCCTCGTCTCCTTCATCTCCGTCAGGCTCACATGACCCACGTAGTCACATGCCGTCTGTATCATGACGTCATCGCCGACATTAAAGTGAAGAACGGGTCTACGGACGGGTCTTTCTTCTCGTGACGTCAGAGTGGCTACAGCTGGTGGGCTGCCACGCCCACTTCTCATCTCCTTGGCGATGGTGATGACGTCACTGGCTGTACCAGAGGTGATGGCTTTGTTGACTTGTTGGAGAAGACTGGAGAGTTCTTTCTTGCAGCCTTCCCGTTCTTCAATGACACGGACAACGTCCTTGTCCAGGTCTGTGAATATGGACTGCAAGGAGTTCAGCTGCTCTTCCATCTGTCTGTCGGCTGCTGCCACAATGGTGGCACGTCTATCTCTGATGTTCTTCTCCACGGCTGCTCTCTTTTTGTCCAGAGACTGTCTCTCTTCTTGCAGTGACGTCACACCTTCCTCCACGTCAGACACGGCATTCTGCAGACGTTGTTGATCTGCCTGCAGGTTTTTCAATTTAAGGGAAATGGCTGACGTCAGGTCGTCTGTTTGGTGGCATTCATGTCTGGTGAGCTTACAGTTCAGGCACATGGCTTCATCACACTTCACGCAGTACAACTCCAGTTCCTTACCCTGGTGGATCTGGCACATGTTCTGTGCTCCTGCCTTCTGCTGAGGAGGTTGAGGTTTAATGTAGAAATTAGTCTGTAGTGCGGCCGCTCCACCTGGTGGTAGAGAGGTCTTCTTACGGCAAGAAGGACAGGGGAATGTTCCACCAGAATGTCTTTGTGCCAGGTCTTCAATGCAACCTTCACAGAGGGTATGATGGCATTGGAGAAACTTCGGGTTTCGAAAAATCTCCAAGCACATGGGGCAAGTGTCTCCTTCGCTGCCTCCTGTCGCCATTGTAACTGATGGCTTCTGATCTTCTGACGTCTGTAACACACACACACACACACACACACACACACACACACACACATGCACATGTACGCGCAATGAAGAACCATGTTACTGTCTGATGAGCGAGCCATATGGTTTTGATCATTTACAGTAAAATGAAACATTCTCAATCACGTCATGATTTCTTTTAGTTGCTTGTACCTAATGTGTGTGCGTGCGAAGGAACATGTACATGAAAGAATGCATGCATATGTGTCAGGCTGCCTGACTGTCTGTCTGTCAGTGGATGTAAATGCCTGTGCATAAGTTTTTGGTATGCCTGAGGTCCAAGTCAATATTCCACAGTGTAATGAAGAAAGCTAATGTTGAGTGGGTACATGTGCTTGCTGTTACAATGGCGTTACCGTTGTATCAACTTTGTGGGTATTACTGTAACACCTGTGCAGGTGGACTGTGACGAGTCACTTGACAAGTCCACCTGATTGGTCCCAAGCCCCATCTTGTACTAACTATACAAAAACCCAAACAGCAGAATTGATTTCAAATCTATGCCACCCCCCCCCCCCACCTTATTCTCCCCTTCCTTCTCGCTTTGATGTAGCCCAAGTTTCGCACAGAAAAAGTTGACGTCACTCAGTGTGTGCCTCGCCAGTCTCTCCCCACCTTTCTTCTCTACCACCCTGTCCCCCCTTCACTCCCAAACGTGGCGGCTTGACACAGGGAAGAAAAATTTATCTCGCATCGCAACAGCATTGCCTGTCACTCACACAAAGACAAGGGAACCGCTTCTCACTCACCTCCCTCCTTCCTTACTACGCCCCACCCCTCTTTAATATTCACCCACCTGCTAGCCGACAGTCATGCACAGCTGAGTGAGTGATGCAACCGTGTTTACTTGCACTTGACTGATTAGCATTTGTTCTACAGAGGTGTGCATAAATTATCATACATTGATTTCAACCAAAGCAAATGCAGTTTCCATAGTTTGTGATTGGTCAAATCCACTATTCAGGGAGGGAGCTGACAGACAAGACCCCACCCTCTCATCGCCCTGAGTGACAGCCTGTCTCAAAAGAATAAATTAGAATACACAGTTTAGCATGTAAACTAGGGACACTGAGCTCTCCCCCTTCACTGATTCCCAAAGACCAGCTGTAGATCAGAATTAAGTGATGAGACAGATGCCAGGAGAGGAGGCACGGTTATCTCTTCCACACTTTGACTCGGTCCGAGTTCTGATTCTCCCAGAAAAGTAAGCTGAAACTATGTTTTTACATTTGGAATCCATGCATTGATTATGTGTATGCCATGTGGTTTAGCACTGTAACTTTGTGCCAATACTTGATGACATTTATTAAAATGATGAATGATTATTTTGTGTAGTAGTTTGCTTGCCACCATGTGGTAAAAGCTATTACCATGTGGTCAAGATCCTTTGTTAACAATCTGACCATCATTCTTTGTACTCACTCTGACTTTTGCCGGAATGCAATTCTATCAGTTAAGATGATAACTAAATGATAAACTTAGATCAGAAAAACAGTATGCGTGTACTTGGTGAAAACTGTGTTGTTGATTATAACTACTGGTGATTTTTGGAATGTTTTGTAGTGTATGACTTTAAGTCTACACCACATGTGTACTTGGGCTAAGTGTGATCCAAGTTGATATAATTTAACGCATAAGAAACATTGAAGAGTTATTTGACTACAATTGTTAGCATTGTATTACTGTCTCCCACCCTTTTGTAAACTCCGCTCAACCTCTAAACAAAAGTGGAGATTGATAATTATAGGAGAAACTCTACAATAGAGTAATCCTTTACTGGCTGAGTTCTCACACCTCTTCTGAAAGATTGAGGGCAAATGTGCGAACTCGACAAGCCAGACTCTCAGCTACTTCACTACAGACCAGGTTCCCTTTGTCGCAGACCTGGGACCATGGTTACACCATACACCGT
>CM065736.1:25373358-25385858 GCA_033310375.1 Conus canariensis | reverse complement strand
GAGGGGAGGGGTGTGTGGTGGCTCGCACACATCGGTACAGTCACAGCGATAGGAGAGGGGGTGGAGAACAGGGGGGGACTGCAGTGGAAGGCAGGGATACGCAGTCCCTTGATAGGCAAGGTGCACGTGCGACACGAATTCAACAGAAAATTGTGGACAGTGACAATAAACACACAGTGGAATACTTCCCAGTCTGGCCAAGAAGAGCATGAAATGGGAGGATAAAGGGTAATGCCGCCCATAACTTAGTCCAAACTGAAGCCCACATCATTACAAACAAATTAATACAATATTCGCACTTATGACACTAAAAGTTGTTGAGGTCCAAAGAAAGTCAGCTTGTTTGGTGAGAGAACATCACTTTCTTTGCTCTACAAACAACTACAGGAAAAACGTTAACAAACGCGCGGAAAGAAAAGAAACACACACACACACACACACACACACACACACACACACACACACACACACACACACACACAACAGAGTCATGCGCATATGCATGTAAGCAAGTGGGCACACACACACACACACACACACACACACACACACACACACACACACACATGGACGCAAGTGCGCGCGCGCGTTCACACACACACACACACACACACACACACACACACACACACACACACACACACAGACACACACACAAGTGCGCGCACGCGCGCGCGTGCACACACACACACACACACACACACACACACACACACACACACACACACACACAGATCAAACATGATTCTACCGTAGTATGTCGAAGCAGAACGAAAACTGCATAGTCTCTCTCTCTCTCTCTCTCTCTCTCTCTCTCTCTCTCTCTCTCTCTCTCTCTCTCTCTCTCTCCCCTCTTTCATAAACGGTATACAGATAGCTTTCCTGTCCAGTTGAAGACACTATTGCAAAACAAAAATGCTGTCATAATGAAAGATGTTACTATGTTTGTACATTACGTTTTACGTTTTAGAGAGGAACAGTTTTAACCTAAGTTTGTTACTTTTGTTATCGCCAAATGAGCATCCTTCATTTTGAAAAAAATTGCTATATAAATCATTCATTTCCAATAGCATATTCTACTTCTGCATACGCAGGCTGATACTCACTGCGGACATCCCCTATACGGACAGGCGCTAGGCAGGTACTAATCCCGTCTACCCTACAAAGGGAGTAGAGTTTTGTGTGCTTGACCGTTTTTCATCCCGCCATTAAGGCAGCCATACTCCATCTTCGGGGAAGGTGCATGCTATGTGTAACGTGTCATCCATACCAATGGCCAAACTGGCCTTCTCTTCCGAAAGTTGGTGATGGGATTTTGCGTGTGTGCAAGATGTTATGCGTGCGTTCACACACAGAACCTCGGTTTATAGTCTCATTCGAAGGACTGTATGGGAAATGGAGTCAGAACTAATGTTAAATCCGAGGGAAAAATCCCCCTGTACCGAAACGGCCCGGCGGAGATTCGAGCCCGCCACCCTTGGATTACGAGTCCGTCGCTGTACCAACTGAGCTATTCTGGCCCCCTTCAATAGCATCAACAATTTCATGTTACGTGTCTCATGTGGATAGGCTGGTAGCCTCACATAAAAGTCACGAGTTCACGAGTTCTCTCTCTCTCTCTCTGTGCTCTTTTCTTTACTGACACACTGACCTATTTATATTATCTTTGTATTTGACAAAAGATATTTTCCTAATATTCTGAAGCAAGCCAAACAGCAACACTTATCAAACCGGGAGATAAAACTGATCCTTCAAATTATGGACCCATTTCAATTTTGTCTATTCTTCCCAAGCCATTTGAAAAGCATATTGACAAACATCTCGTTTCCCACATTTACAATGCGACCTGCTCCATTCTTACCAGTCTGGATTTAGAGCCAACTACCCTTACCACACAGCATTAAGTAATCATGTAGATTAATGGTTAGTAAACATCGATGATTTGAAATTCAGTGGTGTTCTTTGTACTGACTTCACAAAAACATTTGATGTTACTGATCACAAATTCAAATTTCCAAGTCTTCTCTTTTGTAAGATTAAAAAAAAAAATAAAAAAAAATTTAGAAAGAGAGGGTGTTAGTTACCGCCAATGACATTGACAAACAAAGCACATGACAAGACACGATGCATTTCAACCACTTGGGTCTTCTTCAGGCGAAAAAATAAATCACATTTAACATTTAAGACAGTACAAACAAAGAACGAAAATGACTCATCTGTTGTTAGTCCATGTGGTGGGGAGAATAGCCGCTAGGCGGAAATAACAAGGGGGATTATGGGAGGAAAAGGAGGGGGGGGGGGGGTTCGTGGGGGGAGTGGGGGGGGGGTTGTGTGATACGATAGGGTTGTGTGTCTAGTTTAGTGGGGTGGTGTGATATCTTTGTGACGGTTGTGATAATGGTGGATTGATAATAATGGTATGGAGGGGGGGGGGGGGGGGAGGCAAACTGGAAAAAAAAATTATATATAGAAGGGGTAAATAAGTACATGAACAGAAGAAAAAAAAAGTTTAGGTGAATAAAATAAATGATTTCGCTGGGTGATGAAAGAGGTGGTGGTAGTTATGCGTGGGTAGTTGTGAAAGGTGTGTGGGTAATGTTAATGAGGGAGGGAAGGGGATGGAAGATAAATGGGTGATAAGGTATGATTGGGAGGGGGGGGGGAGGGGGGTTGAGGAAAAAAAAAAAAGGAGGAGGGTAATGTGTGTGGAGGGGGGGGGGAGGAAGGGGGGCAAGAGAAGGAGAGCTCATATCTCTTCATCCACTATGGGGTGGGGGGTGGGGGTGGGGGTGGGAGGTTGGGAGGTTCATATTAATAGTGTTGTTTTAAAAAAAAGTAAACAATGCTGTGGGATGATGTTCATTGTAACAGGTGAAATAATGTGTTGGCATCAATATGCTGCTGTTTGTTGAGAGAAGATAGCAGTGATCAATGAAAAACAGGGTATCATGTGTTGCACACACACACACACACACACACACACACACACACACACACACACACACACACACACACACACAAAAGAAAAAAAAAAAAGGGGGGGGTGGGTACCACATGTAAACAATGTTCTAGGTGAGTTAAGATCGTGTGATCATAATGAGACTAACTGTGGAAAATTTTCACACACATATTCATACACACACACACACACACACACACACACACACACACACACACACACACACACACACACACACACAAAGAGGGGTAAAAATTATTATCATTAATCAGTCACTGATGGGTGATGATCATATGAGATCAACGGTAGTGTAGGAAGAGATTCTTCTCCGTTCCCTTAGGCAGGTGTGTGTGTGTGTGTGTGTGTGTGTGTGTGTGTGTGTGTGTGTGTGTGTGTGTGTGTGTGTGTGCGCGCGCGCGCCCCTTTGTTTATCTCTAGGAAATGAATGTTCAGTAGATGATATAGTAGCAAGACCTATGACAAAAAAGAAACAAGGCCAACAACAACAACAACGATGACAACGACGACAACAACAACAACAACAACAACAACAACAACAACAACAACACACACACACACACACACACACACACACACACACACACACACACACACACACACACGCACACACACACACACACACACACACACACACATACACACACACACTTCGCAAGGCATACACACTCACATCTATGGACTCTCTACTTTACACACGTGCATTGTCCCTGCGATGCCCGCCCACCAGCGAACACACGTCTACAGTATACACTGGGGTCCCTGAACGATTCAAAGTCTTATCTCAGTCGAGGTGTGTGTGATCGTTTGTGTCTGTTTCTGGAAAGGCCCAGTATGAGTCTGTCCCATTCTCTGGGAGTCTTCCCAGTTTGGCTTTGAGATTATTCCAATATTTGTTTGGTTGTTAATGTTTCCCGCTCTTCCGTTAGGTCTGGATGTGCGGCCACTTCCTCTTATGATGTTCGGATCTGGAAGACGGTCTATGGTATAATGGCTTTGCTCTTGTTTCTTGAGGTGGTTCTTTAGATTTCTTATCAAATCAGATCGACCAAGCTGTAATCCAGTTGCCTTGTCTGCCAGTGTATTTAGCTCTCTCATTTTCTTTTATACTTTCATGTCCAGGGCAGTACATCCACATGAGTCTCCCTATTGAAAGGTTGCACATTAGTTCATGCCAAGCAGGGCTTCCCATTCCACTCTCTGCTTTTGGAAGTAGGTTCACGGAGTCAGTCAGTATCATGGCTTGTTGAGTTTGAGACTGCTCTGTGGATTAGAGCCCGTAGAGTGCTTGAGTCACAGTTTCTAACGCCACTGTTAGACCTGAAAATGTTAAACTGCATGAACCACTGTCTTCCTGGATAGTTCGACCATTTTGCTTCACCGTGTATCTCCAGCCTGAGTTAATGTGGTGATGGAACCGTCAGTGTATATGGCAACATCTTTTGTGTCGAGGATTTATACCTGCATCTGAATTTCAGCGTTTGGTTTTGCCTTCTGGCCATTCTCGACAGTGTCTTTGAAGTTCTGAAGCGATGGCAGCTTGGTAGAGACGTTTGAACTGGTCTGGTTTCTTTGACTTCAGCTAACTGGTACACAAGCTGTTTATTGTCTTCTGCCTGTCCCATTCATAATTTTTCATGTCCTAGGGGAGTGCCTTCTGTTTTCTTGATTGCTGCATGTATTTTTTTTTCAAGTGCTCTGAAATATGTCTTTACCTGTTGTAGCTTGTGTCTTGTCTGCACTGAAAAAGGGTCAAGCAGGTATTGCATAGTTTCAAGCTGTGCTTCTTTCATGGTTCCCAAACTGATTGCTTCATTCTGAATTCTTTCCACGTTAAGAAAATTGCCATTGGACAGTATTGTAAGCCCTAATCCAATATCAATGGCTTTGAGAACAACTGCGTGATACAGTGCCATTGATTTCACGGTAGACAGGTCCTTTTTCATTTAAGAACAACATTCTCTACATGCTTTCTAAAAGTTAGCTCTCTGTCTTAGATATTGCACGTTGTATTCATACGTAATTTTGAACACTGCATTTTGTATCCATACGTACATTGCAGTTTGCATTTGTATTCATTGTATTCACATTGCAATTTGTATTCACACGTGATTTTTAACCTGCTGATGTACATAAACACCCTGAAGTGCTTAAATACAGATATTTCAATTCATTTACATTAATCCTCGTAATAAACCTAGTTGCCTTTCAGTGTCTTATGCTATAAACCAACGTGGCACTGTTGTACTGTGTTTTTATCCACATCTTATCCTGGATAAAACTTGTAATTACTGTTCGAAAATTAGTTCACATTCGAAGGTGTAAATATTTGGGGCCAGGGCGTTCATTAAAAAACATTAATCATGAATATTAATGCATGGTAAGAACGTATATGTTTTCCCAATAACCTCCTTTGTTTGATTTCTTACACATTTCACATGGAATCCATCTTCATCTTTTCATGTGTTATTCTTCATCTTCAACAGTGAGAAGCTACGAGACATGAAGAGTGAGTGGAAAAAAGAATCGACAATAAAGGAGAAAGGAGGAGGATAACTTAGCGTGGGCTAGAAGAAGAAGAAGAAGAAGAAGAAGGAGGAGGAGGAGGAGGAGGAGGAGGAGGAGGAGGAGGAGGAGAAGAAGAAGAAGAAGAAGAAGAAGAAGATTTTTTTTTCTGAGTTAAAGTTCCCCCGTCCCCTTCCATCTATCTCCTCTCCCTCCTCCATCATCCACTTCTCTTGTCCTTCCCTCTTCATCCCCACGCTAGCACCGCTGCATGCTGATTGCTGTGATTCTTAAAGCCTCACATGATTTCATTATTTCCACTGCAGCTATACTGCTGCTGCTGCCACTGCTACTAATACCACCACTACTACTATCACTCCTGCTACAACCGCTAGCACTACTGCTGGTGCTGCCCTTGCAACGACTTTTATTTTTTGACCATGAATGACTCTTGCAAGATCCAAACCATCTCTATCATTTTAATAAATGAGTTCATTTCTTGAGATGGCGTATCATGTACTGCTGGGCAAAACAAAAAACCAGCGATCAATGTTGGCGTTCTTGATTCAGCAGTCAATAACGTTTAAGTCATACATCTTCTGAAGTCTTTCGCTGAGTATTTTAAGACAGGACAAATCTGGCATTGTCTGTGCCGGAGAAATAAACCGATCAAGCCAAACACTGCAACTTATGGAGTCTATATTCAGATATGGACCAAAATATTCTGAGCCAAGATGTGAGCCAAGATATCAGTTGATATGCTACAGCTATGTAAAACAACAACTGCGTCACAAACAGCTGCACGGTCTGTGGGTGGGTTTTACTCCCAAGGTATCTCCTTGCCAAAGACGTGCTGTGGGGAACAAGGGAAAGATGATAGTGCATCATGTCTGGACTGACACTGCGAGTTCCTATGAAACATCACAGATGTACCCCAGCACTAGGCGGCATCTTGGTGGTGCTCCCTTTAAACTAGAACTTTCATTCGCAGACTGTGTATGCACAAATAATCAAGAATGAAACCTTAAAGCAATGTGTGAATTTTAAAACGATAAGAAGATTACAAACTCTTATCTGTCAAAGAGAATATCGTATGGCAACAATGTGTTTTCACTATCACAAGGACAGTAGTGTTGAGCAACACTGTGTTTTTAGTATCACCAGGACAGTGCTGTTGAGCAACACTGTGTTTTTAGTATCACCAGGACAGTACTGTTGAGCAACACTGTGTTTTTACTGTCACCACGACAGTAGTCTTAAGCAACACTGTGGTTTTACTGTCACCAGGACAGTTGTGTTGAGCAACACTGTGTTTTTACTGTCACCACGACAGTAGTGTTGAGCAACACTGTGTTTTTACTGTCACCACGACAGTAGTGTTGAGCAACACTGTGTTTTTACTCTCACCAGGACAGTAGTGTTGAGCAACATTGCGTTTTTACCATCACCATTACAGTAGTGTTGAGCAACACTGTGTTTTTACTGTCATCACGGCAGTAGTGTTGAGCAACACTGTTTTTACCATCACCATTACAGTAGTGTTGAGCAACACTGTGTTTTTACTGTCACCACGACAGCAGTGTTGAGCAACACTGTTTTTACTGTCACCACGACAGTAGTGTTGAGCAACACTGTGTTTTTACTGTCACCACGACAGTAGTGTTGAACAACACTGTGTTTTTACTGTCACCACGACAGTAGTGTTGAGCAACACTGTGTTTTTACTCTCACCACGACAGCAGTGTTGAGCAACACTGTGTTTTTACTGTCACCACGACAGTAGTGTTGAGCAACACTGTGTTTTTACTGTCACCACGACAGTAGTGTTGAGCAACACTGTGTTTTTACTGTCACCACGACAGTAGTGTTGAGCAACACTGTGTTTTTACTATCACCAGGACATTAGTGTATGGCAGACTGCCCGAATGTCATGTGACATTGACATTGTTCCTGTGTGGCTCCAACCACTACAACATGTGTGGTCAAATGAGAACTTCTCTCTCTCTCTCTCTCTCTCTCTCTCTCTCTCTTGGATTTGTGTGTGCCTGTGTGTGTGTGTGTGTGTGTGTGTGTGTGTGTGTGTGTGTGTGTGTGTGTGTGTGTGTGTGTGTGTTTATAGCAGATCATACCACATAGATAAACTTAAACCAGCCGACCATCGTGCCTAACTGACTGTCCTGATCAGAGCGATGACTCTGTAACCATCCTCCTTGTAGCCGGATGTTTAGATGTGACAATGGCGAGTGCCTTCCCTTTGAAAAGTCATGTGATAATATGTTCCACTGCCAGGATGATTCAGACGAGTGCCTTCCCTTTGAAAAGTCATGTGATAATATATTCCACAGCCAGGATGATTCAGACGAGTGCCTTCCCTGTGAAAAGTCATGTGATAACATGTTCCCCTGCCAGGATGATTCAGACGAAGCACAGTGCACTGACGTCAGGGTCAGAGTGACACGCCAACAAACGGCGATGCCATCTCCTTTAATGGGATTGTCTTCTTCCTCTCCATCCCAACGAGTCCTGTCCTGACAGCCGCTATCGTTGTCCTGGTTACTCCAGTGACTGCCTGTCTGTCTACACACGATGCAATGGACCATACCAATGCATGAATCAGCAGGATGAGGAGGGGTGTGAAGACATGAAATGTCCAGGTCTTTTTCGATGGAGCCTTCAATGAGATGTTTACATATGTGTGATGGCTGTCCTCACTGTCTCATGCATGACGATGAATTACCAAGCAGCATAACATGTCCTGTAGGCTGTCTGTTTCCGGGTCACAACCTTTCTGTGTCCTCAGCCTTTTTCTGCTGGTCTCTTTCCTCAGCTCCGCTACTTGGATGTTACAGGGTCAGGTCTGACACTGCAGGATGTGAGGAACAACGCTCTCCTGATTGGTGTCGTCCTTGCCCGGTGTTCTTTGACGTTCTTACCCAGAATTCTGTTGAGCAATGTCAGGATTCTTGATCTCAGTGACAACAAAACTGCAGCATGTCAACCTGACGTCTGTTGTTGGTTTAGAAGACCTGCACACACTGTCCCTGTCCCACAATCCCCTGTCCTCTCTCTTTGCACTGACCTGGCCTCTGCACACACTGTCCCTGTCCCACAATCCCCTGTCCTGTCTCTCTGCACTGACCTGGCCTCAGCACACACTGTCCTTGTCCCACAATCCCCTGTCCTGTCTCTCTGCACTGACCTGGCCTCAACACACACTGTCCCTGTCCCACAATCCCCTGTCCTGTCTCTCTGCACTGACCTGGCCTCAACACACACTGTCCCTGTCCCACAATCCCCTGTCCTGTCTCTCTGCACTGACCTGGCCTCAACACACACTGTCCCTGTCCCACAATCCCCTGTCCTGTCTCTCTGCACTGACCTGGCCTCAACACACACTGTCCCTGTCCCACAATCCCCTGTCCTGTCTCTCTGCACTGACCTGGCCTCTGCACAGTGCCCTCACAGTGTTACACCTGGCCCCTGCTGACCAGCACAGTGCCCTCACCGTGTTACACCTGGCCCCTGCTGACCAGCACAGTGCCCTCACAGTGTTACACCTGGCCTCTGCACAGTGCCCTCACAGTGTTACACCTGGCCCCTGCTGACCAGCACAGTGCCCTCACAGTGTTACACCTGGCCCCTGCTGACCAGCACAGTGCCCTCACAGTGTTACACCTGGCCTCTGCACAGTGCCCTCACAGTGTTACACCTGGCCCCTGCTGACCAGCACAGTGCCCTCACAGTGTTACACCTGGCCTCTACTGACCAGCACAGTGCCCTCACAGTGTTACACCTGGCCCCTGCTGACCAGCACAGTGCCCTCACAGTGTTACACCTGGCCTCTACTGACCAGCACAGTGCCCTCACAGTGTTACACCTGGCCTCTGCTGACCAGCACAGTGCCCTCACAGTGTTACACCTGGCCCACACCACGCTGACTGTGTGGGACATCACCGTCCTCTCCCTGTTCCCTCACATACAGAAACTGAATTTAACTTTCAATCGCATCCATACAATCAGTTCAGCAGGGTTCCAGTTCACACCACGATTGAATAAACTCTGCATGGATAACGGTCCTGTTCAAATATTACCACCTGATCTATTCAGCTTACGGATCATATCCGCACAAAAGTACAAACTTTCCTGCGCAGAGATACTTCCCCATGACTTCCATAGAGTAGTCTGCCTTGCCTTAAAGATAAAATTTCTTCGTGGAAACTCTGTTGCAGTCATGGACATGCTGAGGGTTTCTGTGGCTGGTCGCCTGTCTGTCTTTGACTGGTAGCGTCTTCTGTCTCTGTCACGTGTGTTTGTCAAGAACATGGCGTCTTCCAGTGGCTTCAGTGTGTTTGTCGTCAACCTCTCTGTGGCTGATGTTCTGATGGGGGTCAGCATGACTGCTATTGGGGTGGTTGATGAACAGTTCCGTGGGTGACATGTCCACAACGATGACACGTGGGAACACTGCACCACCGCGATATGGCTGGGTTTGCATCTTTATCCTCTAGTGAGGTGGCTGCTTTCATCACGAGGTTTCTGCTTTCATCCATTTTAAGGCTTCTGATCAGAATGGTATATCTCGCTTCTTTGACATTGCCTTTTGCTGCATTAAACATTTCTGCGCCGTGTATACTCTGTTACAATGGTACTAACTTTATCATCTGAAAGTTGTCTAGTCAATTAATAACAAAAACTGAAGTGGTCCACAAAAGTTGATCAAAATGGGCCAGACCAAAAAGAGTCTATTGCACGTTAGCAGTGTCACAGTTTCTGAGAACACCTGCGATAGTTGCAAACAAGACCTGCCAGAGCGAATACATCCTGTAAACCTAGTATCGTTTGGTAGGGGTGAGAGCACAGCTATATCCGAACTGTCCATCACTGAAGGCACAGCTGTTGCTGCTACAGTGGGAGGCAATGGTGGTAGCCTGCACTGTCTATCACTTGAAGGCACAGCTGTTGCTGCTACAGTGGGAGGTAACCTGCACTGTCTATCAGTGAAGGCACAGCTGTTGCTGCTACTGTCTATCACTTGAAGGCACAGCTGTTGCTGCTACAGTGGGAGGCAATGGTGTAGCCTGCACTGTCTATCAGTGAAGGTACAGCTGTTGCTGCTACAGTGGGAGGCAATGGTCGGTAGCCTGCACTGTCTATCAGTGAAGGCACAGCTGTTGCTGCTACAGTGGGAGGCAATGGTGGTAGCCTGCACTGTCTATCAGTGAAGGTACAGCTGTTGCTGCTACAGTGGGAGGCAATGGTCGGTAGCCTGCACTGTCTATCAGTGAAGGCACAGCTGTTGCTGCTACAGTGGGAGGCAATGGTGTAGCCTGCACTGTCTATCAGTGAAGGTACAGCTGTTGCTGCTACAGTGGGAGGCAATGGTCGGTAGCCTGCACTGTCTATCAGTGAAGGCACAGCTGTTGTTGCTACAGTGGGAGGCAATGGTCGGTAGCCTGCACTGTCTATCAGTGAAGGCACAGCTGTTGCTGCTACAGTGGGAGGCAATGGTGGTAGCCTGCACTGTCTATCAGTGAAGGCACAGCTGTTGCTGCTACAGTGGGAGACAATGGTCGGTAGCCTGCACTGGTTCTTGGATAGTTTTGATGTCAGCAGGAAAAACCTCAAGTTACCTTGCCGCATGGACAGCCTGATGACCAGAGAGAGAGAGAGAGAGAGAGAGAGAGAGAGAGAGGGGGGGGGGCAGAAGACAGAAAGAGAGAGAGACAGAGACAGAGAGAGAGGTAACTAGACAGAGTCAGCAAGAAAGAGAGAGACAGAGAGGGAGAAAGACAGCAAGACAGAGAGAGACAGACAGACAGAGTTCAGTTTCACTTTCATCAAGGAGGCGTCACTACGTGCAGACTGGTCCATATACGCTGCACCACATCCGCTAAGTTTTGAGACCACACTGAGCATGATTTTAAGCTGATGGATAAATGAATTAACAAATAAGATGAGAGAATTGAAGAAGAGGGTCTCATGGCTACGACTTAGCAGATTTCTGACCTACGCATTAGCCCAATGCGTTGGTCAGACCTTGAGTGCCTACATAACAACATGGGTTTTCTTTTTCTTTCTTTTTGTTTGTTTGTATGTGTGTGTGTAGTGAATATACACAAGTGTGGATGGATGTGTGGGCACGGGCTCATATGTGTGCGTGTGCGCATGTGTGTGTATACGTGTGTGTGTGTGTGTGTGTGTGTGTGTGTGTGTGTGTGTGTGTGTGTGCGTGCGTGTGTGCGTGCGTGCGTGCGTGCGTGCGTGCGTGTGTGTGTGTGTGTGTGTGTGTGTGTGTGTGTGTGTGTGTGTGTGTGTGTGTGTGACAGAGAGAGAGAGAGAGAGAGAGAGAGAGAGAGAGAGAGAGAGAGAGAGATTTGGATATTTCCGGATAAATGGGTGGAGTCAATAATAATACCTATCTTTTAAAAGGGGGACGCTAATAATCCAAACAATTATAGGGGTATCTGTCTTAGTAACACAATCAGTAAAACATTTGGAATGATAATAAATATCAGATTGTAAGAGTGGGTTGAGGAAAACAATATTACTGGTGATCATCAAGCTGGTTTCAAAAAGGGGTATTCGACTGTTGATCACATGTTTACTTTAATGGCTCTTGTTCAGAAGCAGTTTTCTCATAATCGAAAATTGTATGCTGCTTTTATGGATTTTGAAAAAGCGTTCGATTCCATCAATAGAAATCTTCTTTGGCCAGTCATGATTAAGAATGGTATTAAGGGTAAACTTTATAGATGTATCAGAAGCATGTATGAGGTGGTTAGGGCTAGAGTTCGTTGTGGGAATAAACTGACAGATTACATTAACTGTACAGCTGGGGTTAGGCAAGGTGATGCTTGCAGTCCTGTTCTATTTTCCCTCTTTATGAATGAGTTAGCAACTGAAGTGATCAACAATGGACAGCATGGGGATTTGCTGACTTTGGATGTTATTGAGTTGTTTATTCTTTTATTAGTTGATGATGGGGTTTTTAGATCAGAGACTGTTATTGGTTTACAGA
>CM065736.1:25310858-25368358 GCA_033310375.1 Conus canariensis | reverse complement strand
CTGTCTAAAGAAATGTTCTAAGCACTCGCTAAGTTTATTGCTGGGATCAATCAAATAGATTTCATCATCCGTCCATATAAACCTTCTGTTGTGATATGCTTTGTTCCATTTGAGTGTTGGACAGAAAATTACAATATGATCAAAATTATAACTATAAACTGTTTGTAATAGGTCGAGGACAAATATTGTTTTTCCACAACCAGTCTGTCCACAAATCAATGAACAATGAGGGGTTTTTGTCATAAAGTTTAACATCGGCATTGACACCAAAGTCGTCTGCTCCATAGTTTTATAACATAATTTAATCTAATCCAGTTATTGTTTTTATCATACTCTCTGTCAAAACTTGTTCAGTATAATAAAAACCTATAAGGCCCAAATGTGTAAGATTAATCCAGTTCAGTTCTGTAAGATCGTTTCTATTTAGACTAATATCAATTTTGTTGCTTGTTGTCATGACCTTAATATCCTCGCCATTGTAAAGAACCACAACAGTAACTTTAAGTTTGTCAACGTCTAAGTTTTGCCAGCTAATAAGAATTCCTTTCATAAGATTGTCACTGACGCCCAGAGCTCCATTTCTCGCCTCATCTTTTAAGACAGAAATTTTAAATATCATTGTGAACGTGTCTCCTAATTTTGTGCGTGGAATGAACTGTAATTTTGTAGAAGCTTTCTTTAAAACCGATTCTCTTCTGTGGAGGATGTACTGTTTGTCCCCAAACGGCTTTATTTCGATCTCTTTCCGACTATTGTTCTCTGGCATAAGACTTACATGTAAAGGGCCAGAGTTCAATGCTTTTCTGAAACTTTTTTGACGGTCGAAAAATGTAAATGGGCTTACGAATTCAAATTTTATGTCCCATTCTAAATATGGTTCTAAGTGCCATTTGCTGTCAGTTTTTCGAACTATTTTATATTCATACTGACCCGCATTATTTGCTTCTACATTGCGTAGTTGTTCTAGTTTAGGAAACCTTTTGCTGTCGCTAACCTCTTTGCGTTTATAATAACCATCTTTAGTGTACTCAAAACCATACAAAGTGCCTATCTCACCGTTCTGTTCAAAGTCCTCAACGTCTGCAAGGTCTTTTAATTCTAAAGTTACACACCTCTCAGGCGCTAATGTAACTCCTGATTCTTCTGGTCCACGTGACATTTTTTAAAACAACGTATTATTTTATTTCTAAAACAATGTGCAGGTTATCACATTTCACGACTTTCCCTGTTTTATCTGTGATCTTTATATTAAATGATCTGACCCTCCCACAAGCTAATCTTTTAAACTGTAAATTAGGGAATTGTATAATTTCATAATCGCAATATGCAGCTTTCCCTGATGGAAGAGCTCTTAAAACAGTTGAGGGCCTTCCATCATATAAGTTTTCATCAGTGCTCAGCTCGTCCAAATGAACATAGAGTAATGAATGTAATGCAAGATCGAGCGGATATTCTCCCTCATAAGTAGTTTTGTCTGGTGTAACTATAAATCTATGATTGTCAGTTGCAAAGCCTAACATTTTAGCTAGCTCTACATCAAAAAGGTAATGGTCTACTTCTTCTTCAGGTTTGAATGTCAACATTATTTTCAAATTTGCATTGTTAAGTTTGAGAGTAATGTCGAAGTTACTCATTGCTTCTTTTAGCGAGCAAAACCCGTAATAACCATCAGGTATGGTTAACTGGCTAACTAAGTTTCCTCTATTATCAACTTTTTTAATCTTATTATTCTCCTTGGATTCAGTTATATTAAACCATACGACTTTGTAAAAAATTTCATGGAGTGCGACCCTTTGGGTTCCGCAGTTATTATCAATAGCATATTCTAAAAACGAAGGACTGTCTTGAGTTGTTATTGTTACAAACATTTTTAAAACAAATTTAAAAATGAGTGCATTCAAATATACTAATGCAAAATATTCTGTCGGGCCGCACTACAATCTTAAAAATATAACAACTGACACCCTTGACATTTCTGTGACTCAGTCTGACGCCTTTCAAGTAAAGGTTAGTACTCCATTAAACAGATATCTTAACCCCCCTATTAAAAACGACTACATCCCGAAAGTGTGGTTTAGTCATCCGATGCAGTTTTATCAGAACCAGTTAAACTTTGCTGTGTTTTGCGCATCAACTGGGTGTGGAGTGTCGTATGCTGATCATTTAAATCATCCTGATCCTTTGGTGAGGTCAGTGTATAGATTTCATTTTTATTACACCTTCAGACGTATTTTATCTGAACTGCAAGCACCATTACCAAATGACAAAACGTTTAATCCATTCAGCAACAGAATAGATTACAAGGCTTTTGAAAGGATCTGTAACGAATTTGATATTGACCCAAAGACAGACTTTAGACAAAAGTTGGATCTTAATCATGGTTTAGGCACCCTTTATTTTTGGGGCGTGCACAGAAAGTATAACTATGATTGGAATCCTCCTTACACATCTTTTTCTTCAGGCACAACTGTTCACCTCGGGTCCATAGAGCAAGAGCATAAAACAGCATGGACAACATTTATTTTGGATACTTCTAAGGGCCTAACAAAAGCAGGAATAGAACGAATAAACGACTCTATTCGTACTTATGTTTGGTGTTTGCTAGGTTCGCAAGCACAAACGAGATCAAACATAATTGATCCTTCTACTGGCTTTGACGCCCAAAAACAGTATTTAGCAAATTTAGAGGATTCTATTAATTCTGCAATTGATTTGCCTTCAAGTATTAAAAGGTACCAAAATGTTTTGCAATACGCAAGATCGAAAGTAGACTTTGCTGTCGGCACTGGTTTATACATGCTGCCTTCTGACCTCAGACTTCAGATAGGAACAATAATAAACTATAATAATGAAATCCTTGTGGCTGGCAATGAAGAGAAGGTCGGAAAAAACGACATAAATTCTAAGCCAGCAATAGCAA
This sequence comes from Conus canariensis, assembly GCA_033310375.1. NCBI lineage: Eukaryota > Metazoa > Mollusca > Gastropoda > Neogastropoda > Conidae > Conus > Conus canariensis. The sequence goes on along the minus strand of CM065736.1, from coordinate 25,365,438 downwards.
TAAAAAAAGAAGTCCCAATCCCCGTGGCCCCCTCAAAACCCCATCCAATCCCCGTGGCCTCAAAAAATAATGACCATGAATATGAAAAGACGGCACTTGTTATTGGATTAACTGCCCTAGGATTACTTGGTCTTTATCTTACTATAAAGTAACCCAACTATTAAGACAACTAATGCCCATAAGTGCTCAGCCATAAAGCCAACTACTTTACTTGCGGCAGACAAAAGCCAGCTAACGATCCCTCCTATTATACCAGGCAAAGAGTCTATTGCCTTACTGGCTAATTTTTTTAATAAACTTGCAAGATGATCAAGTTGTTTTTTTACCCATGATTTATCTGATGGTGGTGATGGTGGCGGAGGCACTAACCCTTGCCCACCGCCGCCTGTAATAGCCAACACCAGTGTACTTATTGCAAATCCTAAGGCTGTTATAACACTTGCTAATGTGACACCTTGCTCTCTAAACAGTGTTCTTATTCGTTCTGCTAACGTTGTGTCTTCATATAAAATTCTTTGGATAGTTTCTCTTATTCTGCTCACTTGAGTTCGTAATTGTTCTCGGTTAGTAGACAACACTTCTAGTCTTGCTGATCTCTCTTGTTCAAGATTATTTAGTCTTTGGGTTATTCTTTCTTTAACACCAGACCCTAAGTTGTGGTCATCAGCCTCAACTAGTTTTTCTTTTTCTCTTTTTATATGCTCATCTAGTTCACCCAGTTTTGCTAAATTGTTTGTTAATTCGCCTCTGATGCTTCTCAAAGCATGATCAAGGCCCGTTATTTCTCTCATAGGTAGCGGCGGATCGTGCATAGTTTTTAATACTGTTTCTTCTGAAAAACTGGTTTCTGCTTCTATTATTTTGTTTGCTGTTGGGCTTAAATCTTTAAGTTCCATGTTTTGTATTTGGTTATTTGTTGGGAGTTTTTGTAGTGTGTTTTGAAGTTTAGCAACTGCTTCCCCATGTAATTTTGGTTTAACAATGCCAAGGCGTTTTGATCTTCCACCCTAAGTCTTTGTTTGATTGTATTCATGCCTATAAACTTAAATTTGTCTCGTTTATCTGTAAGCTGAACAGGTTGTTCTCGGTCGGGGCCGCTTTTTACTAACAAATGGCCATCTTTTAATTCAAAATCAGGGTCTATAAATTGGGGAAGTTCTAGGCCTAAACTTTTGTAAAATGCTCCGGCCCTTTCTTCTGTTAATTCACGCTGCACTGAGCGCGATGGTTGTGTCAAAGGAGTCATTTCACTCATGTCGTCTCCAGGATCAAAAACATCATAATCTTCTTCACCTTCAATGCCTGCCATGTTTTTAAATAATTAACTTTTTATTTTGTTTATAAAAAAAATGTCACAAGCATATGGCTCGATTCTTGACCCGCATAGAAGACTGAAAGAGCCCTTTGGCGTGAAGGGAAATAAACAGAATATTATTGTTCCAAATAATCCATCTACTATTGATTCAGATCAAATTCTTACTGTTAAATTTCCAGACCTAGGAGCAGATGAAGTGATTGTGCCGGGATCTGCCCGACTTACTTTCAAAATAGAACTTGATTCAGCAACAGACGCAAACAGGACAGTTGTACAGAATCTGGGACGGGCAATCGTTAAGAAAATTTCTATAAAACTTGAGGGGCAAGAAATATTTTCTTTACACAATGCAGACATATTTCTAATCTATTCTGATCTATGGCTAACCGCGAATGAAAGGGCCGATCTTGCGTTTCAAGGAATCGAAAATAACGAAGCACTAAAACACAGAATAGACGCCGAAGATGCTAAAGCCGGCAACAAGTATGAAGCTGTAAGTTTTGCTTATGGAAATCGCTTTTCCATACCCTTAGATTTTGAGTTGTTAAAAGCACATGCGCCATACTTTCAAGGAGCATTAAAAGACAGATTGTCATATGAACTAACTTTTAATGAATACAAACGTGTCATTAAATCTACAGACACTGACGCAAAGTACAGCATTTTCGACATCTCGTTAGAGTTTGACATTGTTAGCAACCCTAACTTAGCAAGGCTGATTGAGCAACAATATCAGTCAAAATTAGCAATATATTACGAAAGAGTGATTCATCATTCAAAATATCCTAAAAGCAGAGCAGACACTATATGGAATTTTAGTTTTAGCGCCGCAGCACGATCACTTAAAGGTATTTTATTGCTGTGTGAAGATGATAAAGAACCATACCAAAGACAAAGTGAAAAGTTTATCAATCCTAAAATAACGAAAGTACAATGTTCAATTGAGGGTAGTCCTAACCAAGTCTACGGTAGCGGGCTTAAACCTTATCATCATTTTGATGAAATAAGAAAATTGTTTGGAGGCGGGAGGTCTAGAAGTCCAACAGTAGACCTTGTGTCTAAAGATCTACACCTTCACAGTGTTAGACTTGATGAATATTTAACAACGAAATACGGTTTATGGATTGACCTAAGGTCAACAGAGGATAATCAGTTGCATGGGAGTGGGAGAACAGTTAAAGACGTAATAAACATTCAAATTGATAAAGAAAAAGAGAGTGATAAACCACTTAATGTACATTTGTTTTTAATATATGATGCGCAGCTGAATATTCAAGATAACAGATTAAAAGATATCCAATACTAAATTATTTTTATTTTTTAAAAAAAGCATGTCTGTTCAGGTTTATCCAAAAGTGCCCAAAGAAGAGAACTCTGTTGCTGTAGACATAAAAACTTTCAGATTAACCAACATTACACAAATGCAACAAAAACTAGAGCAGGACCTTTCAAAATACAGTAAAACCAAACGAAGGTATTCTGCTGTCTTTAATGCTGTTACATATGTTAATACTGGAGCATCGATCACTAGTGCTCTATCAGCAGGAACAAGTGTAGGTCTCTTAGCAACAGGCGTAGGTGCACCGGCAGCTTTACCTCTAGGCGGTTTGTCTTTAACTCTTGGCCTGTGTTCATTAGCTGTAAGTGCTGTCAGCAAAAAAATAAAAGCTAAACTCCAAAAGCACACAGCTATAGTTCAACTAATAACAGCTAAACTTAGTTCCTTCAAACTGATAATTGATAAAGCACTTGCTGACTCGAACATCACGGATGAAGAATTTAGTCGCCTACAGGCTGATTTTGAGGACTACAAAAGACAAAAGTTTGATCTTCAAAGAAAGGCAAGGGCAACTTTTTCTCAACAGCCAGACACCGACCAGATAAAAAAGGAATGTTTAAAAAAAGTAAACGAGACATTAAACTCTGTTCTAAACAGCTCACATTAACAACACCAAAGGGCGTTTATACTTTAGTTTATGAGTCCAAGCACAAAAAGACCGTTGATATTGATTCTGATTAAGTATTTTTTTTTTAAATTTAAATAAATATGTTGAGTTAGAAAAGAAACTCAGCATGGCTAAGATATATGAAGGTTCAGATGAATTGTTTGAAGCAATGCTCGAGAAAGAGCGTTTGTCAAGAGCACTGAATGAGATTGATTTAGAAGTTATTAATCCAAAAAACGTGCGGGAAAGCGTTGTACACGCTATTTCTCAAGTTCCAAGTAAACTAACAATACAACCGCCAGTTAAATTAATGTTAAAAGTTTTAATCGATTATATAACAATAAATGAAGAAAATCTAGAAGTCTGGGTCTCGACTAAACAACAGACTATTCTTTCTCATAATGACTTAACACCTGGTTGGGCAGACCAGCTGCTTACACAGTTTGATGTGGCCGCTGAAGAAGCCAAAATGAGAGGCTCTGGCTGGTCAGAGGGTAAAGTCTTAGAGATCAGATTAAAACAGGCTAAGTATGAGCCGATTGTTGGCAAGGCTTACATTCCACTACCTCCATCATTAGTTGCAAAACGAGCAGTTCTAAACATAAAGAATACAGACAACAAATGTTTCATGTGGTGCGTTCTTGCTAGGCTGCATCCTGTCCGCAAAAACGCAGAGAGAGTGTCTAACTATGAACCTTACATCAATTATCTTAACTTTAGAGGAATATCCTTTCCTGTTAGTGTAAATCAGATTGATCAGTTTGAAGAACAAAACAAACCAATAACTGTTAATATCTACATATGGGATGAGGAAACAAATCTACAGCCGATTAAAGTGTCCAAGAACAGTCCAACGATTGGCGAACCAGACAAAAATCATGTTGACTTACTACTGATGTTTTCACCAACAGGGCTACCACATTACACTCTAATACGCACAATGAGTAGATTACTAGTGCATACTACAAAACAACATAGCAAACAAGAATTCTGTAGAAAATGTTTAACAAGAATTCCATCTGTTCAAGCTGCGAGCGAACATATAAAACATTGTATTAGCCCAGTTGACTGTGATACAGAACTAATTACGCCCGGAGAAGGCAGTAAAGTTAGTTTTAAGAACTGGAAACGGTTGCAAACTAGTCCATATGTTGTTTACGCAGACTTCGAATCACTCATTGTTCCTTATGAAGGACCAACCCCACAGAAACTTCCTAAAACAGTCTTAATGAGTAATCATCAGATTTGCTCATTTGCCTTCATCATTGTTAGGTCGGATGGCGCCCATTCAAAGCCAGAATTATACAGAGGACCAAATACTGCAAAATACTTCTTAAAACGCATGCAGCAAGTGCGTAATGCCTGTTCTAATAATCTGAATTTATCTGAAATCATAATGACGCCTGAAGACCAACAACAGTATGACTCAGCCACTCACTGTTGGATTTGTGGTTTAGGCCTCTCCCCAGACGCAGAGAATCCAACAGTAAGAGACCATGATCACATCAGTGGAAAGTTCAGAGGAGCAGCACACAGTAAATGCAATCTTCAACTAAAGTTTGAACCAAAGACATGGAAGCTACCTATATTCTTTCACAACTTGCGAGGTTACGACTCTCATCTTATAATGCAAGCAGTAACCAGCGCCTTTAGGAGGGTGTTATGCATTGCACAGTCATCAGAAAAGTACATGTGCTTCACTTTAAATAACATGTCTTTCTACGACTCTATGCAACACATGATGGGTTCATTAGAGTCACTGGCTATGTCCTTAAAGTCCTGCCCAATAACAGAAGAATATTTTGACCCAACTCTTGTTAGAAAGGGCGTTTACCCTTATGAGTCCATGAACAGTTGGCAAAGGTTTGACGAAGATACACTTCCGCCTAAAGGCGCGTTCTTTTCTAGTCTCAGAGGAAAGGACATCAGTGATTCTGATTACCAGCATGCTCAAGATGCGTGGCAGAAGTTAGAGTGTAAAACGATGGCAGACTATCATGATTTATACTTGATGGCTGACGTTTGTTTGTTGGCGGACGTCTTTGAAAATTATAGGAAGACCTGCATGAAACATTACAGCCTGGATCCCGCGCATTACATTTCTGCGCCCGGGATGAGCTGGGATGCTTTCTTAAAATTTACTGGAGTACAAATTGATTTATTGTCTAACCTGCCAATGCTTCAGATGATTGAAAACGGATTGCGTGGAGGAATTAGTATGGCGTCGCACCATTACTGTAAAGCAAACAACAAATACTTGGACGACTATGATCCAAGTAAAAGGTCTAACTATCTCATGTATTTAGATGCAAACAATCTGTATGGATGGGCAATGGCGCAATCACTTCCATTACGCAACTTTAAAATGCACACAGACGGCGGTACGAATAACATTCAAAAAGCATTAAAGTGGTTGAGCAGTTTGACGCCAGATCAACAGTGTGGATACATTCTAGAAGTTGACTTAGAATATCCTCAGGAACTCCATGACCTGCATAATGACTATCCATTAGCAGCAGAAAGTCTAAAGATGGCAAAAACAGAACCACCTAAACTTGTGCCTAATCTTCGAGGCAAAAAAAATTATGTCTGCCATTACAGGCTTCTACAATTTTATTTAAGACATGGTTTGAAGTTGACAGCTGTTCATCGTATAATTGCTTTTGATCAAGAACAGTTCATGAAACCATACATAATGAAGAACACTGATCTCAGAACTAAATCCACAGATGCTTCAGAAAAAGACTTTTTCAAGTTGATGAACAACAGCTGTTTTGGAAAGACTATGGAGAATCCGCACAAGCGTAAAGATGTTAGATTGGTCACCAGAGAGAACGATGCAATTAAGCTAACTTCTAAACCTAATTATCAGGACTTCAGAAGATTTCATGATCAGCTTTTTGGCATAATGATGAAAAAAAAGAAAGTCAAATTGGATAAGCCCGTTTTTATTGGGTTTACTGTTTTAGAATTATCAAAGCTTTTGATGTTAGAATTTCTTTATGACTACTTTAAGCCCTTGTATCCTGAGTCCAAAGTACTTTACACAGATACAGACAGTTTTGTTATAGATATCCCTACTGAAGATATCTATAAAGACATGGAATTAGAAGTAGCTAAAGGGCATGCGGGATGGTACGACACATCTGATTATCCTAAAGATTCGCCTTTGCATTCAACTGTTAACAAGAAGGTTTTAGGAAAGATGAAGGATGAATTATCTGGAGGGGTGATCAAGGAGTTTGTTGGTTTGAGGTCAAAAATGTACAGTGTTTCGTGTAAAAAAAAAACCATCAAAAAAGCAAAAGGAATATCTCGCAGCGCTGTGCAGTCAAGCATATCCCATGACAACTATAAAGAAGCATTGTTTGACAATAAGACTTTTCATCATGACAACGTAAAACTACGATCTAATCTACATGAGATCAACACAACTGTTGTAACAAAGAAGTCATTAGATAGAACAAACACAAAACGTGTGTTTGTTAATCCAGAGTTTTCATATGCAATCGGGCATTGGAAAACAGCATAATTACATACCTTCTTCATCCGCGGGTTTATATTTTTCCTCAAATTTATCTAGAAGCTCAATCATATCAATATCCAATTCAGACAAATTTTTTCTCATGTTTGCTTGATGTGCACGAATTTTTTTTATTATTTCAAGATATTCTTTATCCCATATTTTGATAATCAAAATTTGGGATTTTGGGCATAGGCGATCAGGATGCGTTGCCATGTACCGATGAATCCACTTAATTGTTTCCTTAATAGCTGAACTCGTATCATATGATTCTCGTATTAATTCTAAGGTCTCTTTTTTTATCATCATTTTAGTTTCATGTAAGATTTCTTCCTTTTGAGCTTCCATTTTAAACTCAAATATATTTACGTAAATTAATTAAGCGGAACTGTGTCTGGCGGGATTATTTGCAGTTCTTCTTTCACAAAAGATCTTTGAGGGGCTGGTCGTTTTGTTGTGTCAGTTTCTCGTAAATAATACACAGGCGGATTCATCTTTACAATTCTTTTTATTTCATATGAGTCAACACTCCAAACTGGATCGGTTGCCCTGATGCGGGTGTCCCCTTCTGCTTCTCCCGGTAAATAAAGGTACCTTACTTTCAAACCAAATGGTAATAGTTTGCTTGATGAACTGGCGTCTCCTTCAACAACATTTATTTTTTGTTTTTTGATTGCTTGTACTGGTTTTAGACCTGTTAATTTAAATTCTTCATTATTCATTGCACGTAGAACTGAGGGCAGTCTTCTAACCCATTCTGTGTTGCGAGAATTGTCAATCAGCTCTCTGTGATACTGGTAGGAAAAAAGCCTTTCAGATAACTGTTTGTTAAAGTTTTCAACCAAACCCTGTGATCTGTGAACACCAGGAATACCTCTTTTAATGGTAACTCTATGTTTTAACAATAATTGATTCACTTGACCTTTAAATTCTTTTCCATCATCGACTTGAATCATGCGAGGATAAGTTAAGGGTCCTCGTTGATATATCAGTTGTATAGCGACAGCAACAGCAGAAGCACTCTTTTGTGTTAATGGTTCCGCATCTTTGTATCTTGAAGCTATATCAATGACTGTAAGTGCGTACTTAAATCTTTTTCGTCTAATCGTATCATGGGGTAAATATAGAAGATCCATTTGATGGGTGTCGTTTGGAGTTATATTCACAAAGTGTGGTCTCTGTATTCGTTTAGGCGCTGGTAGATAAATTTGCCAAATCGCTTGTTTAGATAACCATTCCTTTGCTGTTTGTTCACTGACTCCAGCTGCTTGGCTTAGCTTTTTAATTGCTGTTATTCCCTTCCAATATCCTTTTGGTGAATAATAGATTTTGTTCATTTTTATTCAGCCAATATTATGCGCAACAAAATACACAACGGTCATGCCAAAGGCAATAAACAATATTTCTTGCATCTTTTGTTTTTCTGATGGTTGATAAAAATCGCTGAATTTTGGTGGAGGCAATGTCTCGATTGGCTTGCCTGTTACAAGATAATATTCTTTTATTGCTTGATCAACATCTTTAAATGTGTAAGCTGCATGTCCCTGTTTTTTCAGTTCATCGTTAATAAAATCTAACTGCTCAATTCTCTGCTTTTCATACGCAGCTTGTGCTGCGGCTAGTTGCTCCATAGCTTTGTTATGTCTTTTTCTCTCGCCGTCATCCCGTAGTTTACTAAATGCGTAATTACTTCCGCTAAAAGCAAGCGCATTAACCACAGCACCACCAATCATCATTACGAGTGAAGCCATTTTTATAAATGTATTTTTTTAATTTTACATATTGATACTGTCTGGAATTATTCCTTGCTTAACTAGAAAATCTTTCGTAGCAAATGAAGCTGTAATAACAGCAATCAGCTTTGCTGAGTCTTCAAAGTCTAGTTTGCCAAGATCTGCTGGTTTTATTTTTAACAGGCTTTTACCAAGCATTGTGTATCCTACACTTAGGCCCCCAATAACAGCAGAATGGTATACAAGGTTGGTAACAGTTTTTTCGGTGCTCATTTTTAAAAAATAAAATAATTATAATTAATAAAAAACATGAACAGCGATGATCTACTAAACCTTCCTGAACTTATGATTACAAATGATCAAGTTGATGACCAAGCTATTATGCGCAAAAAGGAAGGGCTGTATTCTTTAGCAGCATGTGGAAAAACAAAACAGTACCTTGGAAATGAATTCAGCATAGAACAGATTCAACAAATGTCGCCACAAGACATTGTAAAGTATCACAATAGGTATGAAGCGCAACTGGGGTCAAGAATGGTAAAAAGTGTTGGGCAAACGGTTCTTAGTTTGTACACTAAACTAGTTAGTAGATTTGCTCCCATTGATTCTGAACAAGATTTTATGTATGATTTAACGCAGGATCCAGTTTTAACAAAGTCATTAGAGTCTCTAAGCTGTGATCTGTATTACAGATTTGGAACATTGTTATCGCCATTAATCATGGGATTAATTACTTTTAATCATATAGATTTTGTTTCCCTTCAAAATGACCGAGCCAGAAAATCAGCAGAATCAGAAAACATTGAATCAGGTGGAGAAAGTGACCAGTAAAAAGCCTCCTCATCCTGGGCGTGTTGCAGCAGGAAAAAAATTAGCAGAGTGGAACAAACAAAAAAAATTAATGTTGCAATCACAGAATATAACTCATAATGAAAACATAACACCGCCAACGCCAACAGTTGTTTCAATGCCAGCTGTAAATACACAAGTTGATACAAGACCTACAACAACGCCAAAGTCTTCATGGAGTATTGAACTTAAAACAATTGTCATTTTTGGCGGCATTGCTGCTGGGGGTGGTTATTACGGTTATAAAATATATAAACAACGCCAGCAAAAACCAAAGCAGTCAAAAAAATCTCAACCACTAAATACAGAAGCCAAACAAAAAAGCATGCCAGAACCGCCAACAACAAAAGATCATTTTGATCCATTTCAGATGCAATAATATTTCAAGAACTTAATAAATAATTATAAATTGACTTGAATAAGAACTTGGTTGTACTTAGAGGATGACTTAAGTAAAAACTTAAAGTAACTTAAGTTAAGAACTTGAGGTAACTTGATTAAAAACTTAAGGTAACTTGATTAAGAACTAGATTAAGAACTTGGGGTAACTTGATTAAGAACTTGGGGTGACTTAATTAAGGACTTGGGGTAACTTAATTAAGGACTTGGGTGACTTAATTAAGAACTTAATTAAGGACTTGGGGTGACTTAATTAAGGACTTGGGGTGACTTAATTAAGGACTTGGGGTGACTTAATTAAGGACTTGGGGTGAAAAGTGGAACTGGTAGGACCACTTGTCATTTGATATGTCAGCCACTTGCTTTGTGACTGAACAGGATGTGCCTGGGCGCTGAGCAGTGATTCGTTGTCGGGCTGGCCTGCAACTACTAGTTAAGCGCGATGAAGAACAGAGAAAGAGGCAGCTCACGCTATAGCAAAGAACGTGTTAGCGCACGCCCGCTGTGCGGGACAGACCTATCATTTGGTGAATAGTTGACCGGCCTTCCCTGACTGACTCAACACTTTAAACATTGCTGTTGTGTGCGCGCTGCTGTGTGTGTGTGTGTGTAAAATAGTGTAGTAAAAATGTGTAGTCATTTGAAGTACTCCCTTCGTTGGATTAATAAACTAAGAAAGACGACAGAACTCTTTGAAAAATATCCGGAACTCTCAAATCTGACAATTTCTATTACACAAGCCATCGCGTTGACGCCAAAGATACATGCTGCTCTAAAAACCCACGCCGGTGTGGCAGCTGACTGGATGTGAAGAAGGTATGTACATTGTCAACTAACTGACTGTGTGCTGTGTTCTGTGTAAACAAAGGCCTCTTGTCTGTGTTAAGTCGTAAACCCCACACACCAACAAACCGACACGCACACTGAAAACGGCGAAGTGGTGGCTTCCCATTCGAGAATGTTCAAGAACATTTGCTGATGCAATAATGTTGCAAGTTGACCTGGCCAAAGCGCGCCGCGAGCCCGGTGAGAGAAGAAACGCAGTAGGCGCGCGAGGCGTGTTTTATTGATTTTTTGGTCAGAACATAGGGAGACACACAGTTTGTAAACAGGACGCTCGGCCTGCTGACTTACTGCGTCGTTATAATTGTGTTGTCTTGGTCTTGCAAAAAAGCTGACAGTCAACCGACTGGTAATACAGACTGTTTGGGGGAACGCAGACACTATTTATTATAGATGACTGTTCGGCCGAAACTGGCTTTCAGTGGAAGACATGCTGGGATAAGTGTGTGGATTTTATGTCAAAAATATAACTCAGTTTTAAAAGACTTTAGAGAGCAATTAAAGACAGTGGTTTTATTTCACATGAAAGATAGAGACGCATTTGATAAATGTATGCGTGAAAATGATGTTATTGAAAACGATCAAGAAAAACGAAGGATTAAGCAAAAACTTAAGTCTCAAAAGTTTTCTAAATTAGTGTTAAAAACAGATAATCCTACACATTATGTATGTTTGTAAAGTGTTTACTATTAGAGAACTATAAAATAGGCATTCTGGGTAAGCCGGCGGAGCAACAGCGGAGCCGGGTGAGCCAGAATGCCTATTTTATAGTTCTCTGCCTTCAATATTTTTTTAAAAATCTTCCTTTATCTATTAGAGGACAGAATTGTAAACGACCTGTGAAAGATTAAATCAGTCAGTAATCTATCTATCCATCTATGTATCTATGTATGTATGTATGTATGTATGTATGTATGTATCTATCTATCTTCTCTTTGCTTGTTGTCACCATCGTCGTCGTCGTCGTTGTCGTCGTTGCTTTTGTTGTTGATTTTAGGAGGAAGGCGGAGGGGAAGTGTGTGTGTGTGTGTGTGTGTGTGTGTGTGTGTGTGTGTGTGTGTGTGCGTGCGTGCGTGCGTGCGTGCGTGCGTGCGTGCGTGTAAAGGGAAGGGGAGCCAGTGTAGGATGCTTACAGAAGACATCAAAGCACAGTTACAATTAAAGGGAGTAAATAGACCACAAGTCTTTTATCCCATTTGTGGGACAAACTTGCCTCCCTTTTACCAGATTTCGACAGACATTTTGGGTGGCGTCTTGTGCTGTGCTGAGCTGTTATGCTGTGCTGTGCCGTGCTGTGCTATGGTGTGCTGTGGTGTGGTGTGTGTGTGTGTGTGTGTGTGTGGTGTGTGTGTGTGTGTGTGTGTGTGTCTGCGTCTATCTGTATGTATGTATGTATGTATTTATCTCTCTCTCTCTCTCTCTCTCCCTCTCTCTCTCTCTCTCTCTCTCTCCTCTCTCTCTCTCTCTCTCTCTCTCTCTCTCTTATTGTTAACAGTTTTTATGTTTGTCATGTACTTTGAATTGCCTTGCCGTCATAGGTCTGTTTCACTGTTGATGTCAGCACTTGTTTCTTGGTGGTGGTTTGGTTGGTTTCTTGTTGTTTGCCTATTTAATCACCTTTTGATGCGTATGTTGTGTCATTTAGTATTAGCCTCGTGCCATAGCAACAGCAAGTATGAACAATGGCTGACTACATCAATACTACTACCGTTGTGAAAGAAAGAATCATTGACATTGTCATTCTCTCTGTCTGTCTGTCTGTCTCTCCATGTGTCTGTCAGTCTGTCTCAGTCTCTATCTGCCTGTCTGTCTGTCTCTGTCTCTCTTTCTCTCTCTCTTTCTCTCTCCCTCTCTCTTCATTGTTGGACACTGTTGTATGCAGGCACAAGTGCTCAGCTCCTCAAGCACATTAATTTTCAAATGTAATTTGATTTAACTGAGCACTGATGTTTTGAATACAGCGTGCCTGTAGCTTTTTACTCTTGATGTCTTAAAGACAGCGTGCCTGTAGCTTTTTACTCTTGATGTCTTAAAGACAGCGTGCCAGTAGCTTTTTACTCTTGATGTTTTAAAGATAGCGTGCCTGTAGCTTTTTACTCCTGATGTTTGGGAGACAGCGTGCCAGTAGCTCTGTACTCTCTACACCGTGTGTGTGTTCAGTGCCATGGATGGAGAAAGCCGTCTTAAATTACTTTTAGTTCTCTTTTCATGCAGTCCATCACACATTGTTCTGGTGCCTCAGACCAGCTCTCACCGCAGCGTCCTGTCTTCGTCCCGAGTTCACACAGGGTTGTTGCTGAGCCCTGACACCAAGCTGTGAGCCAAGCGCCCTGTGTGAGTGGTCTTCAGTTGGCCTGTCAGCTCAGCCACAGACTCCATCCCGCCATGTCAGCCCAGTGCTTTGGACCGGAGGCAGCGCAGGGCCTGTGGCGTTCCCCCGTATCCTGTGACCTTCATCTTCTGGCCACTTTCCGCCTCTCCACACGTCGACCCCTTCTTTTCCTGGTATTAGCTGTCTCGCCTGTGGACAATGGATGTGTGTAAGTGCCTGTGACGTGTGTGTGTGTGTGTGTGTGTGTGTGTGTGTGTGTGTGTGTGTGTGTGTTGTGTGTGTGTGTGTGTGTGTGGTGTGTGTGTGTGTGTGTTGTTGTGTTGTGTGTGTGTGATGTGTGTGTGTGTGTGTGTGTGTGTGTGTGTGTGATGTGTGTGTGTGTGTGAGTGTGTGTGTGTGTGTGTGTGTGTGTGTGTGTGTGTGTTATGTTTTGTTGTGTGTGTGTATGTGTGTGTAGTGTGTGTAGATGTTGTGTGTGTAGTGTGTGGTGTGTGTGTGTGGAGAGAGAGAGAGAGAGAGAGAGAGAGAGAGAGAGAGAGAGAGAGAGCTGGGCCAGCTGAGAAGACTAGGTGATGAGTTTGTCAATGACTTTAACAACGACGCTAACAAGACGATCAAGAAAATGATTCTAACAGATCACCTGAACAAGATGGCCCAAATGACTGCCGATCACCCCAGCAGGATGTCCAAGATGATTGCCTATCACCCCAGCAAGATAGCCAAGATGACTGCCGATCATCCCATCAAGATGGACAGGATGACTGCCGATCATCCCATCAAGATGGACAAGATGACTGCCGATCATCCCATCAAGATGGACAAGATGACTGCCGATCATCCAAGCAAGATGGACAAGATGACTGCCGATCATCCAAGCAAGATGGACAAGATGACAGCCTATCACCCCAGCAAGATGGACAAGATGACAGCCTATCACCCCAGCAAGATGGACAAGATGACAACCGATCATCCAAGCAAGATGACCAAGATGACTGTAGATCAGCCCAAGAAGACTTCAGATCACCTGAACGAAAAGAAAAAAAGAAATCCCCTGACTGCAGCTCGTCTGAATTTGGAATCACGAGCCGCGACACTTGTAGAGTGTAGAGAGCAGATGTAGAGGAACACCTACATCTAGAGGCACAGGAAGAAAGGCATTAATACAAATGCCTTACTCTAGAGATATCAAGATCAATACATCAATGACACCATCCAAATTCCAAAACAGAAGAAAGAACCGTTCAGGCAGTGCAGACAAACTGGATGAAACAGGTAGCCATCACCTTCTTGACATAGACATTGAAACTCAAGCACGTATTGAACAAATGGAAAAAATCCGCAAATGCGCATCAGGAAATATAAAAGTAGCAAAAGCAAAGCAACAAAGATGTTTTGAAAGAAGACGAAAGCGCGGATCTGACACGTTTTCTGTTGAAGACCGTGTACTGCTGTGGAATCTCCGTCGCGCAGACAGAAAAGGTGGGAAAGCCAAAGATCCATGGCTTGGGCCTCACACCATTGCAAGAGATTTTGGGAAGGGAGTATTCGAACTGGAGACAGAAGACGGGAAAATTCTAAAGAACAAGGCAAATATCTCAAATCTGAAACCTTTCTTGAAACGGCCCTGCAAGGACACCAGTGAGGGTTCAAGGAATGCCGAAAATGATGTGATCTGCACAGGTGTGGATACCTTGGAAGAGAGAAAGTTCATACTTACCAACGCCGATTAGAGGGATTTCCACACATAATGTCTTGGTCTACCAACACCCAACCAAATGCCAGGAAGATCTTCTGAAGACATTCTTGGCCCACCCACGGCTACAAACGAGATAGTGGGAGATGGAAATGGATTTTTCAGGGCTGTGAGCATGGAGCTGATTGGTGATGAAAAATTTCGCAGTGAAATCAGAGGAAGTTGTGTCAGCTTCATGTTTCAACACAGTACGCCATGTGCTAAATACGCTGGCTGCATGAGCGTCAACGACTACCTGAAGAAAACCCAAATGGACAGGCTTAAAACATGGCAACTGATGTGGAAATTGTTGCGATGGCTACTCTTCTGCAGACCACTCTGTATGTTTTCACTTGCACGGGAAACAAATCAAGAAAATGGCTGTCATACACCCACGTTGTTCCCCCAAGCATTGAACAGAAGTCCCAGGGGTGGTGTGTATCTGTCAAACCTATGTGCGCACTTTGAACGGGTCATTAGTTGTTGAAAGTGTTGAAGGCCAGTACTGAAATGCCTACACATCTGATTGGGATGCATGATTCTGTGTGCAGTGGACACAAACACAAGAAATTGTTGGCATTATTATGTGCCATTGTTCTTTTCAAAAAAGAACTTTAGTCCAAGGGTGCAGCGTATTTGTCCAGATGTTGACCACGAGGTTAAATGATAGTTGCTGGAGGTCTTGTACGCTTGAGGAGTGGATGTGCTGACACAAAACTCGTGTATCTGTTTACATAAGGTATTTATTAGGATTGGTTGTTCCATTTCAATCTCTCATAAGGAGCCGCACAGAACACAAAGCTGAAAACTCAGAACACGGATTTAGGGACAGAGTAGCAGCAGTACCTTTCTAATCTCTTAGATTCTTCGACTATTTGCTTTTCAAAATAAGTTTGCTTTGCATGCATTCAGTCACACTGGACATTTGTCTTGATAAATATCTTTTATATCAATGTATCCAGGATTTAGGAAATCTCCCCAGGAAGAATGTTTAGTAAATAAATGGTTTCCTGATCTGTGTCTTCTTTACTGTGATTATGAAAACGATTATGACATGTTTTGCATCCCCCTTTACCTCCTTTCGCTCCGCGAACACATTTGATTACCGTTTTTTAAAATTTACCTGGCCATAGACGGTGACTCTTTGTTTTCGGAATATTTTTGATAACTCAGATTGCATACTTGATGAAATACAGCAGATATCTATGTGGATAATAACTACTGACTTATGTATTGTGACTGACAGTAAAAGGAAAAAAAATCGCGTGAGAAAAATAAGTAGAAAAGCAGAGAGAGAGAGAGAGAGAGAGAGAGGGAGAGAGAGAGAGAGAGAGAGAGAGAGGAGAAGGATTATGGATAGAAGGGTAAGAATGTTCCAGGCATTGAACATGGTCATTAAATTTTTATCTTATTCTGCTGTCTGCATTTTCCCATCCTGAAGCACAATGACGTAACATGTTGACGTTAAAGGGATGTAAGTAAAAGCATTTAGTTTTGCCAGACTGTCTTTGTCATTCTATTTTTATTGCTGTAAAATATTCTGTTTGTATCAGCAACTAAACAAATGGGAAGAATATCTGCCATACACAATCGTAAATATTTTTGTTTTGATAAAAACTCTTTTTATTACACTATCCCGAGCGCTGAAAACCGGAAGTGACGTCGTTCTTGGAACTGGATCAAGACCCGCAGGAACATAGTCTGCCGAGAAGTGCAAACCAGCTGTAGCCGCCTTTTAGTTCTTACCATGGCGCATAACGATCATGCGTACACCTCTCTCAGTTCAGAAAACGTTCCAAAGAAGAAAAGGCGAACAGGGGGGTACTGTTGTGTTGCTGAATGCAACAGTTCGCACGGTCGAGGCTTCAGTTTGCACGGTTTCCCGAGCGACGAGTCGATCAAGAGACAGTGGGTAAGGTTCGTCCAGACACATCGCAAAGATTTTGGACCCAAGTTTGGGACGCCCAGTGCGCATTCTTTCATTTGTGAAAAGCATTTCAAATCGGAATGTTACCCATTGAGCCTAAGTATTAAACGAAGCATGGGCATCAAAACAAATGCAGCTCTGATTCCTGGCTCAGTGCCAACCATCCACAAGCCAGTGTGTGTGACCACAGCCAACAGCATGAGCACCGAGAGCACAACCACAATTGTGACACAGGCCTCCACTCAGGCACACAGTACAACTGTCACGACATCTGTGCTGTCATCAGTGTGCTCCATTTTACCAGGAGTGAGTCAGGTGCGAGGGGCCAATGCAAAAAGGGAGCGCCAAAGGGTAAGTGATAGTATAGTAGGCCTATAGTAATTAGTGTCTATATAGAATAGTTTAGTACAAAGTTGCTCGGCATATATAGGCTGCTGGGCCTGTTGCTGTTCATTCAATCAGGAAATTAGGACTAGCCTAACTTTGGGCTACACCTAGCAATCTTTTCATCACCCTTGCTATCAAAGTACACCAGTTTTCGCTGTCTATTTTCTCTGACACCCATGGGGATGGCTATGGCTTGCATTGCTACAGTACAGACAACATAAAGTAATAAAAAATAAAATTCTTGTTATTTCTTGTTACATCAGTACTCCAAACCTCAATGTTTTAGCAGTAGAGTAAGAGGATGGAGATCATTGTAATGTACATGGTACAATACATTTTGGGGCAACAATGTTCAGCGGAAATCACATTCAGTGGCATACTCTTGTGTGTGTGCGTGTGTGTGTTGTTTTGTGTGTGTGTGTGTGTGGTGTGGCTGTGTGCTGTGTGTGGGTGTATCATTGTGTGGTGAGTGAGAGCATGCATGTATCGGAGCACATGCTCTTGATAAATAGTGGGGGAGGTGGTGTTTCTGGTTAGTTTCTTAGACAACAAAAACAGGCTGAAGCATGAACGCTGGCCAGCCAAAGTTCTTGCACCCAGATTTTCTGCGACACAAGTGATTTTGTTGGTGCTCAATAACCAGAACATGAAATTATCTGCTCCTTCAATTTTGATTGCATGCCAAGGCATCCGTGTACCAGATATTTATACCATGCCAACAGTTTTGTTGAGAAAGGAGGTGTGTGTGTGTGTGTGTGTGGAGGGGGGGGGGGTCCCTTATATTGTACATCTTAAGCTACCGAAAGTTTACAGGAAAGGGAGGGGGAGGTAGGGGGGTGGCAACAAAAATTTTCTACCACCTCACAAGGCACGATTTTCTAGTTAGGGGGGTAGAGAGGGAGGGGATAGCAAGATTTTCAAAGGCACGTTTTTCTGTTTGAGAGCTGGCACATTTTGGGGGAGGGTTGTGTGTGGTATGCATGTCTGTGGCTAGTGCCAGTGTGTATGTTACAGTCTGTCAGCCCGCATGCATGTGCACAGGGTTAAAGGCAGAATTTTTGCAACAGGTTGTTTGTGAGCTGACTGCCAGTCCTCCTCCTGATTCGACAGAAGATGTTGCTGCTGCAGCTGATAATCAGGTGCAGTCGAACAGCACATTTTCAACTGGAGATGCAGGCGTCCAGACCAACAGCTGCTTTATGAACACAGTAATTATATATTGTATTTACAGTCTGTGTGTTGTAAATAGGGACATGCAGTAGTATGTCTTTCGATTTCTTAAGTTCATGTTGCGAAATGATGTGTTATTTTCCTTAACAGCATGGTTTTCCCTCAATCATGAATTCTTAGCTTTTGAACAAAAGGTATGAAAAACTTAAAAGAATATTCTGCTATATCTGGTGTAGTGATGTCCCAGACCCTAGTCATAGATCATTGCCCAGCTGAATTGAAAACATCCTATTTCTGCCTGTCAGTCAGGAGAAATGTCTGATTACATTAATATTGGCAAGCTTAGTTTGATTTATTGATTTCTACAAAAGCCAGGGCACTGCCATTTCTCTTATGTCAGGGCGGTTTGTCATTTCACTTGTCAATCATCAGCACTTCACTGTTCATGTGTGTTTAATGGGAGAAGGGGGGGGGGGGGGGTATTTGTTTATTATTTCATTGTATTCTTGACATTATTTCAGTGGCTTAGCAAGCCTACAGAAAGGTAACGATGCCCAAAAGGGGAGGGGGGAGGGGTGGCTAAGCCCGCTAAAAGCTGACAATAGTATGGATATGAAAGACGCAATAGAAGCCTCTCTTGAGAGAGTATATAGTGAATTTACAATTTATACTGCTCTTAGCAGCATTTTTTTCTTTGCTGAAAGAGTGGTAGGGCCCTGGCCCAAGGGCCCTCCCTACCTGGGTGGAACGCTACTGTATTTATCATATGATTGTGAGCGCTTTTTGCTTCTTGCTTATGACGATGAAGTGCCAGGAATGTACAATATCTTTAGTAGGTAATTCAAAAGTATATTTTACAATGATGCTTTACCATATGTGGGCTTATATTTTACTACCTGACTGAACGTGTGTGTGTGTGTGCAAATACCATTATGCATGTTATTATCAAATTCAAGAAAGAATGTTAAAAGACACTGGTCTTTTGTAAGTAAATGGATAAAAAAAGTGAAAAGGAATTGGTTTAGAAAAGGTCATTATACAGTGAGTAAACCACTTTTCTTTGTCTGTTATGTTTTAGGAAAAAAAGACTTGAACCAGAAGCAAAGGAGTTCAGGTTCACCCATCCATATCCTTTAAAGGCAAGTTAGAATAGTGTACCGCATTTTATGGGCTACAAGGCGATACTTTTTTTTCCGAAACTGAGACCCCTGAGTCTTATAACTATGACTGACAATAGAGTATGAAAATAAATAAACACAATCTGATTTTTGTGTTAGATTTGGGGGGTGCGTCTTATTATCAGGTTGCCTTGTAGTTCGTACAATACGGTACATGAAAGTGGGTCCGGTCACTCATGATATTATTGTAATGTGTTGCAGTGTTTGTCACATCTTTGCATTAATTATGCATTGTGTTGTTCTTTCTCCTATTTGTTTATTGTTTGATGTTTGCATTTTTTTAAGGGGCAGGATGAAAGAAAATGTGGCAGCTTACTCTCTTACCCTCAATAAAGATCATTTTGACTTGACACATCACACTATTGTACTGTGTTTGTTACATACAGTAATTCTTTTCAGCCTTTCTCCCAGTCAAAAGGCAGAAGTATTAAAAAGAATTTCTCTGTGCTTTAAGCAGCACTGCCTTTTCTTCCATTTTTTTCCTCCATCTCTCTTCAATGAAACTTACTTTTATTTTTCATCCTTGTGCTGATTTGGGGGGGGGGGGGTCCCGGACCCCCCCCCCCCCCCCTCCCCAACTAGAACCCAGAACCCCCTCATGAAAAAATTAGAATAAATGTGTCTGAACATTTGAGCTTGTGACCACCCACTCCCCCATCCCCCTTCAACAAAACTGCTGGTGTGGGTAAAAATTTGGTGCAAGGAGTTCTTGGGATGAGAAAAAAAATGAAGAAAGAGTGCCTGCCTCCCCCCCTCCCCCCCTCCCAATAACAGTGGTGATGGGTGCAAGGAATTTGGCTGGGCAATGTTCGTGCTAGCCCCCCACCCGCACCCCCCCACCCACTTTTTAGCGTCAAAGTCTGCGCCTTATAGACATGTTTATTACTCTGAAACACCTTTTGGTATTCCTTACTTTTTTTTTTTTACTAATTGGTCAACATGCTTTCACAGCACACTATTACACTCTAGGTGTGCAGTGTAACCTTGACAAAGAGGAAAACAGTACAAGGATGTGCAGCCAGTCAACTCAGTGTGATCTGAACCTGGACACCAGCTACACGCAAGACCAAACACCTGACCAGTGTGAACCAGCCAGTGATCCAGCCAGTGGACCTGAAGACACTGAGTGCTGTGAGCAGGCTTGATGACCATGATGAAGATTACATCCCAGAGGAGGAGGAGAGCATGGACACAGACTTTGCCAGGTATGTTGGTCATCAATGCTTTTTTAAGTTGATAGGATTATGAATTGTGGAAGTGTTAATTGTTGTAACTAACAAATGCTTACAATTGCATTGAGTATGTTTTCTACTGATTTCTTGTTGAGACGAAAAATGAAAACTTGGCAAAAGCACACTAGTTCAGTGACTCCTTAAGAAACCAAAGGAAACAATATTTAACTTCTGATTTTGATTTGTTTTCTCCACTCTTTTGCTCATTGAATAACATTAAACGTATGATCTTATTGCTATTGTCATTTCCTGGCAAAAGGACTTCAGGGACCATCGTAACAGTTGTGAAGCGCCTGGACACTATGGTCAGACTGCATCAGCTATTGGGGAGGCATTATTTTGATTTCATAGTGTACTCTACTTTTAAGAAAAACTATTCCATTGCATCAAATGTAAAAGTGTTTGTGCTTTGATCATTGACTTCAGAATTTTTTCATGTTGGGTGAAACAAGTAGTAGGAAAATAATTTTCAGGTTCAATTACACACACACACACACACACACACACACACACACACACACACACACACACCTCCCCCTCCCCTACCTACTTACCCTCCCTGCCACCCACACCCACTTCATATTAAAATGGAGTTGTCATATATTTTAAGATTTTATCACTGTCTGTTTTCAGTGACGCTGAACTAGATTGTGGGGAAAGCAAAGACAGCCGAAAATTTATCGTTTTCGAAGAATGCCTCCTTGAGCTGTTTCAGCGCTGCCAGTACTGCGCTCAGCCAGCAAGTGGTAGCATCAGACAGATCAGAGGCACTGTCCTCAGTGTGAAGCAGGAATGCCTGCGCTGTGGGAAGGACAGAGTGTGGATGAGCCAGCCAGCAAGTGGTAGCATCAGACAGATCAGGGGCACTGTCCTCAGTGTGAAGCAGGAATGCCTGCGCTGTGGGAAGGACAGAGTGTGGATGAGCCAGCCAGCAAGTGGTAGCATCAGACAGATCAGGGGCACTGTCCTCAGTGTGAAGCAGGAATGCCTGCGCTGTGGGAAGGACAGAGTGTGGATGAGCCAGCCAGCAAGTGGTAGCATCAGACAGATCAGGGGCACTGTCCTCAGTGTGAAGCAGGAATACCCGCACTGTGGGGAGGACAGAGTGTGGATGAGCCAGCCAGCAAGTGGTAGCATCAGACAGATCAGGGGCACTGTCCTCAGTGTGAAGCAGGAATACCCGCACTGTGGGGAGGACAGAGTGTGGATGAGCCAGCCAGCAAGTGGTAGCATCAGACAGATCAGAGGCACTGTCCTCAGTGTGAAGCAGGAATACCCGCACTGTGGGGAGGACAGAGTGTGGATGAGCCAGCCCTTCATCAGAGACATTCCTACTGGCAACCTCTGTGTGTCTTCAGCCATTCTGTTCTCTGCTTAGTATACTCCATAGCTTCAGTGAGAAAAAAAAGTGAATGTATTTATTCAATACTGTTATGTAGTGCATTCTAGCTTTAAAAGCCACGAAATGATTAAAACATTTACGGACTGTGAGTACAATACTTTTTAGCCATATATAAGCCATATGTTTAGTCATGTAAAGAAGGATTGGTGCAAACCTCAATGTTTCAACGTGTTAGTTTTTTGTTACATCCAACTTTGTTATGAACATCCTCGATTGTATAAGGCAACTCCTCTTTTCCACATTATTTATCTGAGCTTATAATATGACTACAGTAAAACCTGTGATGTGAAGACGGGCCTGTCATGAGAGGACACCTTTCATGTAAGGACACTTTCACAATGTCCCTTTTGTTCTTTTACAGTGCAGTGTACCCCTGTCGTGAGAGAATACCTGTAATGTAAGGACACTTTCACAATGTCCCTGGGGTGTCCTTACATCGCAAGTTTTACTGTACCACGTTGTTATGGTGTATTAGGCAATACATTATGCCCTATAATGTGCCTGGTAATCTAGTTAGAAGCTGTAATAACAGAACCTGATATGTTTTGCTTACAGGCTTGCTGCCATCAAAGGCTCTCCGCTTCCTGAACCATCTTGGGGTGGCTTCCATTTCTTCTACATTTTTTGACCATCAGCGAGCGTTTCTGTTCCCTGCCATAGAAGAAGAGAGGAAGTCACACCAGGCTCGGTATGTAGAAAAGGCATGTGAAAGTGACTACAGCCTGACACTTGGTGGGGACGGCCGAGCAGACTGGCCTGGCCACAGTGCCAAATATGGCACATACACACTCCTTGATTTGGACCTGATGATGGTGATTGATATGCGAGTTGTGCAGGTTAGTTGATTTAAATTAATGAACTTGGCTCTTGTTCTTTTGTGTTTGTGTAAAGATGAGTGTTGCCATTACATGGTGATCATTTTCTAGAATTTCCTTAGCTGTTATATCCAAAACTGGTCGAGACCATAGCCAGTATTTAAGTCTCTTCTAATATTAAATCACTTATCCACAACAATGCAGGAAACAAGAGGTAATTTGAAGCAATCTAAGCATTAACTAGGTGATTGGTGTAGAAATAGAAATAAATGTGTATATGGGGTGGGTGGGGGTGGGTGGGATTGCATGCATGTGTGTGTATGTGTATTGCTATTTGCATGTATGTGAGTGGTTATATGTTTGTTGAATATCTTGTCTAAGTTGGGTTTTTTTGTAACGCACACTGAAGAGTGACCTGATACATGACACTTTTTTTGTTTAGTGCAATGACGAAGATGTGGGAAACAGCTGCAGAATGGAGAAGGAAGGGTTGAAGCGCTGCCTTTCTTTTCTGAAGGACAAAGGGCTGGATGTGTGCAAGTTGGTGACGGACAGGAATCCTTCCATCATCAAACACATGAAAGACAACATACCAGGCGTTCAGCACTCGTTTGATGTCTGGCATGTTGCCAGTGGTGAGTTCCTTAGAGGTTATGCAATAAACCAATACAAATGACAGATTGGGTCAAATGAAAGATCCCTCATGCTTCATTTGATGCACCCTACCCCATGTCCCACAACAACTAACATTTTCTTGCCAAGTGTGTGTGTCTTCTTTTTAGGCAAAAAAAAAAGGTCTGTTTCCCGTTTCATAATTTTTTTTTTTAAATGGGGTTGGTAGGTCAGCCTTTTTTTTTTTTTTTCCAGTTTTCACCAAAATGATACACTGGTTGGTGCTTTTTTATATGTCAAATTCGGTACCCTGAATGTCACTGACGCCCGTGATGCATTTGCTTGCGTAATCGTGAACATTTATTTTTTCCCATTGGTCAAGAAAAGTTTAGGGACGGGGGTGAAGAACTAGGGTAGGTCAGGAAACTGGAAGAAAACCTAATTTTGTTTTGGCCATGGTCGACTGTTACTGGTCATACAACTCCACAAGTTTGAGTAACTGCAGGTTTGGTAATCTTGATGAAGGAACAAAGTATGGTCCTTGTCAGCTTCCATTTTTCATACAAAGCGGATTTTATTCATTTTGAATATCTGTTGTTTAAAGGAGCTGAGTCAGATTTTTTACTTTTTTTTCTATTACAGTGCCATACCTTTTCCCCTAGGACCACACGTTGGTTCTTTTCTTTTTCTCTATATCCATTTGCTTGCGATTGTTTGTAACTGATGATAATAAGAGAATAAGTGTGTGTAAATTTTAAACAAATGAGTACTTTTTTTGCCACTGGGTTTAACGTGGACACATTGGACTTCAAGTTTATTGTCTCATCCAAGACTCCATGGAACTTGGTGCAGAGTGAGAGGAAAATCCAGTGTATCCAGGTCAAGCTTCATTGTATAGTGAGAAAAACATTGTGGTTTATTTCAAATTGTTCATAATGAAAACCCTGGCAATCCCAAACCAAAGTATTCAGAGTAAACAGACGCTATAACATTTGTGCAATAATTTTTTTTACAGGACTGAAGAAAAAACTAGTGAAGGTGGCCAACACCAAAGACTGCAAGGATCTGTCACTGTGGATTTGATCCATCATCAATCACTTGTATTGGACAGTAGTCTCCACTCCTGAGGCTGATGGGAAGTTGATGCTGGAAAAGTGGCAGTCTTTGTGCAACCATCTGCACAACAAGCATCACCATGAAGGGTCTGCATTTACTAAATGTGCACACCTTCCTCTGGAAGGTCAAGAGCGGCGGAAATTGTGCAACCATCTGCACAACAAGCATGACCATGAAGGGTCTGCATTTACTAAATGTGCACACCCTCCTCTGGAAGGTCAAGAGCGGCGGAAAAAGTGGCTGAAGGAAGGTCAGTACAAATTATAATTGTCCTTTTATCACACTGGTGTTAGATGTTTTTTTTTTTTTTTTCTAATTTTAAATAGGCCTATTTACCCTTACGATTTTTCCGAAATTTTTAGAGCAAAAAGTCAAAATTATGAGAAAGAAATATATTACCCCCCCCCCCCCCCAAAAAAAAACAAAAAACAAACAAAAAACCTGAAAAAAAACCATACAGGTACCACCTTTTTGAAACAATTTTGTGTAAAGTCATTCCAGATCCAGCATACAAATCGCCAACTTTTGTTTGTGTTTCAAGATGGCGTCAAAGGGTATTTTGTGATTGTGGGCCCCCTAAAACAAGCAGGGGCGATTGCATTGTGTAATTCCAGGTTAGATGACCCAGAATCTAAAAATCATGAAAAAGTGGCACAGAAAATCATTGGAAAGTCATCTCTAAAGTCCAGGAATACATCACTTGGCCCTACAGGATTCAGATTTGGTCAGAGTCGGCCTCATGTTGAATTTTTTTGTTTGTTTAAGTACAATTTTTTCGTTTCAGAAATTACAAATTTGCAAAAATATGAGTAAACAGATCTGTTTTAAGTGTTATTAATGCAATGTTACATATATAACATGTTTCCAATTTCCAAGACAACAACAAAGATAACTTTTTCCCCAGTTTTATTGACATGAAGCTGGTAATTACTCAGCTATCAATAAACCGTCTTCAGCACCACTGTATGAAAAAGTGAATACGAATCTAGGCTAATTTTACTTTTAAACCCACACCAGCTAATATTTTCCACTTTCAGATTGAAAATAAGTAACGGAAAGAAGACTTGTTCAGTCTCATCGTCTTTTTCTATTTTCAGGCAGCAAAGTGTCAGTACTAACACTGGATGTCCTCCAGTCTACATACATGCTGCGAGATGTCCCACAGCTGTCCACTGGACCTCAAACTGCTGCCATTGAGGCGTTTTGCTCGGTGCTCAACCACTTCGCTCGAATATGATTGGATCCTCCTATGATGGGATGGTACACAGGTAAATTAGCCTCTATTACCATATTTTATACTTTTTGGCATCTCTGTCGGTAATATTACGACAGTGAGGCAACGTGTGTGTGCACATCTTTGGGTCTGTCAGTGTGTCTGGACCCCTCCTGTGGTCGATTTAGGTGGAATTTGGCCTCACGGTTGCACATACACTTTCGGCTGGACCTCGGATCTCCCACCCAGCTTTGTAAACACCAAGTCAGACCTTGGACGAAGGGCCAAGACGCATTGACAAAGACAGAGGGGGAGGGAGGGAGGGGGAAGGGGGGAAAGACACAGCAGAGTGGGTGGAACAGCTAGTATTATATAAAAGTAAACAAGGAACCATTTTTAAATGACACAATATACAACTATAAGTAAGGATTTTTAAACAAGTAAAAGAGATTTTTTTTTTAATTGTTACATGAAATTAGCTCCCCCACTCCCCCCCCCCCCCCCCAAGTCTTCCAAAAAGAAAGGTTATGGTTACCTGGTTAAAAAAAAAGTTTGACTTGGTAAATGTCTTCTTCGTTTCTTTTTCTTTTTTTTTTAAATCACCGAGTCGGACCAAACCAGCTTGAAAAGTTCCGCTATTTCACTACCACAGCAATTGACAGTGTTTTCTTATATGAGAATAAATGTCCCAGTTAATATCAGCGAGTATGGACGATTCTTTAAATCTGTTCACTATCATCATAGTTTGGGGAAACATGGCACTGTCATGACGGCGATCGATGCCATTTTTCTGTAGTGAGCTTAGTACACCCCCCCTTCCCCCGCTAGAGATTCCCTTTTTGATATTCTCAGTCTCTGTCTTTTCCCCCCAAGGCAGAAAAAAGATCAGGTCAGCATAACGAAAATTGTGTCAGTCAGGGTACCGTAACAATACCTTTTTTTTTTTCCTTAATATCTTTAAAATATATTAGGCACAAATATCCTTTTAACCATTTACAGAAGCATATTGGCCGCAGTTCACTTCAATGAAAACAGCAACCGACCCCAAGCACAAAGGAAGGATGGACAACTACGCTACAATGTCGCCTTCCAGAAAGCTAGAAAGGAGTTTGTGGTCCAAGAAATTAAGGAGTCATGCACATTTGATAAGTAAATGTCACATTCTTCATATTCTAACAATAGTCATGCACATTTGATAAGTAAATGTCACATTCTTCATATTCTAACAATGAGAGACACAAGTGCTTATATATTGGTGCACCCCTTATAAGACCCATTATATGACTCACTTCCTTGATAGTTTGCCCTTTGCATGTATTAAAATACCCCCCCCCCCCCCCCCCCCTTTAAGACCCCTCCCTTATTAGATCTAATTCTGGGTGATTTTTTAAGGTTTTATTGGGGGGGGGGGGGGTACCACTGCATTTCTATAATGTTTTATTGTGTAAAGGGCAAATTATAATGTGAAACAAACTGATCACCAGTGCCATGTCTGTGGCCGGCAAAAAATAATGGATAACGGAGCAAAAGCACACAGTACACTTCTTATTATGGGCACTTTCAAGTATATACAGTGGAACCCCCTTTATAAAACTACCTCCCTCACAAAACGTACGTCTAGCAGACATTGCCCTTCTTAAAAGTAACACCCTTATAGGATTCATTTCTTTCAAGACCTCATTTTGGATAATTTTTGAGGATTTTAATTTAAAAAAAAAAAAAAGGATCTACTGTACAGTCTACTGCATTTTGTTCATCATTTTTGCTGAAAAGCATCAACCAAATTATGCTTTCATGCCCACAGATTATGTCCAGAGACTTGTGCACAGAGTGATCTGGTTGGCTTCAAGATGCAGCCTGACCGACATGGAACAGATGGTGCTTGTACAACATCAGCAGCAACCGATTCCACCCCCTATGTGTGCATCCGTCACGAAAACCAACAAAGAGGATGCCGTTCAGCAGTACCGCTCTCATTACAACAAGAAGTGACCGACACTTGAAACTGTGTGAAAGGAAACCTAGGTTGTGGCTATATATTTGGATATGCTGTCAAAGTGAATGGATTGAGGATGAAATTGAAATTGTGCTGTGTTCAAACATAATGTGTACGCACGTGGAATACTTCAGTTTTACTCTAAATATTATCCTGCATGATTCATATGAAATGACCGATTTGTACAAAATGATTCCGACCATTGAAAATGCATGAATTAACATTTTTGATGCACAATACTAGTAATTATATCATCAACATCTCTCCAGAAACAAAGGATTGCACAATCTTCTCCAACTAAAAAGGGGTTTCAAGCACTGTTTTGTCCAGTTTAATTTCCAGGGGCTTGTGAAATCTGTCACTCTGGTTCCAAGTAGCCAGTGTATCTGCCGTCAGCACTCGGAAAGGTATCCCTGATTTTGACAACAGCACATGAAGGCAGCACTACCCGAATGTCCTTTCCCAGGAGGCCCCACACAAATCTCGTCAGTTGCCAATATGCTGTGTATCAGTAGCAGCTGCCCATAGACAAGACAGTAGTAGTAGTAGTAGTACAACATTAGAAAATTGTAATTTATTTCTTTTATAGAAACTGACCTACTAACCCAATTTTTAAAACTGATAAAACAGGAAACAGATCTTTTTTTTTTCTTTCCCCAAACAAACTTGCAAGTTTGGATACAGGATACTTTCTGCCATTTTCTTGTGACAATGTTTGGTTTCTTGTCAATATATTGAATTTCATACAGTATAACTGGCAGTACAACAGTGGATCCCCTAAAGTAATAAGACTCCTTCCCTTTTAAGGTGTGTTACTCTGAGATATAACTGCTAATGCTATTTTTTTGTAAAATTTAAAATTACCCTTCTTGTATAGTTGTAAGACCCCTCCCTCCCTTATAAGACCTTACACATTATTAAAAAATTAGTAGTTACTACATTAAAGGGAGAGGGTCCATTGTGTTTCTATGGGTCTTTTTTGAAAGTCCTGATCAGGTCAGATGTATTACATACTATTTTGGTATGCAGAGCTTCAGATTGTTTTCACACTTCATGGGACACATGTCCCATGGCTGCAGAAAGTAAGGAATCAGTTTCACAGTGATGAACGGGCTTGGGGGTGGCAGGCAGGCAGGCAGACAGTCTTGCTTTAATTTTTTTCCTCCCCAAAAATCCTTGCACCAGAGTTTTCCCTACACCAGCAGTTCTGTTACATTCAGAAACCAGATTTTCTGACAGGCCACCAGCCACAACGCATGATCTTTTCTTCTTCTTTCCTCGGGGACTGGGGGGGGGGGGGGGGGGGGGGGGGTCTTCAGGGTTCTTGTCAGAGGTGGGGTTTCCGGCACCATCAGAAGGTGTTTTTTTCCTATATTTTTACAGGTTTTGGTGGGGGGGGGGGGGGGGGGGGTTCTGTGTAACTTTGGGTTGTAGTTAGGGGGGTGGGGTTCTGGAGTCCTTTTTTTAAATTTTACCCTTTTTTTTCATATTTTTAGCTCGGAGTGTGTGTGTGTGTGTGTGTGTAACTGGAACCCCCCCCCAAAGCCCACCCCCAGACTCTTGTGTGTGTGTACGCATGTGAGAGAGAGAGAGAGATTGATCAAGAGGGTAATAAACCACGTAACACACAAAATGTGCATTCCCACCAATCTCTTCAACATGCTAATACTGTTTTGCGCTGTTGCTGATGTTTGATCAACAGAATTTGTTAATCTTGACTAGTAGTCTTGTAGTGGACCGGTGGTTGCCAGGTTACCTGTCCATAGCAGAGCACCGGAATCTGATTTTTAAGGGAAATGGCTAGTTCACATTCATTTTTTTTTAAAGATGTTACTGATAATAATGTTTGGCAAAGTTGTACTTATACATAAGCTTAACCCCACCCCCCCCACCCCACCCCCCCCACCCCTTCTTGTTTTCTCGCTTCTTTCCGTTTTTTTTTCCGATAAATTGCCTTTTTCAGTGTGGATAGAGCTGTGTTTCATCTACCTTTAAAGCTTCAAAACTTCGATTTCTTTCACATACTCCCCCACTCCCATATAGAGCTGAGCCACTTCCCTGACAGTCTTGATACTAGCGCTCTTTCCGTGTCGCCCTCTGTTTCCCAGTATTAATCAAGATGAATTATCTTCTCCGTACAAGGACCAAATAAAACTGCAAATATACGGAAAGATGTAACTTGAACTCCTCTATCTATACTGAAAAAGGCAATTTTGAATAAAAAAAATGGAAAGAAGCGAGAAATTGAAGTGGGGAGGCTGTTCTACACTTTTACCTAATGTTTTTAATGATGTTAGGGCCGTATAACCAGGCGCTACTGACTGTCGCATGCAACCATTTTGACATGCGTTTTTCACAAAATTTACATGATTATATCGAAGTCGCACTGACAGTCTAAAGCTCTGGGTTCATGATGAATATTCTCTTTTTCAAGTTATTGGGAAAAATAAAACATGCTCTTACCGGTTCTCATTTTGAATGTTTTTTTCTGTACTGCTGGCGATACTGTGAATATGCTGCCCTCAGCACATACACATCAAGGCACACAGTTTGGAACCCGGGATGTTGTGTTATGCATTTGCAGCCTGGTATTTCTGCCAGGACAGCTGCCATCTCCTCCACCTCTGCGCAGGACAGGCATTCCTTCAGCGTGCCCATACTGGTGCAATTTCCACATCGACACCTGAAATTTGAAAATAAGGCTTAATACATTTTCACTGTTCAGCGACAAATTAAGGCCAAAAAAAGGTTTGTTTCTGGTTTCCTGACCGACCCTAACTTTTTGACCCCCTACCCTAAATTTCTGTTGAGCTATGGCTGGGGGAAAATAAAAATCAATAAATCAAAAGCGATCTTTCCGATTACGCAAGCAAATACGTCAAGCTGTCAATGACGTACAGGGTACAGAATTTGACATACAAAGCACCACCCAGTCTATCATTTTGGTAAAAATTAAAAAAACCAGGGCAACCGACTAACTCTATTAATTTAAAAACTGATGAAGCAGGAAACGGACCCATTTTGGGGCCCTGTAAACTGATCTTGACAATTAACTCATTTGGTCTCCTTGCACTTTTGTATAGAACTTGGCAAACCAGAGTGTGGCGGTTAATAGGGACTCAAAATCTAAAAGTATTCATTAGTTAAGAGACTCTGCTCAAAGACATAGTCACACAGTGTCATACACGAACAGTGAAAGACACATTATACCAAATCCATTGATTTCAAATGACACCAGACTAGTGTAGCGATGTCCTGAGGACCTGGTCATAGGACACTGAACTATTAAAACAGTAAATGTACTTTTGCATTCTCCCCTTGGAGGACAAATGTCTGATTAAAATTTCAACACTGGCATAAACGATTTCAGCAAGCTTTTGATCAGGACAGTTTGCCCTATCATTTTTTGATTCCCAGTGCATCACTGTAAAAAAAAAAAAAATTAAGTGTCTGATCTTGTTGATGCAAGTGTCCTCAAAAGCCTGTTTGGGTTTGGCCAAGTATGTATACATTTTTTGGCGGAAGACCTAGATTCAGAAAGGATGTTTTACAACAATACAAATGAGTAAATCAGCAATATCATTGATGATTATGAGTTTGATTCGTACTGAAGTAAGGCCAAAACAGGTCAGTTTCCTGTTTTATCATAGAGTTCCCAGGGCTATCAGCTATTCCCAAGTAAGCACCTTGTAAGGACCTCTAGGCTTTAGGATGATAATGATTTTTCAGCCAGTAATGTTGAAAAGCAGCATTTGTGCAATGTGTAAGCAGTTAGAAAAACTAAGGCTGACAAAAATGTTAAATTAAGTGTTTTCTCAGCTAAAGAATGACATTTCAGTCAAATTTCTCTGGATAATTTGTGGTCACTAGTGCATCATTCATCTGCTAAGCAGTTTTTCGAAAGAAGTTTGGGGGGTGGGGTGTTGTCAAAATGATGCACTGGGAGATGAATTTTTGCGTCAAGTTTGGTCACTTATTCGATATTGACGGCCGAGACACATTAGGTTGCATAATCGTGAGTGCTGATTTCCTTTTTTTTTTCCCCATTGGTAAAACAAATCAAGGGTTGGGAGTAAAAAAACTAGGGTCGGTCGGGAAAACCGGACACAAACCCTTTCTTTGCCCAAGTCAAAAATAAGAATATGACCTTCCTAATTTGATCAGCTACTGCTGATGTGATTCCAGATACTTCGATCAGCCACTGTGATCTTTATGTATCCTTAAATGTGAAGGTCTTAACAGGAACTAAAGTTAACATGGATAATCCAGCATAGGAAACCAACTTTTGCTTGAACATTGATGTTGTAACTGAACACAGTATCTCAACACTCTATACCAACCATATCTGAAGTCACTGTCAAGTATAAATAAGGCGGTTCCACCAGTCCATCTATTTTCTCCTGGTCTCCCTGGAGGGCTTAGTCCTGGATCAGAGCGATGCACCTCACGCCACCTCTTCCACTTCCACCCCCCCCCCACCCCCCATCCCCTGGGTCCTTCCCCACTACCTCATCATTTCTTTTTCCCCTGATCCCCATATCCTAATCCATCGCCTGTTACAGTCTGCTCCTATGTTTGATAGAAATGAGAAAAGAACTAAATTCTTTAATACTGAAAAAAATACTATTTTCCCCTTGTATCTTCATGGAACTTGTTTGTTTGCCTAACCTTGCCTGAAATGCTTGCTGCAAATTGCGCTCTCGTGTACATTTATGTGTAAACAATGTGTGTGAACATGTGTGTGTGTTGCTGTATGTGTGTATTTGTGTGCATGTGTGTTACCTCTCTGTGTGTGTGAGTGTGTGTGTGTGTGTGTGTGTGTGTGTGTGTGTGTATGATAATAATAATGATGATGAGGAGGAGGATAATGATGATGCTGATTATTATTATTATCATTATCATTATTATATTGAATTGATTATTATTGATATTATTATCATTATTATTAATAGTTAGCAGTAGTAGTAGTAGTGACATATATATTTCCATGCATGTAAAAAACTTAAGCCAGTAAAGCTAGGACCAACGAACAGGCCCAAAAAGGGCCTCAAACGTTGAATCAAGTCAAGTCAAGTCAAGTGTCTTATTGTTTTTGTTGTGAAGATACATGGAAGTTCGTTGTAAAGGTGTACGGATGCTGGTTGGGATACAATTAACACGGGTGTGTTATTTGTTTTTAAGGTTAGGAAGCCCAATAGAGATGTTTCTTTGTTCTTGACCAGCATTGATATTTTAATATGATCTACGAAATCCTTGGTGGGCTGTGCATCATATGCGTATTCTTTTGTCAAAAAAAAACAACAACTTGGTTTTGAGTCTTAAATTCTTTTAGTTCACATTTGATCTCTATAGATGTGTTGCAGCTGCAAGTTTTGCACTTGAAATGCATTTCATAAAGGTTCCTTTTTTATTATTACATTTTGCTTTATTTTCCTTTTTTTATTTCTTTCAGTTGACAGTGAGATTTTGATTAATTTTGTGCGTTTTTTTTAAATAAAGACATTACAGTCCGTTTTCTCTTAATGTTACACAAGGATTCATTAAGGTGTGCCTCAATGTTGTTTAAAGTTATGGTTTAATTTACCTTTCATATTTGTGCAAAAATACAGATGATGGAGGTCTAATATTTTACCAGTAACCACACACCCATAGATAAATCTAGCATGGTGTTAACTATTTAAGAGTCAAGACCATGTTTCTGTTTTCTATATAAAGTCCCCTAATCATTGGCATTGCACTTTGTTTCAGTTCTATGTTTCCTGTATTATTTCCTCAGTTTTTTTGTTTTGGTTACTGGTTTTTTGTTTATTGGACGTCAAAAAAAGAAAAACTAGAAAACCTTCGAATGGTACATTCGAGAAATCAGTTTCAAATCACTATAATTTAGAGTTTTTATGTTAAGTAATTGTTTACAAGTGAAACTATTTGTTTTTAATAAACAGGTTCAAATCCCTAAAACTTAGTGTGTGTGTGTGTGTGTGTGAGTGTGAGCGCGCGTGCGTGCATGTGTGTGTTCAGGTAACCGTTTGAAAGTGAATCCATTTACTCTTCTTGTCTTCTCTACATGTCATGGTTATATGTCTGTATTTTCTGTCTTTCCACTCATTACTCTTTCTGTATGAAAAAGATGACACACGTGCACACACTCGCACACACACACACACACACACACACACATGTAGAGCGAGAGAGCGACAGAGAGAGAATCTGCAGCTCTATTTGGTATACAGCCAAATATGGTATATATTATCTGTTAGTGTTTTTCGATTGGTTCTTTTTTTAATAGCCTCTTTACACAATCACCTAAATGTGCTCGTTAGTGTTCATAGTACTAGTACTACAAAAGATGGTAATTTAAGTTTGTGTAGTGAAATTTGTCGTACGCGCTTTTTTACTCGCAGTAATACGCTATTGGCTAGACTTTTCATAGTATTAGCACTTCAAAAGGAAGGTAACTTCAGTTTGGGGAGTAAAATTTGTCGTACGCGCTTTTTACTCCCGGTAATACGCTATTGGCTAGACTTTAAATAGTACCAGCACTTCAAAAAGGAGCTAATTTAAGTTTGGGGAGTAAAATTTGTCGTACGCGCTTTTTACTCCCAGTTAAATTCTGCGTGTCAGATTTTGCGTGGAGGGAGTAAATCTGGCGTGGTTAAGGGAGTAAAAATCTCGTACGCGAAATTTACTCGCAGTAAAATTCTGCGTACATGGTTTTTACTCCGGAGTAAATTTGGCGGGGAGTAAATTTCTCTTATTACACTGGTCGAAGTCGATGGGAAAATCCCATCGTCAGCTTCGTGTCAGTTTCTTCGTTGGAATCGAAATCAAAATATTCCTTTTCATTGCTATTGCTGGTGGCGAAATATTCGTTTATAAGGCCACTAATTCCCTGGCCTTCATAATCGAAAATATTTCCTGATTTTGATGAATTTAACAGCGTTACACCCTCCGGGGGTTGCAACCTTGCCGTGGTCGGAGGGCTTACGCGTTCCAGTGATCCCTTAGGCTTTGCTGGCAGGGGCATCAATACTTGAAGATAGGCTAGGTTTTGAAAATGCTTCTAGGCCTGAAAAGTCAAGGTGCTGTCTGGCCTAAGCATAACGTGGTAAGGAGCTGATGCCTCTGGTAGGGCCTCCCATGTCAGATAGGCTAAGGGTGAGGATCCTGACTAATAGTAACCGCCTTTCTCCTTTTCTTGTTTTCTGCCTCTCTTATTTGGCTCTTTTCTATCTTCGTCTCCCCTTCAAGTCTTCTTTCCCACACTCTTCTTTTCTCTGTGGTCTTCTTGAGGCCCACTGTATTTGCCGTGCTGTGCGTCCTGTGATGGGGAAGAATAGGATCCTGGAGGTTGAGACCGCTGATGTGACTGCGGTGCATCAAGTCAACACACCTCTTTGGCCTGGACTTCCTCTAGATAGGTGGTCGAAGTGGCCCACTTTGATCAAGCGGCTGGTCGCGTGCATGCCCTAGCTCAGGCTAGAAGGCGGCGGCTCGGGTCAAACGGGTTTGGGAGCTTCTGTGGCAAGGACGCTTCCAGGCCTGTGTATATCTCTTTTGAAATCCTGGTGTCCCGATATACTGGAATTCCGTATAAAATGGGCATCCCCCTTGTTGGGACTCGGTGGCGGGTGGGAATCAAGAGAGACGAATTTTAATGAAAACAACATGGCACCTAAAACTAAAAAAAGACACAGGAAAAATTCAGAAACAGACACTGATACAGATTCTGAATACGAGACGAGAAACCTTCGGGCTTCTGGCCCAGTTGGCTGGTTGTGGAGGGAGTGGATGATGATAGACCTCTGTCGGGCCCGAGTCCTTTTGCGATTGCGAAAGGAATCGATGGCCTCGGCGGCAAGCCAAAGAGCGTCAAGAGATTAAGAAATAGGTCACTTCTGGTTGAGTGCTCTTCCAAGCTGCACTCAGAAATGCTGTTAAAATCGACAACGTTGGTTGATCGACCGATCAGGGTATCTCCACACAAAACTCTGAACTCTTCAAAGGGAGTAATCCGGTGCAGAGATTTGAGAGGAGTGTCGGACGCAGAAATCAAGTCGGAACTGGCATCGCAAGGAGTGACCAACGTTCATCGGGTATTTGTGCCCAAAGGCAATGACAGAGTTCCAACTGACACCCTCTTCTTGACCTTCTGCTCTACTTCTCTCCGGAGTCAATCACGGTGGGCTACCTGAGAGTCACAGTGTCGCTGTCCATCCCGTCCCCTCTGCGCTGTTTCAAGTGTCAGAGGTTTGGCCATGTGAGGGATAGATGTACCGAAGAAGAGGTGTGTGGTACCTGCTGCCAGCCAGTCCACCAGGGTGTGTGTGTGACAGTCCACCACTCTGTGCCAACTGTGGAGGCAAGCACCCATCATCATCAAAGACCTGCCCAAACTGGTTGAAGGAAAAGGAAATTCAGAGAATAAAGACTGAACGGAGAATCCCATTTTCTGAGGCGAAAAAGATTGTAATGAAAAGTCAGCCGACTGCTGGGCTCTCGTTTGCAGCTGCAGTAAAGGAAGCCAACAGTCAGCATCGGCGTGCAGACGGTCGAATCCTCGTTTGCTGAGAGAGAGCCAGAAACCAGGTCTGTAGCCTCAGGCAGAAACACTGCATGCGACGAACCCCAGCAGTCATCGCCTTCAGATACGACGTCTTCTAAGCCTACTCCCGCCCCCAGACCATCAGGGGGCAAAAGACCTACAGGCCCTTCAGGGCGGCAGAGAGTGGAAGTTGTTGAAGTACAAGACAAGACCACCCCCTCAAAATCCTCCAAAGGGCACCCTACAGCTGTCAACAAGGGAGCTGGCGGTTCTGGAGGAAAGACAAAATCGCCGCCTAAAAAGAAAGCACCTAATATTTTTATCAGATCGAGAGAAAAAAGCGAAGAGAAACACCAACAGATTTGCAGTTCTCTCGGATCTAGAAGATGTCGACATGGAATGAAAGGAACTTGCTGGTGAAGAGTTACAAGATTTATTTTCCTTCACCATATCTCTTTTATGATGGACTCAACCATCTTCCATTGGAATATCCGAGGTCTCCATTCCAATTTTGAGGAGTTTCAACTGCTTTGCCACAATTTAAAGCCAGCTGTAGTAGCTGTTCAGGAAACGCAGATGCACAAAGAAAAGTCCTTTTCTGTTTCAGGTTTTAATGTACTGTCTAAACCAGCCCAGCCTACAGCTCTTGGAGTTTCAGGTGGGGTCTCGTTACTCATCCACAAATCTTTATTGTTCAGCCCTGTCAACCTTACATCTTCTCTTCAAGCTTTAGCTGCTAGAATCTCCCTACATAAAACAGTGACAGTTTGTTCCCTGTATATACCTCCATCATCATCTGTCAGTCGACAAGAGCTGGTTAGCCTCATGGAAGAACTCCCACAACCTTTCTTGCTTCTAGGGGACCTGAACGGCCACTCTCCTCTTTGGGGCAGTGCAGACTCCTCTCCCCGAGGTCTTTTTCTGGAGGATGTCTTCTCTGAGCTTGACCTGTGTTGTCTGAATGATGGCTCTCCAACATATCTACATTCGTCAAATGGCACTCTGTCTTGCATCGATTTATCAGTATGCGATCCTTCACTGGTCTTGGACTTTGATTGGGGTGTTCATGATGATCTACATGGAAGTGACCATTTTCCAATAGTCTTGAGACATAAATCGTCAGAACACATCATCTTACCAGAACGTCTTAACCTTAGAAAAGCTAACTGGGATCTTTTTGCTATGACCATACAAAAAGAATTAGTGGAGGGTCAGGTTCTTCAAAGTCCTGACCCTGCTGAAACCTTGACGAACATCATCATCAGCTGTGCCAAGAACATCATTCCGGCTTCTACCACCAAACCTCAGATGCCAAAAGCTCCCTGGTTTAATGCTGAGTGCCAACAAATCCACAATCAACGCCAGAAGGCTCAACGTGTTGTCTGTTGCAGGCCATCAATACCTTACGCGAGGGCCCACCAAAATCTCTGTGCCAAATCTCGCTACATTTTCAAAGAGTGTAAACGTCAGTCTTGGAGAGACTTCTGCTCCAAGTTGACTTCAAAGACCTCCAAGAAGAAAGTATGGAAAGTGATCAGGAAAATTAGTGGAAAAAATACCAATCCTATCCATCATCTGAAACTTGCAGAAGCCCTGATCACAGATAAACAAGCTGTAGCTAATGTGCTGGCCTCAACTATTGAAAAGAGCTCTTCCTCCACAAATAAAACGCCTACTTTTATGAAAAACAAACTTCTGAAAGAAAAATCTCCTTGTAACTTCTCATCAGACAACACTGAAGCCTACAATCTGCCATTTTCGATCGATGAACTGAAATCAGTTCTGCAAACCTGCAACGATTCTGCTCCTGGCCTGGATGAGATCCACTATCAGCTCTTGAAACATCTCCCAGAAAGCTGTCTCCAGACCATTCTGAAAGTCTTCAACAATATCTGGTCCACAGGGTGTTTTCCACCATCCTGGCAGAAAGCCCTCATCATTCCCATACCCAAACCTGGAAAAGATCTTTCGAACCCATCCAATTACCGTCCGATAGCTTTGACCAGCTGTGTCTGCAAACTGATGGAAAAAATGGTCAACGCTCGACTCATGTGGAAACTTGAAACCGACGGCCTTCTGGCGAAAGAACAGTGTGGTTTCCGCAAACATCGAACTACAGTGGACCATTTGATCCGTCTAGAATCTACACTTCGGAATGCCTTTATTAGCAAACAACATGCAGTGGCTATATTCTTTGACTTGGAGAAAGCCTACGATACCACCTGGAAATCTGGGATTCTTCATGATCTCCATGATCTTGGTTTTCGGGGTCATCTTCCACTTTTTATTCCAAATGTTTTGGCAGAACGACAGTTTCAGGTCCAGGTTGGCACCACTCTCTCTGATGTTCACAAGCAGGGGTTGGGTGTTCCACAAGGAAGCATACTGTCTCCTGCTCTCTTTAGCATCAAGATCAACAACATTGTCAAGTCAGTTCAACAGGGTTCAGACTGCTCATTGTTTGTGGATGATTTTGCTGTCTACGCAACTGGAAGTCTATACCGAGTGTCCAGCGCAGGCTCCAGCTTTGTGTGGATAAAATTCATCGGTGGGCGGATGAAAACGGCTTCACCTTTTCTCCTACGAAGACACAGTGCATTCACTTCCATCATTTTCGTCAGTTTTTTCCAGATCCTGAAATCAAAATAGGGAAATCTCCCATTCCAGCTGTCAAAGAGGCCAAATTCCTAGGAGTTATTTTTGACCAAAAACTGAACTTTCTCAGCCACATTAAAAACCTCAAAACCTCTTACCAGAAAGCTCTGAATATTCTGCGGGTTGTAGCACACACTGACTGGGGCGCTGATAAGAAAACTTTGTTGCACCTCTACAGAGCCTTGGTCCGTTCCAAACTGGACTATGGTTGTGCAGTGTACGGCTCTGCAAGACCGTCTTACCTAAAACTCTTGGACCCTATCCACCATCAAGGGC
Source organism: Conus canariensis (assembly GCA_033310375.1). NCBI lineage: Eukaryota > Metazoa > Mollusca > Gastropoda > Neogastropoda > Conidae > Conus > Conus canariensis. Next base: position 25,326,245 of record CM065736.1, on the reverse strand, counting down.
TTCGTCTCTGTCTTGGAGCATTCCGCACCACCCCTGTGTACAGCCTGTACGCAGAGGCAGGTGAACCCTCACTGTCCAACCGCAGGCTGAAGCTATCTTTGAATTACTACATCAGACTGTTCTCAGAACCGGATAATCCTGCCTATGACTGTGTCTTTGTCCCCCAGTTCCAAAGTAAGTTTGAAAACAACCCTAACTGTATTCCACCGTTTGGTCTGCGTATGCAGCCTCATGCGCGGAATGCAGGTCTAGACCTAGGAGTTGTGTCCGATTTTTCCAAGTTTTCAGATCAGCCTCCGTGGACCTTTTCCACACCAAAAATTTGTCTTGACCTTGCAGCTTTTCACAAAGAATCCACCAGCTCTCTGGCGTACAAGGCATTGTATGCTGACTTCTGTTCGAAATTCCCATCCTATCAGAAAATTTTCACTGACGGTTCCAAGTCTGAAGATGGAGTGGCCTGTGCAGCCTATTGCCCTGGTGCTCCTTCTCAGATACTGTTAGAACATATTTCTTCAGATGCTTCTGTCTATTCTGCTGAACTTACTGCTCTGGTTCTGGCGCTGAGGATAATCTCACAATCTACAAAGAGGGACTTTCTGGTTCTGTCGGATTCGCTGTCAGCTTTGGAGGCCATAGCTGGCCGCAACCTTCAGCATCCAGAACTTTTACACTTCTTTGAACTTTTTACCAAGTTGAAAGCGGATGGTTACAACATTATTCTGGCTTGGGTTCCTGGTCATGTTGGCATCGGAGGGAACGAAATGGTTGATCGTTTAGCCAAGAATGCCACAAGAGAGAAATTGTCCAACATATATATCCCCTGCTCAGATCTGAAACCCAAAATTAACGATTATGTGAGAGACCTCTGGCAGGAGGATTGGAATACACAGACGGATAACAAACTCTTTCAGATCCGTCCAAACCTTAAGGAGTTCCTCCCATCTGCGTCTGGTGGTCTTAAAGAAGAAACAGTTCTTTGCCGGCTGCACACTGGCCATTCGTATTTTACCCATTCATATCTTTTAAAGAGTGAAGAAGCTCCGTGATGCATTCCATGTCATGTGCCACTCACAATGAAACATATTCTTTTAGAGTGTTGGGACTTGCACAATGTGAGACACAAACATTTTACGGCAGATTCCATGAAAACCTTGTTCAGAGATGTCCCGCCTGACGCGATCTTTGAGTTCTTGAAACAGATTAATATTTTTCATCGGATCTGAGATTTTACAGTGGAAAGATTTTTAACAAACTTTCGGATGGTTTTTTGATGTATTTTAAAGAATTGTGTGAATGAATGACTTGTGAGTTGATTTTAACGTGGTGACAGCCCTGATGTGGCCCTTTGCGGTCGGCTGGGCTATAAGCAACATTATCTTATCTTATCTTAACAGCGTTACAATACGTCGAACCATGATGATGATTTTTCGAAGAGAAGCAACGACAAAGGCAAAACGCAGTAGATTCCATTGAGCTGTGGCCAATGAAAGGCAGCGTCTCTGCTGTTAAACAGCTGAGTTACTAAGGCCACTTCAGTATTTGATTGCTGATTGGTTAGAAGGCTTTCTTTTGTGTACGACTTTGAATGCCTCCTAAAGGCCCCCCTCCTTAAGTCCAAATCTTTGCCAAGTCATCACTATGAAGACAGTTGAGTTGTTGGCCTGCGCTTGTTTTTTCCCCCACTATTAGATTGTTCGTCTATGTATGTATTTGTCTGACTTTATTCAAGTTTAAAAGGCTGTGCCAGTCTTGAATAAAAGTTACTCTGTGTTAGGTTTTCTTATGGGAGCAAAAGTTACCCCACTTGTTTACTGTTTATTGTTTACTGTTCCCTGCCTCATTTCATTTCCAATTTCATTTTGATTAAATTCAAGTTATTTGTATTTGTTTCTGTCCGTCTGTGTGTTTGTCTTTTGATCTCCCTTGCATTCTTGGGTGGATCCTCAAGCGTAGGCTCAAAGATTGTCCCCTACATTTTATACTATTTGCATAATGTCTTTAGTTTTTCAGCAACTTTTTTCCTCCCCACACTTTCGTTTGGTTTCATTTACTACTCTTCACTGGCTCCTTTGGGGGTGCTATAGGATTCTTTTTTGCACCCTTGGTGGTGAGAACACCACGGTATTATGGACTGTGGTGTGTCTCTGTTTGACGCCGGGAGCGCGAGCACGGCCAGCCGTGTCTCCCTGATGAGTTCCGACCCAGCGGACGAAAGGCCTCGGAGCAGGCAATACAAATATATCTGCTTTCAAAAGGGATTGCGATGGTTCCCTTATGCAGCTAGTGAAGAGTTTTCATATCTGTAATATATTTTCTAAATTTCATGTTCCCAGTTTCTCCATCTTCAACCCCCCCCCCCCCCCCCCCCCCCCCCCTCCCCCTTAAGTCCAAATCTTTGCCAAGTCATTACTATGAAGATAGTTGAGTCGTTGGCCTGCGCTTGTTTTTTCCCCCACTATTAGATTGTTCGTCTATGTATGTACTTGTCTGACTTTATTCAAATTTAAAAGGCTGTGCCAGTCTTGAATAAAAGTTACTCTGTGTTAGGTTTTCTTATGGGAGCAAAAGTTGCCCCACTTGTTTATGGTTTATTTTAGAAAATTGTGTGCAGATTCTTGAAATAGACACACTGACCTTTCGAATGATGTGTGACATGCCAGGGGCTCTGCGAGGGATGTGCACTCGATTAACTGTTGAAAATGAGCAACTTCTCGCAATTGGTGCTGCTTAAAATTGATGACATGGAGTGAAAAAAAAAATCACATTTCTAGCTTAATTCAGGTAAAATCAGTGAAACATAATATGCTTTAATGGTTTTCCTATGTGTTGGTGCAAAAATCTCATTTTACCCCAAAATGACCTTCGCCACTCTTTCTTCCCCGAAGCGGCGATCAGCCCTGCGCGACTTATCTATTATTTTGTGGGAGGCCGTCGACCGCCGGCATAACGAAAGTACACGTAGAGTGCAGCCCTGTCATGCAGTCTCAGACCTGAATGGAAACCCATAGCATCATTGTCATCATCCTCATCCTCATCGATCAACGTAGAAAATGTCTCAAATTAGGTGGCCATACATGCCCTCCTCTCATGGAGATCCGATTGCCTCTCCACTTCTGTGCCTGTGGTTTGATTCCGTCGGGGCCACCGGTATCGACGAAGTCATGGAGGTTGTCGCTGGACGGATCTAGTGGCGCCCTTCGGAGGGCACCGGCTCCACGACCAAGCAATTATTGTCGTTAGTATAGGGCTTAGTAGGTGGTGTCCTGCGTATGTTAGATCAGAACAGACACCACTGAGAACCACCAAAGTGAGTCGGCAGCAGTGCAGTGTCTCCTCTGGTGGGTTGCCTCTTGACGACTTGACACTGACCGCTCCCTAGGCGTTGACGGTGCCGGGACTGCGGCCGAACCGGCCAGACTGTAATTAACGGGAGAAGTGTGTGTGTGTGTGGGGGGGGGGGGGGGGGGGGGATCCGTGGAATGAGGGCCATGGGTGCAATGCCACTGAGGTGGCAAGGAAGAGGAGACAGAAGAGAGGAATTTTTTGAAAAGGGTTTCATATGTGGTTTTTAAAGTGATACATCCCGCTGTCGATTTTTGGACTGTTTAACTATCAAGAGTGACAGCAATTCTTAAATTGTTATGCTTGTTTCTTATCAATCAGAATCCACAGGTTTTTCAATTTCCCCATCAATAGTTTGTGGTGTTTGATAGTATTTCCGATCTTAATGAAACACCATTCTCCGCTCGCGCGCGCGCATACTGTGTGCATGAGTGAGTGTGTGTGTGTGGCGCGCGCACGTGTGTGTGTGTGTGTGTGTGTTCCTTCTTTTGAAGATGAAGATGATGATGATGATAACGATGCATCCATTTAGAGAATAATTGATAATTTTGCCTAAAATGTGATATTGTTATTGTCATTTTTATCATTATTGTTGTTGTTGTCGTCCTGTATACAGTGTGTGTGTGTGTGTGTGTGTGTGTGTGTGTGTGTGTGTGTGTGTGTGTGTGTGTGTGCGTGCGCGCGCGCGCGTGCGTGCTTGCGTGCGTGCGTGTGTTTTGTGGGGTGTGTGTGTGTGTGTGTGTGTGAGTGCGTGAGATAGAGAGAGAGAAAGAGAGACAGACAGACAAGCAGACAGACAGAGAGGGAGGGAGGGGGGGGGGAGAGAGAATAGATGTCAAGTGGGGCTGAGGGGTTTTCATTTTTCTTTCTTTCTGCGTACGCAGGCTGATACTCCTGCGGACACTGCCTGTATAGACAGGCAGTGGAGTTTTGTGTCTATGACTGTTTTTTTTTTATCCCGCCATTAAGGCAGCCATACTACATCTTCGGGGAAGGTGCATGCTATGTGTAACGTGTCATCCATACCAACGGCCAAACAGGCCTTCTCTTCCGAAAGTTGGTGATGGGATTTTACGTGTGTGCAAGATGTGCGTGCGTTCACACACGGAACCTCGGTTTATAGTCTCATTCGAAGGACTGTATGGGGAACGGAGTCAGAACCAATGTTAACTCCGAGGGAAAAATCCCCCTGTACCGACATTCGAACCCGCAACCCCAGGATCACGAGTCCGGCGCTCTACCAACTGAGCTATTCCGGTCCCCGGGCTGAGGGGTTGAAGACAGGGTTATCTTTCCATGCATGCCATGATGTGCTTTCAAAGAAAGGAGGATGCACCATAACCTCGAGATACTGACAATGTATGTAATATGCAACTAAGACCGCAAATAAGAATGAGCACAAATAACAGACACTGTAAATGTTAGCACAGATAGTTTAATGAAGCAAAAATGCACATATAGCTGAATATTAAGAAAACACATCTTACAAATCACACATACCCATTTAATAACGCGAAAAATGCCGAAAAAGATAAACATCAAAGCACACAATACGAAGAACAGCCAACAGTTTAGTTATGTTACCACTACAAAGAGAGACTAGCTTCAATAGGGCTGCTGAAAGAACAAACGCAACATATCAATACGTTAAGAATTTCAACATGGTAGTAATATGTAGATAAACAGACAGAACGACAGGCCATCGATTTCAAAACTGACAATTTCAAATTTACCATTACTAAGCAAATACATAAAAAGGAACTCCAGAGACTCTAAGCGTTGTACATTTTTTTTCAACAATACCAACAAATGCAGATTACATTTGACAATACACTGATGCATTACAGTATACATACAGGGACATCAACTATACATTCAGAGATAGATATTAATAAGACGCTTCCAAATATTTCTATAAATAACCCCGCTAAATAACACAAAAGTATACATACAAATATGTAATACGCAAAAGGTAATAACTATATACATAGAACTATGCGCTAAGAGTGTCATAATCAGAATCAAAATATATGAAAAATGTATGTAAGACGATTATTGTAGAAAATAATAATGAGAAGATAATCACACACCAAAATTCCATTAACATTACAATCACACACACACACACACACACACACACACACACACAGAGGAAATGTTAGGAGTGACTGAGCGGGGAGAGGGTGGGTGGGCATACGCTCAGAAGAAAAAGAAACGGGATTTCGGTTCAATATTACCAACTGTGTGTTATGAAGTTCTAGCAATAAAGGCACAAATAAGCAAACTGCATAGGCATAGAGGACCTGACACTGAACACAGACTTTTTACTTCTCAGAGAGAATTTTTTTTTTCTTTTTACATTTCGCATGTTCTAACCTTAAACCTACATACCATCATACAGTTATTCTGCTTGAGAAACCAGAACTTCACTAACGCATTGGACCTTTCTGGATATAATCTTAACCTCCTAATTGATGATTTATCTCTATTAAAACTAATGCACAAAGACAGCATGAAGAAATCACACCTTTAGTTCCAGCATCGCCAGTCTGATATTATACCCACACCCACCGCTCTGCTCAGCATCACACAACCTCAAAATCAGAAGGAAGAGCAGCAACGTTGGCAATAGTCAGTTTCGAATGACTATGGATTTTGCGCGCTGGTAGTCAGGTCCGGTGGAACAGCTTCTCTGTGGCTGTGGCGGCCTATCCAAGAGCCACAGTCCCTTTCACGGTGTACGCAGACGAAAGTCAAGGGCGGTCTGCAGGTCTCTGGTGATGCCTTCCTCCGCTGGCTTTGTACTGGCAGGCTGCGGCATATCCTTTAAGTTCATGATGGAGTTTTTGTTTCCAGGGGTCTCTGTGACAGCTGTCTCGCAGGTGCTGGGACTGATGAAGAGGGCACGTGTGCAGGCACTCTTGAAGCGAAGCTGAGGTGTTCCAGTTGGCCCCTTTCCCTCAGCCAGTGCCTGCACAGGTTCTTGGGTACACGATCACCTTCCATCCGTTGGACGTGTTCCAGCCAACACGGACTCCTTTGAGGAGAGTGAAGAGGAATGAAATATCAGCCTTCTCAAGCAATGTGCTGCTGGGGACTCGGCATGGAGTCCTTGTCTTGCCCTTTAGCATAGCTCTTTGACACAGCTAAGTCCACCCTCAGAAACGGGCCTTCTGTGTGTAGGGAGAAACTCTATGGAGACCCTGACAGCAGGACATCAGAGAAGACGCTACTCCCAACTCCATATTTCCAATACTCTCTCCCACCCACCCCACCCTGCCTCTCCCCTCTCTTAAAAGCCATGCTCGAACAGCGGTAAGGGCATGCTAAGAAACTGTGTTCTCTCTGGAATAAAACCCTGAATGTTGTTCTTCCCACTGCTCAATCGTCCATGGCCGTTCGGTAATTTCACTACAAACTGTCGCCAACAGTGGAAAACGCACCTCCTGGATGTTAGCTGATGTTTGCTTGAAGAGGTCTGAAGCTCGCACACTTTCTGTTCGTTGGGTCATGCTTTGTGGGCTGTGTGGACATGGCTGTTCTCTGGTGTGAATGGAAGCATCTCCTCATAGTGGTCTTGGAACAAGTCCACTGACTTTACATCTTTCTTGCTCCAAACCGACAGAGAAGTGTTGTAGACCGTTTTATAAAACCGTTCGTATCTCTCACTTGTTGTCAAAGGCGATGACCTGGGGGAGCCTGTTTTTTTTTTTTTTTTTTTTTTTTTTTTCCAAATTCTGCCCACTCTTCACAGAACCCCAGTTGTAAGCTATAAAGCACGCCATAGAGTTAACGATCAGCGGTTTACTAAAACCAACAATGCACAAAGAGGTGAGCATAGAGAGCAAAGATCCTATGTCAAAGAATAGCCTTTTATTAAAAGTCACAAAGCATAGAAGGTTTCACACACACACACACACCACACACACACACACACACACACACACACAGAGGATACGGCTGCACTATGTGAAATAGCCTTCCGAGTCTGAAAGGAACAGAGGAGTACATGCATGAAAGAAGCAAACATCAAAGGGGGGTAACCTATAATTTAGTATAGACAGCTGCACTGTCCTCAACACTGACGTGAACTGCAGGAGGAGTGTCAGGTGAAGACTAACAGTGAGCAAAAAGTGAATTGTTGGTGTGAAAAACGACCGGCACTTATAGTTCAACAGCATCGGACATATATCATTCAACATGTTAGCGGCATGATCTGTAGCAACACCAATAGTTAGGAGTGAATGCACACTACTGAAGAGTGAATGCACACTACTGAAGAGTGAATGCACACTACTGAAGAGTGAATGCACACTACTGAAATGGCTGCCATAATGCAATGAGAGTTATCAAAAAAAAAAAAAAAAAGAAAACAATGAAATTGCCCACCATAATTATGGTTCAACTGAGAATTGAAAGCGCCACTAAATGACTCTCCGCTCATCACCAAACCAAAACCTGCTCATCATGGCACGCTGTTGGACGAAGCAAGAAACAGAATACACTTACCTAAGAGCGACGCATTGACAAATAAATAGCGTGAATGAAAGCCAAAAGACATCTACAATCTTAAAGTATCAGTGGGCTGAGTCACAGCACAACACCTGAATCAGGAGTAAAAGTTGAAACTACAAGCGCATGACCATTCAGGAGGACGATGAATTATTCAATGACAACAGTCGATCGACACATAATAATAATAATAATAATGAATACTTATATAGCGCCTATTCTCGGCTAGAGACCAAGCTCTAAGCGCTTTACAATCAACACTCGTTTACACAACGGGCTGCCTACCTGGGTAGTGCCGACTGAAGAGCTGCCAGCTGGCGCTTCATTCAGTCGTTTCCCGTGTCATCCAGTCAGTATCGTTCAATATCGATCACTCATTTTCCTTACTTCCTTCATTCTTTCCATTTCTCACGCAGGGTGCATGCTATGTGTAACGTGTCATCCATACCAACGGCCAAACTGGCCTACTCTTCCGAAAGTTGGTGATGGGATTTTACGTGTGTGCAAGATGTTATGCGTGCGTTCACACACGGAACCTCGGTTTATAGTCTCATTCGAAGGACTGTATGGGAAATGGAGTCAGAACCAATGTTAACTCCGAGGGAAAAATCCCCCTGTACCGAAACGCCCCGGCGGAGGTTCGAACCCGCAACCCCAGGATCACCAAGATTACGAGTCCGGCGCTCTACCAACTGAGCTATTCCGGCTCCATAAAGTTTGCATACATTTGTGACTGGATGCAAACCCGCCACTGGCCCACAGCATGCAAAATGAGAACGTTCTGCACGAGCTTTGTGCACACAAGCTCTTCGGAGAACAATTGGTTGGAGCTTTACGCTGTCATGCTCACCAGAGAGAATTTGGTTGGAGCTTTACGCATGTTCAGTCTCTACAGGCGATGTGGTAGGAATTTTAATCAGACATTCTCCCTTAAGATAACCTGACAAGAGCTTTGCGCCCACGGCCTTCCAGAGCAAATTTGTTAGAAACTCTAACAAGCTCTTCGATGATATTTGTGACAGGATTTTGTAGAAACAGGCTGTCCAGGGGCAAGCGGTCTGGGAATCTCTACTACCAGGCTCCCAAGAGGCAGGATGGTAGGACTTCTGTGTTGACTGGTTCTGTCAAGAAAATTTAGCATGAATGTTATCCAAATAAGCCCTCCAGAGACAGTTGGATACAAACGTTATCCTAACAGGCCATCCAAGCACAATCTGGTTGCAACTTTGCACATGCACGCACTTCAGACGCTCTCTAGAAGCAATTTGGTAAGAACTTTTTGCTAACCTGCCACCCAAAGATAATGCACGTAGGACCTTTGTACAACAGACCATCCAGAGAGAATGTGGCAGAAACTTTAGCAAACAGGCTCTCCAGTGACAAAGCGGGAGACTCATCCAATAAAACTTATAGAATTGTTGTCTTATCAGGCTTTGCAGGGGTAATTCATCCAGAAAAAGCTGAAAAGGATTTAGTGCTAACAGACTCTCTGCAGACAAGTTGGTAAAGATTGTATGCAAACAGGCTGTACAGAGATAATATGGAAGTGGCTTCGTGCTAACACGCTCTCCTGGGACCATTGGGTAAAAGTTTTGTGCAAACATGTTTTCCAGAGATGATGGTACAATGTTTGTAATGAAATGCTGTTTAGAAACAGTTTGTAGGAATATTGTGCAAAATGTTGCCTGGAGCATTTTGGTTGAAAAATGCACAGAATCTTCAGAAGAAAATTGTTTGGATCTTTGCACGAACAGGCTTTCCAGACACAATGTTGTGGTAACAGCTTCACAGAGATCTTCAAGAGACAATTTGGAAGAAATCCGCACAAGTATGCTGCTCTAGGAATTGTGTGCAAACAGGCTCTCTACAGACAATGTGATGGGTATCTATAAAGCCTCCCAAGGGACAATTTGGCAGGAACTTTGTGCACGCAGGCTCACCATACACAGTGTAGTAGTAACCATTCTCACACAAGTTCTTCAGAGACAGTTTGGTAGGAACCTTGTGCAAATTGGTTCTCCGTGGATTACGTGGTAACATCAATGCTTATCAAGGTATGGCATCAGTTTCGACGACTAAAACTGACAAACAATATACAAGAGGCTTGAACATGATCAAATATAGTATATATTCAATTGTATTTAAAAAGATACAGTGACACACATGTGTACATACAAATACACAGATAAACAGACAGACGGATTGGTAAGTAGATAAGTAGGTAGATAGATAGACAGATAGATAGAGAGAGAGAGAGAGAGAGAGAAGAGGGGAGAGAAGAGAGAGAGAGAGAGAATTAGTGCGACACATAATACAATTTGGTGAAGAATAGAGAAAAGATTTCACTACAACATTTCATATCCATCTCATGACACATCAGGTCTATTAGGAGGACAAACGTGTCAACTTTGTTCGTGAAGTCAAAGACATGCTTCTAAGAATATTGATGGCTGGTCTTGCGCCTATGACAGATACATATGTTAACACTAATTTTGCAGCCTTGTAATATTTTTGATGCTCTGACTTTTGCAGGATGGAGAGACCAAATCGGGTTTATATGTTAATTATTCTGACAAATTTACTTTTGAGCCAATGCTGATCTTGGGAGAAACGAGCATTTTCCAAGATACAAATAAACACACAAAACAAAATGCTAAGTAATGCTTGTTTAGCATAACAAGAAACGGACAAGAGAACATCCGACAAACATGAATGGCATCAACCTTCATAAACCAGACTAACAGTACTTTCCAGATAGCTGTCATTTCCTCGGTAACAGCCATACAAGGAGCATTGTTCAGTGCAATTTAATGTATGTTATTTTTTTCACCTCTCCAGAAGTCAGATATTTCGAAAATTCATCAGTCTGTTTTGAACTGTGTACAAATACAGTCTGTTTTGAACTGTGTACAAATACGCATCAGTTTGCACCTTTCTTTCGCGTGTTTACTTGGATTTTAACTTGTTGTCAATAACCCCGCTGTCTATTTCTGTCTCCAAGTTTGTAAGAAAGAAAAATCTATTCAGAAGGCAGGCAATTGCTTAGCAACATTTCCAGACTGAGCTTACAAGGTTTGTAAATATTGTAAGCTATGTCAGCTATATCATGCTGTCTTGGTGTTGCCCACTTTTCTTTCTGTGGTGATTTACCCTTGGTGAATCTCAGCAGTAGTCATGGAATGTCTCTCTGTAACTGCCTCTGTCAGAAGACGTTTAAGATCTTCTGTGGTCATCAGCTTTTCTTGGAGAATTCTTTCTGTCAAATGCAAGACTTCCTTGTGGGTGGTGTCATCTTCAGTTATTGTGGTATTGCAGACTGATCCTCCTGTAGAAATAGGGACAGTAGACAGACCTTGATTATGTGTATCATGAGTTACACGAACATCAGACATTATTTTCCTACTGGTTTTAGGATGATAAGATGCACATTTGACACGGCATGCCTCTATTAGCACATGGAATGTATACAAAAATGGATTGAGAGCTGAATTGAAAGGGAGCACGAAAATTGCCATGGCAACATTGATGTCTCCAGAAACTGGAGTGCCGCTTCTAGCCAGCAGTCCCAGCAGACCAATGGGGAACCAGCAGAGAAAATCAGACATCACCACTAACAGCAGACGTCTGGCAACTGCCATGTCTTTTGCCGTCTTGCTGGAGCTGCTAACAGTCTTTCTTTGGGAACGAAAGGACCAGAAAATCAGAAACTGACCAGCAGCGATCAGAAGGAATAAGATGAAGTTGAAGACAATCATGACAAGAAAAGAATATTCGCTTCCAGTAAACACCTTTCTGGTGATTGGCAGGGGAATGCAGATCCCTGTCTGACTGTAGAAATCCCAGGGTGGAGAGAAAGGAAGCAGGGGGACTGCAGCAAGTAGCGCACCCAGCATCCAAGCCACTGTGCACGCTATGTGAGCACTCTTTGGGGTAAAACGGAAGTTTTTGAGAGGAAAACGAGTGACCAAAAAGCGTTCAAGAGTGATGAAGCATATGAGGAAAGCTGACACTTCACTTGACAGAAAAGACAGGAATCCAGCCATCTGACAAGCTACACTTTGTTTCCACTGTGTGGCATTCCACTCATAGTCTCCATAGTAGATCCGGTCAGCTATTCCAACAATGGCCAGGTAGACTCCCATCAAGAAATCAGACACACACAGATGAGTAAAAAAAATATCAAAGCCAAGCTTTGTGCTAATTCCCTTGCCAAAGACCCGATACACAAAGCTCACGAAATTGGCTACGAGGGCGAAGATGGCGTAGATGACGAGAAACACTCTGAACATGTCCGTTCTGAGAAGAGCAGCACAGGAAGAAACTTCATCAGAAGGAGCGTGACAATGTTCAGGTTCAAACCCTTCAGGCAGAATGCTGGGACAGCACATGTGGAAAATGGAAGTGTAGACTTTGTGTAGCTTTGTCAAATTCTTAAACATACCCCCATAAAACTCAGTCACTGCACATTCTGACAGATCCAGAACTTGCAGATTATGCAGTGGACTGAAACCTGGTTCCAACACTTTCTGCAGCTGGCTTCCAGCAAGCTTGAGGTGTTCAATGTTGGGGAAAAGGAGAAAGGTCATGTTGGAGATCTCACTGGTGTTGCTGCCAGACATGTCCAGAAAAACCAGACCAGGAAACGTAATGTCTGCAAAATCGATAGAGTTCAGGGATAACAGCCGGTTAAAAGCCAGAGACAGGGAACGCAGATTTACCATCTTCTGTAATGCTGTAGATGTGAAGCTGGTCAACAAATTATGACTGAGATCGAGGGTCTGTAAGTTGGGTAATGTCACAAGGTGAAGGTTTTGTATGTGACAATGTTTAAGGCTAAGGTAGATGAGGAGGCTGTTTCGGGCAACATCACGCAGGTTCATACCTGTACCATCAGCCTTCAGGTATCTTAGCTGAGGAAAAAGGTCTGCTGAAAAATTCAAAAGGCAAACAAAAGCAAATCCTCGGCACACACAGCCCCTGGGGCAAGCTGCATTGCACATCAGTTCATCGTCACGTCTTGGACACTGGAACTCGCCATCACACAGATGATCAGCATGAACACAGGTCTTTGCTCTGTAACACCGGTAGAATCCAGGACATGTGTACGACTCACATTCCGCTTCATCTTCTCCCCCAGGACAGTCAGTCACACCGTCACACCTGACGAAGACAGGCAGGCAGTAGCCATTGCCAGGACACTGGAAATGGGTTTCTGGACAAACAGAGTCATTGCTGGATATGTTAACAGCTGTGATGGTGATGCCACCCATGCCTGTCACGTTGATGATAGCAGGGGGGACCACTATGTTCGACTGGTAGATTTCGGCTGATTCCAAGCACTGTTCTTCATCACTGCCGTCCAAACACTGTGCTCTTCCATCGCAGTGAAGGTCGGGTGGAATGCACTGAAATGACAAATCATCAAGTTATATCAGGTACAAAGGAGAGAAACAACTCAAACATTTTACACATTCCAAGGGATTGCAACAAATGAAAACATTTTCTTAATCTGCATATCCACACACACACACACACACACACACACACACACACACACACACACGCACGCACGCACACACGCACACACAGAGGTAGCCACAAAAGTGCAGCCCGACGGTTGTGCGCCCGCGCACGCACACACACACACACACACACACACACACATACGCACACACACACACACACACACACACACACACACACACACACACGCAAACAGAGAGAGAGAGAGAGAGAGAGAGAGGTGCAAACTCACGTTTTGAAAAACAGCGTGTGCGCGCACGCGCGCACACACACACACACACACACACACACACACACTCACACGTGCGCGTGCACACACACACACACACACACACACACGCGCGCGCGCGCGCGCGCGCGTGCGCGTGCACGCACGCACGCACACACACACACACACACACATTTAGGTGTGTGTAAAGAAGCTAATTAAAAAATGTAATCGTTTTGACTCCACTGATCAACGTGCACAAACGAATCATAAGACATGTCGTTTGTCCGCATTGTTCGGTGGATTCATAACAATTACTTTTTAAATTTGTTGTGATCTCCCCCTGCTGTCTCCTCACTTTGCAAATAAAAAACAATCTAACATGTCATTAATTTAGCTCAAAGGAAGAAAAAGAACATCGACATACATGACTTGATTATATGGACAATTACGTACCAAAAAACAGTTTCTTCAATGATTTTGAAACAGTTAAAATGCTTTCCAATTATTATGTCACACGTTCAATGTAAGCTAGCATATTAAGCTTAATACTATTGCATTAAATTAAAACTGCTTATTGTACGAATTCTTCATTATGTCCATGCTATCTTATTTTGCAGTAATGTAAACTTATTACAATGTAAACAACACCCCATATGTTTCCTCATCAATTCATACCAACATTGTCCTCATATATTTTTTTAAACACTCTTTCCATCTTTTGTGTTTCCATTTTATCTTCAACAAAACTATCTTGCTACATCACCATGTGTTTTGTTGTTAATGTCGTCGTCGTCGTCGTCGTCGTTGTTGGTGTTGTTGTTGTTGTGATGATGATGATGATGATGATTGTGGTAAGGACGGGGCTGGTTGCTCCTACTGCCGTGGTTGTTATTGTTGTTGTTTTTGTTGTTGTTTTTGTTGTTGTTGTTGCTGTTGTGGTGGTGGTGGTTGTGGTTGTTCCTGTTGTTGCATGTATTGGTGTAGTATATACCTGAGAGTTTTCCCAGCACGAAAAGTCACGATATGAACAACGTGGAAAATGACAGAAATCTTCATCACTTCCATCCAGACAATCATTGCGATGGTCACACACGAGGGTGTAGTGCACATTTTGTTTTTGAACTTGGCACGTGAACATCGTTTCTGCTTGCAGAGGTTGATCATAAAGACACTCTTTCGTCTTGCCCCTATAGCAGTGACTTAATTCATTACATAGCAGCAATGTTAAGGTCGCTTCTTTGTTGGGGCATTCACTCATGTGAGAAATGCTCGAGGCATTTGTTGAAGGGGATGGGAGTTTGACCTTGACCTGGTGACTTGACACTGTATCTTTGTCCGTCTGTGACCCCATTTCGCAGAGGTAGTTTGCCCGTAAAGGAGAATTACAGGAGATTACGGTCAAATGTCGCTCGTGGGCTTGGAAGACAGCACAGTAGGGAGGGTAGGGGACGTCACCTGGAGAAGGGCTGATAGCAAGGTAGTAAGCTTTGGTTTGGTCAGACCATTTCCAGGTAGAAGGGGACCTGTCAAGAAAACAGTTTCACTGGAAAGGATTGAATTATACTCTCTTCGCATAATTCAGTAATCAGGTGAAAATAATGACAGATCGATACATGCACTTACACACACACACACACACACACACACACACACACACACACACACACTGAACAACTTCACTCTCCAGATAGACAGATAGGTAGATAGATAGACAGATAGATAGATTGAGAGATTGATTGATTGATCCATTGACATAGATATATAGATACCAACAGATAGACGTGTGTGTGCTCTCG
>CM065736.1:25273358-25305858 GCA_033310375.1 Conus canariensis | reverse complement strand
GTTTTATTTGAATTCCATTTTTCGTAGCTTCTCGGAGCTACGGGATATATGACATGCGCATGCGCGGGATAGCCACATCACGCAAGCTCGGCGGCTATACTAGTAACGAACCCCAAGCTTCTCATTTTTTTTAAAATCTAGAAATATCTCATTGGAGGTATACATCGATCGATTCTTTGTTTAGTTTAAGATTTTAGGAACGATAGTTCTATCTGATTCGTTTCAATGGCACAACACAGTGGGTCCCGAGTTGTCGGAGGCCAAGCAGGAGAGGAGGGGGGCTGAGAGGCGATGGCGCGCCACGGGACTGACTGTGCACAGGGAAATATATCAAACTGCGAGAAATCATGTTACTGACATTGTTCATCAAGCAAAAACTTTGTTCTATTCTTCAAAGATATTGGCCTGTAATACGGCCAAGCAACTATTTAATGTCACAAATAGTCTCCTAGGCAAAGTCAGCTACTCCCCCCTTCCCACCATCTTCCAAACTCAAGAGCTCCCTCAGAAATTCTTAGAGTTTTTTAATGGAAAAATTGACACTATCCGTGAAAAGCTAGATTCTACTGCACCTGTACATCCTCTGAATGACAAAGTTTACTGTGGACCTCCTTTGGCTTGTTTTAGCCCTGTTAGTCAAGACTATGTCAAAAAACTTTGTTTGCGATGCAGCCCTAAATCATGTGAACTTGATGCCATTCCCACTAACTTGCTCTTTCAGTGCATTGATGATGTCCTACCCCATCTTACTAATGTTATCAATACCTCTTTGTCCTCTGGTCACGTTCCTGAAATCTTCCGGTCCGCAGTGGTACGTCCATTGATCAAGAAACCTTCATTAGGTAAAAATGTTTTAAAGAATTATCGGCCTGTGTCAAATTTGTCATTTCTATCAAAATTATTGGAGAAGATCGTTTTGGAACAAATTCTAGAACATCTCGAAAAGAATCACCTTTTGAATCCTCATCAGTCTGCTTACAGACAAGGCCATAGTTGTGAGACAGCACTCCTCCATATAGTCAATGACCTCCTCTGCGGGCTTGATGATGGGAATGTTTCCTTATTAGCGATGTTAGACCTCTCCGCAGCATTTGACACGATCGATCATAATATTTTGTTCTCACGGCTTCAAACTTCCTTTGGATTCAAAGACACAGACAGTGTGTGTACAGGGAAGATACTCAGACAGTTCTCCTCTTAGGTACGGTGTGCCTCAGGGTTCTGTACTGGGGCCAGTCCTTTTTGTGCTGTATGCTAGTCCTTTGTCTGACGTCATCAGTGGTCACGCCATGTCGCATGAGAGCTTTGCTGACGATACTCAGCTTCATCAGTCGGCTCCCATTGCTGAAATTGACTCACTGATTTCTCGGATGCGGGGCTGCATTGCAGACCTGAAGGACTGGATGACAACCAACAAACTACAACTAAACGACGACAAGACGGAACTCACGTTCGTGACAAGACAGCCTAACCATCCTTCTCTGCCTTCAACTGTCACTATCAATGACTGTGCTGTCTCTGTCTCCACCTCTGTCCGTAGTCTAGGGGTCATACTTGACCAATCCCTCTCCTTTGAGAAACAGGTTTCAAATATTTGCAAGATTGCCTATTCAGAACTAAGAAGAATCAGCTCTATACGTCACCTTCTCTCTACAGATGCTACAAAAACTCCCATTTGTGCATTTGTCTTATCTAGAATAGATTACTGCAACTCACTTTTGGCCGGCCTTCCAAAATACCTGATAGAAAGATTACAGCGAATCCAAAATCATGCAGCCCGAGTCGTCTGTAGAGCAGGAAAATATGATCACATTTCGCCTCTACTCCACTCTCTTCACTGGCTATCTGTCTCAAACCGTATCTCGTACAAAATCTCAACTCTCACTTTCTCTGCTCTCTTTGAAAATGGACCTTCTTATCTCTCAGATCTCCTTAAAATCTACACCCCCTCTCGACAACTACGCTCCTGTGCTGACGACCGCCTTCTGCGAATGACTCGCTTCAGGACTACTACTGGTGAAAGATCTTTCTCTTTTCAAGCTCCAGCGACGTGGAACAGACTGCCAGACTCTCTCAGACATTCAGATTCTATCTCTTCTTTCAAGTCTAAACTTAAAACCCATCTATTTTCTCGTAATTAGTCAATGCTGTGGGGAGGGGGGGGGGGAGGGTTACAACCTAACTCATAGCCGTCTGGGCCTTTTCAAATGTAGCGTATGTGTATGTTCTCTATTATATGTATTTGTTGTATGATTGAACGTTATAGGATTAAGTTTTTGTAGTGATATTTGAAAAATAAGTGAATGTCACATTGGTAGGATTAGGATTTGTTAGTTATTGTAGTAATAGTATTTGTAGTTGGGTGTAAGGTGTATTATTGTATATGAGAAGGGTGAATGCAGTATGACTTTGTAAAGCGCTTAGAGAAATTCGTTTGATTAAGCGCTATATAAGAAACCATTATTATTATTATTTTAGTTCAGAGATAAACATCGATGGCCTCAGACCAAAACGTGAATCGACACGATCCAGATCTAGACGATGAAATAGAGGCGCTTATGGGAGACGCTCCCGATGAAAGAAAAAACGCAGGTGTGGGTTCAACGAAACCCAGCCACATTATCCTTTCCGTAGACCATTAGGACATGATGAAACAACAAAATCTGACCATCTTAAAAGAACCGAAAGCATTCCGAAAGGAACAGAAAAAGGGTGCCAAAGTGTTTGCCTCAGGCTCTGTAGATAGAAGAAAAGATCATTTGGATGTTGACGCTTCGGCTGAGCCACCGACCAAGAAGACCAAAATGATAAAGAGCACTGAAAACGATGTGGCTGACGTTGATCCAGAGACACATTTAGAGCCATTGTCAGCACAAGGCGGCTGTGGGAGTCAGAACGAAACTGACACCAAATCTGAACATGAACAGGACACGGAGAACACTGAATGTCTGAATGACATCGAACAGGACTATCAATCGCAAACGATGTTGATCCAGCAGTGCACGATCAATTCGCAAAATTGCTAACAACAATGGCGAAAGGCAAAATGGAAGCTGATAAACTGAAGGCCAAGTTTGAAAAACATAAACGGTACGAAAATTGCGAGACTCTTGTTGTGCCTAGAGTCAATCGCGAAATTTGGAGTGTGATGGATAACAATGCCAGAACAGTTGATTTGAAAACACAGAAAGTGCAGAAAAACATTCTCTCAACCAGCCACCGTGGCGAAGTGGTTAGCGTCGCGGACTCTCGGCTGGAAGGTCGTGGGTTCGAATCCCATCAGAGTCGTGTGGGTTTTTCTGCCCCGACCGGCTCCTACCCAGAGTTGAGTTTGCTACGGACTCAGTTGGGAAGACTGGGACCACACAGTCGAGTTTCATCCACTTAATGGATGCGTCTCTGAGAGTGTTGCTCAAATTTCCTGACCAACACTGCAGGTGCCTGTATCTCTCGGGCCTGGTTGACGCCGGGATATATTATGAAAGGAAGCGTAGAGTACAGCCCTGTCATGTAGTCTCAGACCGAAATGGAAATCCGTAGCATCATCTTAATCATCCTCATTCTCATCGATCAGCATTAAAAAAGTCTCAAATTCTGTGGCCCTTCATGCCCTGCTCTCATGGTGACCTCGATTTCGATGTCCTCTCCACGTCTGTGGCCTTGGTTTGGTTCCGTCGGGGTCACCGGTATCGGCGAGTCCATGGGGGTTGTCGTTGGACGGACGTGGTGGCGCCCTCCAGAGGGAGAGCTCACTCACGACGGCTCCGCGACTAAGCAATTATTGTCGTCAGTAGGGGGCTTAGTAGGTGGTGTCCTGCGTGTGTTAGATCAGAACAGGCGCCACTGAACGCCACCGAAGTGACTCGGCAGCAGTGCAGTGTCTCCTCCGGTGGGTTGCCTCTTGACGACTTGACATTGACTGCTCCCTGTGGATTGCCGGTGCCGGGGCTGTGCCGGGGCCGACCGGGCTGTGGCTGTGGACGGGGTGTCGGAATGAGCGGCGTGGGTGCATTGCCTCTGAGGTGGCGCAGAGGTTGGGACAGCAAAAAAAAAAAAAAAAAAAAAAAAGAAGAAGAAAAACATTCTCACAGCCACCTTGGCCATGATCAAAGTAGGGGATGTGAGTGTAAAAAGCAGTGATGTTGAAATCACCCAACAAAATGTCACAGACGCTATCGGCATTAACCTCAAGACAATCCATGATTTGCCCATGGAACGCCGCACTACAATTTTGAGTGCCCCCAACATAAATTAAACACACACACACACACACAGAGACACACACACACACACACACACGCACACACACACACACACACACACACACACACACACACACACACAAAATTGGCGTCTGAAGACATTGCCATTTGTGATCACCTCTTTGGAAGTGATTTAAAAACGGTGCTTTCCTCCACTGAGTCAAGCTCAAAACTTGGAATCAACATGATTCAGTCCAGCAAGTTGACCTGGGACCCATTCATACATAATTGATATGATAAAGGGCGCCAAAAGTCCTGTCAATGACATGGGATTTTAGTTATTCCAATTGTCTGTAATATAATGGCCCTGTTTTTACTGCTGGGAACACAGACACCAACTTGCTAATGACTTGTGCTAATTCTTAAATGGTGCATACATTTTAGGTCTAGTGCCTGACAAACTGCTTCCACATTTCTGTTTCTTCTGATAGTGCTACCATCATGTTCTCTGAATCAAGTATAAAGCCCACGTAGGCTACTTTCTTGGGCGGCTCTGAAACTGATTTATCACTATGTACTATAAAGCCCAGCTTCTGGAAAAATGTCAACTGTTACATCTACATTCTGTTTACACTCATGTAACTCTGGCCTTGTAAGTAACAATCATCAATGAATGCCAGAAAACAACCTGTGATCTGAGATGGGCTCTAAAGAAATACTGTGGGAATTATGATGGCACTGTTTCTCTGTCTGAAGCAGCAGTTCAGGAGCTAGATTGGTGGATTGCCAATATCAGCTCCAGTGCATATACACTGGAGACTGGAAAGCCTACTAAGGAAATCCCAACTGATGCTTCCATATCTGGTGGTTGGGGAGCTGTTTATAACAGGAATGAGACTGGAGGTAGATGGACTGCTGAAGAAAAAAACAAACAAACACATCAATGCTCTGGAGCTATTAGCGGTAGTAAATGCTCTAAAAAGCTACAGACAAGAAGTGTATGGACAACATGTCAAAATGCTGCGTGACATCATGTGTGTTGTTTCCTATCTAAGAAATAGGGAGGGGGGGGGAGGGCTATTCGCCTAAATGTCATGACATAACACACAGGATGTGGGTCTGGTGCCTACATAAAGGGAATTGACTGACAGTGTCACAGATCCCAGGAAAATTGAATGTTGAAGCAGATAATATTCTCGTAAGTTTCAAGACAGAACTGAACGGAGGTTAAACCCCAAATCTTCAAAAAGTTGCATACCCAGAGGTAGAGTTGTTTGCGACAAGACTAAATTGTCAGATGAAGCCCTTTGTTTCATGAAGACCAGACCCAGAATCTGTAGCAGTTGATGCATTCACAGTCAATTGGAACAGGTGGAAACAAGTATATGCTTTTCCACCTTTCAGTGTGATCCAGAAAACCCTAGCGAAACTGGAGCAGGATCAGGTCAAGGGGATCGTCATTGTACCACACTGCTAACAGCTGTGTGGTATACCCAGATATTACAGTTACTGACGCAAAGACCAGTCCTCCTACCACGAGAGAAGAGAACTCGCTGATTGGTGCACACCGACGCTGTTCACACCCTTGGCAACAGTCTTCAACTGTTGGCGGTCACCTTATCCGGGAAGCGGTCAGAGCCCAAGGAATTCCTGAGGATGTTTGCAATATCATCTGTGCATCATGGCGACCGCCCACAACACAACAGTACTCGACCTACCTCACGAGATGGAATCACTTCTACGCTACACGGGATCTAGATCCCCTTCGTCCAGCTGTGGGATCTCTGTTAGAGTTTCATACTAGTTTATATGATGATGGACTAGGCTACAGTGCGATCAATACCGCCCGGAATGCAGTATCAGCAATCGCTTTAAACACTCTTGGGTCTTACCCGCATGTGGCTACGTTTATGAAAGGATTTTTTTTATAGCTCAGAACACCATTGCCAAAGTACACACATACATGGGATGTAGCAGTCTTATTAGAAAATTTTAGCAAACTGAAATCTAATGTTGGTCTTTCTCTCAAGGAACTCTTAAAGAAGTTGTTGTGCCTTATAGTTGTTTTCTTCAGCTCAAAGGGTACAAACTGCCCATCTGTTAAAGCGTAGCTGTGTTCACTTTAATAGCAATGGGTGTACTATTTCACTAGTCAGCAAATTCAAACATACACGACCAGGGCGCCACCAAAAAGCGTTAGAGTTACCAATTTTCAGAACGACGAGAAAGTGTGTGTGTGGTACAGTGTTTAAAAGAATATGTAGAATGGACAGATGAAGTGAGAGAGTACTGACCAGTTGTTATGCACGCCCGCATGGACCTGCCAGTAAAGATACAGTGTCCAGATGGTTGAAAGAAGTACTAGTAGATGCTATAATCCAGAATTTTGCACCTCATAGCTTAAGAGGAGCTTCCTCCTCAGCAACGTTAACCAGCGGTGTAACTCTGGGTGATATTTTGAAGTCAGCAGGGTGGACCAATGCCTCTACTTTTAACTCTGTGTGATATTCTGAAGTCAGCAGGGTGGACCAATGCCTCTACTTTTCATGTTTTATAATAGATCAGTTGAAGAAAAACCAAAAAAGGAACAATCCAGGCAGACTTCTATTTTAGATATTTCAAAGGCAAATGCTAACCATGGTTTTGTGCTGTAGAAAGGACACATTTGTGCCACAAAGACAATGTATACGAAACCAGTTGATTTCATTCGCATTGCGGTTTATACTTTACAATAGTTATCAAGCATATTCATGACCCAAATGTATTCAGGGTCCAAAAATGCATTTCCTTTTTCTTTGTCTGTGGTTTTCTTGTTCAAAGTGATGCTTATGAGAGAGACAGTGTTCACTCTTTTGTGTTTCTAGTTCAAAGTGGTGCTTATGAGAGATATAGTGTTTACAGACTGTTTTCTCCAAATGATATGGCATATGTGTCCATTGGACTCCTTTTCCAACATAAGGTGTCAGATATTTACTTTGCTGACAGTCTACTTCACTGAATGACATTTCGTATCATTCGTGGACAGGATAACAATACTCAAGGAGAAAACATCTGATTGTTGACAAATATTCACCAGAGCACTGAACGCAGGCAATGCTGATGCTATATCCCCTTTTATCTTGAACATTTGTTTTTGCACATTTATTGTATGCTTTGACAGTTGAACTAGTCATACAGAGATTATTGAGTTCGTTCATAAATAAACCAACATCTTTCACATACTGAATTGAATCTGGTTTTTTAAGTGGATGTAAAATTGTTGACCAGCTTTGAAGTTTCATATATCCTGTAGCTCCGAGAAGCTACGAGAAATGAAATTATATACATAAACGAGTACTTACTATGTAAGTCGAAGTTTGTGTAGAATTCCAAATTCGGAGGTTACAGGGGTGGAAGGATATATGCCCACCACTCCCCTCCCATGTTTTTCCTTAGGAATGATAGCAGAAGCGAAGGCAGCTAAGAAATACTAAGCCAGAATCACTGTATCAGAGGAAGAATTTAATTACCAGGCAAATATCTGTTTGTCACTTTGTTTTCTGGTTCAACACGTTACAGACCAATTAATGTACTCAATAAATGGTCTGGTACTTTAAAGTAAGGCTCTCCCGTGCATGGGCATCTTATATATCCCTCCACTTCTATAACCTCCGATCATGGAATTCTACACAAACTTCGACTTACATGGTAAGTACTCGTGTATGTGTCTAATTTAAAGCAAACTTTCACACAAAGTGTCTTTCCTATGCAGGATTATTGAATGTTATTCATTGTCTTTGGTCTAAAGTTAAACATACGAGAAAAAAGCAGCATACAACCAAGATTTCCTTTTATTTTGATTAAATGAAAGTTAAGACTAAAAATTAGTCTTAAATGTTACAGTCATAACTTTCGATCATTTCAAAATTTTGTCAAGTATGTTACAATAAATGTGACAACTTTGAGTGGACTGCGCTTTTTTGTGTAGGAAAATGAAAGATTCAAAGAAACTAAATTACAATAATTTCATGTGTACCGTATATCATTTGTTTCCTTCATATCACAACATAGTCTTGGAATCTAAAATCTGAATCAGTATCTAAAGGATTCCATTTCTTCCCGTTAACAAAATAGATATGTACTATTTATTAACATTTAAACGAACATTTAAGAGAGACAATATATAAAACGCATGAACATGTGATGTAAACTCGATGCTGCCCATATCACATATGTAACAGATTGAATTTGGAAGTGATTCCTTACTGCTGTGAAGTCGATACAAATTTCGAGGGCACTTTCAGAGCAACACACAACAAAAGGAAAAAAACAAGAAGGTTTCTACTTCTTTTTTAAAGCACGCACGCACGCGCGCGCGAGCGCACACACACACGCACGCACGCACGCACGCACACACACACACACACACACACACACACACACACACACACACACACACACACACACTGGACAAGTACGAATACCTGGAAAAGGGTCGACATGAAACTGTTCTCGCAGAACGTCAAGGAAGGCCCAGTCTTCGCCATTGAAGCGATGTTTGTCTACGGGTTGACTGGCGATGCCATCCAGCTCGGCAGTGTTTGTCAGCGCCTGTCCAACGCCAACGACATAGATTTCGATGCCTTGTGCTCGTGCTTTCCTTGCTTCTTTGATGGTCTCACGCACATCTGGGGACGTGCTACCAGTCATAAGAATGGCAACGTTGGGTATTCCAGGGCGCTCACCCCTGGCTGTTGTGAACACCTCTGTTCTCATGACGTTCAGAGCTCTCCGTGTGTTGAACCTTACCGCCCCTTGGAGCACAATTGTGAGCATGGCCCCAAGCGTGTCTGATGGTGTTTTGTGTGTGTTCAGGTAGCCAACTACATGATCCTCTATGCCAGAGGTAATGAAGCCCATGCGTAATTCTTTCTTATAAAACTGAGCTATCATACGAACGTCAATGAAGACCATGAACATTTGAAGAATTTGTTCCACTGAGATGGCGGAATCCACGAGAAGTACCACATCAGCCCCAGAACGTGCAATGCCTGTTATATTGAAAACAAGCTATGATTAGATTGTGTAAAATTCATTGTAAAAGCATGACAGTTCGGTCCGAATCAGTCAAAATGAGACTGAAATATCTTTTAAAAAAACAAACAAAACATTCCTGATCTTCTTGACACTAAGACTAGAAAAAAAAGGCGTGCAAACCAAACGTAGGAAATAGGATTTTCTTTGGGGGTGTCGGTGGTGATGGCGGTGGTGGGAAAATTACATGCAACAAAGTAAGTAAATTATAGTATTTTGACACTTTTCTCTTCTAACCAAACTATTGACGACAATGATCTTTGTTTTTGTACTCCCAGTTCTTATAGAACAGGGAGTACTTTAGAATGGGAACGAAGAAATGCTGTGTGTGTGTGTGTGTGTGTGTGTGTGTGTGTGTGTGTGTGTGTGTGTGTGTGTGTGTCTGTGTGTCCGTGGTCAAAATGTGTTCCACTCGCTCCAGACAAAACTACTGGACCGATCTTTCTGAAAATTTGTAGGTATGTTCATTATGGGCCACGGATGATGCCCGATGTTTTAGTTTACCGTTATAGCCGTTACTAACGGCTGTAACGGCTTAAGTTTTCTTCTTTATGGAATATCTCAGAAAGTACTTGGCCGATCTTTGTAAAAATGATTTGATTTGATTGATTTAATTTAACGTCTGTTCACAACAATGGTGATATTAGGCTAAAAATAAACCCCCCCAAAAAAATAATAAAACGGGCTGCGTAAGAATTTGTGTGTGCGCGCGCGCGCGCGTGTGTGTGTGTGTGTGTGTGTATGTGTGTGTGTGAGTGTGTGTGTGTGTGTGTGTGTGTGTGTGTGTGTGTGTGTGTGTGCGTGCGTGTGTTTGTGTACTGTGCGTATGCATGACTGTGCGTGTGTGTGTAGAGTGGTCTGTGTGTGTGTGTGTGTGTGTGTGTGTGTGTGTGTGTGTGTGTGTGTGTGTGCGTGTGTGTGTGTTAGTGTGAATATGTACTCATGGGTGAAAGGCTACATATAAACATTAATACAATAACTATAAATGATTTCATGTTTACAATAAATTTGCAAGTATTATGCCGGATAAAACTGATGCAATTTGTATCATTTCTTCGCTGTAGATTATATCATTTAAAGATCCCATTTTTGCTACATCTATCCCAGATATGTTGTACAACAGAGATAGCAATGGGCAATCAAAAAGAATATGTTCAATTGATATTGGATGATCACAAACACATTCTACATTTTTTGAAAATTTAGTCTTCCATGAATTTAATCGAATTTTGTAAATGAGACTAGACAAGGATCTCGAACACGGTAATATTTTTGACTTTGAAGGAAGCTTTTCTGTCATTATACGACTTTCTAACATCGAATTTATTTCATGTTTTTCTAATTTTAGTGTACTATCAGGATATTTTCTAATAGCTCCTTCTTTCGCTGATCTATCAGCCATTTCATTCCCCCAGATACCACAGTGAGATGGAATCCAACAAAATTCTACATTAATACCTTTACATATAATTGAATGTATTAAGTATTTTACGTCAAATATCAAATCTTTTCGAACTTTTGCATTCCAGTTTTGCAGACTGTAAAGAACAGATTTGAGTCAACACAAAGTA
The DNA here is from genome assembly GCA_033310375.1 of Conus canariensis. Classification (NCBI taxonomy): domain Eukaryota; kingdom Metazoa; phylum Mollusca; class Gastropoda; order Neogastropoda; family Conidae; genus Conus; species Conus canariensis. Next base: position 25,295,012 of record CM065736.1, on the reverse strand, counting down.
AAATGCTATAAATCGCAGTATCAATATCAGCTATGAAGGATAAGGCCATAAGAATTGCATATAGTTCTGCAGTAAATACAGAAAAACCTTTTCCTAAACAAAATGACTTTCTTATCTTGAAAGCAGGAATAGCAAATCCAGCCCCTGTGTATGATTCCAAAACTGAACCATCTGTAAAAATCTTTAAATGATTCGGATACTTATTTTCTAGATGTTCTTTTGCTTCAACGGATATAAGATTGATGTTATCCTCTTTTTTTTAGAGTTGTATAATCTGTATCGAATCTAGCAGAAATATGCTCCCATTGAGGAATAATGGGTATTATGGGACTACTTGAAATTGATGTAATATCAATATCACAACTCTTAAAAAGATCATCTGTATAGTTTCTAATAGGTTGAAGATATGAAATGTTTTGCGCTCTTTTCGGGAAATCCTGTCTTGAGTCAAGAAAAATGTCATTTGTCACTGAATTAGAAACTGAAAGACATCTAGTCACATACTTTGCGGTGGCCAACTTCCGTTGGTCCTCAAGAGTTAACAGATTAGCTGCTCTGTATGTTTTGAGCAGGTACATTCATTATGGGTCACGGATGATGCCCGATGTTTTAGTTTACCCCGTTATAGCCGTTACTAACGGCTGTAACGGCCTGTAACGGTTTTTCTTCTTTATGGAATATCTCAGAAAGTACGTGGCCGATCTTTCTGAAAATTTGTAGGTATGTTCATTATGGGTCACGAATAATGCCTGATGTTTTAGTTAACCGTTATACTGTTACTAACGGCTGTAACGGCCTGTAGCGGTTTTTCTTCTTTATGGAATATCTCAGAAAGTACTTGGCCGACCTTTATGAAAATTAGCAGGTATGTTCATTATGGGTCACAGATGATGCCCGATGTTTTAGTTTACCCCGTTATAACTGGTTACTAACGGCTGTAACGGCCTGTAACAGTTTTTCTTCTTTATGGAATATCTCAGAAAGTACGTGGCCGATCTTTCTGAAAATGTGTAGGTATGTTCATTATGGGCCACGGATGATGCCCGATGTTTTCAGTTTACCGTTATAGCCGTTACTAACGGCTGTAACGGCCTGTAACGGTTTTTCTTCTTTATGGCATATCTCAGAAAGTACCTGGCCGATCTTTGTGAAATTAGCAGGTATGTTCATTATGGGTCACGGATGATGCCTGATGTTTTAGTTTACCCCGTTATAGCCGTTACTAACGGCTGTAACGGCCTGTAACGGTTTTTCTTCTTTATGGAATATCTCAGAAAGTACTTGGCCCATCTTTCTGAAAATTTGTAGGTATGTTCACTATGGGTCATGGATGATGCCCGATATTTCATTTGACCAGAATAGCCGTTACTATCGGTTATAACGGCCCAAAACGGTTTTTCTTCTTTATGGAATATCTAAGAAAGTACTTGGCCGATTTATAAGCGGTTTGGATGATCTTGTGACAAATCGGAGCCTCTTTCCATATGTAAGTGATGTTATGCTAAAAATCGATTAAACAAGTTAAGAACCGTTATTTTGCCGTTATTTCTTATATATTGGGGGATTTTAATGAAATTTGGTATACTGAAAGGTTATCACACGCAAATGGCACTGCTATATAGTGTTTCACAATTCGACCGTTAAAAACCGTTATTCTTGACATATTGTCCGATTTGGATGAAGTTCGGTATGTACATAGGCTTTAGCTCAGTGATGACTAAAATACCAGTTTCAAAAGTGTACATCGGTTATATAACCGTTAAAACCGTTATTTTGCCGTTATTTTTTTACATATTGGTGGATTTTAATGAAATTTAGTATACAGAAAGGTTGTCAAACACAAATGGCACTTCCATATAGTGTTTCAAAATGTGACCGTTAAAAACCGTTATTCTTGATATATTGTCCGATCTGTATGAAATTTGGTAGGCTTTAGCCCAGTGAGGACTAAAATACCAGTTTCAAAAGTGCACATCGGTTAAATAACCGTAAAAACCGTTATTTTGCCGTTATTTATCTCAGAAAGTACTTGGCCGATTTATAAGCGATCTGGAAAACTGGGAGTACGTCTATATGCTGTGCATCTTGTATATTCACTATATTGGTATGGACAAGTTACCATTCATTGTTTTGAGAAATGACATTCTACTACAATGTAACAAGACGAAAAAAAAATCATATTTTCTTTCTTTCTGCATAGGCAGGCTAATACTCCTGCGGACACTCCCTGTCATAGACAGGCAAGGATTAAACGTATCTACCCAACAAAGGGAGTGGAATTTTGTGTGTATGACCGTTTTTTATCCCCTCCATTAATGTAGCCATACCTCAACTTCGGGAAAGAAACATAACATATAAAATGGAACATCTTGAGTTTTTCAATACTCTACCGAAAATGCGCATCTGTTTCCAAGCTGTGTATCAACATTCCAAAATGAAAAAGCGCCCTGCAATGAAAATGCTTATTAAGTAGAAAGATGTCAGAGAAAGAGAAAAAAAAAAACACTCTTGAAGCTTTGGTCCCCAAATGAAGCATACATAATGATGTGGATCTATAACATTTACAAAATATTTATGCAGTTGTTTTAAGAAAGAAGAATTCTATTTATCTGATCAATTAAACAGCAACACAGATTAAATGAAAAAGCAGCATAGATTAATCTGGCAGTAAGGAAGTCGTATCTGAACAAGTGTTTTACATACACACAAAAACTCCGAACCCACCCCCACCCATCTATAAACACACACACACACACACACACACACACACACACACACACACACATACACACACACACACACACATGCATGCGCGCGCGAACACACACACACACGCGCGCGCGCGCGCGCGCGCAGTGCGAGCGCGCGCGGGTGCGAGCGCGCGCGGGTGCGAGCGCGCGCGGGTGCGAGCGCGCGCGCGGGCACACACACACACACACACACACACACACACACACACACACTTCAACAATAGCGATTTTAGTTTAAAAAACTGAGCTCGTGACAACGTATTTTTTGTGAAAGATACTATTCATAACAGTACATAAACAGAATACTCCAGCAATAATACCACACACACACACACACACACACACCACACACACACACACACACACGCGCGCGCGCGCGCGCGCGCACGTGCGCGCACTATTCACTACACTCACTACGTATACCCGCGCACGCACGTGTGTGTGTGTGTGTGTGTGTGTGTGTGTGTGTGTGTGTGTGTGTGTGTGTGTGTGTGTGCGCGCCCGCTCACACACACACACACACAGACACACACACACACACACACACACATACACATACACACACGCGCGCGCGCGCGCGCGCGCGCACACGCGTGCGCGGGTGTATAGTGAGCATATATGTCATAAGAGCGCACCCGCGTGCGCACACATACCAACACACACACAGCGCGCGCGCGCACACGCATACAAACACACACACGTGCGCGCACTATTTACTATTGTCATGACATATACCATATGTACGCATGAGCAAGCTTTCTGATACAATCAACAACTATTCTCTCTGGTCCATCTCGTTCACAGGGCAATATTCATATCAATGGAAAAGGAATCCAGTATAAGGATGGATGAAGATAGTAAAACCACTGTACTTCAGCATATGTTTAAACCAAAACACATATGCATCGTAAGTTTACTAACATTCACACTTACATATTCAAATCTCTTGTGGTATTTAAGAAATAATGTCAAAGCATCTTACACTTACATAATACACACACTTACATGTTCATGTCTGTTTTAGTATTTAATAAGTAGTCTATATAATGAGTGCACCACAATCAAATAAAAGAACAATTACGCACACTTTTCTCTCTTCTTTTTTCAAAGTATTTTGTTTTCTGTTACTCCAGACTTAGCAAATTCGCTGAAGCCTATACCGGAACATACCTTTTTGCCACGTGCTTATATACTAACACATAAGATGGTTAGTCTGCCCTGTTTGGCTTAAGAGATCCTTTAACACACACAGTCTGTATGCCGCTGGACACAATGATGGACAGGGTGTCTAACTTTTGTCGGAAGACAGTGAACACACCAATGATTACCACATCTATACACCCATATCCTACAGAGAGAACAAGTAATTGCCACATCTATACACCCATATCCCTACAGAGAGAGAACAAGTAATTGCCACATCTATACACCCATATCCCTACAGAGAGAACAAGTAATTGCCACATCTATACACCCATATCCCTACAGAGAGAACAAGTAATTGCCACATCTATACACCATATCCCTACAGAGAGAACAAGTAATTGCCACATCTATACACCCATATCCCTACAGAGAGAACAAGTAATTGCCACATCTATACACCCATATCCTACAGAGAGAACAAGTAATTGCCACATCTATACACCCATATCCCTACAGAGAGAACAAGTAATTGCCACATCTATACACCCATATCCCTACAGAGAGAACAAGTAATTGCCACATCTATACACCCATATCCCTACAGAGAGAACAAGTAATTGCCACATCTATACACCCATATCCCTACAGAGAGAACAAGTAATTGCCACATCTATACACCCATATCCCTACAGAGAGAACAAGTAATTGCCACATCTATACACCCATATCCCTACAGAGAGAACAAGTAATTGCCACATCTATACACCCATATCCCTACAGAGAGAACAAGTAATTGCCACATCTATACACCCATATCCCTACAGAGAGAACAAGTAATTGAGAGAGTGGGGAGGCAGGGAACAGGAAGAACGATCTCTCTCTCTCTCTCTCTCTCTCTCTCTCTCTCTCTCTCTCTCTCTCTCTCTCTCTCTCTCTCCTGGGATGACAGCCTGGGCTCAAGACTCACGCCCCAGACGGAATCAACGTGACCAGCACCTCACCAGTGACATGAAATATATCAGAACTGTGTTTGGAAAAAGGACAAGTTTGTCATGGTTTCCATGTCAGACGAACATGTACCGAGTCTCATCATGAACGATCGAATCGTATTGCTAAGGATGCTGTACTGCTGCTTTAAAGCAATAAATTATAAGGACGCGCACTCGAGTAATTGTAACTTTTTGCACGATGGGATTTTACGCTACGATGTGTTCGTTTGTTCGTTTTTGCCGGCTATCCAGCCTAAAAGACATTAGAAGTGAGGCTAATTTATCATTCAGCAACACAGTAGTCCTTTACTTAACGTCCAGCTGTTGTTGATATGTATATGTCTTTCTTCCTGCTCTTGGCTCTGTGAGTCACTATTTCCTCAATGTTGAATCGAAAAGCGCAGACCACCAAAACTCAATAAGCATATTCGGTTTATTTATAAACCTTTATCAAGCATTAAAAAAAAAACCATGCTAACAGCACAGCATTTTTAGCATGAAACTGATCATTTCTCACTTTTACTTTACTTGAATTCTCACTCACTGCTTTAAAATCTTGTATGCTTAATCCCTGTACATATCAGAGTTAAAAGAAGAAATGGTAAGAATGAACATTGTGTGAAATAAGAACCTAGGGTAGTCAGTCAAGACCTTAAAAAGAACAGCCGGAAATGAGGTCAAGCTCACACTGGTGCGACTAAAGGTACCCGTTAGTGTCCTCTTCTTCTCCTTCATTATTTTCAAATGCATCTTTCGCTTTCAATCGAGTGATGGACATATACATTTCATGATTTTAACGTATGAATGGCACTGCTGTGTACATTCCCATTACATTTGACTGGAACATCAATTGTTTTAACTCTCACTTCATTCATTATCCTTTCTCACCATTCACTCCCAAACCCACCACTTCATCCCTCTACGTCCCTATTTTCCACAATGTTGACAGACACACGACCCTTTCAAGAGAGGTGGTGCAAATTAAGACCTGTGGCAGTGTTTCTGTCTCACAGTCTGTACACTCGAATGTCTATGTTGGATGTTAAAACGTAATTCTATACTTTTAGACAGATTTGTCCACGTTACAATTTGGAAAGGAGAAAGTTTTTTTTGGTCTCTATATCAAGAGGAATGGAAGAGTCACCCAGAGATCATCTGCAAGAGTGGCATGAGACCAGACATAGTAGTCCACTCTAAGTCAACCAAGCAGCTGATCATGATCGAGCTCACGGTGCCATATGAGAACAGAATGGAGGCAGCTCAAATCTACAAAACTGAAAAGTATGCTGATCTGGCAAACAGCCTGAGGAGAGAAGGCTATCAGGTCAAAGTCCTCACTGCAGAAATTGGAGCTAGGGGGTTTGTAGGAACGTCTGCATACAGCCTCATGAAACAGCTCTCAGTTGCAGGGAAGGAAAAAACCAGAGCCCTGAAAGCAATGGCAGAAGCGGCAGAGAGGTGTTCAAGCTGGATCTGGTCAAGGAGGAACAAAAGTGAACTTCATAAGGCTTAATTTCCCTACAAATATCAGGTGTCCCTGTGGCTCAGTGGTTAAAGCGCGAGTCATTAAGTGGAAAATGAGCATGTCCAGAGGGTCATGGGTTCGAATCCCAGCCATGGCTCGTCCCAAGATGGGGAAAAAAAGGGGCAGCAGAGGGACATCCGGAGTCATGAACCGGGTGTGGCCCAACCCCCCTAGAGTGTCAGGAGATAAGGGCCGAAACACTTGCTTGAAGGGGGCTTCTCTTCTGAGGACTCTCTGCTGCCACGCTCTCCACGAGTTTCTTTCTACTGATGCATGGGTAAACCATTGACTTCCGGGAATAGGCCGGAGGACGTCCGGGAAAGACCGGAGGACACTGGGAAAGACCAGAACCAAGGGCTCTGTGTGCTGGCTCCCCACTTTGCCTTAAGCATGTGGCTACTAAGAATAAAAGGAAAAGATGCTCCCAGGATTCACCGAAAGGGGGAGAGAATGATGAATCCATCGGTGCTCAACCAATCATGACTGCAAATCCCAAACGGACTATGAACATGGACCAAATGGAATATCCATGTGTCTGTGGAAAGCGATTCGCTACCACCCGTGGCATGAAGATCCACAGAACAAAGATGGGATGTGTGAAGACTCATCTGAATGAGCAGCAGCGCACTGCATCAGCAGATAAGACGTCGGAAGACCAAGGCCAGGATTTAAACCACAGTGCCAAGGACATCCACGCTGTTGGTTCGGATGAGGAATTTGCACAGGCCCTCGATGCCAGGCGCCTGAAACTCAACCTGCCACGAGCAAACGAAACTGAAGATTGGGAGAAACTGGATGCAAAAATCGTCCAAAGACTCGATGCACTGATAGGGAAAAGCACCCTGGAACACAAACTAGCCACATATGGGGACATTGTGTATGCCACATGTAGAGACGCCTATGGAGCAAAACTACCCAAAGAGAAAACACCTCCAAAGAAATCCAGACGCCAAGAAAAGATGGACAAGATCAGGGTCCAAAAGAAAAACCTCAAGATGCAAATGAAGACCGCACTGCCAGCTGAAAAACAAGGCTTGGAAAAACTGTGGAAAGACCTGAAAGAAAAACACAGCGCCCTCAGCAAAGCGGAATCTGCGAGGAAGAGGAAGAGCAAAAAGAAGAAGACACAAGAGCGCTTCTTCAGAGACCCCTTCCAGTTTGCCAGAACACTGTTTGAGCAGCCAAAATCTGGGACCCTATGTGTGGACAAAGGAGTTCTTGAGCAGCATCTGAGGAAAACATACTCTGACCCACAGAGAAAAGCACCACTCGACATTCAAGGTCTGGTGTGGCCAACCAACCCTGAGGAACAGTTCAATGGCAAGCCTCCAACGTTGGCGGAAATCAAGAAGGTGGTCGACAAAGCCAGAGCCAAATCATCACCAGGGCCAAACGGAATACCTTACCAGCTTTACAAGAAATGTCCCAAGGTGCTGGAGTGGCTCCACAGGCTGCTGCGATCGGCTTGGAGAAACCAGAAGATCAGCGGCCAGTGGATGACGGCAGATGGTGTGTACATCCCCAAAGAGCAAAACTCAAGTGACATCAGCCAGTTCAGGCCAATATCACTGCTGAACGTCGAAGGGAAAATCTTCTTCTCTGTCATGGCAGCAAGGCTGACCAAGTACCTGATGGAAAACAAGTACTTGGATGTGTCAGTCCAGAAAGGTGGCATCCCAGGCGTGGCTGGCTGTGTAGAACACGCCACAATGATCTGGGACGCAATCCAAAAAGCAAAAACAGAAAAGAGAGACCTGGACGTAGTGTGGCTTGATCTGGCAAACGCATATGGATCTGTGCCCCATGAGATGATACAGTTGGCTCTTGAGATGTACCATGTGCCAAAGAACATCCGCGACATGCTCAAGAAGTACTTCAATGGCTTCTCAATGCGGTTCTCTACCAAGGAGTACACAACAGACTGGATCAACTTGGAAGTGGGTATTGCAATGGGCTGTGCAATTTCCCCAATACTGTTCGTGCTGGCAATGGAACTCATCTTGAAAGCAGCAACAACGCGAGACAAACAGACCTTGGCGATGGATACAAGATGCCTCCTCTCAAGGCCTTCATGGATGACACTACAGTGATTTCATCCAGAGAAGACGAGACACGTCATGTGCTGGAAAGGCTGGACGACATAGTTGCCTCATCCAGAATGAAGTTCAAGCCAAAGAAATCACGGAGTCTCTCACTGAGGAAAGGAAAAGTGGCCGGATCTGTGGTCTTCAGTGTTGCCAACCAGGCCATTCCAACAGTCACAGAAGAACCAGTCAAGAGCCTTGGAAGATGGTATGATGATACGCTGAAAGACACACAAAGAGCAAAAGAAACCAAGCAGATGGCGGAGGAAGGCTTGGAGACCATTGACCAGTGTGGGCTCCCTGGCAAATACAAGGTCTGGTGTCTGCAGTTCATGCTGATACCAAAGCTCCTATGGCCTCTGATGATATACGACATCTGCACCAGCATAGTGGAGGCAATGGAAGCCAAAATCAACAAGTTCACAAGGAAGTGGCTTGGTGTCCCACCCTGTCTGACTGACATAGCGCTGTACTGTCGCCAAGCAAAGCTGAAACTACCACTGAAATCCATCCTGGAGGAATACAAAGCAGGGAAGATCAGACTTCAAAGCATGCTGGAGGACTCAGGAGACAAGGTGGTAGAAGCAATCAAGCCCCAGCTGAAGACAGGCAGAAAATGGAAAGTTCAAGAGGCGATGGATTCTGCAAAAGAAAGTCTCAAGATCAGAGAAATAACAGGACACACACAGACCAACAGACAAGGACTGGGGGTGACCAAAACTGAATGGTGGTCAAAGACCAAAGGAAAAGCCAAAAGAGACATGATGATTCAGGAGATGAGAAAAGAAGAAGACCAAAAAAGACTCCAAAAAGCAGTCCAGCAGAGCCAGCAAGGGCAATGGACAACGTGGGAGAATGCACTCCAAAGAAGTCTCACTTGGAATGACATTTGGCACATGGCCCCTCTCAGGATCAGCTTCATTCTCAGATCTGCATATGACCTTCTGCCCTCAAATGCAAACCTGGTGAAGTGGGGGAAAACAGACGATCCTGCATGCCCCCTCTGCCATGAAAAACAAACAGTGGAGCATGTCCTAAGCTCATGTAAAGTAGCCCTGGCTCAAGGAAGGTACACATGGAGGCACAACTGAGTGCTCAAAGAGATTGTACAAGTAGTCTGGGCTAGTACCAACACCACAAAAGGGAAAATCAGGACTCCAAAAGCACCCGCAACATTCTTCACGGCAGGAGGCAGCAAATCATGGCCAAGAACAACAGTGCCACTCGAAACATGCAGGCAGAGTCTGCTGGACGGGGCAGATGACTGGGAGTGCACTGCAGACCTCCCAGAATGGAAGAGTCACCCAGAGATCATCTGCAAGAGTGGCATGAGACCAGACATAGTAGTCCACTCTAAGTCAACCAAGCAGCTGATCATGATCGAGCTCACGGTGCCATATGAGAACAGAATGGAGGCAGCTCAAATCTACAAAACTGAAAAGTATGCTGATCTGGCAAACAGCCTGAGGAGAGAAGGCTATCAGGTCAAAGTCCTCACTGCAGAAATTGGAGCTAGGGGGTTTGTAGGAACGTCTGCATACAGCCTCATGAAACAGCTCTCAGTTGCAGGGAAGGAAAAAATCAGAGCCCTGAAAGCAATGGCAGAAGCGGCAGAGAGGTGTTCAAGCTGGATCTGGTCAAGGAGGAACAAAAGTGAACTTCATAAGGCTTAATTTTCCTACAAATATCAGGTGTCCCTGTGGCTCAGTGGTTAAAGCGCGAGTCATTAAGTGGAAAATGAGCATGTCCAGAGGGTCATGGGTTCGAATCCCAGCCATGGCTCGTCCCAAGATGGGGAAAAAAAGGGGCAGCAGAGGGACATCCGGAGTCATGAACCGGGTGTGGCCCAACCCCCCTAGAGTGTCAGGAGATAAGGGCCGAAACACTTGCTTGAAGGGGGCTTCTCTTCTGAGGACTCTCTGCTGCCACGCTCTCCACGAGTTTCTTTCTACAGAGGAAATAATTCGCAGACGCTGTATGATATGAAAACTGTCGGATATCTTGCCTTTTCGTTCTTTATTTCTTTTTCTCCTACTTTCTTTCCCTTTTCCGTTCTTTCTTTCGTTCTTTCTTTTCTTCTCTTTCTTTTTTTTCCAGGGGGAAAGTGAGTTGGAGTGTGGGGTGTCCGTGAATGAGCTGTGCTGACCAGCGTGAGACGGGAATTCTGTATGTTATGAAATTGCCGACGTTGTGAGTGCTCGATATTGTAATCTGGTGTTGGGATACCCTTGAGGTCACCCTTTGTCCCCCCCCCCCATCCCCCTTTCTCATCCCCCCTCCCCGTTTGAAAGAGGCAGGGTGGGGGTAGGGAGTGACTTGTATAAAATCTTTTAATGAAATTGTCGGGATTTCTCCTCCCCTCTCCCATTTCGTTGTTGTTGTTTTCAGTTGGATACATAAGAAGTAATCTTTTATGATCACTCTGAAGTTTTTTTGTTTTTTTTTTCACGTTTTTGAGAATGGTGGCTAAGATAGTCTAATATAGTTCTGCTCTAAGGTTTCAGAGTCCTTTCTGTGCCGTCTATTTCTTCATTTCTTCCTGTCCATGGCTTTTTATTCCTTCCTGACCCGAAATGCTATCGGAGCTATCCTGGAATTTGATGTGTCTTTTCTTGTCTTGTACAGCTGACTTAAATCAAAATATACAGGACTAGACACGTAGGACCCATTGAGCCCTCATTACATTCTGAACAATTCTCTGTTATCTACCTCTCCCCTCCCTGCCCTGCCCTCCCTGCCCCATTTACTGTTTACTTGTTTCTGCTCTCTCTCTCTCTCTCTCTCTCTCTCTCTCTCTCTCTCTCTCTCTCTCTCTCTCTCTCTCTCTGTGGTCCCGCCAACTCTCTCTTTCTTTCTTCCCTTTCATTTATTTTAGCTTCAAAGTGAGATGACTGCAGGCGGAAATTAAATCATATTGTTATAGTGCGCTCCGTCGTTCAACATGGACAAACGAATTACAAAACAATATACGACGCGTTTCGACCTCTTAAGCCTTCTTCAGGCAAGATAAACAACATTCACGAAGACAAGTGATTGCTCTTTCTTCGTTTTAATTGTCCTAAAGGCGGAAAATCAGGAGGAAAAGGAGGAGAAGAAGGAAAAGTTTTGGGGAAGAAATGAAAACGTCCTCCAAGCAAAATATTGAGAGAAACGGATGATAAATTGACAACAAGGTATTGCGTACAGCAAGAAGCTTCAAAACAGCATTAAATTTTAATAACATATAATTTTCAGAACCAAGCTGTTTGAGTTTTTTCTTCTTTTATGAATAAATTCAACATTATACTTTCGAACTGGCACTGGAACATCGTTAAGGTCGTATTAAAAGAATCAAAGCCAAGAGAGCTTTACAGGAAAATCCATCATGACATATGTTATATGAACATCATAGTCAATAAGATTGGCGCTACACATAGAGCAGATACACTTTCTGCTTAGATTAGATCGATTACTTAGAACACTGTTTCGTAGGTTGCTAAAAGATGAAGGCATTTTGAAGATTTGTTAATGTAGAAATAAATTCAATCTGAATTGAAACTGAATGTTTCAGATATTCGATTAGCCTTCAAAAGAAAGAATAATAAGCAGGACACGAAGTATACTATCCATCTAATCGTCGTCTCCAAATGTGCGTGGATGAATTTAGAGATAGGACCCATTAAATCAGCCGTGCATTTGTAAAAGTAACCATAAATCAGAACTAATGCAAAATAATGAACATGCCGGGATATACTAAACAAAGTCCTACACGATGTTGCCAGTCGGGTGTCGTGTAATCTTGTATTTCTATTTATTGCCCCATTTTCGAAACCATCCACTTCTTAATTTTTACCCATACAATCCTTATTCACTTTGCACCTTATCGATAATGACATTTTTTCTTAGATTATCGATACTTACTCTGTCTGTCTGTCTGTCTGTCCGTCTCTCTCTCTCTCTCTCTCTCTCTTCTCTCTCTCTCTCTCTCTCTCTCTCTCTCTCTCTCACGGACAGATTGGAAGAATAGGTTCTGCCTAAAATCTCAATCCTTGATCAATTAAAAAATTTTCTGATTCTCTCTCTCTCTCTCTCTCTCTCTCTCTCTCTCTCTCTCTCTCTCTCTCAGATACACACACAGTAACACATACGCGCGTGCGCGTGCTCTCTCACAAATAAAAAAAAACACAAACTCTCTCTCATTTCCCTGTCTGTCTCTCTGTCTGTCTGTCTGTCTCTGTCACACACACCACACACACACACACACACACACACACACACACACACACACACATACACACACACACGCTCAAACGCATATACATTTTGCAGACACAAAACATCTAAATCAATGATTTAGTAGCCGTCATTCGTTGCATATGAGTGTGAGTGTGAGGTGTGTGTGTGGTGTGTGTGTGTGTGTGTGTGTGTGTGTATGTGTGTGTGTGTGTGTGTGTGGTGTGTGTGTGTGTGTTAGAAACAGTGAACATAACAGAATGAAAGTATCAGCACACCAAACATTATTAGCACATAAATAGATCCAGATTTTTTTTCAAATGCGATTATGTGTAAATAAGTATGCAAATGTCCCTCAGCAAGAGAACATACAGGCTTTGCGTGGTGACTGACAGCAGAAGAAAGAAACAAGAGTTAGAGAAAATCGGATGGAGGCCTAACCCCATCCAATCCCAATCCGATCAGTTAACCCCCCTCCCCCTCCCTCCCCTAAAAGAGGATAATATATATATATATATATATATATATATATATAATGATAGTAATAATAATAATAATGATGAGAAGAAGAAGAAGAAATGTATAGCAGACAACCAGACAACAGACTTGCCTTCTCTTGGGCACACCACCTGAAGACGATTCTGCAAACACTCAGGCACAGCTCGGAAAGCCAGCGACAGTGTCATCTGCCTGGAAGAGTGTTTGAACTTGTCCACCAGACCCTTCACAACCAGCACAACATCACGTTCAGATGACTGAAGCACAGTTCCCTTCGCTAATGCCCGTGACGTCAGGAATCCCTCATCCTGAAACCCAACTTCAACGTCGTGATCAGATCCCATCCAGCTTTGAATCCTTTCTGCCTGAACCTCATAGAAAGTGTGCGGAGGGCCGAGTAGGCGTACACAGAGACTGGACCCTGACTCTGTTTGGTTGCTTCCCTGGAACAGTTCGTCTTGAGAGCTGAAAGTAATCAGTCCTTCTAGAGCATACGCCGGGTCCAGGGTCACTCCTGCACTGTCTGAATGACACTCCGTCGCCATGTCTACAGTTGTCAGCATGAGATAATCAAACATTGAGAGGTTCACCGGAATGGAATACAACTGACTGAGCGAGGATAAGGAGCACTCTACTCTTTCTGAATGAAGGTCAGATGTGACAAAAGTGTTAGCACACGTACTGCTTGCATCACTGTGTCCACTGCAGAGCATTTGTATCAATAGATACAGGATGACCAGAAGTAAGAAGTGTCTCTTGTATTTCCCCATGATCGAGAACTCTGTTAGCACTGGCAAAAAAAAAAAAAAAATCAAATGATGGCCGTTCTTTGACTAAGAGGATTTCTTGGGTACCTTTGGACAAAACATCCACGAGTGGGAAGCTTTCTAGGTTGTTGTTTCTGAACAGTCAGTGTCGCAGCTGTGTGAAAGACGACTGGTTCTGCAGGCAGTCTTGGTCACGCTGAGTCACACACTCCACCAAACACCACGCGCGGTGACCGCCCTCAGGCTGTCTGAGGTGTCCGTTGTGTGTGACGCAGCCAACCGTGATCACTGTGCGAGTGACAGCTTCGATCTTATGCGTCTGTGTGCATGCCCTCTTTGTCTCTGTCCCTGTCTCTCTCTCTCTCTCTCTCTCTCTCTGTGCACGAAGCGCTAATGAAAAAAATGTACTATACACAAACCATACGAGCATTAATCTTCATATAATTACGCATTAAATGTATTTGAAAAGTACTATAATTAGTGCATATTTATCAAATAGTCAGCAGATCCATTCCTTTATCAACCTCTCAGTCAATAACGAGAAAGAAGAAAACCTTGCCCTGATCCAGGTACTGAAATAGACATGAATCAGGGGACTGAACAATTCAAAAGAGTAGCTGAAGAAGCAAAAGAAACTTAACGGCAACAATTCTGTGTACTACTTTAAGATGACACAACACTCACTCAGTTCTGACAGTTTTATCATTGCGTGGAAAGAAAACAGTACAGACGACAGCCCAAACATCTTAAGTGGCGATGGGACCATAAAAACTCAAGACAAATGTGGAGAAAGGGTCAGCTCTACTTAAACATTTCACAGAACAGAGTGATCAAATAAATCTGGAGGAAAAGAACTATTTCACAAATTTAAATCGACGCCTAGCTCAGTTTGGTGCTGATGGAATTACACAACCTGACCTGAATGACGCAATAGCTAGATGCACTAAGGATAGTGCTCCAGTCCAGACAAACGGTATCCAGATATCTAAGAGCTCTCAGGAGAGGACAGAGCCCATCTCGTCAGTCTCTACAAGGATATTTTGATGAAGGATATGTCCCAGAAGACTGGACACACAGTTACCTAAAATCTTTACCGAAAAGAGATGTTGTTATATACACCGATGGTTCCGCCACCATAGGCAAGTCAGACACGTACACACACACACACACACACACACACACACACGCACGCACCCACACATACAATGATAATGATGGCACACCCAGTGTTAGGTAGGTACCGACGGTCTGAGCGGCGCATTGGGCTAATGGGTTGGTCAGATATCTACCAGCCACAAGACTCCCTTCTTAAATTCTCTCATCCTAATCGTTCATTCGTTTATCCATCAGCTTTTAATCATACGCAGTGTGGTCTTGATACTTGGCAAATATGGCGTAGCATTTCTGGACCAGTCAGCACACATGAAGTGATTACCTTCTTGATCAGACTGAAGCTGAGGCTTAAACAGACGATGACGACCAGGATGCTGTTAGTGATGATGGCGATTTTGTGTTTTTTTGTGATTGATATTATTACTATTATCATCATTCAATAATTAAAAGATAGATATAACACCCATTGTTAGTCGGGGCCCCTCAACACCTCCGCTCCCCCCCCCCCCCTACTCCCACCTCATGATTTCTAAGCCTTGACTCATCATCCGCCATACCCTCCTCCCCACCGCCCTTTGCTTCTCTTCCACCCCCCCCCCCCCCCCCCCAAAGCCCTCCTTTACTGCACAACCTCTGTCTGGTAGTGATAATCTTTGCTCTCCTTACTTACAGCATTGAGTCAAGATTCCTCCTTGTCCTGATTCATTTGTGTCTATAAGTGATACTCACTCTGTGTGTGTGTGTGTATATATATATATATATTCAATTATAAACAAAGCTTGCTCTTATGTCTTAGATTGAGAAATAGGGGGAGATAAGCATTCATATCTGCAGTGGTAGATAATTCTGCCTGACTAACAGTATGTGCTCGAGTGGGTGAATGGGGAAAAACAAAATAAGTGCTTCTCAAAATGAGCCTTCAGCAAGCTTGTAGTCTCCAAGGAGGAGACAATCTCCAATAGGGAGGAAACTCACTAACATATAACTCCTGGTCAGATACCGATATTTCGAAACCTGATTGTTTCTCCTCAGTGACCACGGAAAGTGGTAATTTGACTCCTCTGCCTTTTCGGTTTTAAGAAGAATGCTATCCCAGAAAAGGCTGGTGTGCAATACTGTAGTATGTTTGTTGAGTTTTCAAAAAACCAGCCAAAGGTGCCACCTAAGAAGCAAAAGGAAATCATGAAGGAACAAAACAAGCTACATTTTCTTGTGAAAAGTAGAAAATATAAAAAGATAACCTCTTAAGACACAAGTGCTGAGGGCCAGTTCTTGGAATGAATCCGCAAGGGACTAAATTAGAATAAACTAATAGATTCCAAGGATAAGTACTGCACCATTCCAGCAACTTACAGAGCAGCTTGGTGTTGCAATGACTGCAAGAAATATTCAATTATAAACAAAGCTTGCTCTTCTGTCTTAGATTGAAGAAATAGGGGGAGATAAGCATTCATATCTGCAGTGGTAGATAATTCTCCCTATCTAACAGTATGTGCTTGAGTGGGTGAATGGGGAAAAACAAAATAAATGCTTCTCAAAATGAGCCTTCAGCAAGCACTTGTGGAAACGTAGACACACACCGAGTTCAGCCAGCTACAAACCACATGGTAAATTGTAGACGATAAAATGTCGGAATCGATCATGAATCTTCAAATATCAACATTGTTATTTGTTTTGATCAAACATCAGTCAAGTAACAAACATAACAAAACACCACATGGATTACTATAGTAATGCTAAGCAAAAAATTGAAAGCAAAGACATGAACTGAACATCCTGTGCAGAAAGACCTGTCAACAGTAAAGAGACAACAAACGCCTGTTCGTTTTCGACTGTTTCTTGGTATATTTGAAATGGTTAGTAAACCAAAATATGTTTGTAATCATGTAAAACGCCCATAAATTGAACATCTATGGGCCTAAGAGATTCTAAACGACTGGTGGGATACTTACCATCCAGGCTGGATTGAGTGAAACACAGACTTCTTGCATTTATTCTCAATGACTCACGTGATAACATGCTGATTCCGAATATAATTGTGGGTTTCCCTGCTTTTATGTTAACAAGAGATATTTCAGATAGGTATCACAGGACAGCATGACCCTATCATTACGTCTGTTGAATTAATTTTTCAGATTAATTAGCTGCAGCGAAACACGTCTCTAGGATCTCGTTGATAGATCTCTGGTCAACGGTAAATTGAAAAGCCTGAAGATTGATTCTGAAGAGCTTATGCTGACTGCTCCCTTTCCTTCATTAGGACTTGATGTTTTACTATCAAAATAGAAGATAATACCCTTTTGATAAATGCTAATATCAACGGTCACGCTGACAATAACAATTAATGCTATATCATATTCATAATTGACATGATGATAAAAATGAAGATACTGAGGAGAGACACTGACAAAGTGATGTACAATAAAACCAAAAATGGTGATGATGGAGATGTTGATAACACATACTGACGGTATGATGAACACAGCATGGAAGTAATAGACAACGTGAAAAAGGGCAGAAACGCCCATCAATTAGCCAGCCATAAATTATTAACAGACAAAACGATCGCTGAGCTGGAGCATGAGAGACCAAAGGTTGTGGCCATCAAACATTCGGATAAAGCCGGAGGTATGCGTTGGCAATCAGGAACAAAACAAAGCAAAAACAAAAAAACAACAACAACAAAAAAGAAGACCACAACGGAGGAATAACCTTTTCTTGACGTCGTTTTGATTCCCATCAATATATACCAGACATGGCAGAAATAGCGATCGTGGCACAACATGATACAATACTAGGCCTGTCGTTTTGAATCCCATCATTTTATACCAGACATGGCAGAAATAGCGATCGTGGCACAACATGATACAATACTAGGCCTGTCGTTTTGAATCCCATCATTTTATACCAGACATGGCAGATAAAGTGACCATGGTACAACATGATACAATACTGGGCATGTAAGGTGCTGGGCCCCATTGGCTCTGGGCTCTATCAGAAATGAACCCTCTTGGTACTGAACGCTCTTCTGTTGGCACAGGGCCCTGGAATGATGGCATCATCAATCTTAGCTCAACAATATAAAGGATTTGTTTCGTAGGTTTAGACAATCCTGTACTTCACATTCATGTGAGATCTGTCGCTCTTTGGAATCTCTGTAGTATACAGTCAGTTGTTTATTGCCGGAAAGAAAGAAAAAAGATCATGGATGATTTCCTGTTATCAACACGTTGATTTACAGATATCGGTGATTTCTGATGGTGATGCCCACAATATCTGAATGTCTCCTCGTTCTTCTTGTTCTTAATCTTGTAGTTTTCCTCTTTTTGTCGTCGTCGTCGTCGTCGTCGTCGTTGTTGTTGTTGTTGTTGTTGTTATTGTTCTACTTCTTCTTTACATCCATGAAGAGTCACTGGGGCACCATGCTAATGGACAGTTCTCCAAGTTTCTCCACTTTTGTTGGCTTTAGTCTTTCCAGGTGGTTTTCCCGTCCATCCTGCAGAGTTGTCAGTCATCGTGGGTTCAGTTTATAATCATTTATTTTTCTGTCTTCCCCTCTGTTTCCATCCTTGCACAGTTCCCTGGAGGATCGTTTTTAAGCGAAGCCATTGGATCTTGCTATATGGCCAAAGCGACAATGTACTGTTGCTGACTGATGCCAGCATGTCTTCGTACATCCGACATGCTGCTTGATGATTTGACGCACTTGTTCAGTCATGGTGTGATCTGTGTCTCTGTTTTCTATCATATGGTAACACGTCGTTTCCATGGTTTGAACTCTGCTATCCAGATCCACTACAAGGAAATATTAGATGAAATATACGAGCGTAGGCAGGAGCCTGATCTTATGTTTCAGGGAGATGTTAGCGTCTTCCCAGACAGGTTTTAACACAGACAGTGTAGTTGTTGTCTTTGCTTCCCTCAAGAGATTCTGGTTTGGATCCCTCCTTGCTGTTGATGTATCCCAGGTACGTAAACTGTTCAGCATCAAAATAATAAAAATTCTGCACGTGAAGAGCTCGTTACTCATATTCGACGATGTCAGCAGATACTGAGTGAATTATGAATGCAGTCTGACTTTTGTATAACAGCTGATCTCATTATAGCCCTCTGTCATGCTTATCATACTTTACATAGGCCCAGTGTACACAATACAGTCTTTGTACATCAACATGTTTATTGCAAGTCACCCAATCTCAACTGATCATACTCGACACGAATCGTACCCACCCCCATCTCTCTCTCTCTCTCTCTCTCTCTCTCTCTCTCTCTCTCTCTCTCTCGTTCGTGCCTCATCTAGTATTCTGAGAACTGCATAATTCATAAATGGAAACAGCACATTCAAAAGGCCGAATGTCTCTTCTAGCAATATATCGGTCTAGCTCAATTTACGTTTTGTCCGGCGTGTCATGTTATTCGTTTTATGGATGTCGTCTTTTTGTCATCACCATCACCATCATATCATTATCAATGGAATCAACGCCTCCATCATCTTCATCATCATCTTTGTAATAGCGATTCGATCTCTTTCTCTGTTCACCTAGCTTCTCTCTCTCTCTCTCTCTCTCTCTCTCTCTCTCTCTCTCTCTCTCTCTCTCTCTCTCTCTCTCTCTCTCTCTCTCCTAGAGTCTGTCTGCCTATCTGTTTGTCTGTCTCTCTTTTGGCTGTTTGCGTGTCCTTCTGTCTGTTTGTCCTTCTGTCTGTTCGTCTGTCACACATTCTCTCTCTATCTCCTTGTGTCGGTGTGCCTGTCTCCTCTTGTATCTGTCTGTCTCTCTGTATGTCTGTCTGTGTGTCTATCTGTTCGTGTGTCTGTCAGTCAGTCAGTCTGTCTGTCTGTCTGTCTGTCTGTCTCTCTCTCTCTCTCTCTCTCTCTCTCTCTCTCTCTCTCTCTCTCTTCTTTGAACGCCCCGTTCTATTGTTGGTGGATACTGCTTCTTTTGTGTCGGAAAACATTACCTGTTTACAGAACACACGACAGAATCTATAGAGAGTAGCAGCATCAGCGCAGCTACAATAATCGGGGTGAAAAATAATACGCGCATAGTTCGCATAAAGTGGAGTTTCGACGCCAGTTTCAATGCCAGTGCCTGGGAATGCATTACATCATACCATTTTGTTGTACTCCCAGTTATTATAGAACACGGAGTACTTTACAATGGGAATGAAGAAATGCTGTCGGTGTGTGTGTGTCTGTGTGTCTGTCTGTCCGTGGTCAAAATGTGTTCCATTCGCTCCACACAAAACGTACGGGCCGATCTTTCTGAAAATTTGTACGTATGTTCATTATGGGTAAGGAATGATGCCCGATGTGTTATTTTATCAGAAAAGCCGTTACTAACGGCTATAACGGCCCCAAACGGTTTTACTTCTTTATGGAATATCTCAGAAAGTACTTGGCCAGTGGCGAAATACATTATGACGCATGTTTGATTGTGACGTTATTTTATGACACATGTTTGATTGTGACGTTTTTTCACACGCGTATTTAAGATAAACTGGGAGTACCTTTATATGCTTTACATCTTGTTTTTGTTTCCTCCTGTCAGAAATTTTAAAGCAGAGCCGCACATTATGTATCATGTGGTGCTATCATGCACATAGTGTGCCCATCATTAACAGGCACACTGTTGAAAGCCACACCATTCATGAATGAAAAATTGTCAAGTACGATCTGTTTTACAAAAAAAAAAAGTTCTAAACTGTGGGAATTAAGCAATCTGCTGCTAATCGTGACAATGTAACCGACACCTGTGCTTTTGAAAAGTGTTTCTGAGTATGGACATAAGTAGACTTGATACCGCAATGACAAATGAAAAAATCCTCAATACATTATTTGATTTCTGTTGTTCTCTGATTATGTATTCATTTTATGGTGATGCCAATGAAAGACAAAAAGTATCTGATAACGCGTAAATAAAGCATCTTTGATTAACTAATAACGCGTAAATAAAGCATCTTTGATTAACTAATAACGCGTAAATAAAGCATCTTTGATTAACTAATAACGCGTAAATAAAGCATCTTTGATTAACTGATAACGTTGATAGCCTGGCAGGTAGTGTGCATGAACTTGTGGAGCCCCTTAAAAACTGTATGAAACAACAACAAGATGTCAGTACTGATATCCCTGGAAATGGACAGAAACTAGAAGCTGAACAATTAAGTAGTGGGAGAAAACAAGTGCAGGTTAACAATTCGTCCATCATTACAGGAATGACTTGGCAAAGATTTGAAATTTTAAAAAAAGGGTTGAAGATGAACAAATTAGGAAAACGTATATTATAAATATGAAAACCCTTCACTAGCTGCATGAGGGAACCATCGCAATCCCTCTCGAAGGCAGATCTATATGTATCGCCTGCGCCTAGGCCTTTCGTCCGCTGGATCGGGCTCATCAGGGAGACACGGCTGATTGTGCTAGAAGCTGTTCAACAGTTCACTTAGCTGGGATACATGAACATCCATGAGGGAGATCGAAATGCATCGTTTTACTTGAAGTCCTATCTAATCTAAGAGGGACATTTCTCTATTTCTACATTGTATTTCGACAGCACCTCACAGTGGGCA
>CM065736.1:25265858-25268358 GCA_033310375.1 Conus canariensis | reverse complement strand
TTGAAACCAAAATAAATGAAAGGGAAGAAAAAAGAGGGCGTTGATTGGACTAAAGAGAGAGAGAGAGAGAGAGAGAGAGAGAGAGAGAGAGAGAGAGAGAGAGAGAGAGAGAAAACCAGATACAAGTGGTGATAGTGAATGGGGCAGGGAGGGGAGGGCAGGAAGGGGAGGGGAGGGGTAGACAACAGAGAATTGTTCAGAATGTAATAAGGGCTCAATAGGAATAGGTCCTACATATATCAAATTCCAGGATAGCTCCGATAGTATTTCGGGTCAGGAAGGAATAAAAAGCCATGGACAGGAAGAAATGAAGAAATAGACAGCACAGAAAGGACTCTGAAACCTTAGAGCAGAACTATATCACACCATCTTAGCCATTAATCTCACAAACGTGAAAAAAAAACAACTTCAGAGTGCTCATAAAAGATTACTTATTATGTATCCAACTGTTAACAACATCAACGAAATGGGAGGGGAGGAGAAATCCAGACGATTTCATGAAAAGATTTTATACAAGTCACCCTCCACCCCCACCCTGCCCCTTTCAAAGGGGGGGGAGGGGGGGATGAGGAAGGGGGAGGGACAAATGGTGACCGCAAGGGTATCCCAACACCAGATTACAATATCGAAAACTCACGTCGGCAATTTCATAAAATACAGAATTCCCGTCTCACGCTGGTCAACACAACTCATTCACAGACCCTCCGCACTCCAACTCACTTTCCCTCTGACAAAAAGAAAAAAATAGAAAGGAAAGAACGAAAGAAAGAACGAAACAAGGAAAGAAGTAGGAAGGAAAGAAATAAAGAACAAAAAGACAAGATACCCGACAGTATTTATATCATACAGCGTCTGCGAATTATTTTCTCTTGAGATAGAGACTGAAAGAAGTTACTTTCTCCTTTCCAAATTGTAACGTGGACAAATCTGTCTAAAAGTATAGAATTACGTTTAACATCCAACATAGACATTTGAGTGTACAGAGTATGAGACAGAAACACTGCCACAGATCTTAATTTGCACCACCTCTCTTGAAAGCGTCGTGTGTCTGTCAACATTGTGGAAAATAGGGACGTAGAGGGATGAAGTGGTGGGTTTGGGAGTGAATGGTGAGAAAGGATAATGAATGAAGTGAGAGTTAAAACAATTGATGTTCCAGTCAAATGTAATATGAATGTCTACAGCAGTGCCATTCATACGTTAAAATCATGAAATGAATATGTCCATCACTCGATCAAAAGCAAAAGATGCATTTGAAAATGATGATGGAGAAAAGGGGGTATTATCGGGTACCTTTAGTCGCACCAGTGCGAGCTTGACCTCATTTCCAGCTGTTTCTTTAAGGTCTTGACTGACTACCCTAGGTTCTTATTTCACACGATGTTCAGTGTTGCCATTTCTTCATTTAACTCCGATAGGCTTATGTATAGGGATTAAGCATACAAGATTTTAAAGAAGTGAGTGAGAATTCAAGTAAAGTACGAGTGAGAAATGATCAGTTTCATGCTAAAAGATGCTGTGCTGCAGGCGGTCAGTAGTAGGCCCATGGTTTCATATGCTTGATAAAATTTTGTATGAATAAACCGAAAATTGGCAATATGTTAACTGAGTGTTGGTGGTTTTTGCTATTCAATTCAACATCGAGGAAACAGTGACTCACAGAGACCAAGAGCAGCAAGATAGACACATACATATCAGCAACATCTGAACGTTAATTATAGGACTGTTGTGTTGTTGAGTGATAAATTAACCGTATTTCTAATCTCTTTTAGGCTGTACAGCCGAACCAGCAAAATACGAACAAACACATCGAAACGGAAAATCGCAAGAAGTTACAATTACTCGGGTGCGCGTCCTCACACACACACACACACACACGCGCGCGCGCGCGCACGCCTGCAAGCACACACACACACACACACACACACACACACACACACACACACACACACACACACACGCACGCACGCACGCACGCACACACACGCACGCACACACATATGCACGCATTAACGCATCCAAAAGCATACACGCAAACACATGCATGCGTGCACACACATACCACACAGAACATGTCTTAAATTCTAACAAGATGCCCGACACGAACCCGTTTTAGACTTTTCTCGCAATACTTACACATACATGTACACGCATCCAGTCCCATGTGTATATGTAGGCCCAAATATACACACATACACTTATATAAACACACATGCATACGTGTGTACACATCACATTTTCTTCTGGGGAAGAAATAATGGCTCACAAACGTTCTTAACAATCAGAACCCTTTTCAACACCGCTTGGAGTAGATTATCATTTTATGACTTTGTTGTTGTTGTTCTTGCTTGTGTGAGCGAATTGACTTTATTAAGCTGCCGTTTGAATTTATTCGACTTTCCTTCACATTCAAACAGATCGTTGCGAAGGAAACAAGCAGCATTTTTTCATCAAACATCCATTTTGGTTGAGATCTATGCTTTATTCTTCGAGTTTCTTT
>CM065736.1:25235858-25260858 GCA_033310375.1 Conus canariensis | reverse complement strand
CTCTGACACAGAGGATAATGTAGTTGCCTACACAAACAAAGCAACAAATGACATCATTACGGATATATTTACAGCTGGACACCGAGGAGCGGTAAGGTTCAACACACGGAGAGCTCTGAACGTCATGAGAACAGAGGTGTTCACAACAGCCAGGGTGACCGCCCCGGAATACCCAACGTTGCCATTCTTATGACTGGTAGCACGTCCCCAGATGTGCGTGAGACCATCAAAGAAGCAAGGAAAGCACGAGCACAAGGCATCGAAATCTATGTCGTTCGCGTTGGACAGGCGCTGACAAACACTGCCGAGCTGGATGGCATCGCCAGTCAACCCGTAGACAAACATCGCCTTAATGGAATAGGCTCGGCCTCCTTGGGCACTCTACTAGAACAGTTCGATGCGGACCCTTTTCCAGGTATTCGTAATTGTCCGGTGTGTGTGTGTGTGTGTGTGGTGTGTGTGTGTGTGTGTGTGTGTGTGTGTGTGTGTGTGTATGCGTGCGTGCGTGCGTGTGTGTGTGTGTGTGTGTGTGTGTGTGTGTGTGTGTGCGTGTGTGCGTGTGTGTGTGCGTGCATGCATGCGTGCGTGTGTGTGTATGTGCGTGCATGCGTGTGTGGTGTGTGTGTGTGTGTGTGTGTGTGTGTGTGTGTGTGTGTGTGTGTGTGTGTGTGCTTTAAAACAAAGTGGAAACCTTCTTGTTGTTTTCCCTTTGTTTTGTGTGGTGCTCTGAAAGTGCCCTCGAAATTTGTCCCCACTTGACAGAAGTGACGAATCACTTCCAAATTCAATCTGTCCTATAGGCCTATGTGATATTGGCAGCATCGAGTTTACATCACGTGTACGTGCGTTTTAATAATTGTTTCTCTTAAAATGTTCGTTTAAATGTAAATAAACAGTACTTGTTTATTTTGTCAGCGAGACGGAATGGCGTCCTTTTAGATACAGATTCAGATTTTAGATTTCAAGACTGTCCTGTGACGTGAAGGAAACAAATGATTACGGTACACATGAAATTATTGCAGTTTAAACAAATTTTAAATAAATGTTAGCGAACCGCAAAACAAAACAAAAAAGAAAAAAAAAAAAAAAAAAGAAAAAACGTGGACAAACGAATCACATGACAAAACATGACGCGTTTTGACCTCTAACCTTCATCCACTTCAGCGCGAGATAGGCGTTGAATGAAGTGAATGAAGATAAGTGATTGCTCGTTCATTTTCGTTGTCCTAATTGTTTTTTTACCTTGCCTGAAGAAGACCTAAGAGTTCGAAACGCGTCGAGTTTTGTCTTGAGATTCGTTTGTCCAAGGTTTTTTTTTTTTTTTCTTTGAATCTTTCATTTTCCCCAAAAAACCAAACAAAACAAACATGTTCCGCTCAAAATTGTCACAGCATTCATTGTTACATAACTGAGAAAATTTCGAAATAATCGAAAGTAATGAGAGTAACATTTACGACTAATTTTTAATCTTATCCTGTGTTTAATCAAAATAAAAGGAAAACATGGTTTTGTATACTGCTTTTTTTCTCGTATGTTTAAGTTTAGACCAAAGACAATGAATAACATTTTAATAATCCTGCATAGTAAAGACACTTTGTGTGAGAGTTTCCTTTAAATTCAACTAAAACATTGTTCACTTTCCTCTTTCTTTCTATTTTAAGAAGTGTCTGCGACGCAATGGACACCATTTCAAATTCTCTAACACTTATAAACTGACTCGTCTACCATCTGCATCGTATTTCCAGGACATATTTCACTAGTGAGATCGTTGCATGTCATGAATATACATGTTAATTAAAAGAAGTTTCTTTTCGTTACTGTAGACATATAAATGATCTGGGAGATTGAAGGGGTCGTCTGCACCCTGATGTGTGAAAGATGATGGCCCACACTCACCATTGTAAGCACAGAGAAGTACTTGCTCTCCTTATGTAACTCAATTTTAGTGCTTTCAAAATGTTGTTTCAAAGAGGTACCCCCAATCCTCCCTTCTGTCCGTTGTTAATGTTTTTAAGTACCACAATATTATTTCTCCTCAAGACCGCCTCATGTCAGAATCTTGCAAGTAAAGCCCAAACTACCCTTAGGTGCAACACCACTCTTCATAATATTGCACAAATTTTCGGCCTCATGGCCTTTCCAAGCGAAGAGAAAAAAAAGCAATACAACACAGTGATATCCATCTTTGACAACTTATACTGGCTGTGGTCCACATCCCCAACTCAGGAATGGCCGGCGGAATGTTGTCATGAACACCACCCCATCCCCCCACACATCCTTGAACAAATGTGATCTGAATTCTCTTCACTTTAAAAAGGCCACGAGGCGAAAAATCTGTGCAAGATTAAGAAGAGTGGTGTTGTGATTTTTGTACCACTTTCTTCCCTTTGGAGGACTGTTGGTTGTGTATCCTTGGTTATTTTACAAAAAATAGTGTTTATTCGAAATTGATTCAAATATCTTGAAGCACCTTCATTTCAGAGTTTTAATGAAAAAAACCCTGAATATTCCCAGTCCTCACCTCTGTCTCTTGTGAATATTTGTACGTATCCATCGTATCATTTCTCTTCAAGACTAGAACAGGTCAGAATCTTGAAAGAAGAATCAAAACTGCCATTTGACTATTTGGCAAAAGTAAGGTATGTGCTGTGAGTTGAATCGCATTTCTTCAAGGATGTGTGTGGGGATGGGAGGTGGGGGTGGGGTTGACGACAAAATACCTCTGGCCATTCGTGGGTTGGAGAAGTGGACCATAGCCAGTACAACATGGCAGTCTTCTGCTTTCTTTAGATCTGATCCTGATCTGATACCGTGCATTTCCATGGTAAACTAAACGTAAGGGGGGGGGGGGGGGTGCTGGGAAGCAACTCTGTTATAATGCCCATGATAATTATGTCTGTAGATTACATCCCGAAAGACTTTCACGTTTCCACAAGCAATTCATTGTTAAGATATGAGCACATGATACAAGATTTGTATGTGCATGCAATTGTACGTGTGGGCATGCGTGCATGCGTGCGTGCGCGCGTGTACGTGAGTGAGTGTGTGTGTGTGTGTGTGTGTGTGTGTGTGTTCAAGCACGCACGTGCACACGTGTGTGTGTGTGTGTGTGTGTGTGTTGTGTTGTGTGTGTGTGTGTGTGTGTGTGTGTGTGTGTGTGTTGTGTTGTGTTGTGTTTTGCAGGCTACATCCAAACGCCTTACTGGAATGGCCGAACGTCTTATTTCCCCATCATGGATGATTGCGTAACAATCGAGGCACCACTCAACTACTCCATCATGATCAGCTTTGTCATGCTGGACATGGAGGCGTGCAGACACTGTGTGTGTGATTTTCTTGAAATCTATCACACATCATCGTGTAGAGGAGCCCCTCACTCCGCACTCTGTGACCCGCTTGTTGCACTTCCAGCAACTTACCAAACAGATGTCATGTCCATTCGTTTTAAAAGTAATATTGACGTAGAGGGCACAGGGTTCAGACTCTTGTATTCCTTTCACAGTCCCGATGAACGGCCCCGGCAGCTGAGGAATGGTCAATGGCTTTGTTCAGGTGCTCGAGGCGCTGTCATGCTGAAGCACTTTATCTGCAGTTTTGAGACATTCTGCAGCAAGGACGAAGACAACACTGGGGCTGTCCACTGGCTGACCTGTGTGGGGATACCTCTGTCCAGATTGACGGCAGATGTTACCGTTACATCAGGTCCCCAAGGAAGATTACATGGGGAGAGGCCAGCCAGTCCTGCCAGGCCAACAAGGGTTATCTCGCCAGTCTCAACACGGAGCAGGAATGGGAGAACGTGGCTGGCTTTTGGATCAACACTGTCAACGCACAGTATCTGATGGTTGGACTGAGACGCCACTACGACTTTGAGATGAGACACTTGTAAGCAAACCACAACCCTTCGACTGTCTTTTTACACAGCATTTCTGTGACCTTCAACTTCATTTTGTGAAAGTCTGGAGCAACATTTTGAAACTTTATTCCTTTTTTTCAAGTATCTTTTTAAAATTTATATCATATTTTGTAGTGAAATCTAGTAGCAGACGTAATTTGCTGTGAATGTATCTGGTTGGGGGTTCTTTGTGGTTACCAATGATAATAATTATTAGTCACTTGCCTCTATCTGAAAGCAGAGGCCATCCATAATCGTGTAGGTTTTCTAACAGGCTGCCACTAAAGCTTGGTGCACCTGAATAGTCTACGCCTTAGTACATGGCTTGTGGATGGTCACCTGTCACTGTTGCTCAGTGTTGTAATCAGTAAGAGCCATGTGTGTGTGTGTGTGTGTGTGCGCGCGTGCGCGTGTGTGTGTGTGGTGTGTGTTCGTGTGTGCGTGAGTGTGTGTCAATATGCACTCTTGTTTGTAGGTGCATGGTATTTATTGGAATATTTATCTTCTTCTTGGTTTCATTTATGTTTTTTTTCTATGTTGATACGCGCTTAGGGCTTATGTAAGATCAAGCGCCATAGATAATCATTATCATTCTTATCATTTTCAAGGAGAATTAACATGGAGTAACAATAGTGGCAACTCCAGCAGACACCACGGTCCCCTAACACCATGTCTTTGTACTCAACGCTCCCCAAATGCCCCACTTAGAAACTACATGTAGGGTCAACCATAAGAGATGGCATGGGGCTGATCCATACTTACATGGAGCATGGCGGACAGGCCACATTAGTGTGGAACAGAATGTGCTTGGTATATTGTTTAATAGTTTATTACACAAAAGCACACATGCGCGAGCATACACACACACACACACACACACACACATACATACATACTTACATACTTACATACATACATACTTGCATGAACATATCTACCTATTTTTGTTTCTATCTACCTATCTATCTACCTCTGTGTGTGTGTGTGTGTGTGTGTGTGTGTGTGTGTGTGTGTGTGTGTGTGTGTGAGTGCATGTATCTATCTGTCATCATCTTCACCTGATTACTGAATTATGCGAAGAGAGTATAATTCAATCCTTTCCAGTGAAACTGTTTTCTTGACAGGTCCCCTTCTACCTGGAAATGGTCTGACCAAACCAAAGCTTACTACCTTGCTATCAGCCCTTCTCCAGGTGACGTCCCCTACCCTCCCTACTGTGCTGTCTTCCGAGCCCACGAGCGACATTTGACCGTAATCTCCTGTAATTCTCCTTTACGGGCAAACTACCTCTGCGAAATGGGGTCACAGATGGACAAAGACACAGTGTCAAGTCACCAGGTCAAGGTCAAACTCCCATCCCCTTCAACAAATGCCTCGAGCATTTCTCACATGAGTGAATGCCCCAACAAAGAAGCGACATTAACATTGCTCCTATGTAATGAATTAAGTCACTGCTATAGGGGCAAGACGAAAGAGTGTCTTTATGATCAACCTCTGCAAGCAGAAACGATGTTCACGTGCCAAGTTCTCAAACAAAATGTGCACTACACCCTCGTCTGTGACCATCACAATGATTGTCTGGATGGAAGTGATGAAGATTTCTGTCTCTTTCCACCATGTTCATCTGGTGAATTTTCATGCTGGGAAAACTCTCAGGTACATACTACACCGATGCATGCAACAACAGGAATAACAACCACCACCATCACAACAACAACAACAACAATGGCAGCAGGAGCAACCACCCCCGTCCTCACCACAATCATCATCATCATCATCATCTTCATCAACATCATCATCATATCATCATCATCTCAACAACAACAAGCAACAACAACGATAACAACAATGACAACAACAGCAACAAAACACATGGTGATAAAACAAGATAATTTCCTTGAAAATAATATGTAAACACAAAAGATATAAAGAATGTAAAACAAATATATGAGGACAATGTCGCTATGGATTGATGAGGAAACATATGGGATGTTGTTTACATTGTAATGAGTTTACATTACTGTAGAAATAAGATAGCATGGACATAATGAAGAATTTGTACAATTAGCAGTTTTAATGTAATGCAATAAAATTAAACTTAACATGCTAGCTAACATTGAATGTGATGACATAATAATTGGAAAGCATTTTAACAAATTCAAAATCATTGAAGAAAACTGTTGGTTTTTTTTCTGGTAGGTAATTGTCAACATAATCATTTCATTCATGTCAATCTTCTTCTTATTCCTTTGAGCTAAAGTAATGACATGTTACATGTTTGTTATTGCAAAGTGAGGAGACTGCAGGGGAGGTCACAACAAATTTCAAAAGTAATTGTTATGACTCCATCGAACAACGCGGACAAACGAAAGGTGTTGTGATTTGTTGTCCATGTTGTTCAGTGGAGTCGAAACAGTTACTTTAAAAATTAGAATTTTTTAGCTTGCTTCATTACACACATCTAAATGTGTGTATACACATGTCCATAGGTATTCATGCATGTATGTTACTATTTTTAAACTCGTGAGTTTGCGCGCCTGTGTGCGTTTGTGTGTGTGCGTGCGTGCGTGCGTGCGTGCGTGTGTGTGTGTGTGTGCGTGCGTGCGTGCGTGCGTGTGTGCGTGCGCGCGCGCGCGCGCGCGTGTGGTGTGTGTGTGTGTGTGATGCAGATTAAGAGAATGAGATAATTGTCGAAGACTGAACGATATATCTTTTCTTTTGTTGCAATACCTTTGAATGTGTGAAAAGTTTTGAGTGGTTTCTCTCCTTTGTACCTGATATAATTTGACTATTTATCATTTCAGTGCATTCCACACGACCTTCAATGCGATGGAAGAGCACAGTGTCTGGACGGTAGTGATGAAGAGCGGTGCTTGGAATCCACCGAAATCTACCAGTCAAATACAGTGATCCCCCCTGCTATCATCAACGTAACAGGCATGGGCGGCATCATCATCACAGCTGTTAACATATCCAACAATGACTCTGTTTGTCCAGAAACCCATTTCCAGTGTCCAGGCAATGGCTACTGCCTGCCTGTCTTCGTCAGGTGTGACGGTGTGACTGACTGCCCTGGGGGAGAAGATGAAGCGGAATGTGAGTCGTACACATGTCCTGGATTCTACCGGTGTTACAGAGCAAAGACCTGTGTTCATGTTGATCATCTGTGTGATGGCGAGTTCCAGTGTCCAAGACGTGACGATGAACTGATGTGCAATGCAGCTTGCCCCAGGGGCTGTGTGTGCCGAGGATTTGCTTTTGTTTGCCTTTTGAATTTTTCAGCAGACCTTTTTCCTCAGCTAAGATACCTGAAGGCTGATGGTACAGGTATGAACCTGCGTGATGTTGCCCGAAACAGCCTCCTCATCTACCTTAGCCTGAAACATTGTCACATACAAAACCTTCACCTTGTGACATTACCCAACTTACAGACCCTCGATCTCAGTCATAATTTGTTGACCAGCTTCACATCTACAGCATTACAGAAGATGGTAAATCTGCGTTCCCTGTCTCTGGCTTTTAACCGGCTGTTATCCCTGAACTCTATCGATTTTGCAGACATTACGTTTCCTGGTCTGGTTTTTCTGGACATGTCTGGCAGCAACACCAGTGAGATCTCCAACATGACCTTTCTCCTTTTCCCCAACATTGAACACCTCAAGCTTGCTGGAAGCCAGCTGCGGACAGTGTTGGAACCAGGTTTCAGTCCACTGCATAATCTGCAAGTTCTGGATCTGTCAGAATGTGCAGTGACTGAGTTTTATGGGGGTATGTTTAAGAATTTGACAAAGCTACACAAAGTCTACACTTCCATTTTCCACATGTGCTGTCCCAGCATTCTGCCTGAAGGGTTTGAACCTGAACATTGTCACGCTCCTTCTGATGAAGTTTCTTCCTGTGCTGCTCTTCTCAGAACGGACATGTTCAGAGTGTTTCTCGTCATCTACGCCATCTTCGCCCTCGTAGCCAATTTCGTGAGCTTTGTGTATCGGGTCTTTGGCAAGGGAATAAGCACAAAGCTTGGCTTTGATATTTTTGTTACTCATCTGTGTGTGTCTGATTTCTTGATGGGAGTCTACCTGGCCATTGTTGGAATAGCTGACCGGATCTACTATGGAGACTATGAGTGGAATGCCACACAGTGGAAACAAAGTGTAGCTTGTCAGATGGCTGGATTTCTGTCTTTTCTGTCAAGTGAAGTGTCAGCTTTCCTCATATGCTTCATCACTCTTGAACGCTTTTTGGTCACTCGTTTTCCTCTCAAAAACTTCCGTTTTACCCCAAAGAGTGCTCACATAGCGTGCACAGTGGCTTGGATGCTGGGTGCGCTACTTGCTGCAGTCCCCCTGCTTCCTTTCTCTCCACCCTGGGATTTCTACAGTCAGACAGGGATCTGCATCCCCCTGCCAATCACCAGAAAGGTGTTTCCTGGAAGCGAATATTCTTTTCTTGTCATGATTGTCTTCAACTTCATCTTATTCCTTCTGATCGCTGCTGGTCAGTTTCTGATTTTCTGGTCCTTTCGTTCCCAAAGAAAGACTGTTAGCAGCTCCAGCAAGACGGCAAAAGACATGGCAGTTGCCAGACGTCTGCTGTTAGTGGTGATGTCTGATTTTCTCTGCTGGTTCCCCATTGGTCTGCTGGGACTGCTGGCTAGAAGCGGCACTCCAGTTTCTGGAGACATCAATGTTGCCATGGCAATTTTCGTGCTCCCTTTCAATTCAGCTCTCAATCCATTTTTGTATACATTCCATGTGCTAATAGAGGCATGCCGTGTCAAATGTGCATCTTATCATCCTAAAACCAGTAGGAAAATAATGTCTGATGTTCGTGTAACTCATGATACACATAATCAAGGTCTGTCTACTGTCCCTATTTCTACAGGAGGATCAGTCTGCAATACCACAATAACTGAAGATGACACCACGCACGAGGAAGTCTTGCGTTTGATAGACAGGATTCTCCAAGAAAGGGTGATGACCACGGAAGGTCTTAAACGTCATCTCACAGAGCTAGTTACAGAAAGACATTCCATGACTACTGCTGAGATTCACCTAGCGTAGGTCACCACAGAAAGAACAGCTATGCAACTCCAAGACAACATGATATAGCTGACATAACACACAATATTTACAAAGCTGGTAAGTTTGAATTCAGTCACAGCAGAAACGTGTCCATTTCTTTTAACTGAAATGTTGCTAAGGCATTGCCTGCCTTCTGAATAGATTTTTCTTTCTTACAAACTTGGAGGCAGAAATAGACAGCAGAGTTATTAACCACAAGCCAAAATCCATTAAGCAAATACACAAAGCAAGGTACAAACTGACGCATATTTGTACACAGTTCGAAACAGACTGGTACATTTTCCAAATATGTGACTTTTGGAGAGGTTAAAAAAAATAGCATACATTAAATTGCACTGAACAATGCTCCTTGTATGGCTGTTACCAAGGAAATGACAACTATCTGGAAAGTACTGTTTTGTATTTTTTATGAAGGTTGATGTCGTTCATGTTTGTCGGATATTCGCTTGTTTGTCTCTTATTATGCTAAAGAAGCATTACTTCGCATGTTGTTTTGTGTGTTTATTTGTATCTTGGAAAATGCTCGTTTCTCTCAAGATGAGCGTTGGCTCAAAAGAAACTACTCAGAATAATTAATGCATAAACAAAATGTTTTCTCCATCTTGCTAAAGTCCGAGCATCGTGAATATTACAAGGCTGCAAAATTAGTGTTAGCATGTACTGTCTGTAACAGGCGTAAGACCAGCCATCAATATTCTTAGAAGCATGTCTTTGACTTCACGAACAAAGTTGACACGTTTGTCCTCCTAATAGACTTGATGTTTCATGAGGTGGATATAAATGTTGTAGTGAAATCTTTTCTCTATTCTTCACCAAATTGTTATATGTCACTCTAATCTCTCTCTCTCTCTCTCTCTCTCTCTCTCTCTCTCTCTCTCTCTCTCTCTCTCTCTCTCTCTATCGATCGATCGATCTATCTGCCTACGCACCTATCTGCCCACCTACCTGTCTGTCTGTTTATCTATATATGTGTATCTACACGTATGTGTCGCTGTATTTTTTATACAATTTAATAAATACTTTATTTGATCATGTTCAAGCCTTTTATATATAGCTTGTCAGTTTTAGTCGTCGAAACTGATACCATTCCTTGATAAATATTGATGTTACCACGTTATCCACGGAGAACCAGTTTGCACAAGGCTCCTACCAAACTGTCTCTGAAGAATGTTGTGTGAGTACGGTTACTACCACATTGTCTATGGAGAGCCTGCATGCACAAAGTTCCTGCCAAATTGTCCCTTTAAAGATACTCATTCAATTGTCTTTAGAGAGCCTGTTTGCGCACAAGTCCTAGGAACAACCTTTTTGTGCAGATTCCTTCCAAATTGTCTCTTGAGAGCCTGTGTGAAGCTGTTCCCACAAAACTGTCTTGAAGGCCTGACTGTGCGAAGATCCAAACCAATTTTTTTCTGAAGATTCTGTACTTTTTTTTTTCAACCAGATTGCTTCAGGCATCATTTTGCTCAATATTCCTACATTTTATCACAACCATTATTTGCATAACATCCATGCTAAATTTTCTTTACAGAGCCGTCAACACAGAAGTCCTACCATCCTGCCTCTGGGGAGCCTGGTAGTCGATATTCCCGTACAGTTTGCTCCTAGACAGTCTATTTCTACAAAATCCTGTCACAAATATCATCGAAAAGCTTGTTAGAGTTTCTACCAAATTTGCTAATGAAGGCCGTGTACGCAAAGCTCTTGCCAGATTATCTCTTGAGAGGATGTCTGATCAAAATTCCTACCACATCGCCTGTAGAGACTGAACATGCGTAAAGCTCCAACCAAATTCTCTCTGGTGAGCATGATAGCGTAAAGCTCCAACCAATTGTTCTCCGAAGAGCTTGTGTGCACAAAGCTCGTGCAGAACGTTCTCATTTTGCATGCTGTGGGCCAGTGGTGGGTTTGCATCCAGTCACAAATGTATGCAAAGTTTATGAGTTGATCGACTGTTGTCATTGAATAATTCATCCCCCTCTTAGTGGTCATGCTATTGTAGTCTGACCTTGTACTCCTGATTCAGGTGTTGTGCTGTGACTCAGCCCACAGATAGTTTAAGATTGTAGATCTCTTTTGGCCTTAATTCCTGCTGTTTGTTTGTCATGGCGTCGTTCTTAGGTAAGTGTATTCTGCTGCTTGCTTCATTCAACAGCGTGTCATGATGAGCAGGTTTTGGTTTGGTGATGAGCGGAGAGTCATTCAGTGGCGTTTTCAATTCTCAGTTAAACCATATGGTGGGTCCCTTCATTGTTGTTGTTTTTAATAATGACTCTCGTTGCATTTTGGCAGCCATTTTCTGTCGAATCTATTGCTGAGTAGTGTGCATTCACTCTTCAGTAGTGTGCATTCACTCTTCAGTAGTGTGCATTCACTCTTCAGTAGTGTGCATTCACTCTTCAGTAGTGTGCATTCACTCTTCAGTAGTGTGCATTCAGTAGTGTGCATTCACTCTTCAGTAGTGTGCATTCACTCTTCAGTAGTGTGCATTCACTCTTCAGCAGTGTGCATTCACTCTTCAGTAGTGTGCATTCACTCCTAACTATTGGTGTTGCTACAGATCATGCCGCTAACATGTTGAATGATATATGTCCGATGCTGTTGAACTATAAGTGCCGGTCGTTTTTCACACCAACAATTCACTTTTTGCTCACTGTTAGTCTTCACCTGACACTCCTCCTGCAGTTCACGTCAGTGTTGAGGACAGTGCAGCTGTCTATACTAAATTATAGGTTACCCCCCTTTGATGTTTGCTTCTTTCATGCATGTACTCCTCTGTTCCTTTCAGACTCGGAAGGCTATTTCACATAGTGCAGCCGTATCCTGACTACACAATGTGCTCATATTACCATTGCTGTTATAATTAGAAGACAGCGCGGGGATGTGTGTGTGTGTGCGCGCGCGTGTGTGTGTGTGTGTGTGTGTGAGAGAGAGAGAGAGAGAGAGAGAGAGAGAGAGAGAGAGAGAGAGAGGAAGAAGGTCCCATTGTTATTATTAAATATTATTTTCCCAGCCTACTGTACTGTTTTGCTTCACTGATTCTCATAGTCCATGTAGATCTGTGCGTTCTGTATTTTAATGGCGCAATTGTAATGTATACGACACTGGAGCCGGGAAAAAAAGGAAAGAAACGAAAACAAAACAAAAACGTGGGAAAAACAAGATACTGAGGACCCCCAAAACGCAGTTGTGTAGCTCCATTTTTCAGATTAGTATGACTTGGCGCGGGGGTCGGGTGATGCACATAGACAGCGCCCACCACCAGTCACACGTTCAGAGGGGGAGGAAAGGGGAAGGGGAGGGATGAAAGGGGACTGAACAACACCTAGTGGAAGAGAACGGGAGACGAGAGGAGAGAGAGCGGAAGAAAGGGGAAGGAGGAGGAGGAGGAAGAGGAGAGAGAGAGAGAGAGAGAGAGAGAGAGGGAGGGAGGGAGGGAGGGAGGGGGAGGGCGAGAAATGGAGAAGGGGGTAAAGTGGGAGAAATAAGAGAGAGAGAGAGAGACAGAGAGAGAGACAGAGACAGACAGACAGACAGACAGACAGACAGACGGAGCGAGGAACAAAAGGAGGACAGGGGAGTCGTTATCTCCTCGACAGGCGGCATAATTATTATGCGATTGAAAGAATGTATTGCACCTCAAAGCATAACACTTAATAATAGGAACACAAACCAAAGTTCACTCATTCCTACCTGTAAAAGAGTGAAGAAGCTCCGTGGTGCATTCCATGTCATGTGCCACTCACAATGAAACATATTCTTTTAGAGTGTTGGGACTTGTATGATGTGAGACACAAACATTTTACAGCACTCTCCATGAAAACCTTGTTCAGAGATGTTCCGCATCTTTGAGTTCTTGAAAGAGATTAACATTTTTCATCGGATCTGAGATTTTACAGTGGAAAGATTTTTAACAACATTTCGGATGGGTTTTTAGATGTATTTTAAAGAATTGTGTGAATGAATGACTTGTGAGTTGAATTAAAACGTGGTGACAGCCCTGCTATGGCCCTTTGTGGTCGGCTGGGCTATAAGCAACATTACCTTACCTTACCTTACCCTGAGCACGCAGCAGGTCGTTCGTGAAGGTGGCCTTAGGGACTGTGAAGATCGGGCAGACGTCCTGGAACGTGCACAGCTACTATCTATCATTATTGTAGTTCTCTCTCTTTTCTTTTTTTGTCCTTAAACTATTACATTCCACCACTTCACTATCCCACTACATTAATACTTCACTGTTCTTCCAGGGTCAGTCTTCCTCAATTGCTAACTAGACTTTAATCACTGTTCTCTGTCTGCTAACCTTTGTTCTCTACTCTCTATTTTTCAGAACACTTCTCCTTGCTAGCCACTAATCCTATCTGTTCTGATCCTCTGGTTTCCTTGCTGTCGTCTGCCCTTTGCTGCCCCTGTCAGAGTCCCTGCTTTCTCCTCGGTGCCCTCTCGCCCCTCCCTATCTGCCTGTCCACTCTCCCCTTGCTCGTTGTTCGTCCCTCTCTTGTTCGTCCCCTTTGTTGTTCGTCCTCTCTCTGCGCGAGGGCGGGAGTCTTTTTTTTTCATACCCTCACTCGACTTGATCCTGCCGCAGGGTCTAGCCTCTGAAACTGAGGCTGGTTTCCAGTTTTGGTCTGGACCCTGGTCCCTGCAGCATTGCAGTATGCGATGGTGCCGTAACCTGTTGACTTCCTTTCACTGGACAGGTGTAATGCGTTCAGTTCGCGGTACTATTTGCTGCGAGTGTCTTCTTATTCTGGGCCTGCACAGCGTTTTGGCCTTCCAGATATTTAATTATTTGATTTATTCTCTGAAAGTTCGAACTACGTCACGAAATGTTGAACCCCGTTGTATCAGCACAGACGTTTGGTGCCCAGATAGTAGTGTGTTCTGTGTTCTCTTCCCCCAGTACCTTGATAGGAGTCAATGCCCCTTACACAAGTTGTTCAGCCAGTGTGCAATGAAGATCTTTGTGTGGGATGGAAGATCATGTGGCTGCATTGTACTTCTGGCATCAAACCTGGGTAAACTTAATTAATCTGATGAGGCAACCTACGCATGAAAAGAAGACGCCTGCGTATAGTACAGCGTAGGTCATCCGTTGGCAATGTCTCACACAGTGTCGTCATTCACTATGCAAACCTGTCGCTAAAACTCCAGTGAACTGCCACGAAGGTCTGCGTTGACCGTGGCATTTTTGAATGGTGTATGTGTGTATATTGTTAATGTAAGCATTATCGAATTTTCACATTATGAACTTTATTATGTGTGGTAGGCTGTCTGTCAATTGACATTATAATCAAAGTGTTATTTCTTACGTGCACAATGTGTATCATTCATAATTATATCTCAATGCATTGTTTCGATTATTGTGATTCAATACATATTACAGATGTACCATTGCATGTAATGTACACCAAGAAAAACGCTTTTTTTTCTTAAAATTTCCTATGCTTTGCGACTTTGGTATAGGCTATTCTTTGACATAGGATCTTTGTTCTCTGTGCTCGCCTCTTTGCCCATTGTTGGTTTCAGTAAACTGCTGGTTGTTACTTCTATGGCGTGCTTTATTGCTTACCACTGGGGTTCTGTGGAGAGTGGGCAGAATTCGGAAAAACAGGCTCCCCCAGGTTAATTTCTTTAACAACAAGTGAGAGATGGGAACGGTTTTATAAAACGGTCTACGACCCTGCTGTCTTGGTTTGGAGCAAAAAAGATGTAAAGTCAGTGGACTTGTTCCAAGACCACTATGAGGAGATGCTTCCATTCACACCAGAGAACAGCCATGTGCACACAGCCCACAAAGCATGATCCAACGGACAGAAACTGTACGAGCTTCAGACCTCTTCAAGCGAACAGCTGACATTCAGGAGGTGCGTGTTCCACTGCTGGCGACAGTTTGTAGTGAAATTACCGAACGGCCATGGACGATTGAGCAGTGGGAAGAACAACATTCAGGGTTTTATTCCAGAGAGAACACAGTTAGTTTCTAGCATGCCCTTACCGCTGTTCGAGCATGGCTTTTAAGAGAGGGGAGAGGCAGGGTGGGGTGGGTGGGAGAGAGTATTGGAAATATGGAGATGGGAGTAGCGTCTTCTCTGATGTCCTGCTGTCAGGGTCTCCATAGAGTTTCTCCCTACACACAGAAGGCCCATTTCTGAGGGTGGACTTAGCTGTGTCAAAGAGCTATGCTAAAGACGTTGGCTTCGGGCAGGGCAAGACAAGGACTCCATGCTGAGTCCCCAGCAGCACATTGCTTGAGAAGGCTGGTATTTCATTCCCCTTGACTCTCCTCAAACAAAGGAGTCCGTGTTGGCTGGAACACGTCTAACGGATGGAAGGTGATCGTGTACCAAGAACCTGTGCAGGGCACTTGCTGAGGGAAAGGAGCCAACTGGAACACCTCAGTTTTGAAATCGACGGCGTGTCGTTCTGTCTATGAATATTTACGTATTGCTACCATTTTTGAAATTCTTAACGTTTTGATATGTTGTGTTTATTCTTGAAGCCGACCTGCTGGAGCTGGCCTCTCCTTGTAGTGTTGGTACAACTGAACTGTTGATTGTTATACGTGTTGTGTGTTTTGATATTTATCTTTTTCGGCATTTTTCGCGTCATTAGATCGTAACATGTGATACATAAGGTGTGTTTTCTTGATATTCAGGTCTTAGTGCATTGTTGCCTCATTAAACTATCCGTTCTGACATTTGCAGTGTCTGTTATTTGTGCTTATACTAATAAGATCGGAAATACTACCAAAGACCAGAAATTAATTATAAGGAAATTGAAAACCTGTTGATTCTAGTTTCGTAAACAAGCATAACAAATTTAATGTCACTCTTGATATTTAAACAGTCTATAAAGCCACAGCGGAATGGAACACTTAAAAACTAGGTTTGAAACATTTGCAAAGAATTCTTCTCCTTCTTCTCTCAAGTATCTTCCGTGCCACCTCAGTGGCATTGCACCCACACCCCTCATTCCCCGCCACCATCACCCCAAAGCACACACACACACACACACACACACAAACACACACACACACACACACACACACACACACACACACACACACACACACACACACACACACCTTCCCCATTCAGCCGCAGCCCTGGCACACCCAGGGAGCAGTCAATGTCAAGTCGTCATGAGGCAACCCACCAGAGGAGACACTGCACTGCTGCTGAGTCACTTCGGTGGTGTTCAGTGGTGTCTGTTCTGATCCAACACACGCAGGACACCACCTTACCAAGCCACTTACTGACAGTGTTTGCCTAGATGCTGAGCCCGCGTGAGTAAGCTAACCTTCCCGAGGACGCCACCACGTCCATCTAGCCACCATCCCAGTGGATATGCCGATACCGGTGACCCCCCCCCCCCACCCCCCCTAAAAAAATCAAACCAAGGGTATAGCCGTGGAGAGACAATCAGAACTGAAGTCTCCATGAGAGGAGGGCAGGAAGGACCACATAATTGGAGACATTTTTTTTTTATGCTGATCGATGATGATGATGATGATGATGATGATGATGATGAAGATGATGATGAAAGATGATGCCAAGAATTTCCGTTCAGGTCCGAGACTACATGACAGGGCTGTACTCTATGTTTACTTTCATAATATATGCCAACGTCAACTAGACCCAAGAGATACAGATTACACCTCCGGCGTTGGTCTTGAAATTTGAGGAGCACTCTCAGAGACGCGTCCATTAAGTGGATGAAACTTGACTGTGTGGTCCCAGGCTTCATGCTTGAGCCCATAGCAAACTCAGGAGACGGCCGATGGAGACAAATCCCACAAATAAATGGCTCTGATGGGAATCCCCCACGTCCCAGCCGGGAGTCTGTGACGCTAGTCCCTTCAGCATGGCGGCTGGTAAATGTTTAACGTCCGCAAAGTATTAAGGGATTACGAACAAAACAAAAAAAGAATACAGCAAACCTCTGACTGCAGGTAATAGTCTTCCTGTTTTCAGCCATCGAGCTAAATCATTCACTTTACGTACGTGCAGTAAACAACAATTCCTTGATGTATTTTCTTTCAATATAACTCACAATTCGGCCGTTTTGATGGTAACCACGTTGTGTTTTTAAACTTATAAAATGTTTTCAACTATGACTTTAACAATAGCAGCGGATTTCAACTGTGCGTACCCAAAGCTTTCACTGCAGACTATTGCCTTAATTCCCCCCCCCCCCCCCCCCCCCCCCCCCCCCCCCCCCCACAGAAACGGGTCCAGTTACTCCTTAAATGTTCATCAATCCTTGAAAAGACGAATGGGATATCATCTCTTGTCTGTGTTCCCTGTGTGTAGTGCAGTCACTTCGCTGTAGCTTCTACCGCTCCGTGATCTGTGTATCATTACATCACTTACCCAAACATACCCTTTCTGCACCTCGCTCGAGCAAGATCAATTTTGCTTTCTTAATTCACTTTTAACCAACGACAAGGTCATTTACAATGACGGTTTACTCAACACTTAGTGTTAATTATTTTCACTCTCAATTTATTGTGGCTCTTTCGACAAAAACAGAACCCTTTTAACTTCTTTATTACACTCAACACATAAATGTCTTATCGTACTCTTTTCCCTGTCAATCCTCCAGCTAAGTAGAGAGAGAGAGAGAGA
The DNA here is from genome assembly GCA_033310375.1 of Conus canariensis. Taxonomy (NCBI): domain Eukaryota; kingdom Metazoa; phylum Mollusca; class Gastropoda; order Neogastropoda; family Conidae; genus Conus; species Conus canariensis. The sequence continues at coordinate 25,243,249 of CM065736.1, read as the reverse complement.
GAGAGAGAGAGAGAGAGAGAGAGAGAGAGAGAGAGAGGAGAGAGAGAGTCGTTGTATATGTCTAAGTATGAATGAGTGTGTGTGTGTGTGTGTGTGTGTGTGTGTGTGTGTGTGTGTGTGTGTGTGTGTGTGTGCGCGCGCGCGCGCGCGCGTGTGTTCTCATTCTCCCTGCATCTTTCCTTCGCCCTTCCTCCCTGCCTCCATATGGAGAAGGGTTCGAATTCCCAAGGGTGGAATGGAATGGACATCCAGAGTGTGGAATGTCCATGGTGGGTGGTCTGGACATCCAGAGTGTGGAAAGTCCATGGTGGGTGGTCTGGAAATCCAGAGTATAGAAAGTCCATGGTGGGTGGTCTGGACATCCAGAGTGTGGAATGTCCATGGTGGGTGGTCTGGACAACCAGAGTGTGGAAAGTCCATGGTGGGTGGTCTGGACATCCGGAGTGTGGAAAGTCCATGGTGGGTGGTCTGGACATCCGGAGTGTGGAAAGTCCATGGTGGGTGGTCTGGACATCCGGAGTGTGGAAAGTCCATGGTGGGTGGTCTGGACATCCGGAGTGTGGAAAGTCCATGGTGGGTGGTCTGGACATCCGGAGTGTGGAAAGTCCATGGTGGGTGGTCTGGACATCCGGAGTGTGGAAAGTCCATGGTAGGTGGTCTGGACATCCGGAGTGTGCAATGTCCATGGTGGGTGGTCTGGACATCCAGAATGTGGAAAGTCCATGGTGGGTGGTCTGGACATCCGGAGTGTGCAATGTCCATGGTGGGTGGTCTGGACATCTGGAGTGTGCAATGTCCATGGTGGGTGGTCTGGACATCCGGAGTATAGAAAGTCCATGGTGGGTGGTCTGCAAATTCGAACGAATCACGCACGACTCACAAGGTCTTTGTCTGCACTGTTCATATGGAGAAGGGTTCGAATTCCCAAGGGTGGAATGGAATATAGAAAACTTTTAAAGAGACAGCAACACAAACAACTCCTTCTTCAGATCTTGAACTATCAGAAAGTATTCTTTGAAAAAAAATAAACATCTACAGGAAAATTCAGTAGTTAATTTCTTTTTGTACGCCAGAGAACTAATGGAGTCTTTGCGATGATAGGCAAGATCAAAATGGACACCTGGAGTATAGAAAGTCCATGGTGGGTGGTCTGGACATCCGGAGTGTGGAATGTCCATGGTGGGTGGTCTGGACATCCGGAGTGTGGAAAGTCCATGGTGGGTGGTCTGGACATCCAGAGTGTGGAAAGTCCATGGTGGGTGGTCTGAACATCCGGAGTGTGCAATGTCCATGGTGGGTGGTCTGGACACCCGGAGTATAGAAAGTCCATGGTGGGTGGTCTGCAAATTCGAACGAATCACGCACGACTCACAAGGTCTTTGTCTGCACTGTTCATATGGAGAAGGGTTCGAATTCCCAAGGGTGGAAGGAATATAGAAAACTTTTAAAGAGACAGCAATGAGACTAATCTAACTTTGGGGAAAAGGTTTCAGTCAGCAAGCTGCAGTACACCCACATCTCATACAAGAGTTACATTTGACATAATATTGATTACGTGGGCAAAAGATTCGAAGGCACGCGCGGTGAAAACACTATGGCTTTAATTTATTCAACAGTAAACAAGTTTCTTTTCCACCTGGCTTTGGGTCATTCAGAATGAGTTGGTGGAGAAACACGAATTATTTCACAGTGATCAAAGGGACAAAACCTCAAATACAGCAGAAGACTAAAACGCCAGGGTTGTTTCCCGTCTCACTTTAGAAGTTGGTTCTCACTGAAAGCTTCAGAGGTGGGAATGCGACTACTTTAAACTGTGGGAGGAGTGCAGGGCGGATGGAACAACTCTACAATACGGGAATACTGCGACATTAAGCTGATTTCAACAAATGAACTTGAAGGAATACTGTGACATTAAGCTGATTTCAACAAATGAACTTGAAGGAATACTGCGACATTAAGCTGATTTCAACAAATGAACTTGAAGGAATACTGTGACATTAAGCTGATTTCAACAAATGAACTTGAAGGAATACTGCGACATTAAGCTGATTTCAACAAATGAACTTGAAGGAATACTGTGACATTAAGCTGATTTCAACAAATGAACTTGAAGGAATACTGCGACATTAAGCTGATTTCAACAAATGAACTTGAAGGAATACTGTGACATTAAGCTGATTTCAACAAATGAACTTGAAGGAATACTGCGACATTAAGCTGATTTCAACGAATGAACTTGAAGGAATTCAACAAATGAATTCTGACTGAGTTTGATGAAGACTGCCTTCAAAGTCTCTCTTTAATTATCAATATTCAGAAGAGCAAGATTTTTTTTTCTCTTCTCGAAAATGTACAAATTGAAAAGTGAAAATCAAGCAGCACGCGTTCATGAATATATCAAATATTCACATATATGCGCGCGCATGCGTACGCGCGCACGCACGCACACACACACACACACACACACACACACACACACACACACACACACACACACACACACACACACACACACACACACGCACACACACCAGAATGTCATTCGTATGCATTCATGCATCCGCACACACAACATATTATTCATCAATATTTTCATAGCACCACAATCAGTTAAAAGGAAAATCCTGAATGCACAACAAATTGTATGCTGTCATGTAGGATGAAATCTTACAATTAAAAAACGTCAATAATGAGAGAGAGAGAGAGAGAGAGAGAGAGAGAGAGAGAGAGAGAGAGAGAGAGACAGAGACAGAGACAGAGACAGAGAGACAGACAGACAGAGAGACAGACAGACAGACAGAGAGAAAGACAGACATACAGGCTCAAGACTCTAGATTGAAGAAAATATCCATGTTGAAACCATTGCCCTTCATGAAGCGGTGCAAGCAGACATAATCATAGAAGCACCATAAAAACTACACACAAACATCACCAACAAACATCCGTAAACTATTCCATGATAAGATAACAGACCGCAATTTGAACACTTTCAATTGGTAAATCAACGAATTTCTGACTGACTCTTCATGAGGACAGGTCCCAAAAAGCACTCATCTGAACTGGTTTGGGACTTTTTAATACTTCAACGGTACATACCCAGCATTTTGATTTTTGCAGGACAGGACAACATAACACGAAGTGCACTTCACTTTCTGTATCCTTTCTGCAAAGTTGTCATAATAAATCTGCTTTGCCTTGGAATCGCTGACGGTACTAACGCGCTGAAATTTCAGAAATACCTAGTCTGAATCCAGCAGTCACATGCATGCTTTAGATGCCTGTCCAGATTCAAAAGCAACATTAGGCACGGTGCAAAAGGACCTCTAAACATGATATCTTTTGCTATTACCCACATGAACATTCCATTCTTGCCAGCTGCCCGCAATCAGTCTGTCTCTAAAAATTCGAAGAAAACCATCAATGGCATCAGTCCTTGGTTCAGCCAGGCATATGTAATGTATAACGAACATTTGAGGCCCAGTTTCTTTGGTCACATTCATCCAAATCAAACAACATACGATATACCGTATGTGGTAAACTACGCTGATGCATTTGTTTTAATTTTGACCAGAACCTCATACATTCTATGACAGAGTTTCTGCGAATAGGGTACCTGTTCGTTTCTCCATACATCGAATCACAAGGTGTTCATAAGTCGACGCCTAAGAAACTCTTGAGCGCAAACAAGTGTACTTTTTCGCAACGTAGTGCTGCATTATCCAGTCCCCATAACTCTGACCGTACGAAACCATTGGCTGAGTCTGTAGGTCAAATATTTTCAGAAATGTGTTCAGACAATTATTTTTCAAAAAAAAAAAAAAAAAAAATGGTGCAAAAATACATAACAAAGTATAGTAGAAAGGTTATTGCACGAAGCAACAAAACTAATCCTCGTAGAAAAGCAATTTCCAGGTATTGTGCGTATTAACAAGAGATATAATTATCCCATTGTAAATCCACTTCTTACTAGCAGATAAATACCAACTTTCCAAAAAGCAACAACTGCACTTTTATTCATGTTCACCCCCAAACGGTGCGCAGTACAAACTATTTATCTATGTTTGCAGGCTAGTAACTGTTTCAGGCAATAAAGTTACGTCATCAGCCAGTAACAATATAAACAGTTCAAAGTAATCATGTGTAAATGTTGCACCGTGTCTGCTTCCTCCTATAACTTTTAATGTCATTTCAAATCAAGAACAAAATAGAGATGCAAACGTCAGCTATTTTCACCCAACGAGTACAATTAATAAATTCAGTCAGTAAGGTTCTGGCCAGATGCGCGCGTGCGCACGCGCAGGTGTGTCTCTGTGTACGCGCGCGCGCGTGTGTGTGGGTGCGTGTGGGTGCGTGTGGATGGAGAGAGAGAGAGAGAGAGAGAGAGAGAGAGAACGAAAATACCGATATGCATCGATCGCTCATCACAGCTGCGAGACTCGGGCAGCTGGGCCATAGGAACTCACGTCTCACGCTTCATGTCTCATATTTCATGCTCTGGGCCATAGAAACTCATGCCTCACGCCTCACGTCTCACATTTTATGCTCTGTGCCATAGAAACTCATGCCTCACGTCTCACGCCCTCACGCTTCACGTCTCACATTTCATGCTCTGGGCCTTAGAAGCTCACGCCGCGCCACTCACGCATGGAAAAGACAAGTTGTATTGGATTTTGTGTTGCTGGCATTACAACATTTGATATCAATCTGTATGAGATAGGCGTTGAATGAAAACAAGGCTGTCAGGAAGGAGACAATGTGTGAGTCGAGGTAGTAGTGATGACAAAAATACTGAAATGAATTATCATAATGGTAATGATTAGGATCAGAATATTAAAAAACTAAATCGTTCCCTTCCTGACAGCCTCGTTTTTATTCAACGCCTATCTTGCGCTGAATTTGACGAAGATGTTATTGCTCGTTCATTTTCATTGTCCTGAGTGTTGTGTATCTGGCCTGAACAAGGCCTAAGAGGTTGAAACACGTCGTGTTTTGTCTTGTAATTCGTTTGTTTGCGTTGTTTATCAATAACCTTTCAAAATTTGTAGCAATCCATATTGAACTGGCCAATGGTAACCAGGAACTTGAACCTCACGCATCGAAAAAAGTGGGCAGTCCCATTTCTCCCCTCACGCGTGAACCGTGAACCATGAAGCGTGAAGCGCGAGTGGAGTTGTGTGGCCCCACGCAAGAGAGACGAAAATAGTTGAGATTTACGTCCTCATAGCGAAAGCTTTTAGGGACATGTCTTTCATTCACGGTAGTCTTTTGCAAGAGAGACCATGTCTGTTCGTTTTTCTATTCACGCGTGAGACGTGAAACATGAGGCGCGAAACGTGAGGCGTGAGTTTCTATGGCCCAGCAGCCTACGGCCAGTTTGGCCGTTGGTATGGATGACACGTTACACATAGCATGCACCCTGCGTGAGAAATGGAAAGAATGAAAGAAGTAAGGAAAATGAGTGATCGATATTGAACGATACTGACTGGATGACACGGGGAACGACTGAATGAAGCGCCAGCTGGCAGCTCTTCAGTCGGCACTACCCAGGTAGGCAGCCCGTTGTGTAAACGAGTGTTGATTGTAAAGCGCTTAGAGCTTGGTCTCTAGCCGAGAATAGGCGCTATATAAGTATTCATTATTATTATTATTATTATTATTATATTAAAGGGTTTCCAGTTTTCTAGGGGAAGTTACTCGTCACATCAATATTCATATGAGCACACGCAGGTTATGTCCCCTCAACAGGAGTTTATATTAAAAACAAGTAAAGAAAACAGACATTTACAATGTTAAATCATTGTTTTAATTCCTTCGCCCATAAAATGTGTATTACGAAGATATGCAAGAAATACATGCATGGAATGATACCAAGGCGATGAAACAATTTTTGCTTTCATACACAATGAATTACTTTCACACGCAAAATTGCAAAATTCTGTCTACGGGGAGAGAGAGAGAGGAGAGAGAGAGAGAGAGAGAGAGAGAGAGAGAGAGGAGAGAGAGAGAAGAGAGAGAGAGAGAACAAGAAGAACAAGAACAAGAACAAATTTTTAATTCTTCAGGCCACCAGCCCCTAGAATGGGGTCAAACAAATCACATATCTCAGCGATCGTGGAGAGAGAAAAAAAGAAAGAAAAGTATGAAGTTGATCTAACTTGTGACATATGTAATGCATGGTCGCATTCTTATTGATTTTCTCTTAAACTTTCCATGAAATCCTGTCTTATCTTCAAAGCATTAAAAAGGAACAAGCACAGCCTACGGATTTTCCAAACAGAGCCATTTTGTAATATATTAATAAATGACTGATCATTAAGAGTCAAATATTTCTGCCTTAATCTTGTGTATAAAATACAATGGTTTATAACATGCTCCTCGTCTTCTAATACATTGCACATTTTGCACAGAAAATTTCCATTGTTCTTAAATGTTCTGCGGAAAAATGAACCATTGATTGGCAACAAACCCAGCCGAAGCTTAGTCAAGCAACTCCTGAAGCATTTTATGTCCATATATTCGAAATACCGTTCACAAGCAAAGTTTGTCTTGAACAGTCGGTATCTTCGGTACATATCTTTACTTGTTACAGACCCGTTCCACTCCTGCATATAAACATCCTTCAGTCTCTGTTTAAACACTATTATAAAAGTTTGTTCACAACCTACGCCTTGTTCCAGCCACACGTATCCAAACCCAGACGAGAAAAGAATGTTCTTTACTAAAGACACCCAACATTTTTTACCGTTCTCGTCTAGGTTTCTTAACATTAAATATGCTTGCCTGGGTAATCTATGCCCCTCCATCTTTGTCAGCCTCAGCCAGTAACGAATGCATCTTACTGCACTATTTACGTACAAAGGATAACGGCCCAGTTCGCCAAACGCAAACTTGTTTGGTACTCTGAGGGGTATACTTAAAAAGCGCTTACAAGCCAACGAGTGTATTTTTTCAACAGAATCAAGTCTATGGAGTCCCCACATTTCAGATGCATAAAGAAGAACGGGCTGTACCTGCGCATCAAATATTCGAAAAAAACAGTTCTGTGAAATGTCATTCAGTTTCGTAATATATCTGATGCAATCAAGACATGCTCTCTTACCTTTCACTGCAAGGGCGTCTACTCCTCTAGTTATACTCATTTTTTGTTGTAAATACAAATCCCAGGTAATTATACTCGTTAACTATATCCAGTTGCACACCATCAATATTCCACTTGAGAGAGAGAGAGAGAGAGAGAGAGAGAGGAGAGAGAGAGAGAGAGAGAGAGAGAGAGAGAGAGAGAATCAATTCATTACTGGGCTGAATTATAGCATATTTATTCATCCATGTAGAATAGAGAGAGAATCAATTCATTATTGGGCTGAATTATAGCATATTTATTCATTCGTGTA
>CM065736.1:25215858-25233358 GCA_033310375.1 Conus canariensis | reverse complement strand
TCATATGAATCCATGTATGTTCAGGTTATGGCTTGTACTTTCAACATCTAACGTTGTAACGATACCAAACTTATTAAACTTGTATAAAGGCTTTTCAAGACGTGCCGTCGCCTTAAGCTAGATGATCAATCTGTCATTTTGCAGAGCACCTGTAGATATGTATTTACACTGTACATGATTACCGTTTGGAACTATATTAAGATTGAGGTGCCATTAGAATATGCCGATGGCCTTCTGATTAAAACGAAACCCCTTCATCCAGTCATCTACGAATTCATTCATTTAATGTCTGTCTGTCTGTCTGTCTGTCTGTCTGTCTGTCATTAGAATGTGCCGATGGCCTTCTGATTAAAACTAAACCCTTTCATCCAGTCATCTACGAATTCATTCATTTAATGTCTGTCTGTCTGTCTGTCTGTCTGTCTCTCTCTCTCTCTCTCTCTCTCTCTCTCTCTCTCTCTCTCTCTCTCTCTCTCTCTCTCTCTCTCTCTCAGGAAGTTGTACATCCTTAACAATAATAGTTCTGTTTTGTTTATGAAGTTGTTCGACTCGCATGTCCAGCCCATGGTTTCATATGGGCCAGAGTTATGGGGATTAGACAAGGCAGCTATTCACTGTGAGATCGTTCATTGTTATGCTTTAAAGAAATTCCTAAGAGTAGATATGAGGACGCCAAATGACCTTGTGTGCGGCGAAACTAACAGATATCCTTTACATGTGAACTCAGCGGTGATATGTGTTCGCTATTGGTTTTAATTGTTACAAATGGATCAGCAAAGAATTCCGCGCAAAGCGTATAATAACTATGCTATATGATTTAGATCTCAAAGGTAAAGTGAACTGGGTGACTCAAGTGTGATTTGTTTGTTTGAATATGGGTTCGGGTTTGTTTGGTACAATCAAGGTGTTGGAAATATTAAGGACTTTATTCGTACATTTCGCCAACGGTTGATAGACGGTCGTTGGCAGAAATGGAGAGAACATAATTCAGACCAGTAGTAGATTTGACATGTATGGACATTTTTGTGATACGCCTTCTTTGAAACCTTTTTTTTTTTTTTTTTTTTGCTGTCCCAACCTCTGCGCCACCTCAGAGGCAGTGCACCCATGCCGCTCATTCCGACACCCCGTCCACAGCCACAGGCTGGTCGGCCCCGCCGCAGCCCCGGCACCGGCAACCCACAGGGAGCAGTAAAGGTCAAGTCGTCAAGAGGCAACCCCCGGAGGAGACACTGCACTGCTGCCGAGTCATTTCGGTGGTGCTGCTAAGCCCCCTACTGACGACAATAATTGCTTGGTTGCGGAGCCGGCGTGAGTGAGCTCTCCCTCCGGGGGGCGCCACCACGTCCGTCCAACGACAGCCCCCATGGACTCGCCGATACCGGTGACCCCGACGGAACCAAACCAAGGCCACAGACGTGGAGAGGACATCGAAATTGAGGTCACCATGAGAGCAGGGCATGAAGGGCCACAGAATTTGAGACATTTTTTTTTCATGCTGATCGATGAGAATGAGGATGATTAAGATGATGCTACGGATTTCCATTTCGGTCTGAGACTACATGACAGGGCTGTACTCTACGCTTCCTTTCATAATATATCCCGGCGTCAACCAGGCCCGAGAGATACAGGCACCTGCAGTGTTGGTCAGGAAATTTGAGCAACACTCTCAGAAACGCATCCATTAAAGGGGTTCTCACCCATTTTTACAAATCTATTTTGACCAAATACACGGTTTTGGTATGTGGTCGTATTGCGAAACCCAGCCCCGAATCAGCTGCCTGTGCTCTCATCTTGCAGTGAGAGCAGCATTTCCTGCGGATTGCGAAAGCGAGAGGCTGAAACAGGAACGAGAGCCTCGATTTCGATAAAAGGGGGGTTTCCCGATTGATGACGTCGAAAAGCCAAGTCGCTCTTCGTGTTCGGCTGAAGTGAGATGGGGCGAATGTGTGCTGTGTCTGGTTGCGGAATTTCATCAGGAAACAAGCAAAGAGTAAGCGTTCATGCTTTTCCAGGTGCTTCCAGCCGGTTTAGGCGATTGTGGATAAATTTTGTCACCACAACGAGGAAAGATTTTGTTCTTCGGGACAGTTATCATGGCATTTGCGGTCGTCACTTCGAAGAGCACAGTTTCCAAGACCAACACACCTGGAAGGTAAAGGTAGAAGCTGGAATTCGGGTCCGAAGACAGCTGAAAGAGGATGCTGTGCCAACTATTATAACAGAAAAATGTATTAAAGCACTCGCTGTTCATTCGCCAGCTGCAAGTGCAAGCCTCAAACGCAACAGTGACACGGATACTGTCAGGAGCAAGAGAGCCAAACTCAGAGACGTAAAGAAAGTAAGGTTTGTGGAATGGGTGGTTGATCTTTTTGTGTTTCATTTCATTCTCAGTGTATGGTTGGTTGTAAAGATAGTTGTTGGTTTTTGTTGAGTGTTGGCATCAAACTGAAACATACATTGTTACTGTCATAGTGGCAGTCAGTCAGTCACACTGCCTGCTGCCACTGAAACTGTTGCATATTTGTGATTGATTTTTTTCCCTGCTGTTACTGTTTCCAACAAAACTGAAGTTACGATTCATTATTAACAAGAAAGTGTCCATGTCCACAAATAACAACTTGTTGGACTTCAGTGAATAATAGTTTGGGTTTAAAATTTTTCAGGACATTGCTGAACATCAGGCACCCCTGCAAGTTCAAGTTTCCGCCCAACAACCATACGCTTTAGTAAGTGAATTATTTATCAGTGTTTGGATACAGGATGGTGACTTAGTGTGCATTTTAAGATATATGCAGGTGTGGTATGTCTGTATGCTATAAACTGCCCTGGTGAGTAAGAGAATAATGAGCTTAGATCTGCAGCTTAGATCTGATGTACAGCACGTCACGCATCAGTTTTTACAATAACAGCCGAAATCTTTGACTGCAATATATTGTAAAAGACCCTCAGATTCTAATTGTCATTGTGGAACCTCAGAATTTATGTGGAGAGAGTGAGATTGAAAATGAGGAATGTAAAAAAAAAAAAGAAAAAAAAAGAAAGGGTGGGGGGGGGGGGGAGGGAGGGGGGGGGGACTGAAAGTGAACTGCTATTGAAAAGATTTCTACAGCAGGGAAGAGAATTAGTGTGATGATGCAGTAGCTGACAAACTCCTGTTCAAAGGAAAAGGTATTATCTGATAGATCTGAACAACTGAAGGAAAATGTGGTTTATCACATAATCATTTTACATACTACGGTAATGTGTGTGTGTGTGTGTGTGTGTGTGTGTGTGTGTGTGTGTGTTTTGTGTGTGTGTGTGTGTGTGTGAGAACAGATGTATGTATGTGCATGTTCATATCATGTGCTATCTGTGTCGTGCGTATGTGTGTACATGTACATAATATGGTCAACCTGTAAAATGTCGAACTGCCTGGAAAGAAACACAAGCGTCTGATGGCGAGGGAGGTGGTACTGTACAAGGAGCTGTAGGTTCAAACTGGTACGGCTGAACTCCATACACTTCAGTGAAAATTTCACGTTCGATGTCCTCTTTGATGGAACTTGACCCGTAGCTGGGAGCATCTGCCATTATCGCCGGAAAATAGTTGAGTTTTACGTCCTCATAGCGAAAGCTTTTAGGGACATGTCTTTCATTCACGGTAGTCTTGGCATTTATACGTCACTTGCGGAATCCCCGACTCTCGTCTCTTTCCGTACTGTGCTCGGCAATCTCCGTGGCGAGTCACGATTTGGCTACTTGCACGACCCGAAACATGGATAGAAGTGAGTTCCAGAAGAAAAGTAACACGTACATCGAAACACGCTCGATCATACTTTTGAACAACCCAAACATGCTATTTATGGGTGAGGACCCCTTTAAGTGGATGAAACTCGACTGTGTGGTCCCAGTCTTCCCAACTGAGTCCGCAGCAAACTCAACTCTGGGTAGGAGCCGGTCGGGGCAGAAAAACCCACATGACTCTGATGGGATTCGAACCCACGACCTCCGAGCCGGGAGTCCGCGACGTTAACCACGCTAACAACGAAATTCATGCTTGGAATCTAAATATTACCGACAACCCTCTTTGTTCAAACTCAGTTACAATTGTCCTCACAAAAGTCTCAGGATGTACGAAACTTTTCACTTTATCTTTGTAAGGCTTTCAAGTTTAGAGAACTCGCAATGTCTTAGGAATATACGTTATTAATTTGTTTCTGTTTCTTTCTGTTTTACGTATGCTTATTGGTACTTGTTGTGATTTTTTTTTCCTGTATGCATTCTTGCTCAGTTTGTTTGTTTGTTTGTCTTGATAGATTGCTTATATGAGTTCACACACGCCTTCACATGGGGCCGTGTCCTATTGTGAATAAATTCATCCGACTCTCTCTCTCTCTCTCTCTCTCTCTCTCTCTCTCTCTCTCTCTCGCGTGCGCGCGCGCGCGCGCGCGCCCGCTTTTGCCTAAGTATGTATGCCTGCGCAGGTGAGCGCATAGAGAGAGAGAGAGAGAGAGAGAGAGAGAGAGAGAGAGAGAGAGAGAGGGGCAGACAGACAGACTGACAGACAGACAGACGGAGGAGAGAGAGAGAGAGAGAGAGAGAGAGAGAGAGAGAGAGAGATATCCACTTGTGTCACCAAACAAGTAAGAAATTGAGATCAGTTTACTTTTAATGGTTCCTTAACGAAAAGAGAAAAGAAACAGCGACACAACTATACTACTACTACTACTATTACTGCGACTGCTGCTATTGCTACAGCTACTTCTTTTGCTACGGTTATTTCTCAATACACAGCTGCTACATGATAACTACATCTATATTATTTTGATACTACTGCTTTTTATGGATGAGGTCCGGGCTCATATTGACCCAGTACCGGAACTAGAGAGCCTGGCAGCTGCGCATGAGCAAACACTGGATGACATCATTGCCGCCCGTCTCCGCCAGTTCCTTTATAATCAGCGCTCCGCCCGTTTCCATCGGTTCCTTTATAACCAGTACTCAAAGCATGGCGAACATTCCAGTCACCAAACTGAAAAGTAAAAAAATCGTATCACAAGACTACAACATACAAACATGCCCATCAGTTTCTACATTCAATGTGTACACTGTGTGTTCATATATATATATATATATATTATATATATATATATATATATACACTGCTGAACAATTAAATAGTGGGGGAAAACAAGTACAGGCCATATATATAGCCTATATAGGCATATATATATACATATATATGTGAGTGTTAGTGAGAATTTTACCTATGAAATATATATATATATATATATTATATATATATATATATATATAAACTAATAAATTCCAAGGATAAGTAACCGAGCATCATTCCAGCAACTTACAGAGCAGTTTGGTGTTGCAATGACTGCAAGAAATATTGAATTATATACAAAGCTTGCTCTTATGTCTTAGATTGAAGAAACAGGGGGAGATAAGCATTTACATCTGCAGTGGTAGATAATTCTGCCTAACTAACAGCATGTGCTTGAGTGGGTGAATGGGGAATAATAAATGCTTCTCAAAATGAGCCTTCAGCATGCTTATAGTCTCCAAGGGGGAGACAATCTCCAAAGGGGAGGAAACTCACTAACATATCATAACTCCTGGTCAGATACCGGTATTTCGAAACATACATATATTTACGTAAAAGTCATGTTTAAAATATTTTTGAAAAAGGAAGGAAGAAAAAGTCGGTCAACGCTATAAATGTGTACTTTGATCTCAGCATTTTAGAGTTGATGATTCCTCACAGCAATATTATGTCTGTCTGTCTGTCTGTTTGTCTGTCTGTCTGTCTGTCTGTCTGTCTGTCTGTCTCTCTCTCTCTCTCTCTCTCTCTCTCTCTCTCTCTCTCTCTCTCTCTTTCTCTTTCTAATCAGCTCCACTTTACCGACACCTTATTGAAAAGTTCGTCGACTGAACATGTAGGTTACCATCGTGTTTCAGGTGTAACGACAGCTGAAGAATCAAAATGGCAATTTCGTCGGGAATGGTTTATGCAGACCACCGCAAGAACTGTTTCCCTCTTATCTCGCGAGGTCAGCTTATTGCACTTCAGCTGTTCTTCAACGCACACATCATGTCACAGGTCAACTGTTCTTCAACGCACACATCATACCAAAGGTCAACTGTTCTTCAACGCACACATCATGTCACAGGTCAACTGTTCTTCAACGCACACATCATGCCAAAGGTCAACTGTTCTTCAACGCACACATCATGTCACAGGTCAACTGTTCTTCAACGCACACATCATGTCACAGGTCAACTGCGCGTCAGCAGTCTGGTATTGGAGCAGTGATATGTACCAAGAAAGACTGGATTCACTCCAAAGACAAACAGTCTTCCTATCTGTACCTCTAACGAAGATGAAAACCCAAAAGTCCACCAGTAAAGACTGGATTCACTCCGAAGACAAACTGTCTTCCTATCTGTACCTCTAAAACAGATGAAAATCCAAAAGTCCACCAGTGAAGACTGGATTCACTCCAAAGACAAACAACAAAGCTAGTCTTCCCATCTATGCAGATGAAAATCCAAAAGCCGTAAACATGTTTCGTCTAAATTAGCAAGGCATCACTTCTGTTTTAAATGTGCACAAATACCATGCCATGTGATGTGAATGCCTTGTTAACAAAACTGAACATCACTTCTGATTCACGGGAATTCCTTCTGCCCGACCCACACATCAATACAAAGCAGCCCAGCTTACTCTGGACCATATGTCTGGAACCCACTTCCAGGTGGTCTATAAAATATGAATTCACTTAAAGATTATAAGAACCACATGAACTAACTTAGAAATTTTCAAGAGCCATCCACATAAGCTTCTCACGTGGCAATAATTTCATCATTTAATTAAGAAGCATACACCTCTTATTCACTCCGGCTCCGTGACTAAGCAATTTCTTGTCGTGAGTGGTGGTAGGGACCTAGTAGGTGAACACCATCAAAGTGACTCGACAGCAGCGCAGTGTCTCCTCAGGTGGATTGCCTTATAACAACTTAACATTGACTGCTCCCCGTGGATTGCAGGCGCCAGGGCTGCGGCGGGCCGGGCCGGGATGTGGCTGTGGACGGGGTGTCGGAATGAGCGGCTTGGGTGCACTGCCACTGAGGCGGCACAGAAGATGGGACAGCAAAACAAAACAAAACAAAAAAAAAGAAAAACGAAAAAAAAAAAAAGAAAGAAAAAAGGGGAAAAAAAAAATCATACACCTATATTGGCAAACTCGTCTGTGAATCGTAATTTGAATACGTCATCTGAATATCCATTCCATGTAACTGCTCTATCACTTACTCTTTCACGCCCCCCCCCCCCCTCTCTCTCTCTCTCTCTCTCTCTCTCTCTCTCTCTCTCTCTCTCCGTCTGTCTGTCGGTCGGTCTGTCTTTGTCTGTCTGTCTGTCTGTCTGTCTGTCTCTCTCTCTCTCTCTCTCTCTCTCTCTCTCTCTCTCTCTCTCTCTCTCTGGTTTTCTTTGTCCTTCGTACCTACTTAACACATCAACCTCACATTGATGAAAAGGTTGTCTGCGTATCGTTATTAGAATAAGATTACAGTGTTGTTATGCTGATCTGTCGGTATGAATAAGATACTTTAAAATAATGACAAGGACAGACAGAAAGACTAGTCCTCAACCTAAAACCTTCATCCTTCTGTACTAAAGATCACTCACTCACTCAAGCAATTATACAGTCACTCACTCACTAACTCACACACTAACTCATTCAATCTATCGATCGATTAATTAATCAATTAACTAATCAACCAATCCCCCCCCCCTCTCTCTCTCCTCTCTCTCTCTCTCTCTCTAAGTCACGTTTGTCGGTGCACCAGAGGAGGCAGTCGCACCTCTTACTTATCCTTTATGCGAAGATATTCTAACACCATTGTCATTTTTTGTGTGTTAAAGTTGAGATCACTAGCAGTTCAGCAATTAAAGATTGACCAAATGATGCGGCTGCTATTCAGAGAAAAAGTGTGCAAAATAGTTTGTTACATTACCTCTATTTAATTTTTTAGCAAAACAATATCCCTCACCTTCTTCCTGATTTGTGCATGAGAAAAGGTTTGATTGTATCGTTGTAATCGAGGTTTCTGATCATGCAAACACTGATTTCATGTCTTGTTATTATCACGCGGCATTTTCGTGACGACCATCATATTCAGACGGGCAAGGGCCTCCTTCGAGTTAGCAGTGGAGTGATCAACGTCTGCCAGAAACAAACATATGAACACAGTGCAACACAGCTACAATGGCGTGTTCCTGTGTCCTATAGTTCGTTTGATTTGGTGAGAGGATGTACTTGAAGCTCAAAAGTAGCCCACTATTGTTTGCTGTTCGATTGTTTTTGTGTTCACGGGTCATAATATTTCTGTGTTCGCCGACGCTGCAACGTTTGAAGGTCAGTGGATGACCCATACTGCTTGTTAGAATCATGTCCAAGGTTTTCCACTGTCACTGGTTGCCATGTTAACCACCACTACCTGCCACATGTGATAGTAAATAATAATAATAATAATAATGAATACTTATATAGCGCCTATTCTCGGCTAGAGACCAAGCTCTAAGCGCTTTACAATCCACACTCGTTTACACAACGGGCTGCCTACCTGGGTAGTGCCGACTGAAGAGCTGCCAGCTGGCGCTTCATTCAGTCGTTTCCCGTGTCATACAGTCAATATCGTCCAATATTGTTCACTCAATATCCTTGCTTCCTCCATTCTTTCAATTTCTCACGCAGGGTGCATGCTATGTGTAACGTGTCATCCATACCAACGGCCAAACTGGCCTTCTCTTCCGAAAGTTGGTGATGGGATTTTACGTGTGTGCAAGACGTTATGAGTGCGTTCACACACGGAACCTCGGTTTATAGTCTCATTCGAAGGACTGTATGGGGAATGGAGTCGGAACCAATGTTAACTCCGAGGGAAAAATCCCCCTGTACCGAAATTCGAACCCGTAACCTCAGGATCACGAGTCCGGCGCTCTACCAACTGAGCTATTCCGGCTCTACCAACTGAGCTAAACACAACAAGAAAAATCCGACCAGAAGAGGGAAGGGCACCGCCAGGTTCGACTTGCCCAAGACGTACCACATGAAAGAGGAAAATACAGACATTATACCAGACAGGCAACATCCCGGGTCATTGACCACATCTTCCACTGACCTGCACCAGGGTGGAAGCAAAACGTGTACTATTTTGGGGGGAAACCCACAGAGTATCCGTGGAAGGAAAATTGTGACATTCGCCCCCTGGAGAGCAAGAACACTCAGACAGGTTGGGGAACTGCAAAAATTGACCAACAAGAAGGATAGATACTCCTGGTGCATTCTCGAACAGACCAACAATGGAGAAGTACCGAGGGACAGATGAAGGGTATGTCCCACACTGCAAGGAAGACGAGGACTGACGTGTACATGTATGTATGTAGTCATAAGGCAACCCATCACAGGAGACAGAGCACTGCTGCTGAATCGCTTTTGTGGTGTTCATTGGTGCCTGTTCTGTTGCAGCATATGCAGGGCACCCCCTTTTTCAGCCCCCTACTGTAAGGTATAATCAGCTGCCTTTGTTTCCATCAAGTTACGGACAATACTCAGAAACCGAAAGTTTGATACACACCACCTGGGGGCGTGAGATTTTCGGATTTGGCAAGGTTTGTATCAATTTATTCATTAGTCTGTTTCAAGCCTCTCCTTTACCTAACGGCTTTGAAAATGCTGTCCTCAACAGGACAGTGAATGTGGGCAGTACGGTTGTAGGCGTCAGTGTGACACGCTGTTAAATGTGCGTGTGACACGCTGTTAAATGTGCGTGTGACACGCTGTTAAATTCAGCAGCCTACCCTGACGTCAAGACCCACGTGATAAGTGATTATTTTTAGTTTGTGGAACTCCAAATGCGTTTAATACCTAACCTATAGGACTGTCACGAGATTTATCATTGAACTATAGGTAACGGTGCATGTTTCAATCGTCAGATTAATGTGAACCGTTTTCATACAGAAAGTAGATAATACATTTACGGTAGGAAGAGTTCCTCCCTTACTTAGCCGTACTAACAATTCACAGCCATCCAGCACGGGAAACGATTGCCAGTATACTAGAGTCGTGGTCATTGTCACAGTATACTGATCAGCATGTCACACGGGGACTACTATCTTATTAATTAAGTGGGTGAAATCATTGAAATTCGCATGCTAATTTACGGATAGGCGGCTTGTGCGAATCACGTAGGCATGTGACGTAGGAATAGGTTGCTAATATTTAACAGTGTGTGTGTGTGTGTGTGTGTGTGCGTGCGTGTGTGTGTGTGTGTGTGTGTGTGTGTGTGTGTGTGTGTGTGTGTGTGTGTGTGTGTGTGGATGCGCGCACAGGAAGTACGCAATCATGCAGGAGGTATGTTTAGTTAACTTTTACCACATGCATTACCAAGCGTAGATATTGTGTTGGAGTTCCAAAGTTGTAAGAGCCTTAAACTGCATTCTGAAGTGGAAATGATGGCTTCATGCAGCAGCTCTGGCCGTTGTGATTCAAAAGGCAGTTTCTCCATGCAGACAATATAACACGTGAGCTACGTTCAAGAGAAAATTAAAATGGACTACTATCAGTCGGCTAACTTTTCTATTCTTTGTGCAGTTAAGTTCTGACATGTTGGTCTTGGTGTTGTCATAATCAGGGTTTTATGAATGTGTATGTGTACCACTTAACTGACGTGTTACTCTTCTGTGGTAGTCCTAGCTGGGACCATTTAGAGGTGTTCTACTGTTCAGACTGTCGGAAGGCATAGCGCAGCAGTAGGGAGAAGAAGATGCTGAAGAGTGTCAGAGCACGTACCCTTGTTTGACACCACTTTTGACTGGGAAGGCGTCCGAAGATGAACCGTCGTACTGGACAGTTTTTATTGTCATGGAAGGACATGACATCTTCAGGAGTTTGGGGGGGATCTCCAATCCGGTGTAGTAGGGTGAAGAGGCCTGACCTACCGACCAAGTCAAACACCTTGGTCAGGTCGATGACGGCAATGAACAAGGGTCTTCTCTGCTCGTGGCACTTCTCTTGTAGCTGCCTCAGCGAGAATATCATGTTGATCCTCGACTTCGCAGGTCTGAAGCCACACTGTGTCTCTGGGTATACTCGTTCAGCGAGTAGCTGCAACTGGTTGAGGATGACGCAGGTAAAGGCTTTGCCAACAATACTGAGGAGGGATATTCCGCGATAGTTATTGCTGTCACTACGGTCCCCTTTGTTCTTGTATACCGTGATTTTGCATCGCACTTGTCCTGGGGTACAGTCCTTTCCTCCCAACACTGCAGCAGAAGCTCATGGAGGTGACTGAGGAAGGAACTCTCCTAGCGGCTTTGATGACTTCTGGTGGAATGCCGTCGCTACCCAGAGCTTTACCACAGGCTAGCGAGTGGTAGGCCATGCTCAGTTCTTCAATGGTAGGTGGGGCATCGAGCTCCTCCATGGCAGGCAGGGGAGTGGTGTTTTCGATGGCTGTGTGGGTGACTGAGTCCTCCCTGCAGTACAGCTCCTGGCAGTGCTCCAATCTTTCCGTCTGCGTGCTGCGATCAGTTGCGACATCTTCTAACGTAAATTTCTGAGGATCGATCTTGATAGCGCAAAGGCCAAACGCTTTCTTCATGCCTTTGTACATGGCGCGGATGTTGCGGCAGTCGGCGTAGATCTGAATGCCCTGGCACAGATTCAGCCAGTACTCGTTGGCACATTTACAGGCGATCCACTAGGTGTTGCTGCAGGCTGCTTGGAGTGCAGCTAGTGTCTTCTTTGAGGGCTCTCTCTTGTGATCGAGGAATGCGACTTGCTCAGCAGCAATGGCAGGCTCCATCTCCACGATTGCTGCTTCGAAACAGTCTTCATTCTTCCTCATTCTTTTCCCATAGATGTCCCTGTAGCGTTGTGCCACTGAGGGTAGTCCTGCTCTTGTCTCTTGTGAATGGAGAATGACCTTGACCATTCATTCATTTTTTTTTTTTAATGTTCGTAATATCTGTATGACGTAATATTTCATGACGCGATTCCCTAATATGTCCTCTTCAGCTTGTTGGTGCCACCAAACCTTTTTTTATTTGCGTCCGATATTCGTAACTCTCTCTACTCCGGAGAATTTTATACTCAATTTCCAGGCTAAATGGGTTTGACTATAATAATAAAAAGGGTCAAATTATTATATTGTGATGGGGTTTCCTTGAATACCGATCAGTAACTAAGTACGTAAGAATAAATTATTACGTAGTCTCAACTGGACAGTTGACCTATGGATTCTAGCCTGTAAGCATCGTTTCGTCTGTCCCTCACCTTGTTTAGAAAAGAAAAGAAGTAAGCATCCTTTATATTGTCATCATCAGAGTTATCATATTTACAAAGATCATCCTACCGGAAACAAAAACAAGATGCAAGACATATAAACGTACTCCCAGTTTATCCTGAATACGCGTGAGATATTCCATAAAGAGAAAAAACGTCTTGGGCTGTTGCAGCCGTTAGTAATGGCTATTCTGGTAAACATCGGCCATCATCTGTGACCTATAATGTACATACTCACAAATGTTCAGGAAGATCGGCCAAGTACTTTCTGAGATTTTCCATAAAGAAGAAAACCATTATGGGCCGTTAGTAACGGCTATAACGGTAAACTAGAACATCGGGCATCATCCGTGACCCATAATGAACATACCTACAAATTTTCAGAAATATCGGCCACATACTTTCTAAGATATTCCATAAAAGAGACGAACCGTTATGGGCCGTTAAAGCCCCTAGTAAAGGCTATAACGTTAAACTAAAACATCGGGCATCATCCGTGACCCATAATGAATTAACATACCTACACATTTTCAGAAAGATCAGCCAAGTACTCTCTGAGATATTCTGTAAAGAAGAAAAGCCGCTAGGGGCCGTTATAGCCGTTAGTAACGGCTATAACGGTAAACTAAAAACATCGGGCATCATCCGTGACCCATAATGAGCATACCTACAAATTTTCAGAAAGGCCACGTACTTTCTGAGACATTCCATAAAAAAGAAAAACCGTTATGGGTCCTTATAGCAGTTAGTAACGGCTATAACGGTAAAGTAAAACGTCGGGCATCATCCGTGACCCATAATGAACATACCTACAAATTTTCAGAAAGATCAGCCGCGTACTTTCTGAGACATTCCATTGATGGGCCGTTGTAAAACGTCGGGTATCATTCGTGACCCATAATGAACATACCTACAAATTTTCAGAAAGATCAGCCAAGTACTCTCTGAGATATTCTGTAAAGAAGAAAAGCCGTTAGGGGCCGTTATAGCCGTTAGTAACGGCTATAACGGTAAGCTAAAAGCATCGGGCATCATCCGTGACCCATAATGAGCATACCTACAAATTTTCAGAAAGGCCACGTACTTTCTGAGACATTCCATAAAAAAGAAAAACCGTTATGGGTCTTTATAGCAGTTAGTAACGGCTATAACGGTAAAGTAAAACGTCGGGCATCATCCGTGACCCATAATGAACATACCTACAAATTTTCAGAAAGATCAGCCGCGTACTTTCTGAGACATTCCATAAAAAAGAAAAACCGTGATGGGCCGTTATAGCCGTTGGTAACTAAAACGTCGGGCGTCATCCGTGACCCATAATGAACATACCTACAAATTTTCAGAAACATCGGCCACATTACTTTCTGAGAAATTCCACAGAAAAGAAAAACCGTTTATGGGCCGTTATAGCCGTTAGTAACGGCTATAACGGTTAACTAAAACATCGGGCATCATCCGTGACCCATAATAAACATACCTACAAATTTTCAGAAAGATCGGCCAAGTACTTTCAGAGATATTCCATAAAAAGGACCATTATGGGCCGTTATAACCTTTAGTAATGGATATAACGGTAAACTAAAACATCAGGCGTCATCTGTCGCCCATAATGAAAACACCTACAAATTTTCAGAAAGATCAGCTAAGTACTTTCTGAGATATTCCATAAAAAAAGAAAAACCGCTATGGGCCGTTATAGCCGTTAGTAAAGGCTATAACTGTAAACTAAAACATCGGGCATCATCCATGATCCATAATGAACATACCTACAAATTTTCAGAAAGATCGACGATGTGCTTTCTGAAAGATTCCATAAAGAAGAAAACCCGTTATGGGCCGTTATAGCCGTTAGTAACAGTAAACTAAAACATCGGGCATCATTCATAACCCATAGTGAACATACCTGCTAATTTTCACAAGGATCGGCCAAGTTTTTTCTGAGATATTCCATAAAAAGAAAAAACCGTTACAGGCCGTTACAGCCGTTAGTAACGGATGTAACTGTAAACTAAATTATCGGGCATCATCCGTGACCCATAATAAACATACCTGCTAATTTTCACAAAGATCGGCCAAGGTCCTTATAGCAGTTAGTAACGGCTATAACGGTAAACTAAAACATCGGGCATCATCCGTGTCCCATAATGAACATAGCTACAAATTTTCAGAAAGACCGGCCCAGTAGATTTGTCTGGAGCAAGTGGAACACATTTTGACCGCAGACGGAACACACACACACACACACACACACACACACACACACACACACACACACACACACACACAGAGTCAGGTTGAATCGTTGTCTGAGTTATGAATATAAATTTTAGTGCAAGAAATGTTGAGTTTGGTTAGTATGTTTTGAACGAAGTATTGCATCGCAATATTATTGTTCGGCCATGTTAGTATGAATAATAGTTATTTAAACAGTAAACAAGTGGGGTTTCATTTACTACCCTTCACTGGCTGCTTTGGGGGTGCTATTGGATTCTTTTTTGCACCCTTGGTGGTGAGAACACCACGGTATTATGGACTATTTGACGCCAGGAGCGCAGACACAACTAGCCGTGTCTCCCTGATGAGTTCCGATCCAGCGGACGAAAGGCCTCGGAGCAGGCAATACAAATATATCTGCCTTCAAAAGGGATTACGATGGTTCCCTTATGCAGCTAGTGAAGAGTTTTCATATCTGTAATATATTTTCTTAATTTCATGTTCTCAGTTTCTCCATCTTCAACAACTCCCCCCCCCCCCCCCCCCCTCCCCCACCCACCCTCCTTAAGTCCAAATCTTTGACAAGCCATTGCTATGAAGACAGTTGAGTTGTTGGCCTGCGCTTGTTTTTTCCCCCACTATTAGATTGTTCATCTACGTATTTGTCTGACTTTATTCAAGTTTAAAAGGCTGTGCCAGTCTTGAATAAAAGTTACTCTGTGTTAAGTTTTCTTATGGGAGCAAAAGTTACCCCACTTGTTTACTGTTTATTGTTTACTGTTCCCTGCCTCATTTCATTTCGAAAATAGTTATTTAGATCTAATTGCTGGAGATCTGTGAAGCATGATTCGGATATTGTGTATTGCTATGTACTTACATATTGACATCTATCATGATGTTTTCATTTTTCGAACTTCAAGAGACTGGCATTGTGCTCGGATCGATATAAGTATCTTCTTCGGAATATGTGATGGGGCAGAATGTCTTTCGGAGCAGTGGACGTTTTCTTTAACTATGGTAAAAGACATCAGGGCGTATGGAAATTAATGATATTATGGCAAAATTGGTGATTGTTTTTCGACAAATCCAAACGGTTTGGATCAATTGGATCTGTAAGCTTCGAAGCCAGTCAATTGAATTCGATCACGGCAGTGTCTAAAGGACATGGCTCCTTTGTATTTCACAGGGAGGATCTTCTCTCGTTCGATCGTTCGTTCGTATTCAATCCATCTTCGGTCTTCGACTTGGTCTCTGATCTTCGTTCGAATTCATATTCGATTTTCGTCCGGCCTCTTCTTCATTCGGCCTCTGCGTTCGTTCGAGCTTCGACTTTGTCTTCAACTTCAACGAAGTCGTTCAACAACAACTTGGACTAGTTCACGAAGGACGGAGGACTATCTCCTTTCAAGCTAAGAAAACATTATCTGTAATCTTCGGTTTTGTCCAGTCGATTATCTCCATGTGGACTTGTTTTATCTTCTGTCCTCTGTCTATACTGTCTATTCCTTATTTGTTAACCGTACTCTTTTAGAAACAAAAGCAATAGTCCTCCAAAGGGAAGAAAACATAGAAAAATCACAATGCCACTCATCTAATTTTCGGCCACGTGGCCTTTTTCAAGAGAAAAAAACAAAAACAATCCAACTACGTGATGTCCATCTTTGGCAACTGGTCAGAGCAAAGAATTGACGTCATAAATATAGTGCGCAAGTTCTGACATCATAATATGTGATGTCATCAACAAGGAAAGAAAAAAAAAGGGGGGGGGGGGGGGGAAGGGGGGAGGGGGGTGCAAGTTGGGTGTGGGTGTGGGTGTGTGCGTGCGTGCGCGCGCGCGCGCGCGCGTGTGTGTGTGTGTGGGGGGGGGGGGGGGGGTAGTTATACTGTAACCAATGTACTTCAAAAACATAGCAATACGCTCCATAAATCACAATGAAAATGAAACCATAGAATAATGTGACCATAGTCCTGTCTGTGACTGTGCATGGCATACAAGAACTGTCATATGAATATATATATATATATATATATATATATATATATATATATATATATATATATATATGCCAATCATCAATGTTGTTCGTAGGTAAATCTGGATAAGGTTGTTACAAATTTGTCTTAACATTACATCCATTTGGCATCCTAGTATCTAATGCCCTTATCCATTTTTCTTCAGTAATAAGTCTGAAGCTTTTGCTTTCACCATAAGCTTTTGCCAACACTGCAACAGCAAGGTCTCCCACTGAATGCTGAAGGAAATGTCGCATTATTGGCTTTTCTCTTTGGAACTTGATGTCACGTCTGTGTTCCGCTATTCTTTCTTTCAATGAACGTCCGGTTTCACCAACATAAACTGTCTTATTACACCGTTTACACAACAGAGCATATATCAAATTTCTATCAGCACGTCACATTACTAATAACATTGTGTGAATATTTCTGCTTTGTGTCCAACACTGTGGAAGTTACTAGTGAAGAACAGGTGTCACAATCACAAGTTTCTGTTTTTCCCTTCACTGCTCTTTCAGTTTTCTGGTGAACCAACGTATCACATAAATTTTTATCCCGTCTGTATGCAGGCATCGGTAGTTTATGGAATACTTTGCGCATGTATTCTGACTTATAGAGCGTATCACTATGTCTCTTTAGTACAGCTTGTACATCTGGCAATAATCTTGAAAATGTCAACACTAGTGGTACTCTTTCAGTGTTTTCTTTCTTCTTTTTCTGAAGAAGTTGGTTCCTATCTGTGTTATCAACTGTTTTCGTACTCTTTTAGTTTATTGTTAATAAATGTTGGAAACTGTTGGTTAGGTTTTTGCTTTGAAAATCCATTGGCGTGGTTGTGTGAGATTGACAGTTTTTTCCACCTCGTCTTTCTAACACTAACGTATGAAAGATCTCACGACCACCAGCCGCCGTGGCGAAGTGGTCAGCGTCGC
>CM065736.1:25205858-25210858 GCA_033310375.1 Conus canariensis | reverse complement strand
CTGTGGATGATTATTTACAACCTTCTTGTTTTCATACCCATGAAATTTTCTTAACCCTGCTATACAATTTACGTATCAACGGAGACGATCAGGAGGAATAATTTGTTTCGTGAAAAAAGAACTTTTGCGATATGTTAAAGCAGTTGATATTGATTACAACAATGATGTTGATTACAACAATGTTATTATATTGTAATTTCTAGAAGTCTATTTGATTTGACCAAAGATGTTTTGTATGTATGTACATGTGTGCCCCCGGAAAATTCACCATACTACTCGTATTTTGATGTTGATATGGTATGCGTGCATTAGAAGATATTCTCACAGACAAGGTCTTTGAATTTCCTGATACGTATGTTCTTTTAAGCGGAGACCTTAACAGCAGAACTTCTAATATCGATCAGGATACAGGTGCTAATAGCAATGTTTATAGTGCATGTTTAAAAATGATTCTTTTCGTGTTAAAAGGGAGCCTGAAGACAAAGTATCAGATAGATATGGTAAGTGTTTACTAAATATGTGCACAGCTCTAGAATCATGCATTTTAAGCAGGGTATGTAATGGCGACCGTCACGGTCGTTTCTCATACGTTTCTGACACAGGTAATAGTGTTAATGATGACCTTTTGGCCTCTGTTGATCTTTATGTATGTATTATGTACAAGAACGCAACTGAGTCCGATCACGTGCCTTTGGAATTCCATATGAGCTTTTATCAGAACAATAAACTTCATAGGGATCAAGATAGTATGAATGAAAATTGTAACTTTATTGAAAAATTTGTCTGGCTGGAACAGAATGCTGAATTATTTCATGCGCTGATGAACAATGAAGGTACTAAATCTTTACATGAAGCAGCAGTTGACCTCATAGATGTGGACATTAACTTGGCATTGAATACGTTTAACAACTATATGAAAAAACAAGCAGAGTGTATGAAAACAAGAATCAGAATTTATAAAAGAACACGTAACGATGCGTGGTTTGACCTAGAAAGCCAAGTAGCTAAATTTCTGCCCAAAAAAGCTCCTAAGAATATTTCGCAGAACATTGGATGTCACTGACAGGTCGAATTATTGTGAATCACGAAGAGAATATAAGTAGCTATTACTGAAGAAGGAGAAAGAACACATCACTTGTTTATCAAATAATCTTATTAATTCGGTGAATGATACCAATGACTTTTGGCATAATGTACATAGGGTGTCATTCAAGGTGTCTTGAACACATAATGGGATTTCTGTTAACGAATGGCATGAGCATTTCAAAAACCTCCTTGAAAAAGATGTTGGCAGCACAATAGAAACAGAAACGGTAAATAGCTTTTTGGATTATCCAATCTCCAAAGAGGAAGTTATAGTAGCTATAAAGAAGTTGAAAAACGGCAAATCTGCTGGTCCAGATGGCTTTATTGGAGAAATGTTTAAAAATGGTTGCGAGATTATCGTCGAGTTCCTTGTTAAATTTTTCAATGCTCTTTTTGATTGAGGAACATACCCCGAAGGCTGGATGGAATCAATCATAGTATCATTGTTTAAAAAAGGAAAGATTAATTATCCTGGCAACTACAGAGGAGTGTCACTGTGATATTGGCAGCAAGCTTATAGTTCTATTATAAACTACAGGTTGCAGATGTGGGTAGAACAGTATATTATCACAGACGAATATCAGGCTGGTTTTAAGAAAGGAAACTCTACAGTGGACCACATGTTTACATTATTAGCAATTATACAGAAGCAGTTTGCATTAAATTGTAAATTCTACGTTGCTTTTATTGATTTTGAGAAGGCCTTCGATTCCATTTCAAAGAAACTTCTATGGCTAGTTCTTCAAAAGAATGGTGTTAAAGGGAAGCTATTTCGGTGTATAAAAAGTATGTATTCTAATGTGAAAGCAAAAGTATAATCTGGCAATGAACTTACAGACTGTATTTTGTGCACACAGGGTGCGAAACAGGGAAATGCCTGTAGTCCTGTATTGTTTTTCTTATTCATAAATGAATTGGCCTCAGAAATGATTGAAAAGGGACGTCATGGAGCCACATTGTCACCTTAAATCTTCGAATTATTAATTTTGTTACTAGCTGACGATATTGCTTTGTTATCAGAAACTCCTGTTGGATTCCAAACCCTGTTAAATAGCCTCCATAACACAGCTACAAGGTTTTAACTTAAGATAAATATGGAAAAGAGCCGCATCGTAGTTTTTCGAAAAGGTGGAGACCTGGCAGCAAGGAAGCAATTGTTTTAAAATGGCGAGTCAATGGGTGTTTGAATTGTTACAAATATCTTGGCATCTATTTTACTACCCGTCTTAGTTTTTTCATCTGCCTGTCAGGACCTTCCGAGCAGAGCAAAATATGTGGTACTATGTATATTGAGAAAATTGTATATGCTTAATAACAACTCTTTGGTTGTTTTACTTAAACTTTTTGATGCGCAGTTCCAACCAATTGCTCAGTATGGAGCAGAGGTATGGGGTATGGATAAAGCTGTTGCTGAAATAGAACAAGTTAACCTGTTTGCTTTAAAAAGATTCTTGGGGGTGCAACCTAAAACGCCAAATGATTTTGTATATGGGGATACAGGTTGATATCCTATGTACATCAACTCCTATTTGCGATGTATTAGTTACTGATTGAGAATTGTGCGTATGGATGAGAAAAGATTATCATATAAGGCGTATAAAATGTTGCTTAGTTTAGAATTAAAAGGTAAGAAAAGTTGGGCGTCTGATATTCGAAATTTTTTGTAGCAAAATGGGTTTGGGTTCGTCTGGGTCAGTCAAGGTGTGGGAAATGTCAATATCTTTTTTAAAAGAACTACGTCAAAGGTTGACTGATAACCGATGGCAAAAATGGGAGGAACACGTTCAAAACAGTGACGGGTATGCTTTTTAGAGAACACTTAAATCATCCAGGAATTGTGAAGCGTATCTTCTGCTTGACATTGACAGACATTTGAAGACCTATATGGCAAGAATGAGATTTGGAATAGCCGATATATTCGCACAGAAGAATCGGTAAACTAATGTTGATGAAGATGCTATTCTGTGTCCGTTGTGTAAGAATGCCAAAGAGGACGAACAACATTATTTGCTGTGCTGCCCTGCCTTCCAAGATTTACGAAATGATTTCACCCCCCCCCCCCCCCCCCCCCCCCCCCCCCCCACACACACACACCTTAAATATCTAGAAAGCCCAAGCCTATTTTAAAAAAGACGTACTGTACTACTCAGTTAAAGTATTCTTAAATTCCCAAGTCAGGATGGA
The DNA here is from genome assembly GCA_033310375.1 of Conus canariensis. NCBI lineage: Eukaryota > Metazoa > Mollusca > Gastropoda > Neogastropoda > Conidae > Conus > Conus canariensis. The sequence continues at coordinate 25,207,588 of CM065736.1, read as the reverse complement.
GTAATGCTTAACTGTCATGTCATGGTATATAATTGTCTAATTATTCACTGTTTATTCAAAAGTAAGGGGCCATGGCCTATACTGAATGGACTTTCGTTTCTGCTTCCGCTTCTCTCTCTCTCTCTCTCTCTCTCTCTCTCTCTCTCTCTCTCTCTCTCTCTCTCTCTCTCTCTCTCTCTGTGTGTGTGTGTGTGTGTGTGTGTGTGTGTGTGTGTGTGTGTGTGTGTCCGTCCGTCTATCTGTCTGTGTCTGTTTGTGCCTCTGTGTGTTTATGATGCACGTGTTCATGCAAGAGTGTGGAGATGTTGACTTCAAAGGAAAATGTCTTGTTTGACTTGACAGTCTCTAGAGAGGGTGCCAATGAAGACAGGCGGATAGAGAGATGAATGCGTTGATCCAGAGTCCTCCATGTCACTGAGAGATGGATGCGTTGATCCAGAGTCCTCCATGTCACTGAGAGATGGATGCGTTGATCCAGAGTCCTCCATGTCACTGACAGAAGAATGCGTTGGTCCATAGTCCTCTGTGATCTCTATCACTGACAGAAGAATGCTTTGATTCCTAGTCCTCTATGATCTCTATCACTGACAGAAGAATGCTTTGATCCATAGTCCTCTGTGATCTCTATCACTGACAGAAGAATGCTTTGACCCATAGTCCTCTGTGATCTCTATCACTGACAGAAGAATGCTTTGATCCATAGTCCTCTATGATCTCTATCACTGACAGAAGAATGCTTTGATCCATAGTCCTCTATGATCTCTATCACTGACAGAAGAATGGTTTGATTCATAGTCCTCAATGTCACTGACAGAAGAATGCGTTGATCCATACTCCTCCCTGACCTCTATCTTCCGTCTGTCACATGGAGAGAAATCGTTGATCACTTGTTGTTCTGTGAGATCTAGTTGCCTTGCTGGATTTCTTTTCCAAGAGAAACATGTTTCTCTAATGTATTTTTGATCATTCAAACAACAAAACTTTAAATGAAACGCGCATATCCTGTCGAGTATTGTTTTTTTTTAACTATTCGTTTAAACCTTGTCTTTGTTTGGACATAGTCAAGTCTTTATCTGGACATAGTTTAGTCTTTCATATCAAGTCTTTATCTGGACATAGTTTAGTCTTTCATATCAAGTCTTTATCTGGACATAGTTTAGTCTTTCATATCAAGTCTTTATCTGGACATAGTTTAGTCTTTCATATCAAGTCTTTTTCTGGACATAGTTTAGTCTTTCATATCAAGTCTTTTTCTGGACATAGTTTAGTCTTTCATATCAAGTCTTTATCTGGACATAGTTTAGTCTTTCATATCAGTCTTTTCTGGACATAGTTTAGTTCTTCATATCAAGTCTTTCTCTGGACATATTTAGTCTTTCATATCAAGTCTTTTCTGGACATAGTTTAGTCTCCATAGTCAAATCTGTATCTGGACATAGTTTAGTCTTCTTTTAGACAGTTTTTTTAGAGTCTGATCGAAGTTCTGTCTTGTCCGACACAATTCTTCTTCTTCTTCTTCTTCTAAACAACACTACTACTACTACTACTACTACTACTACTACTATCAGTTATTCTTCGTCTTCGTCTTTATTTCCTCTTCCTCTGCTCCTTCCCCTTCTTCTTCTACCTTCTTTCTTTTCCTCTTTTTCTTCTTTCTTCTTTCTTTCTTTCTTTCTACTTCAGGCTGTCTCCTTAACTTTTCTTTACCTGCCACATATTCAGCCGATCAA
>CM065736.1:25198358-25200858 GCA_033310375.1 Conus canariensis | reverse complement strand
GTTGTTAGTGTGTGTCCCCTGGTTCCTTTCTTGCAGGTGTTGTTAGTGTGTGTCCCCTGGTTCCTTTCTTGTAGGTGTTGTGTCAGTGTGTCCCCTGGTTCCTTCCTTGCAGGTGTTGTTAGTGTGTGTCCCCTGGTTCCTTTCTTGCAGGTGTTGTTAGTGTGTGTCCCCTGGTTCCTTTCTTGCAGGTGTTGTTAGTGTGTGTCCCCTGGTTCCTTTCTTGTAGGTGTTGTGTCAGTGTATCCCCTGGTTCCTTCCTTGCAGGTGTTGTTAGTTGTGATCCCCTGGTTCCTTCCTTGCAGGTGTTGTGTCAGTAGTGTTATCCCCTGGTTCCTTTCTTGCAGGTGTTGTTAGTGTGTGTCCCCTGGTTCCTTTCTTGAGGTGTTGTGTAGTGTATCCCCTGGTTCCTTCTTGCAGGTGTTGTTAGTGTGTGTCCCCTGGTTCCTTTCTTGCAGGTGTTGTTAGTGTGTGTCCCCTGGTTCCTTCCTTGCAGGTGTTGTTAGTGTGTGTCCCCTGGTTCCTTTCTTGCAGGTGTTGTGTCAGTAGTGTTCCCCTGGTTCCTTTCTTGCAGGTGTTGTTAGTGTGTGTCCCCTGGTTCCTTTCTTGTAGGTGTTGTGTCAGTGTATCCCCTGGTTCCTTCCTTGCAGGTGTTGTTCAGTGTGTGTCCCCTGGTTCCTTCTTGCAGGTGTTGTGTCAGTAGGTGTATCCCTGGTTCCTTTCTTGCAGGTGTTGTGTCAGTAGTGTGTGTCCCTGGTTCCTTCTTGCAGGTGTTGTTCAGTGTAGTCCCCTGGTTCCTTTCTTGCAGGTGTTGTGTTCAGTTAGTGTATCCCCTGGTTCCTTTCTTGCAGGTGTTGTTAGTGTGTATCCCTGGTTCCTTTCTTGCAGGTGTTGTTAGTGTGTATCCCCTGGTTCCTTTCTTGCAGGTGTTGTTAGAGTGTGTTCCCCTGGTTCCTTTCTTGCAGGTGTTGTTAGTGTGTGTCCCCTGGTTCCTTTCTTGCAGGTGTTGTTAGTGTGTGTCCCCTGGTTCCTTTCTTGCAGGTGTTGTGTCAGTGAGTGTGTATCCCCTGGTTCCTTTCTTGCAGGTGTTGTTAGTGTGTGTCCCCTGGTTCCTTTCTTGCAGGTGTTGTAGTAGTGTGTGTCCCCTGGTTCCTTTCTTGCAGGTGTTGTTAGTGTGTTCCCCTGGTTCCTTTCTTGCAGGTGTTGTTAGTGTGTGTCCCCTGGTTCCTTTCTTGCAGGTGTTGTTAGTGTGTGTCCCCTGGTTCCTTTCTTGCAGGTGTTGTTAGTGTGTATCCCCTGGTTCCTTCCTTGCAGGTGTTGTTAGTGTGTGATCCCCTGGTTCCTTCTTGCAGGTGTTGTTCAGTGTGTGTCCCCTGGTTCCTTTCTTGCAGGTGTTGTGTTAGTGTGTATCCCCTGGTTCCTTTCTTGCAGGTGTTGTTAGTGTGTGTCCCCTGGTTCCTTTCTTGCAGGTGTTGTTAGTGTGTGTCCCCTGGTTCCTTTCTTGCAGGTGTTGTTAGTGTGTTCCCCTGGTTCCTTGCAGGTGTTGCTAGTGTGTATCCCCTGGTTCCTTTCTTGCAGGTGTTGTTAGTGTGTGTCCCCTGGTTCCTTTCTTGCAGGTGTTGTTAGTGTGTGTCCCCTGGTTCCTTGCAGGTGTTGCTAGTGTGTATCCCCTGGTTCCTTTCTTGCAGGGGTTGTATCAGTTAATGTGTATCCCCTGGTTCTTTTCTTGCAGGTGTTCCCCCTCTGACCTTCGCCATGGGCTGTCTGTTATCCAAAGGATCCTTCAGACACGATGAGGTGTCCCCAATCAGCATCCGTCCTACCTACATCAACGCTGAACCAGCTGCTACCATCAACGGAAAAACTCCCAAACCAGCACACCAGGGCGCCCAACCCGTAGAAACAACCTTTCTGCCACAGGCGGTTCTGAGCAGTGACAACGTCACTTCCGGATCCTCCAAGCAAAATGGTAGCATCAGTCCAACGAGCCAAGAAAATGTTGAATCTGGTCATGTCGAAGAAACGGTTAGAAGAAAGGTGGACAGTGAGAGAGATGCTGCCATGCTGAACAGTAAGACTCACCACTTGGCCAACGGAGGAGACACCTCATTCCACCAAAGTGACGCTGGACAGCTGAACGAGGCAAGAGACACTGACATTCCCCTCAGCCATTCCACCGCATCTGGCGCCACCAGTGAAAGTACTGGTGACAGTGGCAGCAAGAAAAGTAATACTGCTGATCTGAGCGAAGAGAACAGTGCCACCGGTCCAGCCAATGAGAATGACGCAGCCCAAACGGCCAATCATAATGCAGAACCTGCCGCTGTGTCGGTAAGTAGACTAATTACCTGTGTTCACCGTGCGTCTGCGTTCATGTATGTTAGCTAGGTAATGACGAGTAGTAAAAGTAATAGACTGGAGAGTAGGATCTCTACACTTTAAAAAAAAGAAAAAGAAAAAAAAAAGAGGAACGCCCTGAATTTGAAAATTTGCCCCTGAAATT
>CM065736.1:25188358-25190858 GCA_033310375.1 Conus canariensis | reverse complement strand
GGGGAAAACTCGCTTGGATTGAAAGGCCTGCAACAGGCCACACAGACATCGATGAGGGTCAAGGTCAAAGACAGGAGGGCAATAGCGTTGCTGTGGTAACAAACGTCCTAGCTCTGCAGTAAGCAGGAAGTGACAGACGAGACGAGGGTCAAGGTCAAAGAAAGGAGAGCAATAGTGTTGCTGTGGTAACAAGCGTCCTAGCTGTGCAGTGCGCAAGAAGTGACAGACGAGGGTCAAGGTCAAAGAAAGGAGAGCAATAGTGTTGCTATGGTAACAAGCGTCCTAGCTCTGCTTTGTGCAGGAAGTGTGAGCAGCTCTAAACAGAACAGGGTTTTTTTTGTTTGTTTGTTTGTTTGTTTTACTTTTTTTTAAATTATCTTCCAGCCTCCGATCTTTTCCGCTTTCTTTTTTAAATCTTTTACATTTTCTTTTTCTAAACAGAAGAGTTGATGTGTCAGGTTCTCATTGGCTGTGGGAGATGGTGCACATGCTGATGAGTGGGGGGCGGAGCACTGCCGGACGCCCAAGGAGCGGCTGATGTTCAGCTTCAGCACCCAGGAGTTCTTCGACTCGCTGCCTCCACCCAGAGTCTTCAACACGCACGCCCCCTTCCAGGGCTTCCCGGCAGCTCTCAGGGAGGGAACAAACAGGTGAGGGCCCTTCCTCCTCCTCCTCCTCCTCCTCCTCCTCCTCTACCATCACTGCCATCTCCTCATCCTCCTCGTTATCATCATCATCATCATCATCATCATCATCTTCACCATCATCAGCAGCAGCAGGAGCATCGTCATCATCATCATCATCATCATCATCATCATCATCATCATCATCATCATCACCGTCGTCGTCGTCGTCGCCGTTGTCGTCATTGCCATCGTCATCGTCGTCATTACTTTGTCAGCATCTTCATCATCGTGCCCATCATTATCGCAGCTGCCACCACCATTATGTGTGCGGTCGTTCACACACACACACACACACACACACACACACACACACACACACACACACACACACACACACACGCACACGCACGCACACGCACGCACACACACACACACACACACGCACACACACACCCCTACACACACACACACACACACACACACACACACACACACACACACACACACACACACACACACACACACACACACACACACACACACACCTCACTGTTTACACACCACCCTTCCACCCACTTTTCTCTCACTCTCTCTTTCTCTTCGAATTCTGTTTTCGAATGGTGTGCACTTCCCCTTCCCTTTTCATACATTATCATTCTCCTCCCTGTTGTCAGGGGAGCACTGTTTGGGGCATTGTTGTTTACTGTTGTCAGGGGAGTGCCGTTGAAAGCATTGTTGTTTACTGTTGTCAGGGGAGTACCGTTTAGAGCATTTTTCTTTACTGCTTGTAACGTCTTAAGAACAAATATTTGTGGAAGATTGACATGTCTGTTTTGTATTGGACATAAAATCTGCGTTACTTTTACACTTTGTTTTGTGTGCTTTCTGTATTTTATTGCAAGATGATTGCTGCAGACACAACACGATGTAACTGTCACAAGGTTATCTGCCTTTTGCAACTGCAAAAAGACTACGTCTGGCAGTCCACAAGATGAGTTACCTGTTGCTGTCACAAGATGATTTACCTGTTGCAGTCACAAGTTGATTTAACTGTTGCTGTCACAAGATGATTTACCTGTTGCTGTCACAAGATGATTTACCTGTTACTGTCACAAGATGGTTTACCTGTTGCTGTCACAAGATGATTTACCTGTTGCTGTCACAAGATGACTTACCTGTTGCTGTCACAAGCTGAATTACCTGTTGCTGTCACAAGATGATTTACCTGTTACTGTCACAAGATGGTTTACCTGTTGCTTCACAAGATGATTTACCTGTTGCTGTCACAAGATGGTTTACCTGTTGCTTTCACAAGATGATTTACCAGATTCAGACGTGTGTTTTATAGCTGAACGTGCAAAATGATTTAGCTGTGGAAGATAGGAGATGATTTACCTGTTGCAGGTTTAAGATGATTCAGCCGTGGAAGATAGGAGATGATCCACCTGTTGCAGGTGCAAGATGATTTAGCTGTGGAAGATAGGAGATGATTTACCTGTTGCAGTTGCAGGATGATTTAGCTGTGGAAGATAGGAGATTATTTACCTGTTGCAAATGCACGATGATTTAGCTATGGAAGATAGGAGATGATTTACCTGTTGCAGGTTTAAGATGATTCAGCCGTGGAAGATAGGAGATGATCCACCTGTTGCAGGTGCACGATGATTTAGCTGTGGAAGATAGGAGATGATTTACCCGTTGCAGGTGCAAGATGATTTAGCTGTGGAAGATAGGAGATGATTTACCTGTAGCAGGTGCAAGATGATTTAGCTGTGGAAGATAAGAGATGATTTACCAGTTGCAGGTGCAAGATGATTTAGCTGTGGAAGATAGGAGATGATTTACCTGTTGCAGGTGCAAGATGATTTAGCTGT
>CM065736.1:25123358-25175858 GCA_033310375.1 Conus canariensis | reverse complement strand
CTGATTTGAAGTGTTGTAATTCTGTTCTGTATCTTGGGTGAATCCTCACCACGTTTTAAATGGTATATTTCTGTTCTGTACCTTGGGTGAATCCTCACCACGTTATAAATGGTGTATTTCTGTTCTATACCTTGGGTGAATCCTCACCGTGTTATAAATGGTATACTTCTGTTCTATACCTTGGGTGAATCCTCACCACGTTACAAATGGTATATTTCTGTTCTATTCCTTGGGTGAATCCTCATCACATTATAAATGGTATATTTCTGTTCTGTAACTTGGGTGAATCCTCACCACGTTTTAAATGGTATATTTCTGTTCTATGCCTTGGGTGAATCCTCACCACATCATAAATGGTATATTTCTGTTCTATACATTGGGTGAATCCTTACCACATTATAAATGGTATATTTCTGTTCTGTAACTTGGGTGAATTCTCACCGCGTTATGAATAGTATATTTCTGTTCTACACCTTGGGTGAATCCTCACCGCGTTATAAATGGTATATTTCTGTTCTATACCTTGGGTGAATCCTCACCGCGTTATAAATGGTATATTTCTGTTCTATACCTTGGGTGAATCCTCACCGCGTTGTAAGTGGTATATTTCTGTTCTATACCTTGGGTGAATCCTTGCCACGTTATAAATGGTATATTTCTGTTCTCTAACTTGGGTGAATCCTTGCCACATTATAAAAAGTAATTCTGTTCTATACCTTTGGTGAATCATCACCGAGTTATCAGTGGTATGTTTCTGTTCTGTGACATGGGTAACTCGTCATTGCTAGGCTGCTGTTTTTGACGGGACTTACCCCATGGGTTGGTGCTGAATCGAGGCTGTAGGCAGCACATGGTTATGTCCACATGACGGAATTCAATAGAAATATGCTTTCATTGAAGGGTGTAATGTTTGCAACGATGTGCTCCCTTTTTCATCCTTCTCTCACCCCAATCCTTTCCCTCAACTTCCCCTCCAGCCCCTCTCTCCACCCACCATCCACCTTTCTTAAAATCATTGCAGAGTCCTTCGGTGATGGCGGAAGAATCGTGTATCATCACTGAGATTGAAGAACAACGCTGAAGCATTAACTAGAATGGCTGGCGTCAGCATGTAATATATTGACCGGAAAATAACTGATGGAACAAGTGTTCTCGTGCTGTATACTCGTGAACACTTTTCACACACACAAGAAATTCCTGTTTGTATATTATATACCGAGTATGCCAAATTCACTCAATCCATAGGTGGAATACTCATCTCTTACTCATTGCTGTCATTGGCCAGATTAATAACAGGAAACAAAGATTGTTTTATTGATGTAGTTTTTGTCATTTGACCATGTATTTTTGTGTTGACATCTGATTTTCTCAAACTTCTATCAATTTTTCATTATATGTAACCAAAGCTATATATATATATATATACACGAATGTTTTCAGCCTTTAATACAATCGTGTTTGGAAAGTACTTAGGCCTGTGCCACATCGATGTAGAAATAATCAAAATTGTTACATTTGATAGACTTTGAGTTGAGAGTCAAACTGCAAAAGTTCTGCAAAAATGTGTGCATCTAAATGTGGTCTTTTGTCCATCAGTGCAACGTTCATTTGATAACAATTCAACCTTGTACATAATAATACCGGATAATATTCTTATATCAGCATATAACATGGGAGCTGGGTTCACAAACTGATTTAAATTACTAGTGATTAGTACTGAGTATATTCTCAGAGCTCCTCCACCTTACGTCCAGTGTGTCAGGTAACAAGTTGGCCGAAGTGTGGAAGAGGGTACGACTAGGGTGTGATTCTCCTCCTGTACTGTCTACAGAGGTGGGATGGGTGTAACAGGGCACTGAACTCATGGTGCCATTCATGGCACTTCTTCTGTGGCACTGATTAGAATTGTGTAGTGATGGACTATGAATTATGATCACCCCAACCCCCCCCCCCCCCCCCCCCCCTTCTTCCCACCATGTCATGACCTTTGTAATTTCATCTGGATGTTCTTTTCATCGTCCTCATTAGTGCATTCATTGATACCTCATTTTGTTTACCCAGATGACATCTTCCATCAAACTGATTCATAGCCCAGAATTGATTTTAACTGTAGACCAACAATTGCAGCTGACATAACCCTATAATACTGCAATGCACCATGGATGATTATTTGTGTTATGCCCAACTTTGGCGCAGTTCTTCCATCTTGGAAACTGGTTTTTGTGTCGTCATGCACGTGCAGCTGATAACGGCTGTCATCACAGAAGCTGAAATCCACTCATTGATTTTAAAGGTGTATTAACCAGGGTTTTTTTTCTTTTGGATTTGCGGAATTCAATAGCTTGATACCGGACTTCCCTACTAATACCTCTGTTACTCAAGCCTTCCATTTACAGACTCTGGCTTTTGTTGAAGCCTTTCATTTATAGACTCTGGCTTTTATTGAAGCCTTTCATTTATAGACTCTGGCTTTTGTTGAAGCCTTTCATTTATAGACTGGCTTTTGTTGAAGCCTTTCATTTATAGATTCTCGCATTTGTTGAAACCTTTCATTTATAGACTTTGGTTTTTGTTAAAGCCTTTAAATACAAGATCACAAGTCTACTGTTTTCTTCCCTTTGGAGGACTATTGCTTTTCTGTCATTTATAGACTACGGCTTAAGTTGAAGCCTTTCAGTTATAGACTCTGGCTTTTGTTTAAGCCTTTCATTTACAGACACTGGCTTTTGTTGAAGCCTTTCATTTACAAACACTGGCTTTTGTTGAAGCCTTTGGTTTATAGAGACTCTGGGTTTCGTTGAAGCCTGTAATTTATAGCGAGTGGGTTTTGTCGAAGCCTGAAGTTTATAGAGATTCTGGGTTTGTTGAAGTCTTTCCTTTACAGAGACTCTCGGTTTTCTTGAAACCTTTGGTTTGTAGATACTCTAGGCTTTATCAAAGTTTGTATAGAGATTCTGAGTTTTGTTGAAGCCTGCAGTTTACAGAGATTCTAGATTTTGTTGACATCTCAGGGTATTCAAAATACCACCACTGCACCTTTGTTGTCATACAGCTGATCCTTGGATGTTGTTGCCATCTCTATGCTATCACGATACTTTTTTTTATGTTAATGCTTATCTTTTTCCACATCACCCTCACTTGCATTGGTCTCGCCGACCGGCCCAGAAAAAGTCACAGTCACAGGAGACATCAGTGTCAGATTGAAGCAGAGAAACGGTGATAACGTGGTAACCATTAGAGACACTAGTGTCTTGTGACTGGATGGAGAGCTGGGGGGGGGGGGGGGGGGGGGGGGGGGGAGGAGGAGGAGGACAGATGCTGCAGAGATCCATTCAGCTTCAGGACTGCAAGACCGGATCGCGTCCTACTATGACATCAGGCCCGCCAGATAACGCATCCGCAGTGTGAAGATGTTGGGTTGAAGTAGCACAGACAGCTCTGCTATCTCTCAACAGATGTAAAGAGCCTTTTTTTAAGGGCCACTATTGTGACAGGACAAATCGTGCTGGTGAAGTCTGTTTAGACGCTAACACTGTGACTGGAATAAACGGTGTTGATAGAGACTGTATAGGGGACACTACTGTGACTTGACAGAACTGTGATAATAAAAGTCTGTTTAGGGCGGCACCTATTGACTGGGAAACTGAAATTACAGCAAATTAGGCCTAGTTGTTCGTCAATATTTGTTTCCGAGTCAAACTTACGGACAGAATGCAGGTGGAGGTGGAGAGGGAGAGAAAAGAGTGCATGTATGAAATTCAGGGTAAGGATAATAGAATTTTTGCTGCCTATTCCAAAGCAGCTACGTATATGAAATCCGAGTGATTTGAATGGCATTGCCATTTATTTCAACGTACCCGAGTGATTCATGACTGAAAGAGCTAATATACATACGTACATTTATACTGATTACAATGAATATTATAATGTGCAGTTTCTCTGCTTATAATCCGATCAAATTATTATGGATTTTATATGAGCAATATATTCGGTGATGCTATAATTTTGCTGTGTTAATTGTAACTATTTTGTCTACTGTTTTTTTTAAAATATAAATTGCATATTTTGATTTGGTATCTCACAATGTCTAAAATCGACACTCTCACAGGTCATTTCTTCATTCTGGAATGTATATTATCCCGTTTAAACGAGTGTTCAGACACATGTGCGCGAGAGCACACACATGCACACTCAAACGAGCGCACACACACACACACACACATACACATACACATACGCACAATGTGCAAGTGTACGTTCGCTTCATTATCTACAGTCATTTTTCTCAATTTACACCCAATTCCTCCAACCTTAATGTAATAATTATCATAACAACAACAGTAAGGTATGGTAACAACAACATTTATTATAATGATAATAGTTGTAACAAAAGAATATCATCATCATCATCCTGTTGATGATGATGATGGTGATGATGATGATGATGATAATGATCATCATCATCATCATCACCTGTGATGATGATGATGATGGTGATGATGATGATGATGATGAGAAAGAAGATAGTAATAAAAATAAATGATAATGATATTGAAAACAATGACTCCTGCAACTACCACCACAACTTCTCATGCACCTCCCCTTTCAATGCACCTCCTTACTCCCCCCCCCCCCCCTTCCCCCGTTTCCACCCCCTCTTCCACATTAGCTTAAAATCACGTATCTCTGCCAGCCACTGTTTCCTTAGAGTGAATTATAAAACTGTATTCCCTGGAGTGTAGTGCATGCGCGCATGTGTGTGTGTGTGTGTGTGTGTGTGTGTGTGTGTGTGTGTGTGTGTGTGTGTGTGTGAGTGAGCAAGTTCTATAACATTCACTGCATGTCGATGGCCGACATGATGGCTGTGTGACCCCGTAATGTGACACATCAATGATGATGTCAGTCTGTAGAAGTTGACCCAAGGATGCAGCATCCAAACTGAAATGAACAACACAGTTCGTCTCTTTTGTTTTCTTCTGAAATGATAATAAACTATTAAGCATAAGCTTCCGTATGTGTGATGTATGTATGTCTGTGCAGGAGTGCCATTTTTCATATTCACACTTTCTAGGGCCCACTTTTTCAGAATGTATGTCTAGAGACCTAATATTTCCCAGCTTAACCAAGTTGCGCATTACCTCAACATATTCATTTATTACCAGAGCTGTTTGTTCCTGACTACATCAAAAGTAACAGCGTTGCTGTGACAGACATTCCACAGAGGAAGACATTAAATGTTGAACATTTTGGAAAAACTTCTCTCTTGTTTGTTTGTGGTTTTTCAGACTGACCATTTATCTCTATACCTATCCATCTATGTCTGTCTGTCTGTCGGTCCATCCATCCCTCCATCTATCCTTCCATCTATGTCTCTAATCTAAACAAATTGGTAGTGGGGGAAAACAAGAGCAGGCTAAAAGTCCTCCATCATCACAACAATGACTGAGCAAAGATGAGAACAGAGAGAAACAGAGAAAAAAAAAAAAAGGGGGGGGAGGGGTGTGTGTGAGGGGGGGGGGGGGGGTTGTGCGAGAAAGAAAATTTGGGACAGACAAGAAAGATTTTACAAAAATGTTTGCATGTTAAAAAAAAAAAGAATTTTTTTTTCTCTCTCTCTCTCTCTCTCTTTTTTAAACAGCTCTGTACTAACTGACTTCAAGAGCTGACAGCCCAGACAGGGCCACTCTTGGTCGGCTGGGTTACAAGCAACAAGAGTCAAAAAAAAAAAAGGTTCTGTGCCACTCTCATTCAGTACAAATATAATACACACATTTTTGAGCATCCAGATCCGTCTTTATTTTGCTACACAAAAAGGAGACCTGTGGTTTAGCGACACCTGAGAAAGCAGCCCAGAAATCTCACAGACCCTCGTGCATTGTTCACAGTGATGTCAGTGGAGGCTGGCGCCAAAAGGTCGCTCCTGTTTAATTCATCTGACCTCTGATGGCCCGCACCACTCATAAAAAGCCCCATCATAAGAAAAAAAAAAAAAAAAAAAAAAAACCCAGAAAAACTGAACAATCACTCATCAAAACACACTCACAAAAAGCCCCATCATTAACAGAACAGGTAAACAATCATCAAAACACATACATGCCTGTCACTCTCTTTACACATATATACATAATGAATATGTAAATAATGAAGAAAAACAAGTGCATGCTAACAATTCATCTGTCGGACTTTTTATGACAATGAGTTTACAAAAATCTTTAGAGCAAGAAGTTGGAGGGGATGGCCATGGGAGAAAGAAGTTGGAACACTGTCCACCGCACAGAAAACTATGCACAGTGTTGCAAATGGAGAAAAGAAAAACATGGGCAAACACATGCACACACACACACACACACACATATACATATACACACGCATACACACACACACACACACACACGCACACACAAACATACTCTGTCTCTCTCTCTCCACACAAACACACACCACACACACACACCACACACACACACACACACACACACCCTGATAGGTCACCAGGCACTGAAGTCACTCAGGGTGTAGGAGGAACTCCCCTCCATCTTTTTCCGTTTCCTGGCCGTGTCTGTGGAGTCTGGCTGTGTGCCCTCCGTGGCCTCCACTGCCCGCTTCCTGCCAACAGACACCATGTCCTCGTGCTTCTGGATGCAGGGGAACTCTGCTGTACAATTGCTTTGTGTGTGTATGTGTGTGTTTCGTGTGTTTGTATGTGTGTTTTTGTCAGTCTGCGTGTGTGTGTGTCTGCGTGTGTGCATGTGTGTGTGTGTGCGTGTGTGTGTGTGTGTGTGTGTGCATGCGGGCGGATGGGTCGGCAGGCAGGCAGGCAGGCGCATGCATGTGTGTGTTGTGTGTGTGTGGTGCCTGTATTCATTATGGGGTTGAGGGGACAGAGGGATTAGCACACTGTACTGTTGTAAAGCAGAAAAGAAAGAAAGAAACCTTTCTTGATACAAAACTCTGGTAATCATCGCATGCGGTAACATGCATAAATTATATGGTTTAAACAGACAACATAAAAACACACTGTCGTTATGTAACAATAAATATAGTACAAAAACAGACTCCACACACACACACACACACACACACACACACACTCACAGAGCAGCAGAGTTGATGTACTTCCCCACGCCTTGCTTGAAGACACGAGGTGCTGTGTCAGTCCTGGTGTCACGTTTTTTTCCGCTTTGCCGCCTCCTCCTCAGCCTTTCGTTTGGCCACCTCCTCCTCGCGCTCTCTGGCAAGCTGCACACCAGCCAAGGTTCAAAATGGGCCACCTGATGTCACGCCACCGGGTGGTGACTGTCCACGTTTTGGTCCAATTTCAAAATGAATGTGTCGGAGGCCTATCTGAGCATCGGGTGGTTATCTTCCACGTTTTGGTTCATCTACAAGCAGGGCCATTTTGTTCCTACAGCTTTTGTCCATCTCTCACCTTTCAGGGTCTTGCTGATGCATGACACAGCATTTTGACATTTTGCCTTTCACTGTTTAGCCATAATGGCGGCTGTCCTCTCTCACAGAGAAGTTCACAAACGATTTTGTGGCATCAGTGTCGCCTGCTAGCAGACCCAATATGTGACCAACGCCCTGAAGATTTCCCTGCCAGTTTCTTATTTTCTGTGCTGAAATGTCGAAAGTGCCACATCTGACAATGTTCAAGAAAGTGAAGAAAAAATGCTGGACCAGCCCTGTGACCTGACCCCACCAAACGTGTCACGGGTACATCGTACAGCCACACTCCCTCCCTCCACCAATCAGGTCGGCGCTTCAACATCGTCAGACAAACCAACCACCCCATGCAGGTAAACCGTTAATCCCTCCCCATGGCGAAACACACTGTCTGCAACTAGGATTCCGTCATGGACCACCCAAAGAGCAGACACCTCTGACACAGCTGTCTGATGGAGAACACACCGTATGGACACACCACACACACACCTCTGACACAGCTGTCTGGTGAAAACACATGGTATGGACACACCACACACACACCTCTGACACAGCTGTCTGATGATAACACACTGTATGGACACACCACACACACACCTCTGACACAGCTGTATGATGGTAACACACTGTATGGACACACCACACACACACCTCTGACACAGCTGTCTGATGATAACACACTGTATGGACACACCACACACACACCTCTGACACAGCTGTATGATGGTAGCACACTGTATGGACAGACAACACACCTCTGCCACAGCTGTCTGATGATAACACACTGTATGGACATGCCACACACACACACCTCTGACACAGCTGTCTGATGATAACACACTGTATGGACATGCCACACACACACCTCTGACACAGCTGTCTGATGATAACACACTGTATGGACATGCCACACACACACCTCTGACACAGCTGTCTGATGATAACACACTGTATGGACATGCCACACACACACCTCTGACACAGCTGTCTGATGATAACACACTGTATGGACACACCACACACCTCTGACACAGCTGTCTGATGATAACACACTGTATGGACACACCACACACCTCTGACACAGCTGTCTGATGATAACACACTGTATCAGGGCTCCCCATGGTGCGCAGAATGCGCGTCATTCACGCACTAGAACTCTTATTTCACCCCCTAGAATTGTGTTTCACGCGTGAGCTTTACCCTCTAAAATTAAAATCTGGAGGTGGAATCACCCTCTAAGATTTGGTTGAATGCGTCTGCTGTTTGTTCCGGCTGGCCGTGTGCTCTGCGTGACCGCAAGTTCTCAGAACCGACCGCAGTAAAAATAGCCTCGCTTTTTTGCATCGAGCGTGTCTGTGTTGCCCATTCACACAACGAGACCATGAAGTCTTGACCAACAGGCTGCAATAAAAATAGCTGCGCCTCATCGCTTTAGTTTAGATGTGTGTTTTTCATTGGTCAATTATCTGGTCCCTAAGAGAATGCTGGCACTGTCTCATTCAAAGAGTCCAGCTTCTCTTTTTCTGCGACCGACAAAGACGGCGTCTCTACTTCACCAATGGTTGAAACAAAAACCAAATCCTGACAACAATACAGAGGAAGACCGTGGCAGTGAATGGAAAAAATCTAAAACTGAGGAGAAGACGACAGATCAGAAGATCGTAAAGAATCATGGAACTTTTAGAGAAGCATGGGTTCAAGAGTTTCCATGGATCAAATTAGACTCAGTATGCACTCCATCAAAAATGATCTGCACAGTGTGCACGGTGGCAAGCCAGAAATCGACTTCCAAAATGTACAAGCAAAATCCATTTGTTGTTGGGTCGACAAATTTTCAAAAGTCAGCCTTGAGTCGCCATGACAACAGCAAGGACCGTGTGTCAGCTTCACAGACCAACTCTGATCACATAGTGATATTAAAGTAATATCACAGCACGCACTCACTCACTCATGTGGTGGCACTTTCGGTGGCTCTCTGAGCCACACACACACACACACACACACACACACAGTTCCACACACAAACATGAGAAAATCACAAAGTGAAAAATGAAAAGTAAAGAGAATGCTAGTGTTTGGTGTGTTCATTTTTGTTGTATGAATGATTCTTTGGTACACTACTTTGTATTAAAAGATCCTGCACATGTTCTGTGCATTTGGTACAGAGACCAGTCACCAAGAGTATGCTGTAGATATTGTTTAAGTTGTGGCAAGTCTTAATAAAATCACCCTCTAAACTTTGAAAGTGAGGGTGAAAATACCCTCTAGAATTTCAGATAGGGGGTGAACCCACCCTCTTCACCAGCAGCTGAGGGGGAGCCCTGCTGTATGGACATGCCACACACACACCTCTGACACAGCTGTCTGATGATGACACACTGTATGGACACACCACACACACACCTCTGACACAGCTGTCTGGTAACACACTGTATGGACACACCACACACACACCTGACACAGCTGTCTGATGATGATACACTGTGTGGACCCTGTGCCCTAGACAAAATGACCCTAGACACAGTGATCCTGCGACCTACACACAACAACCCTGTGCCCTACACACAACAACCCTGTGCCCTACAGTGACCCTGTGCTCTAGACATAATAACCCTGTGCCCTACAGAGACCCTATGCCCTACAGACAACAACCCTGTGCCCCACAATGACCCTGTGCCCTACACACAACAACCCTGTGCCCCACAATGACCCTATGCCCTAAACACAATGACCCTGTGCCCCACAATGACCCTGTGCCCTACAGAGACCCTGTGCCCTACACACAACAACCCTGTGCCCTACAATGACCTGTGCCCTAGACATAATGACCCTGTGCCCTAGACACAATAACTCTGTACCCTAAACACTGACCCTATGCCCTAAACACAATGACCCTGTGCCCACAATGACCCTATGCCCTAAACACAATGACCCTGTGCCCCACAATGACCCTGTTGCCTACACACAACAACCCTGTGCCCTACAATGACCTGTGCCCTAGACATAATGACCCTGTGCCCTAGACACAATAACTCTGTACCCTAAACACTGACCCTATGCCCTAAACACAATGACCCTGTGCCCCACAATGACCCTATGCCCTAAACACAATGACCCTGTGCCCCACAATGACCCTATGCCCTAAACACAATGACCTTGCTCCCTAGATACAATGACTCAGTGCCCTAGACACAATGACCCTGTGCCTTGCAGTGACCCTGTGCCTTGCAGTGACCCTGTGCCCTAGACACAATGACCCTGTGCCCTAGACACAATGACCCTGTGCCTTGCAGTGACCCTGTGCCTTGCAGTGACCCTGTGCCCTAGACACAATGACCCTGTGCCTTGCAGTGACCCTGTGCCCTAGACACAATGACCCTGTGCCTTGCAGTGACCCTGTGCCCTACAGTGACCCTGTGCCCTAGAGACAATGACCCAGTGCCCTACAGTGACCCTGTGCCCTAGACATGACTCTGTGCCCTAGACACAATGACCCTATGTCCTACAGTGACCCTGTGCCCTAAACACAATGACCCTGTTCCCTAGACACAATGACCCTGTTCCCTACAGTGACCCTGTGCCCTAAACACAATGACCCTGTTCCCTAGACACAATGACCCTGTTCCCTACAGTGACCCTGTGCCCATAACACAATGACCCTGTTCCCTAGACACAATGACCCTGTTCCCTACAGTGACCCTGTACCTTAGACACAATGGCCCTGTGCCCTAAACACAATGGCCCTGTGCCCTAAACACTATGACCCTGTGCCCTTGACATAGTGACCTAGTGCCCTCAACACAGTGATCCTATTCCCTAGATGTAGTAAATCTCCAAAAATTCACCATCCAATTCCATATAGCCATTTTTTCCCCCTTAATGATTAGACATCATTTTCAATGAATTTATTATGCAAATACACAAACACATACACACATCTAAAATATATGTCGCAGGGAGATCCATATTCTTCCCAAGAATCTATACTAGTAAAGCATTACAAATCTCTTGTAAACACTGATAAATAGCCACTTCACTGCAGGCGTGCATGCTTGTGCGCACATTTTCTCACACACGCACACACACACACATCTGATATATATCGTAGGGGGATTATCCCCAAGATTCTGTACCAGGAAAACATTACAAATCTCTTGTAAACACTAAAAATAGCCATTTCACTGCCTCCACATTTCCTTGTATGCATGCATGCTTGCGCGCACATACACAGACACACATGCCCACACACTTACGCTTGCCAATATACGACTGAAAAATAACGTTTCACAAAGTTTTACCTGTGCACAAGGTAAATATCCCTGTATCCTCATATGTGTGTCTAACTGTGTAGGTGTACCTGTCGCTCTCTTCTGTCTGTCCGTCTGTCTCGGTGAACCTACCTGCTCGTCTGCCTCCTCGTACGGATTGACAAAAATGGTGCAGCTTTCAATCTTGATTTCCTCCTGTTGAAAAAAAAAAAAAAAAAACAGGATCATGACAGTGAAATGGAACGGCTTTCTATCCTGCATCATTCCTGTGAACCAATACAGATGATCATAATGACATCACAGGAACAGCTTTCTATCCTGCATCATTCCTGTGAACCAATACAGATGATCATAATGACATCACAGGAACAGCTTTCTATCCTGCATCAATCCTGTGAACCAATACAGATGATCATAATGACATCACAGGAACAGCTTTCTATCCTGCATCAATCCTGTGAACCAATACAGATGATCATAATGACATCACAGGAACAGCTTTCTATCCTGCATCAATCCTGTGAACCAATACAGATGATCATAATGACATCACAGGAACAGCTTTCTATCCTGCATCATTCCTGTGAACCAATACAGATGATCATAATGACATCACAGGAACGGCTTTCTATCCTGCATCATTCCTGTGAACCAATACAGATGATCATAATGACATCACAGGAACGGCTTTCTATCCTGCATCATTCCTGTGAACCAATACAGATGATCATAATGACATCACAGGAACGGCTTTCTATCCTGCATCATTCCTGTGAACCAATACAGATGATCATAATGACATCACAGGAACGGCTTTCTATCCTGCATCATTCCTGTGAACCAATACAGATGATCATAATGACATCACAGGAACAGCTTTCTATCCTGCATCAATCTGTGAACCAATACAGATGATCATAATGACATCACAGGAACAGCTTTCTATCCTGCATCATTCTTGTGAACCAATACAGATGATCATAATGACAATCAAAGGAACAGCTTTCTATCCTGCATCATTCCTGTGAACCAATACAGATGATCATAATGACATCAAAGGAACAGCTTCTATCCTGCATCATTCCTGTGAACCAATACAGATGATAATAATGACATCAAAGGAACGGCTTTCTATCCTGCATCATTCCTGTGAACCAATACAGATGATCATAATGACATCAACAGGAACAGCCTTCTGTCCTGCATCAATCTTGTGAACCAATACAGATGATCAAATGACATCACAGGAACAGCTTTCTATCCTGCATCATTCTTGTGAACCAATACAGATGATCATAATGACATCACAGGAACAGCTTTCTATCCTGCATCATTCTGTGAACCAATACAGATGATAATAATGACATCAAAGGAACAGCTTTCTATCCTGCATCATTCCTGTGAACCAATACAGATGATCATAATGACATCACAGGAACGGCTTTCTATCCTGCATCATTCCTGTGAACCAATACAGATGATCATAATGACATCACAGGAACGGCTTTCTATCCTGCATCATTCCTGTGAACCAATACAGATGATCATAATGACATCACAGGAACAGCTTTCTATCCTGCATCAATCTTGTGAACCAATACAGATGATCATAATGACATCACAGGAACAGCTTTCTATCCTGCATCATTCCTGTGACCAATACAGATGATCAAAATGACATCACAGGAACAGCTTTCTATCCTGCATCAATCTTGTGAACCAATACAGATGATCATAATGACATCACAGGAACAGCTTTCTATCCTGCATCATCTTGTGAACCAATACAGATGATCATAATGACATCACAGGAACAGCTTTCTATCCTGCATCAATCTTGTGAACCAATACAGATGATCAAATGACATCACAGGAACAGCTTTCTATCCTGCATCAATCTTGTGAACCAATACAGATGATCAAAATGACATCACAGGAACAGCTTTCTATCCTGCATCATTCTTGTGAACCAATACAGATGATCATAATGACATCAACAGGAACAGCTTTCTATCCTGCATCATTCTTGTGAACCAATACAGATGATCATAATGACATCACAGGAACAGCCTTCTGTCCTGCATCATTCCTGTGAACCAATACAGATGATCATAATGACATCAAAGGAACAGCTTTCTATCCTGCATCATTCCTGTGAACCAATACAGATGATCATAATGACATCAAAGGAACGGCTTTCTATCCTGCATCATTCCTGTGAACCAATACAGATGATCATAATGACATCACAGGAACAGCTTCTGTCCTGCATCATTCCTGTGAACCAATACAGATGATCATAATGACATCAAGGAACAGCTTTCTATCCTGCATCATTCTTGTGAACCAATACAGATGATCATAATGACATCAAAGGAACAGCTTTCTATCCTGCATCATTCTGTGAACCAATACAGATGATCATGACACATCAAAACAGCTTCTGTCCTGCATCATTCCTGTGAACCAATACAGATGATCATAATGACATCAAAGGAACACTTTCTATCATGCATCATTCTGTGAACCAATACAAATGATCATAATGACATCACAGGAACGGCTTTCTATCTGCATCATTCTGTGAACCAATACAGATGATCATAATGACATCAAGGAACGGCTTTCTATCCTGCATCATTCTTGTGAACCAATACAGATGATCATAATGACATCAAAGGAACGGCTTTCTATCCTGCATTATTCTTGAACTAATACAGATGATCATAATGACATCACAGGAACAGCTTTCTATCCTGCATCATTCCTCGATGATACAATACATGATGATCATTAATGACAATCAATAAGGAACGGCTTTCTATCCTGCATCATTCTTGTGAACCAATACAGATGATCATAATGACATCACAGGAACAACTTTCTATCCTGCATCATTCTTGTGAACCAATACAAATGATCATAATGACATCACAGGAACGGCTTTCTATCCTGCATTATTCTTGTGAACCAAGACAGATGATCATAATGACATCAAAGGAACGGCTTTCTATCCTGCATCATTCTTGTGAACCAATACAGATGATAATAATGACATCAAAGGAACGGCTTTCTATCCTGCATTATTCTTTGAACTAATACAGATGATCATAATGACATCACAGGAACAGCTTTCTATCCTGCATCATTCCTGTGAACCAATACAGATGATCATAATGACATCAAAGGAACGGCTTTCTATCCTGCATCATTCTTGTGAACCAATACAGATGATCATAATGACATCACAGGAACAGCTTTCTATCCTGCATCATTCTTGTGAACCAATACAGATGATCATAATGACATCAAAGGAATGGCCTTCTATCCTGCATCATTCCTGTGAACCAATACAGATGATCATAATGACATCAAAGGAACGGCTTTCTATCCTGCATCATTCTTTGAACTAATACAGATGATGATAATGACATCAAAGGAACGGCTTTCTATCCTGCATCATTCTTGTGAACTAATACAGATGATCATAATGACATCACAGGAACAGTTTTCTATCCTGCATCATTCCTGTGAACCAATACAGATGATAATAATGACATCAAAGGAACGGCTTTCATCCTCCATCATTCAGAAACACTGAGGGCTGTCAGCTGTGCATTGTCTATGGAAACAGTGGGAGTCAGAATCACTGAGGGCTGTCAGCTGTGCACAAGGACTAGAGTTTAAACCACATGGAGGCTGAACCCAGACCAAGCACCAGGCCTTGTACACTCTTTCCAGTCCCACGCCCTAAAGGACAGGAGGAACGCTGCAAGGGTGGGGTAGGTGAGACAGAATGGAGGTGGAGGAGGGGGGGGGGGGGGGGCACGTGGGAGAAACGGGCTGTTTGCAAACAATGAAGAAATATTACCACCCACAGCAAACGCTGCTCCCCACACCCCAACTCTCTCCACACAAGCCAAATGACAGCTCTCCCTCCCGCTTCCATGGGCCTCAATGACCTTCTCCGCCTGACTTGACTGAAGGATGGATTTCCCCTGCCTTTCATCTTTCATCGGATCCAGCTGAGAATACAACAGATCCTAAATCAGAAGTCAGGTGGTCGTCCTTCCAGTTTTGTTTTCACCAAGCAAACGGCACAATTCCACAGACCTACAAAGGAAAAAAGGGGTGGATGTGTAGGAGCGCAGGATGCTGGTCCTACCTACAGGTCCTACCTTGGGTTTGTCCTTCTTGTCCACCTCCACTTTCTCCATAGCGTCTAAGGTCTCCAGGCCCCCTACCAGTCTGTTCACAGGGCAACCACCATCATCATCACCGTCATTTTCATCATTGGCATTATCATCACCATCAACAGTAACTTTTATCTTCATTATCATCATCACCATCATTGTCATTATTATATCCATCATCATAATCAGTCTCAATGTCCAGCCCCTACCCCCTCCCCAACCAGTCTGTTCATATTGCATTCACCTTCATCATTGTCATCAGCACCATCATCATCATCACAACAACATAATCACCCCCAGCCCCCTTCACGCCCAACAACAACCTGTCACCACAATCATTATCACCATCATCATGGTCGTCATCTCCAGCATATCACAAAGCTCTCCTTCAGTCTGTTCACATCATCACTTCTACCGCCACCCCTGTCGTCGTCATCAATATAATCATCGTCATCACCTTCATCATCTTCATCATCATCATCATCCACACCATCATCATCATCACCATCATCCACATCACCATCATCATCCACGTCACTCATTATCATCATCATAATCATCATCTTCATCATCACCATCATCATCATCTTCATCATCATCAACATCATTACTGTCATATCCTCCACCAACATCATCCATCATCACCCACTTAGATCAGCCACAGCCGTGAAGAAAGCAAAGCACAGAGCATGTTCAACATGGCAGGAAGTAGTATATCTTATCCAAAGTCATTCATGAACTACCATCAGTTTTGTCATCCATAAATTATTATTTTTCCCACCATCCTCTTCAGCCTAAAGCTAGCCTCTGCCCTTGCTTTGCTCCTTGAGTTACAACATGCCATCCATTAATACTTTCTTACACACAGCTGTACACAGGTTCTTGCTGTCACAATACAACCTCTGGCCAACTAAGGGAACTATCATTATGAAGCCACCATGAGGCAACAAACCAGAGAAGACACTGCACTGCTAATGAGTCAGGTGTGGTTGTTTTCACCGACACCTGTTGGATGTGATGGCACTGCACTGCTAATGAGTCAGGTGTGGTTGTTTTCACCGACACCTGCTGGATGTGATGGCACTGCACTGCTAATGAGTCAGGTGTGGTTGTTTTCACCGACACCTGCTGGATGTGATGGCACTGCACTGCTAATGAGTCAGGTGTGGTTGTTTTCACCGACACCTGCTGGATGTGATGGCACTGCATTGTAATGAGTCAGGTGTGGTTGTTTTCACTGACACCTGTTGGATGTGATGACACTGCACTGAAATGAGTCAGGTGTGGTGTTCACTGACCCTTTGAGTTGCACTGACAGCGGCTGTTTCACGACACTGTGATGGAAGACATTGCACTTGTAATGAGTCAGGTGTGGATTGTTTTCACCGACACCTGTTGGATGTGAAGACACTGCACTGTAATGAGTCAGGTGTGGTTGTTTTCACCGACACCTGTAAGATGTGAAGACACTGCACTGTAATGGGACAGGTGTGGTTG
Organism: Conus canariensis; assembly: GCA_033310375.1. Classification (NCBI taxonomy): domain Eukaryota; kingdom Metazoa; phylum Mollusca; class Gastropoda; order Neogastropoda; family Conidae; genus Conus; species Conus canariensis. Next base: position 25,158,454 of record CM065736.1, on the reverse strand, counting down.
TTTTCACGACACCTGTTGATGTGAAGACCTGCATTGTAATGAGTCAGGTGTGGTTGTTTCACTGACACCTGTTGCATATGAAAACACTGCATTGTAATGAGTCAGGTGTGGCTGTTTTCCGACACCTGTTGGATGTGAAGACACTGCAATGTAATGAGTCAGGTGTGGTTGTTTTCACTGACACCTGTTGCATATGATGAAACTGCAATGTAACGAGTCAGGTGTGGTTGTTTTCACCCACACCTATTGATCCAGCATACGCAGTACATTATGTACCAAGCCCCCTACAACAGGACCTGAGACAATAACCACCTAGTCATGGACTTTAACACCTGGAGTTGAAGACACGGAGCAAAACACACCCCTCCGTTCCACACCAGAGCCCTCGCATGCCGACACTGAAGACATGGAGCTAACACTCCCTCCATTCCACACCAGAGCCCTCAGCATGGCCGACACTGAAGACATGGAGCTAACACTCCCTCCGTTCCGCACCAGAGCCTCAGCATTGCCGACACTGAAAGACATGGAGCTAACACTCCATCCGTTCCGTTCACAGAGCCCCTCAGCATGCCGACACTGAAGACATGGAAGCTAACACTCCCTCGTTCCGCACCAGAGCCCCTCATCATGCCGACACTGAAGACATGAGCTAACACCCCTCCGTTCTGCACCAGAGCCCCTCAGCATGCCGACACTGAAGACATGGAGCTAACACTCCCTCCATTCCGCACCAGAGCCCCTCAGCATGCCGACACTGAAGACATGGAGCTAACACTCCCTCCATTCCGCACCAGAGCCCCTCAGCATGCCGACACTGAAGACATGGAGCTAACACTCCCTCCATTCCGCACCAGTCCTCCTAACCTTGCTGACAAAGAAGAATCTGACAGGAACTCACTGCAAGCTTAGATGCAGAGGGGAATTTGAAAATAAGATTAACATCAAGATGTTTTAAACAACCTTTTTTTTTTCTTTTTAATATCAAGTGAAGTCAAGACAGAAACAAACATGTAACAACATACAAAGAAGTAGACAGAAAGAAGGAAGGACCAAAAAAAGACATAAAAAAAGGAAGACAGGAAAGGAAGGAAGAAGTAAAAGAAGAATGAAACCAAGCTCTGACCTTCCAAATACTGCGTGCTTTCCATCCAAATGCCTTGCGGACCGAAACGTGAAAAAACTGGACAAACGAAATAAGTAAGTACATAAGCCATTCAATCATTAAGAGACAGTTAAGCTTCCAGGAGCTTATTAGTTATCACACACACACACACACACACACACACACACACACACAATGTATACACATTCATATATAAATACACACTGACTGGCGTGTTCAATGTGTGTGTTTGGTGACTGACTGGTGAGTTCAATGTGTTTGTTTGGTGACTGACTGGCGAGTTCAATGTGTGTGTTTGGTGACTGACTGGTGAATTCAATGTGTGTTTGGTGACTGACTGGTGTGTTCAATGTGTTTGTTTGGTGACTGACTGGTAAGTTCAATGTGTGTGTTTGGTAACTGACTGGTGTGTTCAATGTGTGTGTTTGGTGACTGACTGGTGTGTTCAATGTGTTTGTTTGGTGACTGACTGGTGAGTTCAATGTGTTTGTTGTTTGGTGACTGACTGGTGAGTTCAATGTGTTTGTTGTTTGGCGATTGACTGGTGTGTTTGATGTGTTTGTTGTTTGGCGATTGACTGGTGTGTTCGATGTGTTTGTTCAGTAACTGACTGGTGTGTTCAATGTGTTTGTTGCTTGGTGACTGACTGGTGTGTTCAATGTGTTTGTTGTTTGGTGACTGACTGGTGTGTTCAATGTGTTTGTTGTTTGGCGATTGACTGGGTGTTCGATGTATTTGTTTGGTGACTGACTGGTGTGTTCAATGTGTTTGTTGTTTGGCGATTGACTGGTGTGTTCGATGTGTTTGTTCAGTAACTGACTGGTGTGTTCAATGTGTGTGTTGTCTGGTGACTGACTGGTGTGTTCAATATGTTTGTTTGGTGACTGACTGGTGTGTTCAATGTTTGTGTTGTCTGGTGACTGCCTGGTGTGTTCGAAGTGTGTGTCTGGTGACTGACTGGCGTGTTCAGTGTGTTTATTTGGTGACTGACTGGTGTGTTCAACGCGTTTCTTCTTTGGTGGCTGATTGGTGTTCAATGCATTTCAACGATCCAGGCAGCAAATGGGATCTTACACAAGCTCTTCAAAATTAACTATAGGAAGGAATTTTTTTTTCCTCAACTAAAATGATGGTAGAAAGTTAAATATTTTCTCATGAGCTAACTTACTGTGTTACTGATCTGTTCTGAAAAACACATTTCCTTACTTTAAATAACTTTTCAGGATGATTTTTTTTAATTGACTTTAAAGACGTTTTTGACAATAATTGTACAGACATACTTGAGGAAGCGACAGCAAAGGCTCCTTGATCAGAATGAAAATGAAATCATTTAAGCTGACAATGAGGTGACTTCAAAATTGGAACAAAAACATGATATCCTTGGCTTAGAGATGCACAACTGAGTAGCTAATCTCCTCACCACAAAGGCTGAAGGCCAAACGATAAGGAAGAAAAATCAACAACAAAAAAGGCCCCCCAAAAATGAGCAAGAGCAGGGAAGACAGAGGCAGCAGCGACTGACAACTGGGACTTGTTGGTGTTGGGTCCATTGTTGGCCATAGCTCAGCACTCCCCGACCGCGTGCACCAGGTTGGGCTTCAGCTCGTCTTTAAAGGCCTCGCCCCACGCCGACTCTCCGCCTGTGCAGTAACAATGCTTGATGAATTAAAGTTAGCTCGTCTTTAAAGGCCTTGCCCCACGCCGACTCTCCCCCTGTGGAGTAACAACGCTTGATGAATGAAAGCTGATTTTCAAAGGCCTCGCCCAACGCCAACTCTTCCCTGTAGAGTAATAAAACACTACTTGATGAATGAAAGTTAGCTTGTCTAATTAAAGGCCTCGCCCCATGCTGACTCTCCCCGTGTGCAGTAACAACACTTGATGAATTAAAGTCAGCTCGTCTTTTAAAGGCCTCGCCCCACGCCGACTCTCCCCGTGTAGAGTAATGAAACTTGATGAATGAAAGTTAGCTCGTCTTTAAAGGCCTCGCCCCATGCTGACCCTCCCCCTGGGGGGATCAAACAACACTTGATGAATTAAGGGTAACGTTCAATTTGACAAGGGCATCATGATCTAACGGCTGACACTTCTTATCACTCTCTCCTACCCCTACCCCACCATCTCTTCCTTGTACCCCCCCCCTCCTCCCCATAACTCTTCCCTACTCAATGCTTCCCCCACAAACTTTCTGTCTCCTCCCTCCCAACGATTACCAAATACAAATGCTCTCTTTAATGTATCATATAACCTGAATTTCTTATTTTGTAAATATATATATATATATATATTTTTTTAATAACCAAATCAATTTAAAAAAAAACAAAAAAAAACACTCACCTCGTCCTGTGCCTGTAGGGTCACCTCCTTGAATCTGGAAAAATCAGACAACAAAGATGGCAGTGCTGACCTAGCTTGTCACATCAGACAACAAAGATGGCAATGCTGACCTACCTTGTCACATCAGACAACAAAGATGGCAGTGCTGACCTAGCTTGTCACATCACATCAGACAACAAAGATGGCAGTGCTGACTTTGCTTGTCACATCAGACAACAAAGATGGCAATGCTGACCTACCTTGTCACATCAGACAACAAAGATGGCAATGCTGACCTACCTTGTCACATCACATCAGACAACAAAGATGGCAGTGCTGACCTTTCTTGTCACATCACATCAGACAACAAAGATGGCAATGCTGACCTACCTTGTCACATCACATCAGACAACAAAGATGGCAGTGCTGACCTTTCTTGTCACATCACATCAGACAACAAAGATGGCAATGCTGACCTACCTTGTCACATCACATCAGACAACAAAGATGGCAGTGCTGACCTTTCTTGTCACATCACATCAGACAACAAAGATGGCAATGCTGACCTTTCTTGTCACATCACATCAGACAACAAAGATGGCAATGCTGACCTACCTTGTCACATCACATCAGACAACAAAGATGGCAATGCTGACCTACCTTGTCACATCACATCAGACAACAAAGATGGCAGTGCTGATCTTTCTTGTCACATCACATCAGACAACAAAAATGGCAGTGCTGACCTAGCTTGTCATATCACATCAGACAACAAAGATGGCAGCGCTGACTTTGCTTGTCATATCACGTCAGACAACAAAGATGGCAGTGCTGACCCAGCTTGTCACAACATGAAACGTTAGACAACAAAGACAACAATACAAATCAAACAATCAGACAACAAAGACAACATTGTTGACCTAACTTGTCGAAAACAAAAACACTGCTATATTTTCCAAACTTTTTGTGTCAGTAATAAAAGAGTATGTGTGGTCATTCTAAACATGTCTTCATAAATACCACTCTCTATTTCGCTCACTGCCAGGGGTGAACATGCACAAACAAAAACGCCTCAAAAGAATCCCTTCTTCAAGCTGTCCCCTTCTATCTCAACATCCCCCCTTCCTTCCCCCACCTTCCCATCCCACTCCCTTTCAAGCTCTCCAGAATACCCCCCCAGCTAGTATGGCCAATAAAAGTGTCGCAGCAAAAGCTGCCAACTCTGGAGATGCGTTTCCTTCTCCCTCTAACAGACACAGCTACCTGCAAACACGCTACCAACTTCCCATCCCCATTCCGCTCGCCAGACCCACACCCTCCCTTTTCTTCTTCCCCATCGTCACCCAGTCAAACAAACAACAACAAATCTCCAGATGTAGCTCTGACACTTCAGACTCTTTTCCCTTCGAATAAAGACTCCTATCCTCCCTTTCAAGGCCTTGTCAGCACCATTTTACTCTGTACTGGACTGACATCCCCCCCCCCCCCTCCCCCTCCCTCTTTCAAGACTTGTTCTTCTGCACCTTTTTTCTCTTCGTCTGTGTTACACTCGCCACCCAGTAATGGCGTCCCTCCTCTACGATCCCCAACCCCGCCTCCCTCTTTTAAGACTGAATCTTAAATGCAGGGTTCATACCAATTAGTCAGAACAAAATTCCATACTTTTCCCATATCTTTTCAAGACCTCAGCAATATTTTTCCAGGACCAAAATCCAGGACTAAACCCACCCCCCCCCAATCTCACCTCCCACTCACCCGGCACCTCTCAACCTTCATATTATATATGCAGGCTTCACACACACACACACACACACACACACACACACACACACACCACACACACATTATATACACACACACTCGCATGCACACAAATGCAAGTGAACACAACAGAATGAACAATTCACTTACCAATCAATGAATCATAGTCACACTGCCAGCACTTGAATCACACTATCATTCAGTCACAGTTCCTTTACCATTAGAAGTAATTTTAAAATTTACACAATTCCACTCACACCTGAAAATGTATCTTGATCCCAGTTTTACTTTTTGATTTCTTCCACTTTCTCATTGATCAGACTTGAGCAGGTCTTTCACACAAATTTCCAGTTTCCTCTTCTTTGCTCACACTGCCAGCACTTGAATCACACTATCAGCTGTAAGCAGGTCATTCTAAGTGACAGCCTTGTCTAGTGTGCCCTGGATGCTGGATAAATCACTTGCAGATGTAGATGGTTCACATCCTGATGCTGAAGTGGACTGCTGAACACCTGAACTGGAAACAGAAAAAAATGTTCAATGCCATCTGTAACTGTATACAAGTTTTCATAATATATACTCTGTGTGTGTGTGTGTGTGTGTGTGTGTGTGTGTGTGTGTGTGTGTGTGTGTTGTGTGTGTGTGTAAATCAGTGAGCAAGACAGACAAAGCAGCCAAGTGAGAGAGACAGACAGAGAGAGAGAGAGACAGAGGGAGACTGAGAAACAGACAGACAGAAACGGACAGATGAGATACATTTTTATTTTGTTGCATGATGTTCAAAATAATTACACACTAACTACATTTTTCTTTTTTTTTCTATTATGATAAAAACGCTATTTTAAATTCTGTATCTTCTTTAAAAAAAAAAAAAAAAAGAAACTCACCAAACAAACAATTCCTGAATGGATACTGATCATGTGTGTGTGTATATATATGTGTGTGTGTGTGTGTGTGTGTGTGTGTGTGTGTGTGTGTGTGTGTGTGTGTGTTTAAATCAGTGAGCAAGACAGACAAAGCAGCCAAGTGAGAGAGACAGACAGAGAGAAACAGAGACAGACAGACAGAGGGAAACTGAGAAACAGACAAACGGACAGATGAGATACATTTTTATTTTGTTGCATGATGTTCAAAATAATTACACACTAACTACGTTTTTCTTTTTTTCTTTTATGATAAAAACACTATTTTAAATTCTGTATTTAAAAAAAAAAAAAAAAAAATCACCAAACAAACAATTCCTGAATGGACACTGATCATGTGTGTGTGTGTGTGTGTGTGTGTGTGTGTGTGTGTGTGTGTGTGTGTGTGTGTGTGTGTTTACTTATTATGCATCAGCATGTGTCTTGTTTTGCAGATTGATTAGGAAAGTTTAGCAACTAACTCTTCTCCCCTCCCCTGCCCCTCTGTCCCTATCTCCTAACTTCAGAGACAGAGACTGAGACAGACAAAGATAAAGACCGAGACTGGGGGAGAGATAGACAGAGTGAGTGAGCTAATAAAAACATGCATCCTATTCCCAGTACAAACACCCGCTTTAAAAAAAAAAAAAAAAAAAAGGAGCTAGGAAGCCCCGTTCAAAAAAAAAAAAGTAAGAAAACTCGGGAGGGGAAGCGGGGGGGGGGAGAGAGAGAGAGAGAGAGAGAGAGAGAGAGAGAGAGAGAGAGAGAGAGAGAGAGAGAGGTCATTCTGGTCTTCAACTTACCTCCCACTGGCTGTAAAAAAGTCATTTATCGTCATCGTCGACCCTGTCGACTTACTCGCAGCCTGTGCCAGAAACACGTGTTTCTTCCCCAACATGTGGCTTTTCAAGGCCGCTTCATCCATGTTGGACACATCGAAGTCTTTTTGACACAGGCGACAATGGGCTCGAAATTTACTGCCGTCCGATGCTTTTCCGATCCAGTACTGGTACTGGCTATTGGTCAACCACGCTTGGCTGAATACACACTTCCCCATTTTTTTAATTCTTGCTGCAGGCGCAAACCATGGAGAAGAAATGATAGAACGGAAGTTGGGAGGCGGGGGGGGGGGCTGGAAAATTGCACACATGCGCACTCGACACAAGGGAGACTACTCGGACGGCAAAATAAATAATTCTGCTGTTCGGATGCGCGAGTGTTGACGGGGTGGCAAATCGACATCGACCTTTTCCGAAATTTGATGTAAACAATTTTGTTTCAATTCATGACTTGAACGTTCATGATGGTACTCTGGAAATTCCATGACTTTTCCAAACCCTGCTGGGTAAAAGCAAATTTTCCAAGACTTTTCCAGCCCTGGAAAAGCCTTTCCCATTTTTCCAAGACTTTTCCAGACTTCCAGGACTCGGTACGAACCCTGTAAATGTCTGAAGATTTCTTTCCCTCCATTCTGTCTGTTCTCCATCCCCCCCCCCCCCCCTCCCCCCCCCGGCCTCCCTCCCTCTTCACTGACCATGAAGTTGCGGATGGAGCGATGGAAGATGGTGCCATCGTAGTATCCCCGGGCACACAGCTTGATGAAGTTCTCACAGGTCTTGGGCACCATGTCGCAGTGCAGCTCCATGTTCAGAGGACCCTTGGTGGTCATCAGCCGAACGTACCCCTTCTTCTTCACACGCTCGTAGCGCAGCACGTCTTCATCGATCAATGCTAGACGACCCAACAACCACTCCTCTATTAGCCATCCTTTCCAGTAATATGTGGCAAAGGAAGAATCACACTCTTTAACTCAAGCAAAATGTATTAATTCGATTCCTTGCCGATCGTGACTGAAAACTACCAAGGCTGTGCGTGAGAGGGGGTGGACAGGTGGGAGGGGTGTGTACAGGTGGGAGAGGTGGACAGTTGGGAAGGGAGTGGGCAGGTTGGAAGGGGGTGGACAGGTGGGAGGGGGTGGACAGGTGGGAAGGGGGTGGACAGGTGGGAGAGGTGGACAGGTGGAAGGGGGTGGACAGGCAACTGTCCCTGCACTATTCTGGCAACTGAATTCAGTGACTGGCTGATGCCGATTGTTAAGTGGGACGCTGCACTGTGTGTGACAAAGGGGGGTGGGGGGGAGGGGGGGAGGCAGGGATTCAGCGACTTGCCAATGTAAACGGACAACTGGGAAGTGGTGCTGAGCGTGAGGAATGGGTGGTCAGAGAGCTATTCCAGCACTAATCCCTGAGGCATACACGCACCACCTTGATGATTTCATGATGATAATGTTTTACACACTTCAATCACACCAAGCTAAACATGCCTCACGTTGAAGATTTCATAATGATAATATTTTACACACTTCAATCACACCAAGCCAAACATGCATCACCTAGCTGATTTCATAATGATAATATTTTACACACTTCAATACACCAAGCCAAACATGCATCACCTTGATGACTTCCCAATGCAAATTTTCAACATGTTTTACACACCTCAATGAGACCAATCAGTCTCTGTGACACACATTGACAGCAAGTCACAGCCAATCACAATGCATCATCTTTACAGGGACCAAGACACTGACTGACCAGCACTGACCTGCCTGGTGCTGGGTCTCTGGGTCCAGGGCGGTGGAGGTGAAGGAGGCGGCCACGTGACCCGTGGAGTAGGAGGCCTGTCAGGCAGACATTATTATCATTATTAAGAGTACCTATATAATGCCTGTCCCTGGCCAGAGACCAAGCTCTAAATGCTTTACAATCTGCATTCTCATTTACACAACGGGCTGCCAACCTGGGTTGCGCCGACTCAAGAGCTGCCTGCTGGTGCTTCATTCAGTCGTTTCCCTTGTCATTCAGTCAATATCGTTCATTCAATTTAACAACACTTTCATTCTTTCGATTTTTCAGACAGAGTGAATGCTATGTGTAACGTGTCATCCATACTAATGGCCAAACTGGCCTTCTCTTCCGAAAGTTGGTGATGGGACTTTACGTGTGAGCAAGATGTTATGCGTGTGTTCACACACTAAACCTCGGTTTATAGTCTCATTCGAAGGACTATTTGGGAAATGGAGTCAGAACCAAAGTTAACTCCAAGGGAAAAATCCCCCAGTACCGAAACGGCCCCACAGAGATTCGAACCTGCAACCCCAGGATCACCAAGATTACAAGGCCGGTGCTCTACCAACCAAGCTATTCCGGCCCCTGAGGTGCTCCACAACATCATCGCAGGTGTACCACACCCTGTTCTTCACACTGCCAAGACATCATTCAGGTGCTCCACAACATCACTGCAGGTGTACCACACCCTGTTCTCCACACCGCCAACCAGATAGCCGGCTGGAGAACAGCTGACATGACAACTCTCTGAAAAATGCCGGGTCCAGGGACCATCTAGGCCCCAGTGAGTTCCAGGGTAACCACCCTGGTGGGGGCCCCAGGGGGACAAAGCGCTTTGGCCAAAATGGCATTCAGCCAGCGGCCAAAATGGCATTCAGCCAGCTTTGCAGACCCTTTCTCATGAACAGCAAATCACAACACAGCACGAAACAAACAACAACAACAAAATAACTACAGATACACACACATCCACGCACACACACATGCACACGCACTGAGAAGCATGCACATTGACATTCATTTGATTCCTAATTTGAAAAAAAAAAAAATTGGTGTCTGTCTTCACAGTCATGCATGTACCTAGGTAAAGGAAAACAACACCACCTTGTATCCACAACTTGTAGCTTCACTAACATCAGAACCATCAGTACTGATTCAGTGACACCTGGATTACCAGTGTCCACACACCTGTACAGTTTTCAATGACATCTGAGTCATCATTATTGATTCAACGACACCTGGATTGCCAAAGCATCCACACACCTGTACCGTTTTCAATGACATCTGAGTCGTCATATTGGTTCACTTGCTAAAGTGCCCACACACCTGTACAGATTTCAATGACATCCGAATTATCATTATTGATTCACTTGCTAAAGTGTCCACACACCTCATCAACAGACAGTGCACAATCACCCTCACTCATAGCAGACCTCAACAGAGCAGGGTTTTTTTTGTTTTTAACTTTGGGGATTGAACTGATGCACTCTGCACATGGTGTCCACATTGTCGTCAGCAGCTGTAGTCAAACACTGCATGCTGAAGGTCAAACCACCCTGCAGGAGTGACACGGAGGGTCACACACAGGGCAGAACAGAATGGATTGGTAGTGATATGGTATTGTGTCAAATTAAATGTTCACTTATGAATCAAAAATGCTGAATCAGGCCAACAAGTAACCTGTGGACTTCAATCACTAGTGAGATGTTATAAGCTACTGAGTTTGCACAAAAGCATGTGTAACAATCCATTTTTTCCCTTTAATCTTGGATCATCCAGTCATGGATCATGTGTAACAATCCATTTTTTCCCTTTAACCTTGGATCACCGAGTGATGGATCAAGTGTAACAATCCATTTTCTCCCTTTAATCTTGAATCACCAAATTACGCATATCTCAACAATCCTAGATCATTGTCAAGGGAGCGAAGGCCTCAAAGTGCTTTAATGGTTCAGAGTCTCATAGAAAAGAGAATAACTGGCCAGTCAGCATTAGGGTCTTCAGCTAATGCAGACCTTCAGGCTGCATGAAGGAGGTCAAAGCTCTCAGGAGTTGCCTACTGGTGACTGTGGGCAGTGAAGGTGGGGAGAAATCCTGAGTTCAAACCTTTTATAGCCAGGGGAGGCAACTGATCAACTCGGACCTGGGGGCATCAAATGTGGTCCTCAGGGCCGAGTCTGCTGAAGGTTGTTCAGTAAAGGTGAACTGACCCCTTCCCACAAAGACCTCTCAGAGTATTGCTGTAAGGTACAGTGCTGAGGCTATTGTCTGGCTGCTTTGAACGCAGTTGTTTTGCAGTCTAGGAAGTAATAAATGTTGGACAAAACAGTGACAAATTTTTTTGCTTGTTTGTTTCCAATTACCCTTTAAATAATAGCTGAAATCAATATTTAAGGATTCACAGATCAGCCTGGCTGTGTAGACAAATCCCTGTTGCATTGAAGCAGTTTTCTAACTTTTTCTGGATGAAGCACTTACACACACACACACACACACACACACACACACACACACACACACGCACACACACACACACACACATACAACACACACACACACACACACACACACACACACACACACACACACACACACACCTCTTACACAAAAACAACACAACATACGCACACAACACACACACACACACTGATGCACACAATAGACAAACAGAAAAACTCACTGCATTGAAGCTGTCAGCTTTCTGAGGCCGCGCCTCTTTCTGTCCCTGAAAGTAACCATAGAGACTCCAAATTAAAGATCTACCAACAGAAAAAGACTGACAGCAACAGACAAACATATGGATTCTTTGTAACCACAGTAACCGCAAGTTATAGATCTACCAGCAGACAAACATGGATTCAGAGTGCAACCAGAGTGACCACAGGTTAGAGATCTACCAACAGACAGACATGGGTTTACTGTAACCATAGTGACTACAGGTTAGAGATCTACCACCAGACAAAGACGGACAACAACAGACAAACATATATATGGATTCACTGTAACCCTGGTGACCACAGATTAGAGGTCCACCAGCAAAGACAGATCCCTCTCTCCCCGAATGAAAAAATATCATAAATGGAGAAATATGTACAAAGATATAAAGTAAAACAGAGAAGTGTAATACAGCATGTAGACAGACAGGAGCACACACACACAGACTGAATGAACACATGCTGACAAATTGACAACAAGGGGACAGATGGAAAGACAGACAAAGAAACAAAGAGGGATGACCACACAACATGGCACTGACCACGCCCTCAGGGGCATGACCTGCAGAGGACTGTGTGCAGTGCACTGACCAGACATAACACCACCACAACTACGGCCAGTCAAGCAGACTACAGGCACCTAGACTACAGGAAAACTACAGGCACACAGACTACGGGCACACAGACTACAGGCACACAGACGACAGGCACACAGATGGCAGGCACACAGACTACACAGACGACAGGCACACAGACGACAGGCACTCAGACTACAGGCACTCAGACTACAGGCACACAGACGACAGGCACACAGACTACAGGCACACAGACTACACAGACGACAGGCACACAGACGACAGGCACTCAGACTACAGGCACACAGACTACAGGCACACAGACTACAGTCATACAGACTACACAGACGACAGGCACACAGACAACAGGCACACAGACGACAGGCACACAGACTACACAGACTACAGGCACACAGATCACAGGCACACAGATGACAGGCACACAGACTACAGGCACACAGACTACACAGATGACAGGCACACAGACTACAGGCACACAGACGACAGGCACTCAGACTACAGGCACATAGACTACAGGCACACAGACTACACAGACTACAGGCACACAGACTACAGGCACTACAGGCACACAGACTACAGGCACACAGACTACAGGCACACAGACTACACAGACGACAGGCACACAGATGACAGACTATACAGACAACAGGCACACAGACTACAGGCATGCAGACTACAGGCATGCAGACTACAGGCACACAGACTACAGGCATGCAGACTACAGGCACACAGACTACAAGCATGCAGACTATACAGACAACAGGCACACAGACTACAGGCATGCAGACTACAGGCATGCAGACTACAGGCACACAGACTACAGGCATGCAGACTACAGGCACACAGACTACAGGCACACAGACTACAGGCACACAGACTACAGGCTTGCAGACTACAGGCACACACACTACAGGCTTGCAGACTACAGGCACACAGACTACACAGATTACTGGCACACAGACTACAGGCATGCAGACTTCAGGCACACAGACTACAGGCACACAGACTACAGGCTTGCAGACTACAGGCTTGCAGACTACAGGCACACACACTACAGGCTTGCAGACTACAGGCACACAGACTACACAGACTACAGGCACACAGACTACAGGCATGCAGACTACAGGCACACAGACTACAGGCACACAGACTACACAGACTACAGGCACACAGACTACAGGCACTACAGGCACACAGACTACAGGCACACAGACTACAGGCACACAGACTACAGGCACTACAGGCACACAGTCTACAGACACTACATGCACACAGACTACAGGCTTGCAGACTACAGGCACACAGACTACAGGCACACAGACTACAGGCTTGCAGACTACAGGCACTACAGGCACACAGACTACAGGCACACAGACTACAGATTTGCAGACTACAGGCACACACACTACAGGCACACAGACTACAGGCACACACACTACAGGCACTACAGGCACACAGACTACAGGCACTACAGGCACACAGACTACAGGCACTACAGGCACAGACTACAGGCTTGCAGACTACAGGCACACAGACTACAGGCACACACACTACAGGCACTACAGGCACACAGACTACAGGCACACAGACTACAGGCACACAGACTACAGGCTTGCAGACTACAGGCACACCGACTACAGGCACACCGACTACAGGCACACCGACTGCAGGCACACACACTACAGGCACACACACTACAGACACGTGGCTGACCAGGTAAGGTGAAGGGGTGTACTCTTTCTCCAGTGCGTCCAGCGCCGACTTGGCTTCATTGTTGATCAGTCTGAGGTGAAAGCGTGGATCTTTCCTGGCTTGCTCCTCCTCTGCAACATTGGGGTCACACATTAGCAGATTTACGAGTATAGTGAATATGTGCCTATGAGTATGCATGTGCGTGTATGTATGTGTCCATACACACGCATGTTGTGTGTGCGTGTACACATTTGCAAATGCAAGTTCTCGTACCTATCTGACTAAACGAATGCCTTCCTCCTACTCAACACGTTCTCTGCCTTTGAAAATTAGCATGCCAACACAAAACCGCCATGGCAAAGGGAGCTAAATCCTAACCCTAAAACGCCCAAGTGTTCCTTTTTTCTTCCTGCTTGACCTCCCTTGACAGCATATCACCATTCATGACTACGGAGTTGTGAGCTCAGTTTCTGGGGAGGTATGGGTTGTCCTTTGACTGTTCTCTACGACTTCTGTCAAGAAAAGACATGGATATAAGCTGAATGTCAGCCTCGTTACCCTTTCATCGTTCTCACTAACGTGCCAACTTTGCATCTCATCTACCCGTTTTGACTTTCTAATGACTCTAGGCAGAATGCTGTGGAGTTGGCTGCTTCACTCTAAACTCTAGGCTGTTTTCACCAGTTTTCATTATGGATTTATTCTTGTAGTTCATCGATCATTTCAGCTCAACCTTATTTTTTTGGTAGTTCCAAGAGTGTTATATAACAAAACTTTACTAGTTAAAGGGTTAAACTACACAGCATTTTCATTGCTCAGTTTTTTTCCTGATGTAGTAAAAGGCCTGAATATTGCAGTACACTGTAGCTTTCTCAGTGATATTACAATACACTGTACCTCCTTCAGTGATTTCACAGTACACTGTACCTTCATCATGATTTTACAGTACATTGTACCTTCATCAGTGATTTTACAGTACACTGTACCTTCATCAGTGATATTACAGTACACTGTACCTCTTTCAGTTATATCACAGTAAACTGTTCCTTCATCAGTGATTTCACAGTACACTGTACCTTCATTAGTGAAATTACACTACACGGTACCTTCATCAGTGATACTGCAGTACACTGTACCTTCATCAGTGATATTGCAGTACATGGTACCTTCATCAGTGATATTGCAGTACACTGTACCTTCATCAGTGATATTACTGTACACTGTACCTTCATCAGTGATATTTCAGTACACTGTACCTTCATCAGTGAAATTACACTACACTGTACCTTCATCAGTGATATTACAGTGCACTGTACCTTCATCAGTGATATTACTGTACACTGTACCTTCATCAGTGATATTTCAGTACACTGTACCTTCATCAGTGATATTGCAGTACACTGTACCTTCATCAGTGAAATTACACTACACTGTACCTTCATCAGTGATATTACAGTACACTGTACCTTCATCAGTGATATTACAGTACACTGTACCTTCATCAGTGATATTACAGTACACTGTACCTTCATCAGTGATATTACAGTACACTGTACCTTCATCAGTGATATTACAGTACACTGTAGCTTCATCAGTAATACTACAGTACACTGTAGCTTCATCAGTAATATTACTGTACACTGTACCTTCATCAGTAATATTACTGTACACTGTACCTTCATCAGTAATATTACTGTACACTGTACCTTCATCAGTGATATTACAATGCACTGTATCTTCCATCAGTCATACCATAGTACACTGTACCTTCATCAGTGATATCACAGTACACTGTACCTTCATCAGTGATATCACAGTACACTGTACCTTCATCAGTGATATCACAGTACACTGTACCTTCATCAGTGATATCACAGTACACTGTACCTTCATCAGTGATATTACAGTACACTGTACCTTCATCAGTGATATCACAGTACACTGTACCTTCATCAGTGATATTACAGTGCACTGTACCTTCATCAGTGATATTACAGTGCACTGTACCTTCATCTGTGCTATTACAGTACACTGTACCTTCATCTGTGCTATTACAGTACACTGTACCTTCATCTGTGCTATTACAGTACACTGCACCTTCATCTGTGCTATTACAGTACACTGTACCTTCATCTGTGCTATTACAGTACACTGTACCTTCATCAGTGATATTACACTACACTGTACCTTCATCAGTGATATCACAGTACACTGTACCTTCATCAGTGATATTACAGTACACTGTACCTTCATCAGTGATATCACAGTACACTGTACCTTCATCAGTGATATTACAGTGCACTGTACCTTCATCAGTGATATTACAGTGCACTGTACCTTCATCAGTGATATTACAGTACACTGTACCTTAACTCTCTTGACAAGCATGCACCCGCTAGCACCCGACCGGACATCACACAGCCAAAAGGCTGAGCGCCTGCCAGCGCCCGGTAAAACACGTGGCAACAATGGGTGCCGCCATGTTTCTCGTAGAAAAGGAAGTCTCATGAGAACGTGACTTCCTTCTTCCTGTAGCCATTCACTTCCGTTTGCAAAAAACCGCGAGTCGATACGTGCTGTAGTTCTCGAGTTATGAATTTTTAAAGTTTTGTGGTTGAACTGCTGTTTTTCAACATGGCTAACCTTGATTTCTGCCGTTCTATAATGAGATTTAGTAATGAAGATACTGTGATTTGTGGGATTTACGGCATTAGACTTAGTGAAAGTGCTGGGTGATGAAGCTTACAGTGACCTAGATTTCGACTGGGATGAGGTTCCAGATATGATAAACAACGATTCAGAAGAAAGTTCTGAAGAAGAAGATTTTTTTCCCCCGAGTAAATGGCTCATGTGACATTCTTTAAACTTATGATATAGCAACATATAATTTCATAGGAATTTTTTTAATGATTTTCATTTCATTATTTCCTTTCCTCTCTTTTAAATTAATTTTGAAATTGGGTAACCATGTTCAAATTACAGAGTTACTTATCTTGCCGATGGTTTTCGGCGTAACTAAGCTCAGGTAAGTGCATACTGAAGAGGATTAATCAGTAACATTACAGTACACGGTACCTTCATCAGTGATATTACAGTACAGAGTATCTTCATCGGTCATATTACAGTGCACTGTACCTTCATCAGTCAATTTCAGGTTTTTCCTGATGTAGTAAAAGGCCTGAATGTTGAACTTGTCCAGATTGGTGGGATCCTGTCAACACATCAAACAATCAGCCAGTCACATCAATCAATCAATCAGCAAGTCACATCAATCAATCAATCTGCCAGTCACATCAATCAATCAATCAATCAGCAATTCACATCAATCAGCCAGTCACATCCATCAATCAGTCAGTCAGTCACATCAATCAATCAGCCAGTCACATCAATCAATCAATCAGTCAGTCACATCAATCACTCAATCAGCTAGTCACTTCAATCAACAGTCAGCCAGCCACATTAATCAATCAATCAGCCAGTCACATCAATCTATCAATCAGCCAGTCAATCCACCCATCCTTCAACCCTTCACTGTTTGAGCCACACATTTTGAATTTTAAACAGCACTCAGTAAAAGGAAAAGAAATAACAGCACACACACACACACACACACACACACACACACACACACACACACACACACACCACACAACACACACACACACACACACACACACTTAAGATGGATATACAAAACAACACATCACCTCAACTGAGATGACATCTTTACAGGTCAACAGAGGTCAACAGTCCGTCAATTTAACAGGCATGTATACACATACGCAGACTCATAAACACACACAAAATACACCACACACACAACACACACAAACACACACACACACACACACACACACACACACACACACACACACACACACCACTAAAAGTGGAGAATTGTCATGAAATATTTACTGGTGAAAAGTTCATTATGAATGATTATGCATGCATGCATGTATGCGCCTGCACACGAACACACACACAAGCACACACACACACACACACACACACACACACACACACACACACACACACACACACACACATCAACCAGGATAAAAAAAAGGCAGCCTGAAATAAAGATTCAGTTCCCTTTAATATAGCCTTCAGATGTAACAGAACACTACACTCTTATAAACAAAACATCCCATAAAAGTTTCAGGAGCTAGTTAATAGACCCAGACATTAAATATTGTTATGACTGCCTTTAAGTTTAGCACTAGGACCAGTTCGAAAGCCTTGTCAAACAACTTCTTGGGATCTCTGTCTCAAGAGAAGACTAATGCATAGAATGTGAGGAGTGCAGTGAGAACTATATTGGAGAAACTGGTTGGCCTTTGAAAACAAGGCTAAATGAACACACTACCGAAACTTCATCTGCATATTATGAACATCTGACAACAACAACCCACTATACCAACAAGTTTCAAGCCACCACAATTGCAGATGAATCACAGTTTACAGAAAGGAAAGTGAAAGAAGCAATAGAAATCAGGGAGAGAAAACCAAGCTTGAATAGAGACTGTGGCTATGACCTGCCCCCCCCCACCCACCCCCATTTTCAAGTGTGTGCTGAACACCAATCACTCCACCAGAGATGACAACTCATTAGTCTCTGAGTCAGAACATACAGAAACATGAATAACCCGGAGTCGGAAAGTGTCTTTGCTCAAATAATGCAAAGAATGTGTTTAAATTCTTTTCAAAGAAAATTCTGTTAAAACATTACTTGCATGGGGAAACACTTGTAGGTCACCTATCAATCCACTGCTCAAGAGCAAAGGAAGAATTTAGCCAGCGTGGTGTCCATTGTTCTTCTGATGTTTGTCCGCAGAGTAATTGTTGAACGGCTGTTCTTTTCTTTCCTCAGTTTGCCAGTGTTTGTTGCACAGTCCAGTGGGTATCTATCTTCAATGATTTTTTTCTGTTAATTTTTTTTATACAAATTGCCAATTATAGTTAAGCAGTTGGGCAGGTATTGTCTTTGATGACCTTTTTTTTTCCTTTGATTGGTGACAAACGTAATTCCCTTCTCTCACATAACATCTCCTTGACTTGTTCTCACACACTGCCCCGACTTTTGCTCACACAAGCTCACACCCATGCACACACAACATGCAGGCACGCACGCACATGCACACACAAACATTGACAGTACATACTCAGGTTACTAACACTCACTTGCACATACAGATCAGCTCACCTCTTGGAATTGTAACAGATGGTCGCCCATAGAGCACATTATCAGAACATATAATCAGTACTACACAGACTCATAAACACGCTTCATATCCTCCAACATCTCATCTGATGTTACTTTTAGTGGAAAGATGTTACATTGGAAAACAACAACAACAACAACACACACACACACACACACACACACACACACACACACTCTCCCTCTCTCTCTCTCTCTCTCTCCCTCTCTCACACACACACACACACACACACACACACACACACACATACACAGCATTTCCTTTTCCTGTCTAGGATCACGTTAGGTGAGTGGACATGACAGTGGAGACTACCCCCTCCCCCCCCCCTCCCCCCTTGCAGAGGATGCCCACTGCAGCAAGGTCTGACCTGAATGGTGATGAGGTCTTTCCTGGTGAAGGGCTCATCACTCAGCAAGTCTTTCAGGTTGCCCATCTTCAGGTTCAGTCTGTCCACCGCCTGAATCAGGTCAACCATGTCGCTAAAATACTCAAGTTCACATGAGAATGTCCATAGGTAAAATAACATACAGACTTGCAGGGTGAATGAGACTTGATAAAGCAAAAAAAAATCCTTTTTTTTTACGGGAAAAAATGGAAGGATGGAGGACCCACAAAAAAATGGAAGAAGAACATGAAAGAACTTGAAAAAAGATGTGGGGGTAAAAAAAAATGGAGGTTGGAGGACAAAAAAAAAAAAAGAAAAAAAAAAGGTCAACCATGTCACACATTGTCAGTCACTCTGGACCAATGAACAGTCATGTCACACATCGTCATTCCCTAATCAATGAACAGTCAACCCGTGTAACACATCATTCCCTGACCAATGAAGAGTCATGTCACACATCATCATTCCCTGACCAATGAAGAGTCATGTCTATCGTCATTCCCTGACCAATGAACAATCACGTCACACATCGTCATTCCCTGACCAATGAACAGTCATGTCACACATCGTCATCCCCTGACCAATAGACAGTCATGTCACACATCGTCATTCCCTGACCAATGAAGAGTTATGTCACACATCATCATTCCCTCTCTGGAACTAACCAGTGAACTGTCAAACTGCCCACCACACCAACAGCTCCATCATCACCACCACTCAGTGATGGCAGCATTATCACTCCCTGTAGGTGCCACCATTAGCACTGTCAAAACAGGGGTTCAGAAACACTCATGTTTCCAACAGACATTTTCAGCTATATTACACTGTTATTGCCAGCAATGGCTGCAGTCACTTGTTCACCAGTAATAAGAGAACAAAAAAAAAAAAAATAATCAGAGTAATTATACGAGAACAAACAAAAAAAATCAGAGTAATTAGATGAGAACAAAAAAAAAATCAGAGTAATTATATGAGAACAAACAAAAATAATCAGAGTAATTACAAATAATTTTCATTGCTTCAGCAACACATGATGCAACTCCACACCATGCAGATCCATACAAGAAGTAAAGCATTCTGTTTTATCCTCCTCCTCCTCCTCCTCCTCCTAATAAGCAGTAGCAGTGGTAGTATTAGCTGTAGCAGCAGTAAGAGCGACAGAAGCAGCAGTAGTGATTTTAATAGCAGCAGCAGTAACAACTGCAGAAGGAGCAGCAGCAGAGCAGTAACAATGGCAGAAGTAGCAGCAGCAGTAACAATGGCAGAAGTAGCATAAGCACACAGAACAGTAACAATGGCAGAAGTAGCGCAGCAATAGCAGAAGCAGTAACAATGGTAGAAGTAGCAGTAAAACAATGGCAGAAGTAGCAGCAGCAGAAGCAGTAACAATGGCAGAAGTAAGCAGCAGCTAGAAGCAAGAGTAACAATGCAGAAGTAGCAGCAGAAGCAATAACAATGGCAGAAGTAGCAGCAGCAGCAGCAGTAACAATGGCAGAAGTAGCAGCAGCAGTAGCAGCAGCAGTGACAATGGCAGAAGTAGCAGCAGCAGCAGCAGTAACAATGGCAGAAGTAGCAGCAGCAGTAGCAGCAGCAGTGACAATGGCAGAAGTAGCAGCAGCAGAAGCAGTAACAATGGCAAAAGTAACAGCAGCAGAAGCAGAAGCAGTGACAAGGGATGAAGTAGCAGCAGCAGTCATGAATAGTAGTAGCACCAAAAGTGTTGTAGCAGTTATGGAAAGATTTGCCAGCAATTGACAGACTGAACCCAATATAGAGGCACATGATGACATTGTCACCATTCGTTCCATCCATTGTATCTGTATCATCAGCATTGCTGACCCATCATCATCATCATCACCATCATCGTCATATTCGTCATCATCGTCATCATCATCGTCACCATCATCATCATCATTATCATCATTTCGTCGTCATCATCATCATCATCCTTATCCTCATCATCATCCAGTTCATTCACCCTGTCAAGTGTTAGTCATGGCACTTCTCTGACCTACAGCCCTGGGACGCTATGTAAGAATAACACCACCATCCCCATAATCACCCACAACACCACTGTGATCATATCCCAAAACAAAGACAGCAAGTAACCACAATGCTGGCCATGACCAACACCACAGGAACAACAACAATGACACTGCTGGCTAAGACAATGACATCAGCACCACAGGAACAACAACAACAGTCACAAGACCATCAGCACTGTCTACACACACACACAGACAACACAGACCTCTGTGCTGCAAAAAGCCGACAGTGAGAGCAGCAGGGAGGTCGACTTACGTCAAAGCTGTAGACGTTGCCAGTGATCCTGACGGCCACAAGGTGGGAGTTTTCGTTGAACACTTTGAAGGTCACTGGACAGTGGTAGTGTCCTGAAATCACACACAGCGCAGGCTGAGAAATGGACAGAATGGACAAACAACACTGAACTGAAGGTCACTGGACAGACAACATTGAAGGTCACTGGACTGACAACACTAAGGTCACTTGAAAGACAACACTGAACTGAAGGTCACTGGACAGACAACACTGAAGGTTACTGGACCGACAACACTAAGGTCACTTGGAAGACAACACTGAACTGAAGGTCACTGGACAGACAACACTGAAGGTCGCTTGAAAGACAACACTGAACTGAAGGTCACTGGACAGACAACTTTGAACTGAAAGTCACTGGACAGACAACACTGAAGGTCACTGGACAGACAACACTGAAGGTCACTGGACAGACAACACTGAATGTCACTGGGCAGACAACACTGAACAGACAACACTGAAGGTCACTGGACAGACAACACTGAACTGAAGGTCACTGGACAGACAACACTGAACTGAAGGTCACTGAACAGACAACACTGAACATCACTGGGCAGACAACACTGAACAGACAACACTGAAGGTCACTGGACAGACAACACTGAAGGCCACTGGAAAACTGAACTGAAGGTCACTCAACAGACAATACTGAAGGTCATCCGACAGACAACACTGAACTGAAGGTCACCAGACAGACAAAACTGAAGGTCACTGGAAAGACAGCACTGAAATGAACATGAATCACCCCAATGCCAATAGGAGCATCACTTAGGCCTATCTTCTAACTGTTGTTTCCATGGAAATTATGAAACTACATTAACAAACAGCACAGAGATGTTCAGAACAAAAGCAGTTGAATGGTCCACAAATAAAAACAGTGAATGACAGTCAACATCCACCAAGAGAAACTGAAATTTTGAAAAGTTAAAATGGGTGTGACAATAAGACGGCACTATACCCACAAAGTTTCCAGGTGGTGAGCCACATACCCCTAAAGTACTGGTGTGGAAGCTGGGAGATGCCCTATCACACACAGGTGCTTCAAAACACTGAAGCTTGTGTGTTTAATCGTTGATTTTTATTACTGACATTTCCGTAAAATGTCACTGAACAAGCAAAGCAGTGGAGCGACACATGAATGGTATACTTAAACCAGAATCTTACCATCATTGTTTTTATGAAAGTTGAGTCGGATCAAGTCTTTGGCACTCATTTTCTGCAACAGTCAGAAGGACAGTATGTAGGTGGGACACCAGGTATGAACATGTCTACCACCACAGCAGAACAGAATTCTCTGCCACTAGTGCCAGGTGTGAGCATGTCTACCACTACACGGACACAAACCTGAACATGCATATACCCATACACCTCTCTCTCTCTCTGTCATTCTTTCTCATATACAAACTCCCACACAGTCTGCACATGTGAACACACAAACACAATGACACAGACACATACACACACAAACACTCAAGAAATCAACCAACCAAACAGCCAGCCAACTTACTAGGTCAGCGACACTATGTATATCAGAACCACATACATGCTTACACAGGTTTAAGAAAGAGAGAGACAGAGACAGAGAGAGAGAGAAACAGAGAGCGACAGACAGAGATGGAGACAGAGTGTGTGTAGAAAGGAAACAGATACAAAAAGCACAGTGTAGACATAGAATTTCTATTGCCCCTTGGAGGGGATTTCAGAACAATTCTTATACACAAGGCAAAATCGAAACAAAGACTTTACTCAAGGCAAAATCAAACCAAAGATTTTACTCAAGGCAAAATCAAAACAAAGATTTTACACAAGGCACCAGCCGCCGTGGCAAAGTGGTTAGCATCGCGGACTCCTGGCTGGGAGGTCGTGGGTTCGAATCCCATCAGAGTCATATGGGTTTTTCTGCCCCGACCGGCTCCTACCCAGAGTTGAATTTGCTGCGGACTCAGTTGGGAAGACTGGGACCACACAGTTGAGTTTCATCCACTTAATGTGTGCGTCTCTGAGAGTGTTGCTCAAATTTCCTGACCAACACTGCAGGTGCCTGAATCTCTCAGGCCTGGTTGACGCCGGGATATATTATGAAAGGAAGCATAGAGTACAGCCCTGTCATGTAGTCTCAGACCGAAATGGAAATCCGTAGCATCATCTTAATCATCCTCACTCTCATCGATCAGCATAAAAAAATTTTTTAAAAGTCTCAAATTCTGTGGCCCTTCATGCCCTGCTCTCAGGGTGACCTCAATTTCGATGTCCTCTCTACGTCTGTGGCCTTGGTTTGGTTCCGTCAGGGTCACCGGTATTGGCGAGTCCATGGGGGCTGTCGTTGGACGGACGTGGTGGCGCCCTCCAGAGGGAGAGCTCACTCACGCCGGCTCTGCGACTAAGCAATTACTGTCGTCAGTAGGAGGCTTAGTAGGTGGTGTCCTGTGTATCTTAGATCAGAACAGGCACCACTGAACACCACCGAAGTGACTCGGCAGCAGTGCAGTGTCTCCTCCGGTGGGTTGCCTCTTGACGACTTGACACTGACTGCTCCCTGTGGATTGCCGGTGCCGGGGCTGCGGCAGGGCCGACCGGGCTGTGGCTGTGGACGGGGTGTCGGAATGAGCGGCGTGGGTGCACTGCCGCTGAGGTGGCACAGAGGTTGGGACAGCAAAAAAAAAAAAAAAAAAAATTTTACACAAGGCAAAATCAAAACAAAGATTTTACAAAAGGCAAAGTTGAAACAAGAACAAAGCAAAACTTGTCACAAATGTACACATGCATTTAGTTTGGGGTGTGCAATTACAACATATCTGTCTAATTATCTGTAATTTTTTGTGTGTGTTTTTTTTTAAGAAATGTGACTTTCAATAACTATTTCAAAGCTTCAGAATGAACCTAGACAACTTAATAGCATGCCCCACGCCAACATCACTGGTCCATGTTATGTGTTGGCCATTTGAGTTAGACGACAGATTGAAGAACATTCAGAAATGTGATCCAAAAATAGCATGCCCGATGCCAGCGTTACTGGACCATGTTATGTGTTGGCCATTGAGTTAGACGACAGACTAAGGGATGTTCAGAAATGTTCAGCACTGTTGCTGGCAGCTAACACCTGCTGGCTGGTCAAGTCGCTCACTCCTGAAAAGACCTTCCAACTTTGGACTGTTCAGATTGGTGAAGACAAATGATGAGCTAATGGAAAGAAGTCATGAGGGAAGCAATACTAAAATCTTCTTCTTCTTGTTCCTAAGTGGTCATAGCAGGGCATGAGGGACGACTCCGTCAATCTCCTTGTCCATCGTGGCCTGTCCTCTGCTTCTCACAGGAGTTCTGGCAGTCTGAAGTGTGACCATTCTATTATGTTCTCCGATCAGCTCTCTCTTTGCCTGCCTCTGCGCTTTCCTCCTTCAAGTGATACTAAAATCAGAACGTGTTATAAACGACAGTAACTTGGGGCGGTGTGGAATCTGACCACATCATGCGTAGCCTAACGCTCCCATACAGCTGTCTGTAGGAGACTGACTTTGTGACAGCAGTGGGGAAGTGAGGACACCTCTGAAACAGTTCTGCTCTGCTCTCTGTTCTGAGTGGTTATCTGTATTTTGTCATGCTGTTGTGTACTGTCTTGAGCAGACCAGTGTGTGTTCATTAGAGTATTGTACTGTGCATGTCTTCTACTCTTTTATTTAAGTGAAAAGTAAAGTAGTAATGAGCTTTGTTTTGTTGTTGTTGTCGTACCCTGGCTAAAAGACTCCAGGGATCATCTGAACAGCCAAAGTACTTGAACACTATGGTACAAATGCATCAGCTGGGGATGACAACATTATGTGTGTGACCGTTTTTTATTACCCCGCCACGTGGGCAGCCACACTCCAACTTCGGGGGATTTCGGAGACTGATAATGTTATGCTAGGAGCTTGTCACAACTGAAGACAATCCCCGTATAACCATGCAGAGCATAACAACATTTTGATGCAGCCTTGGTGTTCTAGCCTATGTTAATTGGCCTGACACAGCCTTAAGCCAAGGCGAGCGATGAGCATTAATGTGTGTCGTTTTCTAACACACTGTAATTGCTTTCGGTGTTGAGTAGCATTTTCCATGGAACTGCCAGAGCGTTTTACTTAATTTGTACCTTGCATGAGGAGTTTGGGAACTAACTATGGTGCCTGAATGGTTTGGCATTACGTGTTACAGCTCAGTCCTGCGGATGGCCAGTGCCCACTCTCCTCTCAACCATTTAACTGCGATAAATAAAAGTCAGCTCTTACCTCCCCTGAGGCTGGGTTGATGCCATACTTCTTCAGGAATGGTACAATGTTCCTGCCAATCATTACAAATGATTTCATGTATATACAACTCTACAGCACGAAAAGGGACACTTCTGTCTGATTTTACTACGAAATGACTACGTATACTCCAACACATTTACAGCATGACAAGGGACACTTCTGTCTGATTTTACTACGAAATGACTACGTATACTCCAACACATTTACAGCATGACAAGGGACACTTCTGTCTGATTTTACTATAAAACGACTATGTATATATTCCAACACATTCACAGCATGAAAAGGGACACTTCTGTCTGATGTTACTATGAAATGATTATGTATATTCCAACACATTCATAGTATACAAGAGGGACACTTCTGTCTGATGTTACTACGAAATGACTATGTATATTCCAACACATTTACAGCATGAAAAGGGACACTTCTGCCTGTTACTATGAAATGACTACGTATATTCCAACACATTTACAACACGAAAAGGGACACTTCTGTCTGATGTTACTTGTTCCAACACATTTATAGTATAACAAAAAGGGACACTTCTATCTGATGTTACTATGACATGAATACATTCTAACCCATTTACAGCTTGAGAACCACCACTGCTAACGATTCTGCTATTCCATGTAATGTGACAGCGTTTTCTACTTTGCCAACCTCAGCAAGTTTCTGCCTTGGATACAGAGAAATCTGTGCTACACTTGTCTGCATCAGCATTGTAAATTGTAATGATGCCCGGTTGCACAGAACTTCTGAACATCATGTTCTCTCTCTCATCAGATCAACAAGAGCTGGTGGGGGAACAGTTAACACACTGACATCAGATCAACTAGGGCTGGTGGGGGAACTGTTTACACACTGACATCAGATCAACAAGGGCTGGTGGGGGAACTGTTTACACACTGACATCAGATCAACAAGGGCTGGTGGGGGAACTGTTTACACACTGACATCAGATCAACAAGGGCTGGTGGGGGAACTGTTTACACACTGACATCAGATCAACAAGGGCTGGTGGGTGAACAGTTTACACACTGACATCAGATCAAAAAGGGCTGGTGGGGGAACTGTTTACACACTGACATCAGATCAGCAAGGGCTGGTGGGGGAACTGTTTACACACTGACATCAGATCAACAAGGGCTGGTGGGGGAACTGTTTACACACTGACATCAGATCAGCAAGGGCTGGTGGGGGAACTGTTTACACACTGACATCAGATCAACAAGGGCTGGTGGGGGAACTGTTTACACACTGACATCAGATCAACAAGGGCTGGTGGGGGAACAGTTAACACACTGACATCAGATCAACAAGAGCTGGTGGGGGAACTGTTTACACACTGACATCAGATCAACAAAGGGTGGCGGGGAACAGTTTACACACTGACATCAGATCAACAAAGGGTGGTGGGGAACAGTTTACACACTGACATCAGATCAACAAGGGCTGGTGGGGGAACTGTTTACACACTGACATCAGATCAACAAAGGGTGGCGGGGAACAGTTTACACACTGACATCAGATCGACAAAGGGTGGTGGGGAACAGTTTACACACTGACATCAGATCAACAAAGGGTGGCGGGGAACAATTTACACACTGACATCAGATCGACAAAGGGTGGTGGGGAACAGTTTACACACTGACATCAGATCGACAAAGGGTGGCGGGGAACAGTTTACACACTGACATCAGATCGACAAAGGGTGGTGGGGAACAGTTTACACACATCATATCAACGAGGACAGACACAGAGGAGTTTAACGCACTGACATAAGAACAGAAATGACAGAGGAACGAGAATAACACACTGGCACAATGAGGAGTGAAGGGAACCTGTTACACACTGACGTCGTATCAAAGAGGACAGGTGACACACTACTTACATCAGATCACAGGACAGGTGACACACGACTTACATCAGATCACAGGACAGGTGACACACTACTTACATCAGATCACAGGACAGGTGACACACGACTTACATCAGATCACAGGACAGGTGACACACTACTTACATCAGATCACAGGACATGTGACACACGACTTACATCAGATCACAGGACAGGTGACACACTACTTACATCAGATCACAGGACAGGTGACACACGACTTACATCAGATCACAGGACAGGTGACACACGACTTACATCAGATCACAGGACAGGTGACACACTACTTACATCAGATCACAGGAGAGGTGACACACTACTTACATCAGATCACAGGACAGGTGACACACGACTTACATCAGATCACAGGACAGGTGACACACTACTTACATCAGATCACAGGACAGGTGACACACGACTTACATCAGATCACAGGACAGGTGACACACTACTTACATCAGATCACAGGACAGGTGACACACTACTTACATCAGATCACAGGACAGGTGACACACGACTTACATCAGATCACAGGACAGGTGACACACTACTTACATCAGATCACAGGACAGGTGACACACTACTTACATCAGATCACAGGACAGGTGACACATGACTTACATCAGATCACAGGACAGGTGACACACTACTTACATCAGATCACAGGACAGGTGACACACTACTTACATCAGATCACTGGACAGGTGACACACTACTTACATCAGATCACAGGACAGGTGACACACTACTTACATCAGATCAAGGGACAGGTGACACACTTACATCAGATCAAAGATGACTCCTTCCTTTGTGCACCATGGGTTTTCAAAAGGTTGGAAGGACAGGCTGCAACAGTCCATCACTTTATCAACAGGCAGGGAGGGGTGCATTTATGTGTCCATGTGTGTGTGTGTGTGTGTGTGTGTGTGCACACGCACATGCATGCGTGCATGCATGCGTGCATGCATGTGAGCGAATGCTTGCATGTGAGCGCGCACGCGTGCGTGCGTGCATGCGTGTGTGTGTGTGTGTGTGTGTGTGTGGTGTGTGTGTGTGTGTGTGTGTGTGTGTGTGTGTGTGTGAGAGAGAGAGAGAGAGAGAGAGAGAGAGAGAGAGAAAGAGTTGTATATGCGTGCATGCACTTGTGTGTATGTGTATGCGTGCATGCACTTGTGTGTATGTGTATGCAGAATGGAACTAAAGAGAAGAGAGAACAGGTTGAAGGGGTGAAGATACAACTTAAAAGACGAGTTATCATAATAAAAATGATGACGATGATAATAATAACAACAACAATGATAGTAGTAATGATGATGAAGATGATGATAATCGTAATAGTAGTAGTAGTTACAGTAGTAGTACTAGTAGTTACAGCAGTAGTAGTAGCAGTAGCAGTAGTAGTAGTAGTAGTAGTAATAGTAGTAATAGCAGTAGTAGTAGTAGTAACAACAACGACGATGACAACAATGATGACGATGACGATGAGATGATGATGATGATGATGCTGAAGGAAAAAGAAAGAAGAGGAAGAAGTGGAAGAGTTATAACTATAAGAGTAATTATAATCATAAGAATAATAAGAGTTATAACCAAATGAGAAAGACAAAAATATAAAATCCAAGAACACAAATAGTTATAATATCAATAGCAATCATCATCATCATCATAACAATCTTAGTAATGATAATAATTTTCCTAGTGATACAACCAATGAGGGCAGAATAAAATAAAAACTAAGAAATGCAAATGCAGCGGGGATTTAGAAAAAAAATCAAAAGGAATACAGTTCATCCTGAAGTATGAACAGTAAAAAATGATGTTGCTACAAATACTACTACAAGTTACTAAGTAATAAAATGACAATAGAAATAATAATAATAAGGAGGTGGAAGGGAATGAAAATGATCAATACCTCAAAAACTAATTGTTTAAGTATTGATGAAACAGAATGCAGAGAAAGAAAGAAAGAAAATATGTATAAAAAAAAATAAATAAATAAAAGAAAGAAAGAAAGCACAAGTATTTCTAGAGAAAATCTAAGGAAGAAACAGGGGTTAATAGACTATTCATAAAGAATAGTTAAAGAAAGAAAATGCCATAGTGAAAAAAGGAGGAAAGAAGAGATAGCTTTAACATATATATATATATATATATATATATATATATATATATATATATTTGTTATATTAAAAGCAAGTTAAAATCAAGCTTCTAAAAACATCTACAAATTTGTTTCACGCTGTGCGGTCGTCAGGATGTGATGAGCTTGTGTTGCCAGTGCCACGTATATATATAGCTAGCTGGTTTGCTGTTGTTTTTTTCCCGTGCTACATGTGTTTCTCAGGTGTTGGTTTTTTTCGCTGATAGGAACTTCCATCTGTGTCTGCAATTGTTAACCATTTCTGTTCTAACATTTAGAGTTGCCAACTGTGGTTTACATAGTATAATGTATTTCTCTGTTAGGCATAGATTGCATTTTTTTGAAATGTTGTTGTATGATGCTGCTCTTTTTAAAATTTTCCAAGATATGTTGTAGTCTATGTTTTTTTCTTTAAGTTTCCAAATGTATTTACTCAATTCTGTTTGGTTTTTGTATCTTTCTTTGTTGAATGATTGTTTATGGTTTGCATATCTAGTTTTGAATTGGTTTTCCGTGATACCTACATATGTTTCTTTTGCGTTCTCTGATGTTACAGTGGCTTGGTACACAATGTTGTTATAAAGGCATTTGTTGCTTAGGGGGCACTGTTCTTTTTTGGTACAGTTACAAGATTTCCTTTCGTTACCCTCCTTTTTTTCTGTGCTGCTTTTCATTTTGTTTGCTGAATCGATGGCATTTTTAAGGTTCGGCATACATGAATATGATAATTTGATGTTGTTTTTGTTGAATATCTTAAATAATTTATGGTCTTTTGGGAAAGATGATGTCAAGATTTTAAAGAATTCTTTCCCTACATTTGTTTTAACTCTTGCATCATATGGGGGATTGTACCATATGATATTCCTTTTCCTGTTCTTTCTGCATCTTTTTGTATCATTGTCTGGATCGTATCTTAGTTTGTAATTGTAGCCACTTGTATGTAACGCCTCTTGGTATTCAGCTGTAGCGTTGTTGAATACTGTTTCGTTACATGACAAATTGGATAGTCTTTTATTTATGCTTTTGGGTATTGTTTTCAGTATGGAGGGTGGGTGATTGCTTTTGATGTTTACATAAACAGGCGTGTCATTTGGTTTCTTGTATGGTTTATATGTGTGTTGGTTGAGGTCTAACGTTATGTCTAAATAGTTCACTATCTTTTTGTTTGCTTCTATTGTGATTTTTAAGTTTTGGTTGTGGAAAATTTTACACAATTCTTTTTTCTTATTTTCAATATTTCTAGGGTTGTCATTCAGAGCGGCAAGGCCGTCATCCCTGTACAGTCCAGTTTGTTTTCCAAGTTTTTTTTTAATATTGGATAACATGAATAGTCCGACAAGCTCGCAAGTCTCGGCACCATCGTATGATCCCATTGTGACATCGAAAGTTGAATTCCTGCTTGTGTTCTTAATCCAGGTTTCATTTTTATTGTGCAGTAAAGTTTTCTTTGTGTGGAAAATGATTTCCATTTCTGACCCTGATATTTCTGTGTACTTGTTGGCAAATTTTATAGCTTTAGTTAGTAGCTTTTCATCTATAGATGGGTAGAAATCTACTATGTCAAATGTTATAAAAACTGTATTTTCTTGTTTATTGAGGTTTTTGAACCATTGTATTACTTCATATGTGTTTTTCCAGAGATTGAGTTCAGTGTTTTCTTTTATGTTTTTTATGGTTTTCTCTAAGATTTTTTTACTAATTTTCCCTAGTTCAGATTTGGAAGGGTTTATCAGTCTACATGTTGGGTTGTTCAACTTAAAGAACATAGCTATTTCTTTGAACAACCCAACATGTAGACTGATAAACCCTTCCAAATCTGAACTAGGGAAAATTAGTAAAAAAATCTTAGAGAAAACCATAAAAAACATAAAAGAAAACACTGAACTCAATCTCTGGAAAAACACATATGAAGTAATACAATGGTTCAAAAACCTCAATAAACAAGAAAATACAGTTTTTATAACATTTGACATAGTAGATTTCTACCCATCTATAGATGAAAAGCTACTAACTAAAGCTATAAAATTTGCCAACAAGTACACAGAAATATCAGGGTCAGAAATGGAAATCATTTTCCACACAAAGAAAACTTTACTGCACAATAAAAATGAAACCTGGATTAAGAACACAAGCAGGAATTCAACTTTCGATGTCACAATGGGATCATACGATGGTGCCGAGACTTGCGAGCTTGTCGGACTATTCATGTTATCCAATATTAAAAAAAAACTTGGAAAACAAACTGGACTGTACAGGGATGACGGCCTTGCCGCTCTGAATGACAACCCTAGAAATATTGAAAATAAGAAAAAAGAATTGTGTAAAATTTTCCACAACCAAAACTTAAAAATCACAATAGAAGCAAACAAAAAGATAGTGAACTATTTAGACATAACGTTAGACCTCAACCAACACACATATAAACCATACAAGAAACCAAATGACACGCCTGTTTATGTAAACATCAAAAGCAATCACCCACCCTCCATACTGAAAACAATACCCAAAAGCATAAATAAAAGACTATCCAATTTGTCATGTAACGAAACAGTATCCAACAACGCTACAGCTGAATACCAAGAGGCGTTACATACAAGTGGCTACAATTACAAACTAAGATACAATCCAGACAATGATACAAAAAGATGCAGAAAGAACAGGAAAAGGAATATCATATGGTACAATCCCCCATATGATGCAAGAGTTAAAACAAATGTAGGGAAAGAATTCTTTAAAATCTTGACATCATCTTTCCCAAAAGACCATAAATTATTTAAGATATTCAACAAAAACAACATCAAATTATCATATTCATGTATGCCGAACCTTAAAAATGCCATCGATTCAGCAAACAAAATGAAAAGCAGCACAGAAAAAAAGGAGGGTAACGAAAGGAAATCTTGTAACTGTACCAAAAAAGAACAGTGCCCCCTAAGCAACAAATGCCTTTATAACAACATTGTGTACCAAGCCACTGTAACATCAGAGAACGCAAAAGAAACATATGTAGGTATCACGGAAAACCAATTCAAAACTAGATATGCAAACCATAAACAATCATTCAACAAAGAAAGATACAAAAACCAAACAGAATTGAGTAAATACATTTGGAAACTTAAAGAAAAAAACATAGACTACAACATATCTTGGAAAATTTTAAAAAGAGCAGCATCATACAACAACATTTCAAAAAAATGCAATCTATGCCTAACAGAGAAATACATTATACTATGTAAACCACAGTTGGCAACTCTAAATGTTAGAACAGAAATGGTTAACAATTGCAGACACAGATGGAAGTTCCTATCAGCGAAAAAAACCAACACCTGAGAAACACATGTAGCACGGGAAAAAAACAACAGCAAACCAGCTAGCTATATATATACGTGGCACTGGCAACACAAGCTCATCACATCCTGACGACCGCACAGCGTGAAACAAATTTGTAGATGTTTTTAGAAGCTTGATTTTAACTTGCTTTTAATATAACAAATGTCGCTCCCACTGTGGTTGAGCACTGTTTTTAAGATTGCGCTGATCCTCAGTACCATTCTCTATATATATATATATATATATATAGTGTCTGTGGAGAGCGTTGTGGGCTGGTTCTGTTGGGGTGGATAGGTACATGTTATTTTGGATGCTGATGCCAAGTGGGCACACTGTGCACAGTCATATTGTTGGAACTTGTACTCATGAATTGATTCACACACACACACACACACACACACACACACACACACACACACACACACACATACACACACACTCACAAGGTGACACACTCTCTCCCTCACACACACACACACACACACACACACACACACACACACACACACACACACACACATACCTGCAACAGCTGAAGGGTAGTCTTCTGAATCGGGAATTTTCCCCTGTATTCTGGGTGCCTTTGTAGCCACCCCACTCATTTTTCCATTCTTTAGTCGTCAGGTAACTGGAAAAAGAAAAAAAAAAAAAGTGTAAATTTGCACATAACCAAAACAGTCTGAAAATGACACCTATTGGAAACAAACCTGTCAGAATTGAAGTATATGAGGTGGATGATATTTCAGTATCAAATCAGGCAAGCTATCCACCCCACCCCACCCCCCAGCACCTCAATCCCTCCACTCCCTCTTTGGTCATCGCCCTCCTCTTCCCACAATGAAGGAGTAAGTGGAGAAAGAAGGATGCGTTACTGATTTCCCTCCCATCTTCTCACATAATGGAGGAGGAAGCCTAAATGTCACATCCACATACATGCATATTTCACATTCACATGCACAACAATGGTAGCATGTATGAGCATACGTAAGTATACATGCAAACATAAATATTTGATACATGCAAAATGTGTGTGTGTATGTGCAAGTGTATTTATAGTGATCGACAGCAGGCATGTGCACACACACACACACACACACACACACACACACACACACACACATATATTATATGTGTGTGTGTGTGTGTGTGTGTGTGTGTGTGTGTGTGTGTGTGTGTGTGTGTGTGTGCACATGCCTGCTGTCGATCACTACAAATTCAGAAGCCTGTATTTGCATCATTATGTTTATCAGTTAATCTCTATCATTACACACACACACACACACACACACACACACACACACACACACACACACACACACACACACATACATGCGTGCGCACACACACATACAGAGGCACACGTGAACATTTACAAATAAAACACACTGGCATATGCTTGTGCTCATTCTCTTCTCCACTCACACTTTCACAGCCATCACATACAAAAACACATCACACAACACACACACACACACACACACACACCACACACACAACATGCGTGCGCACACACACATACAGAGGCACACGTGAACATTTACAAATAAAACACATTGGCATATGCTTGTGCTCATTCTCTTCTCCACTCACACTTTCACAGCCATCACATACAAAAACACATCACACACACACACACACACACACACACACACACACACACACACACACACACACACACACACTGCTTGTTTTGATACTGATTATACTGTCCTAAACAAACTCCATGGTCAAGTTTTATCAACCGTTGTAAAATCTCATCTTCAAGAAA
>CM065736.1:25115858-25118358 GCA_033310375.1 Conus canariensis | reverse complement strand
GTACAAAAAGAATTTGGCATACACTATGAAGTAGTCAATTACATCATCCATTTGTAAATTTGAATCAAATCCAAATAAAACAAGTTTTCTATGCAGTGTGAAAGGACCTGCGCTATGACATTTATCGTTTAAGAATTTTATGACGTCATTCCAAAAAACTGTTGTGTTTCATGAAGAAAACAAATATTCAATTGTTTCCCTTTCAGATTTGCAAAAAATGTATTTGTTACTGTTCACAGCAAGCATGTTTTCAATGATAATATTTGTTGCAGTTATTCTGTGAATTAGTCTGAGTTGAAACCATTTCAATTAGATGAAAATATTTGTCCAATTCAAATCGTCTAATGTTTCCAAGTACCATTTCATACAACATTTAGGACTTCTGTCATCAGCAGTTAGGATGTCATAGTAAGTCCTTGTTCCTTTCGCCACGCCCAAGATAATGTTTAGAGCTTTGGGCATATTTTTTTGGATTTATTGCTATTTATATCAACGTTTGTTTTTTATGTATGTTTTAATTGCACGTATATACCCGAGGAACTCTGTAAAACTGATTTTGATTTTATATTTATCGGTAAATTCTTCATAGGTCATGAATGACCCAGTTATGTTAACAAGGTCTGCTATACGATGTACTCCTTTATCTACCCAGTGTTTGAAATAAACAGTTTTCTTATCAATTTCAATTTTTTCATTGTAAAAAATATTTACAGCAAGAAAATCAGGCTGATTACTGATTTTTACTTTCTGTGCAAACAAGTTGTATGCTGAAAAACATCATTCCAAAAACCGGTACAGTTTGAACATTTGAAAGGCAAGGCACATCCATATTTATTTAATTCCTTAACAAAAGGACACGGTTTTTTTTCTGTTACATATTTTCTCTTATAGGTAGTAAAAATAAGTTTCTTAATCCATGTGAGCTTCAGTAACATTGCAAAGTGCTTGGGCGGAGGTATTCCTAGTCCCCCATTTCTTATGCTCTTTACGGTGGTTTTCCTTGATATTGTATTATTTTTGTCCTTCCAAATAAATTTAAAACATTTCTTCTGAAGGTCATCCATAAAACGATTTGGTGGGTTTGGTAGTAAGAGCCACAGGTACGTTATTGTTGATAAAACCAGTGACTTCAATACCGCTACTCTACCTAGAGGTGTCATGTTTCTCCTAATCCACACACTAAAGAGTGCTTTCATTCATCTAATTTTGTCATTGTAGTTCAGCTCTTCACATTGTTCAAGATCAGGAGTGAGCCGTAGGCCAAATATCTTAAACTGCCTAGGATTCCATTCCATTTTAAATGGGGCATATATCTGACGTTGGAAAAGGTTTTATTAACTAACCAGATTACTTTTTTGTTTTTATTTTCAATGTTCATAAACAATCCAGACACTTTACCAAATATCTCTAACATTTTTATAGAATGCTCAAATCATGTTCTGTCTCCTCGAGTTAACAACTGTTTATCATCTGCAAACTGTGACAGCTTATGTTCAGTATCATCAAATCATGATCCTTTATTAACGTTTTCATTTTCTCTTATCATAATTGCCAAGATTTCCAAGGTAATATAAAAAGATATGGGGAAATGGGATCACCTTGTCTACATTGTCTCTCTCTTGAAAACCAAGACGAATTCTATCCATTTACTATGACTGTAGATTTAACGTTGGCGTGAAAAGTCATTATCCAGAGAATTATATCATTTCCAAACCCAAAAGATTTCATAACCTTTAGCATGAATTGCAAATCGAGCGAATCAAACGCCTTTTCAAAGTCTATAGAGATCAGCATACCTGGAAGCTTTTTACTCTTTAGATAATTCATAAGATCATATATTAATCTGATAATGTCTCCAATATATCTGTTTGCCATTCTTCCGCCGCATTTGTCAAAGATGTTCAACGCCCATCTTGCACCGAATTTGACGAAGACAAGTGATTGCTCGTTTATTTTCGTTGTCCTGAGTGTTGTTTATTTTGCCTGAAGAAGACCCAAGAGGTCGAAACGCGTCGCGTTTATCTTGCGATTCGTTCCGTTGTTTGGCGAAGTTATTCAAATGCGTTTTTTTTTTAAATTTGTTTAGATTTCCGCCTGCAGTCGCTTCACTTTGCAATTAACTTTGTATGAGATGCCATGATCTTGTGGAAGTATGTCTGTCTCATCTTGTTACATATGGAAAGATGCACAATTACGCAGGTGATGCATTGACAACTTTGATGTTTACACCAGGAAAAGTTCCTTTCGTTTAAATTGGGTTATACTAATCAACAAATTGACGAAGACTTCACACTACGAACTGAAATGTATTCATCTCTTTTGGAATAACAATTGAACCTCTCAGCTAAATTCCATCCAGACACACAGGGACATCGACAGAAAAAGCTATGTCACAATATATCTTATATACTGTTTTCACCTGTCAGCGAAGCAGCAAAAGCTACGTCACAATATATATCATACACTGTTTTCACCTCTAAGTGAAGCGGCAAAAGCTATG
>CM065736.1:25030858-25113358 GCA_033310375.1 Conus canariensis | reverse complement strand
CTTTGATGTCTTCTGTAAGCATCCTGCACTGGCTCCCCTTCCCTTTACACAAGCCGCACACACACGCACACCACACACACACGCACGCACGCAGCACAGCACGCACGACTCACCACGCACACACGCACGCACGCACGCACGCACCACACGCACGCACGCACGCACGCACGACACACACGCCCGCACGCACGCACGCACGCACGCACGCACGCACGCACGCACGCACCACGCACGCACGCACGCACGCACGCACGCACGCACACACACACACACACCACAAAATGCCTTCCAGCATTTCACGCCATTTGTTTTGGGGGGACGTATGTGAGGGGGGGGGGGGGGGGGGGGCGGGGGGGAGTAGTGGGGGTTGGGCTGGAAAAAGGGCATCACAACAGCCAGCAAATGTGCCAGACATACACCGAAGAAGAAGGGAAAAAGAGTGTGTAAAAAAAAAAAAACAAGATGCAAAGCATATAAACGTACTCCCAGTTTATCCTGAATACGCGTGAGATATTCCATAAAGAGGAAAAACCGTCTTCGACTGGTGTAACCGTTAGTAATGGCTATTCTGGTAAACATCGGCCATCGTCTGTGACCTATAATGAACATACTTACAAATTTTCAGAAAGATCGGCCAAGAACTTTCTAAGATTTTCCATAAAGAAGAAAACCATTATGGGCCGTTAGTAATGGCTATAACGGTACACTTAAACATCGGGCATCATCCGTGACCCATAATGAACATATCTACAAATTTTCAGAAATATCGGCCACGTACTTTCTGAGATATTCCATAAAGAAGAAAAACCGTTACAGACCGTTACAGCCGTTAGTAACGGCTATACCGGTAAACTAAAACATCGGGCATCATCCGCAACCCATAATGAACATCCATGCTAATTTTCACAAAGATCGGCCAAGTACATTCTGAGATATTCTATAAAGAAGAAAAAGCGTTACAGGCCGTTACAGCCGTTAGTAACGGCTGTAACGGTAAACTAAAACATCGGGCATCATCCGTAACCCATAGCGAACATACCTGCTAATGTTCACAAAGATCAGCCAAATACTTTCTGAGATATTCCATGAAGGAAAAAAAATGTTACAGGCCGTTACAACCGTTAGTAATGGCTATAACGGTAAACTAAAACATTGGGCATCATCCGTGACCCATAATGAACATACCTGCTAATTTTCACAAAGATCGGCCAAGTACTTTCTGAGATATTCCATGAAGAAAAACAACCGTTACAGGCCGTTGCAGCCGTTAGTAATGGCTATAACGGTAAACTAAAACATCGGGCATTATTTGTGACCCATAATGAACATACCTGCTAATGTTCACAAAGATCAGCCAAGTACTTTCTGAGATATTCCATGAAGAAGAAAAAGCGTTACAGGCCGTTACAACCGTTAGTAACGGTATATATGGTAAACTAAAACATCGGGCATTATTTGTGACCCATAATGAACATACCTACAAATTTTCTGAAAGATCAGCCAAGTGCTTTCTGAGATATTCCATAAAGAAGAAAACCCGTTACAGGCTGTTACAGCCGTTAGTAACGGCTATAACGGGGTAAACTAAAACATCGGGCATCATCCGAGACCCATAATGAACATACCTGCTAATTATCACAAAGATCGGCCAAGTACTTTCTGAGATAATCCATAAAGAAGAAAAACCGTTACAGGCCGTTACAGACGTTAGCAACGGATGTAACGGTAAACTAAAACATCGGGCATCATCCATGACCTATAATGAAAATACCTACAAATTTTCAGAAAGATCGGCCAAGTGCTTTCTGAGATATTCTATAAAGAAGAAAAACCGTTACAATCCGTTATAGCCGTTAGTAACGGCTATAACGGTAAACTAAAACATCGTGCATCGTCCGTGACCCACAGTGAACATACCTACAAATTTTCAGAAAGATTGGCTAAGTACTTTCTGAGATATTCCATAAAGAAGAAAAACCGTTACAGGCTGTTACAGCCGTTAGTAACGGCTGTAACGGGATAAACTAAAACATCGGGCATCATCCGTGACCCATAATGAACATACCTGCTAATTTTCACAAAGATCAGCCAAGTATTTTCTGAGATATTCCATGGAGAAGAAAAAGCGTTACAGGCGTTACAGCCGTTAGTAACGGCTGTAACGGTAAACTAAAACATCGGGCATCATCCTTGACCCATAGTGAACATAACTACAAATTTCCAGAAAGATCGACCCAGTATTTTGTCTGGAGCGAGTGGAACACATTTTGACCACAGACACACACACAGACACACACACAGACACACACACAGCATTTCTTCGTTCCCATTCTAACGTACTCCCTGTTCTTTAAGAACTGGAGTACAAACACACACACACACACACACACACACACACAACGCTTTTGGTGGTGCTTTTGGAAGCAGAAAGGCTCACGGGGGGGATTAGAAGAGGAGGCGGCGGGGGGAGGGGGGGGGGGGGGGCGCATCATTTCAGGTTTATTGGTGTTCGCAGCGTAGAGGTACGGCGGGGGGAGGGAGGTGGAGTGGGAAGGG
Organism: Conus canariensis; assembly: GCA_033310375.1. Lineage (NCBI taxonomy): Eukaryota > Metazoa > Mollusca > Gastropoda > Neogastropoda > Conidae > Conus > Conus canariensis. Next base: position 25,110,802 of record CM065736.1, on the reverse strand, counting down.
AGGGGGAGGGACAACACGACGATTCTCATGACTCTCAGTGTTTTCTTACCAAGTAAAACGAAACTGATATAGCCCGTTTGTTCACTTTCTGTACTCCCAGTTCTTGAAGAACAGGGAGTACTTTAGAATGGGAACGAAGAACTGCTGTCTGTGTCTGTGTGTCTGTGCTGTCTGTCTGTGTGTTGTCTTGTGTCCATGGTCAAAATGTGTTCCACTCGCTCCAGACAAAACTACTGGTTGATCTTTCTGAAAATTTGTAGGTATGTTCATTATGGGTCAAGGATGATGCCCAATGTTTTAGTTTACCGTTACAGCCGTTACTAACGGCTGTAACGGCCTGTAACGCTTTTTCTTCTTTTGGAATATCTCCGGAAGTACTTGGCCGATCTTTGTGAAAACGTGTTGTCTTGAAGCAGCTCCAATCCCATTTGTCAGATAATGGTCTCCTGGAAGTGTGTCAGTCCGCTTATAGGAAAAACCACAGCACAGAAACTGCAGTTCTGAGTGTCTTAGACTGCCTGCTTTGTAAAACAGACGATAAACTGGTCTCCCTTCTAGCATTGCTTGACCTCAGTGCTGCTTTTGATACTCTTGACCACTCTATCCTACTCAAGAGACTCAAGGTTACTTTTGGATTTGATGATATGGTTCTCAAATGGTTCACATCATACCTTTCTGACAGGACACAGACGGTAATCGTTAATGGTGCTAAATCATCCCCTTCTCCTGTTCTGTATGGTGTTCCCCAGGGCTCTGTCCTTGGACCAGTTCTTTTTACCCTTTATTCTCAGCCCTTATCTGACGTTATTTCTGCCCATGGCTGTGACTTCCACAAGTTCGCAGATGACACTGAACTCTCTAAGAGCGCAACCACCAGCGATTTTCAAGTTGCTCAATCAGATATTACCGCATGTTTTAGGGACGTAAAAGTCTGGATGACCAGCAACAAACTCAAGCTGAATAGTGAAAAAACCGAGATCATGGCTGTTGGTACCTCCTCTCGTGTCAAGATGGTTAAAGCTGAGTCGGCAGAAATTGATGGTGTTGTTTTACCTTTCAAAGAGTCAGTGAAATATTTAGGTGTTAGCATTGATCAAACGCTCTCTATGCAGAACCAAATATCTAATGTTTGTCGTGCATGCTTCCTGGAATTGCGACGTATTGCTTCTATCCGGTCTTACCTCTCCACACAGGCAACAATCAGACTCATCACCGCCATGGTAATGTCCCGACTAGACTACTGTAACTCTGTGTTAGCAGGACTTCCTTCAGAACAGCTTGCACGATTACAAAGGGTGCAAAACAGTGCAGCTCGGCTTGTTCTCAAAAAGCGTAAAAATGAGCATATTACACCTTTGTTACGTGAACTCCACTGGCTTCCCATCAAATATCGATGGCAGTTCAAAATCGCAGTTTTTGCCTATCGTTTCTTTGATGGGACACTCCACAGTATCTTTCTGCTTCTCTGTCCACCTATCAAACTTCTCGGTCTCTTCGCTCATCTTCTCAAAAACTTCTGAAAATTCCTAGGCGCTCGTTAAAGACAGTCGGTGAGAGAGCATTTAGCTTTAGTGCGCCCACTCTTTGGAATTCTCTTCCTGACAGCTTACGTGACCTGCCTACAGTATCTAAATTCAAGTCAGAGTTAAAAACATACTTCTTTAGGAAAGCCTTCTTCAACCATAATATCTGAATGCTGTGTCTATTAATATGACCTGACTTTTTATGTACTGCATGCATAACTGTATTGTTTACGCTTGAACCGATGAACTTGATAAGTGCGCCTGTGTCGGTAGGTGTGTGTGTGTGTGTGTGTGTGTGTGTGTGTGTGTGTGTGTGTGTGTGTGTGTGTGTGTGTGTGTGTGTGTGTGTGAACACATGTTAGTGCGAGTGTTTGAGTGTGTGCTGAGCGCAATGAGTTGATCCAAGAATTGCGCTATATAAAATCCATACATTATTATTATTTGTTATTATTATGTTCATTATGGGTCATGGATGATGCCCGATGTTTAGTTTACCCCGTTAACCTTTACTAACGGCTGTAACGGCCTGTAACGCTTTTTCTTTTTCATGGGAATTTCTAAAAAGTACTTGGCGATCTTCGTGAAAATTTAGACAGTATGTTCATTATGGGTCACAAATAATGCCCGATGTTTTAGTTTACCGTTATAGCCATTACTAACGGCTGTAACGGCCTGTAACGCTTTTTCTTCTTTATGGAAATCTCAGAAAGTACTTGGCCGATCTTTGTGAAATTAGCAGGTATGTTCATTATGGATCAGGATGATGCCTGATGTTTTAATTTACCCGTTATAGCATTACTAACGGCTGTAACGGCCTGTAACGTTTTTTTTTCTTTGTGAATATCTCAGAAAGTACTTGGCCGATCTTTCTGAAAATTGAGGTATGTTCATATGGGTTAGATGATGCCTGATGTTTTAGTTTACCGTTATAGCCGTTACTAACGGCTGTAACGGCCGTAACGCTTTTCTTCTTTATAGAATATCTCAGAAAGACTTGGCTGATCTTTTGAAAATTGCAGGTATCTTCATTATGGGTTCACGGGATGATTCCCGATGTTTTAGTTTACCGTTACAGCCGTTACTAACGGCTGTAACAGCGTGTAACGCTTTTTCTTCTCTATGGAATATCTCAGAAAGTACGTGGCTGATATTTCTGAAAATTTGTAGATATGTTCATTATGGGTCACGGATTATGCCCGATGTTTAAGTGTACCGTTATAGCCATTACTAACGGCCCATAATGGTTTTCTTTATGGAAAATCTCAGAAAGTTCTTGGCCGATCTTTCTGAAAATTTATAAGTATGTGGTGTGTCTCTATTTGACACCAAGAGCACAGACACAGTCAGCCGTGTCTCCCTGATGAGTCCGATCCAGCGGACGAAAGGCCTAGGAGCAGGCAATACAAATAAATGTGCCTTCGAGAGGGACTATGATGGTTCCCTCGGGCAGCTAGTGAAGGGCTTCTCATATTTATAATATATTCCCCCATTTTCTACATCTTCAATTTTTTGTTTTTTAGTTCAAATCTTTGCCAAGTCATTACTATAACGAATGAAGAATTGTTAGCCTGCACTTGTTTTCCCACACTACTTAATTGTTCAGCAAAATTTATAAGTATTTCATTTAGGTCACAGACGATAGCCGATTTTACCAGAATAGCCATTACTAACGGTTACACCAGCCCAAGACGGTTTTTCCTCTTTATGGAATATCTCACGCGTATTCAGGATAAACTGGGAGTACGTTTATATGCTTTGCATCTTGTTTGGATTTTCTCCCCTTCCCCTGGTTGAATTTGTTTTCATTATTTCTTCTTCGTTCCTGCTTTCTTGATTTGTTGTTGTTGTTGTTGTGTTCTATTTTCACGCTTTCCTAGCTTTCAACCCCAGGGGGAGAGAGAGAGAGAGAAGAGAGAGAGAGAGAGAGAGAGAGAGAGAGAGGTTGCTCGTTTTCAGAGTCCATCAAGCTTCTACTTTCTGTGGGCTCCTTGTTACTCTCCAGTTGTTTACTTTTTACGTCCTCCGACCTGAAACCAGGTCATATGAGACATCTGTTAGTAAATGGAGAGAGAGAGAGAGAGAGAGACTGAGGAGAGAGAGACTGAGAGAGAGAGAGAGAGAGAGAGAGAGATTCTCTCTCTCGCTCTCTCTCTCTCTAGTAACAAATGTCTCATATGATCTGTTCTCTCTCACTCTCTCTCTCTCTCTGGTCGTGCGTGTATGTATTGTCGTCTTTGTGCCTGTTCGCGCCCTTCCATGTGCACGTGAAAGCAGCAGAAAACGCGTGTCCGGAGCGGGACCACGACAGTCTAGCCATGGACACACAATGACGAAACTCAGCACGTGATACACGTGGTTCACACTTTGACACCTGCCGCTTAGCCTTTGCTTCGGAGGCGACAGGGCAGGTGAGTTGGTTTTTCCTAGCTGCAATGTAGCTTGGAAGTGGACGGGTCTCCGTGCTAGGGCGTTTGTATAGGTGGGCGATGTGTAAGAGACAAAGAATTTCTGCATATTATTTACTGCACAGTGTGCGTGTGTGTTGGAAAGAGATTAAGAGGAAAAGACACAAACCAACGAAACGTTGTAGATTTTTGTTGTTTCTTTTTTTTTTCTAGTTTGAAATCTTCTTAGCATCCCCAAAGATATTTTGCATTGTTTACAGATCTGTGGTAAAAAATCTGTTTTATTACTGTACAACGGTTATCAGCGGTCCACTTTCTATCACAAAACATTTAGTTCATGAGTTGCATTCGGGCTAGACGCGCACATCCAGTGATAATGGTAAACGGCCGTATAACCGTCCGAGACGAGGGACAGTAGAGGGATTCTCTAACGCAAAGGTGACAAGACACCACGAGAACAGCGTCATGGCAAGACTGGCAGCAAAAATGACAATTTTTATGGTGGCACGCCTGCAACTTGCGAAGTTTTAGTGTGTGGCAAGGAACGCGGTGTTCGGTACTTCAACACTGGTTAGGCTAGAAAGTGAGTAGTGTACGAATGTCCTGCACATGTAGACAATGTAAAAGAATGGACTTGCTACGCCCTGCTCCCTGTAACTGAACGACAAAGGCGTTGAGGTGAACGACTGCCCGAGCGTTCGCTCAACCGCCGGTAGAGCTTTCATGACGGCGAAGGCGACGACGACGACACGACGACACAACGACAGTGATGGTGAGAGTGAGAGTGAGGCTGACACAGAAGCTTCTATCGGTAAGTACTAAATACAAAAATGGTTCGTTAAAAGGTTCACATCAGGGGCCTAACTGGTAACGCACGTGACCAATGTGGAGGTCGGCTTTATCTGTTATTCCGTGTTCATTGATGTGAGCTTTTTACGGCCATGACTTCTATGTTTGTCCTTTTCCTTACGTTCAACTCGGCAACATGCTGGACCGTTGGTGGGAAAGAGATTAAGAGGAAAAGACACAAACCAACAAAGAAACCAACAAAGTTGGAAACTGAGCCGGAAATCACGTGCTCAAATGCACATGCACTATGGCAAGGTGCCAGTTTCCTGTTTGGGAGATGTTGAGAAAATAATAATAAAAAAAATAGAGTAAAGAAAAACGAAAAAAGACTTAACATTTTCAAATGTAACGACAGTGCAATCAAACCGAAGATAATCTAATGTACATATTTTCATGCTTTATTAGGTCATTCGTAATCGTCGAAGTATGATTTTTTTTTTAAATGTTGATTTCTTTCTTTCTTTCCATTTTTGTTAATCTTTCGGTGGGATCCGTCGTTGTGTCCAGCAATATGGATACATGTTTGAGACGAAGATTTGTGACCTCCTGGAACGTATGTTGCGAGTTGAACGGTGTCTGTCAGCCAGATTTAGGGGAATTCCGTAAGCATTCTACCGCTGCAAACATAATCCTCGCATGCATTTTAGTAATCATTGGATGTGAGCAATTTTTACAGTGTTAAAGTCTATTATGTACACATTTGAGATATAAGCCATACTCTGTGACATGCGCTCCATGTTAAAGATTAACGAGTTAATTCATTCAATGAATGTTAGCCATACTCTGTGACATGCCCCCATGTAGAGATTGAAACGTGTTAGTATCGTTCAAATGAAATGTTAGCCATACTCGGTGACATGCACCCATGCTAGAGATTGAAACGTGTTAGTATCATTCAAATGAATGTTAGCCATACTCTGTGACATGCACCCATGCTAGAGATAATTGAACGTGTTAGTATCATATCAAATTTGAATGTTTAGGCCATACTCTGTGACATGCACCCCATGCTAGAGATTGAAACGTGTTAGTATCATTCAAATGAATGTTAGCCATACTCTGTGACATGCACCCCATGCTAGAGATTTAAACATGTTAGTATGTCAAATGAATGTTAGCCATACTCTGTGACATGCACCCCATGCTGGAGATTTAAATGTGTTAGCATCATTCAGCGAAAGCTATCCTGTTACACACGCACTGCAGATTAGCCATAATATGATAATTACGCTCCACAGCTTTTGTTTTAAATAGTAACATGCACTTTCTCAGCACACTAGCTTTGTCATTGGTATGTCGTGAGGGAGGTAGAGATAGAAGGGGTAGATCAGGGTTGGGGTAGGAGGAGCTTAGACATCTTGCAGATCCTGCGGTGCTGAAGATGTGTCCCGATCGTCATTACCCGTCACGTGACATCCTGGCACCGGCAGGCGGCATTGGGTAAGTACATTACGAACAGTGGCACCGGCTAGCTGCATTCGGTAAGTACATTACGAACAGTTTTCACTATGCTGTACTTTCAAGTTCTGAACATGAAATAGGTTTTCTTCGGGTAACAAGTTCAAGTCAGCAAAACTGTTTGTAACGCTGGTATGGAAAAACCATAAATTCAAAAGCTCTTTTACTTTTGTCCTGAGTAGTTTGGTGGTCAGCTTTACCTTCGGTTTTGTCTGACAATGTAGATTACATTGAAACATCCAGCTTGCTACACTGGTCAGTCTTTGTGAGTGTAAATTTCGTACATTTTTTTTCTGCTTCTTTATTACGGTTTGCCGGGCTCCTGACTTTATGATTTGGAGTCACCGGAAACAAAGCTATCGTTTCACTTTCGACATTATTTTAAGTGGCTTTCCTTGTAAACATTGGCGAGTTGAACAGTACCCGAAGAGCCGCACATTGAAGGGAATGCTTACGGAAGCCCGCAGCACGCACTAGGATTCTTCGTTTCGTCTTTATACGTCATTGTCTTTGTTGTTCTCATGTCTGACCGCGTCCTCCTCCTCTTCCTTTCACAGCCTTCTCTTCGGCGCGCGCGCGCGCGCGCGCGCGGTGTGTGTGTGTGTGTGTGTGTGTGTGTGTGATACGTTTTTCCATTATCTTTGTGATACCGTGTCTTTGGTAGAAAGATAGATCCTGAATTAATCGTGACGATAGAAAAGAGAACGCTTAACATCTGTGGATGTGAAGATAGATACATCTGTAGTAGCACTTACAGGGAGGGAGGGAGAGAGAGAGAGAGAGAGAGAGGAGGAAGAGAGAGAGAGAGAGAGAGCGAGTGGAGGGAGAGAGAGAGGGGGGGGGGAGGAATTAATGCAGAAATGCAATCTTATTACTGGTGCCCGAAAGTTTCCTGAAAGTTTTTTTCCCCTTTTCTGCAACTCTCCCGTTTTTCTTTTCATACATTGCCCTCTTCTCTTCTCTCTCTCTCTCTCTCTCTCTCTCTCTCTCTCTCTCTCTCTCTCTCTCTCTCTCTCTCTGTCAGATCATTCCCTGTCTCTCTCTGTCTATCTGCCTATCTGTCTGCCTCTCTGTATATCTGTCTGCCTCTTGCCCATTGGTGTGTCTGTCGGTCGGTTGGTCGATCGGTCCGTCCGTCCATCTGTCTGCCTGTCTGTCCTGTCTCTCTCTCTCTCTCTCTGTCGTCTCTCTCTCTCTCTCTCTCTCTCTCTCTCTCTCTCTCCTGGGTGTGAAAATTCCACAGTGCATATCGTGCGATAAGCCACTTAGTATTATAAATCTTATTGCAGCATACGGAGTGATAAACTACTCGGCATTAAGCATCTTAGCCACTTAGTATTATAAATCTTATTGCAGCATACGGAGTGATAAACTACTCAGCATTAAACGTCTTATCTGTCTGTCTGCCTGTCTGTCTGCTGTCTGCCTGCCTGTCTATCTACTTATCTATCCGTCTTTGCTGTAGAATTTCCGATCCTCTGCACAAAATATGCCCTGGCCAGAGATTTGAATTATTAGTGCATCAACTTTACAAAGAAGGAAATTTGCGCCCCCCCCCCCCCCCCCCCAAAAAAAAAAAAAAAAAAAAGGAAAAAAAATAGACAAAACAGGAGTGTAACTGGCTTACTTTAAAAAGACTTTATTCGCGCGATCATTTCCGGTTCCACCGACGCACAGCCATAGCCGTGTTGTCGCGATCTCGACACAGAAACTCCACAGGCACCTGTGACTGCGCTGAGGCAACCCGTCGGAGGAGACACGGACTCGATTCACTTCTCACTCGGCTCGAGTCTCGGCGATGGTGTTCAGGTGAAGGCATAGAAACGTTTGTCGTTTTTACGCATCAGAGACGGTGATAATGGCAACGTGTAGACCGTTAATGACCGACTGTTCACTGTCCACGACCCCCCCCCCCCCCAAACTCCCTCCTCCCTCCTCTCTCTCTCTCTCCTCTCTCTCTCTCTCTCTTCTCACTCTCTCTCTCTCTGCCTGTCTCTCACTCGCCTCCGTCCTGCACCTTCGCGCCATTTAGGCCTACATGATTCCGCCGTTGTATGTTCTACAATGTGTGAGTTGGGGATGGGTTGGTGTGTCCTCTTGGGGAAGGACTTGGAATATTTTCTCCTACAGAATTATGTTAACATTTCACCTCCACCCTATCTCTTAATAGTTGTGGAAGGAGCAACTTTCCGGTACTAGTCATCGAAATTTTTTTTCCATTTAACTCAGGACTGTTAAAGTACTCAATAGTGGCTCAGGGAGAAGTTTCCTTAGGCTTGTACTCTTAAAAGTACTTGTAGCTCCGAGAGACAGATTAAGAGAGAAGTTCAAACATTCAGTACTAATTAAACAACAAAGAACTGACACAAGTTAAGTGCACTTTCAAATATCAGCTTTACTTGTTTATACACGGGGGAGACGTTCGAATCTGTTTCACAGAAATCAGTTCATGCTGAGATTTGGTTCACACTGTTTCATCACTAAGAGAGGGAAGGTTCTGGATGAGTCGAGTTTGAGTCCACTTGGAATATCAGAACTCATCTGATGTCGGAGAGGATTGTTGATCTCTGTCTTGTTGCTGGTGACTGATCCACTTATATGGACCTGCTGCTCAATTGCTGGGCTGTGGTGTTTCTTCTCTACCAGGCTTGCCCAGGGTAGATAGGGACCCAGGTTCTAGGACAAACAGAACTTTGTTGTTAAGTAGCTGAGAGTCTGGCTTGTCGAGTTCACACACTTGCCCTCTGGCTTTCAGAGAATGTGTGAGATCTCGGCCAACAAAACAGACTAGCACACGTATATATCCCAGAATTATCAATCTTCACTGTTGTTAGATTTGAGTGGAGTTTACAAAAGGGTAGGAGACAATAATACAGTGCTAAACAATTTTAGTCAAATAACTCTTAAATGCTTCTTTTGAACTGAATTGTAGTACCTCGGAAAACACTAAGCCCAAGTACACATGAGGGGTAGACTTAGAGTCACACCCTACAAAGCATTCCAATCATCAACAGTATTCATAAAACAACCAAACAGTTTTCACCTAGTACAGACACACAGCTTTTCTAATCAGAATTTATCATTCAGTTATCATCTTAACAGATTGAATTGCTAGACTTGCATATTGGCAAAAGTCGGATTGTACACAAAGAATGGTTGTCAGATTGTTAACAAAGAATCTTAATCAAGCATGGTAATAGCTTTTACCACGTAGTGGCAAATAAACTATTACAACAGAATACTCCTTTATCTTGAAAGAAGTCACCAAGCATGAGCACAAAGTTACACTGTCAAACCACATGGCATGCATACAATCAATGCATAGACTCAAAATCTAGAAACATAGCTTAACTTACATTTCTGGAGATCAGTAATCCAAAACAGAAGATTTAGACCAGAATGAGATAACCATGCACTCTCTCTGGTTTACCCCTGTTGTCTTTGTGGCTGCACTGTATTGTTCTACAGCTGGTCTGTGAAAGCCGTGAGGGAAGGGACTGTCTTTCCCTTTTTACTGGTTAAACTGTCTATTCCAGGTCCTGTTGCAGTTGGTTTTGTGTCACTAAAGACCAAGAAAAGGGAGGGAACAATTTGAAACATGTGGAAACGAGCAGGCGCCGTAACAGTTGGGGGTTGCGTTGCAACGCCTATATCACCACATGCCAATTGACAAAGCACTGATCAACATAATTGCATCATTCACGGGCTGCATGTACGACTGTCCACATGTGGGTGGTGAATATGCGGGGGGGGGAGAGTAGAGGAGGTGGGTGGGGTTGGGGGGCGTGGGTTATTGTCTTCTCTCTGATCTGATAGAGGGAGAGAGCGCATTCCGGTAAGTGAAGGGGAGAGTGGAGGGAGTGAAGCGTTTTGTTGACTGGTCAGATTTGGAGCGCGTATTTGCCGTGTTTTGTGTGCGCGTATTTGCCATGTTTTGTGCCGCCACGAATTTGAGCGCGTATTTGCCGTTTTGTGCGCCGCCACGAATTTGAGCGCGTATTTGCCGTGTTGTGCGCCGCCACGAATTTGAGCGCGTATTTGCCGTTTTGTGCGCCGCCACGAATTTGAGCGAGCCCGGTATTTGCCGTTTTTGTGCGCCGCCACGAATTTGAGCGCGTATTTGCCGTTTTGTGCGCCGCCACGAATTTGAGCGCGTATTTGCCGTTTTATTTGCCGCCACGAATTTGAGCGCGTATTTACCGTTTTGTGTGCTGCCACGAATTTGAGCGCGTATTTACCGTTTTGTGTGCCGCCACGAATTTGAGCGCGTATTTGCCGTTTTGTGCCCTGCACGATTGAGCGCGATTTACGTTTTGTGCTGCAGAATTGAGCGCGTATTTACCGTTTTGTGTGCCGCCACGAATTTGAGCGCGTATTTGCCGTTTTGTGCACTGCCACGAATTTGAGCGCGTATTTACATTTTGTGCCCTGCCACGAATTTGAGGCGTATTTACCGTTTTGTGCGCTGCCCGAATTTGAGCGCGTATTTACCGTTTGTGCGCTGCCGACTTGCAATATTTTGAGCGTGTATTTCCCTTTTGTTGGCTGTGAAAGGTATCCTTTGAAAAAAGTAAGTTCAATGATGTACAAGTGGTGTCATAAGTCTGTCTGTCCATCTGTTGTGTGTGTGTGTGTAGTGTGTGTGTAGTGTGTGTGTGTAGGTGTTGATCTCTTTAGAGTCCCACACGCGGACAGTCACGCATGGGCCCATGAATGATGCAGTTATGTTACACAGTGCTTTGTCCTTTAGACATCGTGAAGAAGGAAGTAAGAGGGGGAAAGGACGACCGCCAGATGAAGAAGGCGTTTGCTGAGGACTGCCATAATCATGAGGGAGACACTGAGAGGGAAGAAGTGAAATAAATGGTGAAATGGACAGCATCTGACCGTACCAGTATTGACGCAATCCGATGGTGGATGTCCATTACTAAATGACCACACAGACTGTGCATAGTATGTGATGTTTGTTACAGGACAAAGTACAGTAAGAAAGTGGTAAAATAGGAGATGGAGATCCCACTTATCAAAAAAAAAAAAGGAAAAAGAAAGGCGAAGAGAATCTCAAAAAATAAATAAAAAGAATGTAGGAAAAAAGTGGAGGTTGGTGTGCCTACAAAAAAAAAGAAAAAAAGAATTTGCAAGTGGGGGAGACAGGTGGTGAGGAAGCTGTCTGGTTGCCTGCAGGACCTGCAGCACACTGCCACTTTGCGTAAAAGACTGTGTCCATTGGGCAGCTTTCATAAATGTTATAAGCAATTATGATCATAAGCAATTAAACAAGATAATAAACATAATAATAACAATATTGTTACAAATAATCATAATAATAACAATAAAAATAATAATAATCACTATCAGTAGAGCCGTGTCGGTCATAGCTGACTAGGAATAGAGAAAATCCGACCTAAATATTAATATTGTCCGGACTGTCTGCTCACGACTACCCAACAGCGTCACCTGTGCTATAGAGACAGTATTAGATGCATATTCTCTGACACAGTGGTCACATCTGCATGTTGACACTGTTTGTCGGCTGTCATCCCCTTTATTGCGGGCTCGTTTTCTGCTGCAGCAGCTGTCAGTTCTATCCAATGCAACCATCGCCGTCTCAGCAGGGTATACATGGGAGGCCAGTGCGAGACGGGACTTCTGTGTTGGTCACTCTGTCTCGCCGGGAGATGCCCAGTATACGCATGAGGCTTCTGAGGTGGAAGGAATTGAGCCTAATAATAAGCGTAATAAACATAATAATAATATTAACGATAATAACAATACACATAATAGTAACATAAGCGTAATAAGATAATATAATGTTGCTTATAGCCCAGCCGACCGCAAGGGGCCACATCAGGGCTGTCACCACGTTAAAATCAACTCACAAATCATTAAAAAAAAAAAAAAAAAAAAAAAAAAAAAAACCTTTCACACATCTCTTTAAATGACATCATCTAGAAACGCACCAGAAACTTCGTTAAAAATCTTTCTTCCGTAAAATCTTAAATCAGATGAAAAATGTTAATCTCTCTCAAAAACTCAAAGATCACGTCAGGCGGGACATCCCTGAACAGGATCTTCATGGACTCTGCTGTAAAATGTTTGTGTCTCACATCGTGCAAGTCCCAACACTCTAAAAGAATGTTTCATTGTGAGTGGCACATGACATGGAATGCACCACGGAGCTTCTTCACTCTTTAAAAGGTAGGAATGAGTAAAATACGAATGGCTTGTGTGCAGCCGGCACAGAACCGTTTCCTCTTTACGACCACCAGACGTAGATGGGAGGAAGAACTCCTTAAGATTTGGACGGATCTGAAAGAGTTTGTTATCCGTCTGGGTATTCCAATCCTCCTGCCAGAGGTCTTTCACATAATCATTAATTTTGGGTTTCAGATCTGAGCAGGGGATATATATGTTGGACAATTTCTCTCTTGTGGCATTCTTGGCTAAACGATCAACCATTTCGTTCCCTCCGATGCCAACATGACCAGGAACCCAAGCCAGAGTAATGTTGTAACCATCCACTTTCAACTTGCTAAAAAGTTCAAAGAAATGTAAAAGTTCTGGATGCTGAAGGTTGCGGCCAGCTATGGCCTCCAAAGCTGACAGCGAATCCGACAGAACCAGAAAGTCCCTCTTAGTGGATTGTGAGATTATCCTCAACGCCAGAACCAGAGCAGTGATTTCAGCAGAATAGACAGAAGCATCTGGAGGTATATGCTTTAACAGTATCTGAGAAGGAGCACCAGGGCAATAGGCTGCACAGGCCACTCCATCCTCAGACTTGGAACCGTCAGTGAAAATTTTCTGATAAGATGGGAATTTTGAACAGAGTTCAGCATACAAGGCCTTGTATGCCAGAGAGAGCTGGTAGACTCTTTACGAAAGGCTGCAAGATCAAAACGAATCTCTGGTGTGAAAAAGGTACATAAGCATAATAATGTTAAACATAATAAACATACTAATGATAAACAATGATAAACATAATAATGATAATAATAGTAAGCATAAGAAGAAGAAGAAGAAGAAACAAAAACTTGAACATAAACACAATAACAATGTTAATTATAAGAATAATGAAACAATGACATGGCCCAGCCAATGCAACCAGCGCCGCCTCAGCAGGGTATACATGGAAGGGAGGCCAGCGGGAGACAGGACTTGTGTGTTGGTCACCCTGACTCGCCAGGAGATGCCCAGTATACGCCTGAGGTGGAATGAATTGAGCGTAATAACGACAATAAACATAATAATGATTATAACAATAAACATGATAGTAATTATGAACATAATGATAGTAAAAATGATAATAATAATAATAATAATAAAAAGAATAATCAAAACAAACATAAGATAAACATAACAAACAATAAGAAACATAATAAACAAAAACAAACACAATTATAAGACTAATAATAATAATAAAGACCACCTTGAAACAAAAACGAAGAAGTGGGGAAGAAAAGGCCTAAAATAAAGCCCCCCCCCCCTCCCCCCCATAAATAGCAAAGGCGGGGGTGGTGGTACTAATAACGTAATGATAATAATATACATAATTACAAAATGCATAATAACAATAAACGTAATCCTAATCAACATAATAATAAACATCAACATAAACACAGTCATAAAAATAATGAAAATATAAATAAGAATAATGAAACGATGACATGGCCCAGCCAATGCAACCAACGCCGTCTCAGCAGGGTATACATGGAAGGGAGGCCAGCGCGGGACAGGACCCTCTGTGTTGGTCACTCTGTCTCGCCGGCAGATGCCCAGTATACGCCTGAGGCCTCTGAGGTGGAAGGAATTTTGCTACTAATATCAAACATGATAATAACAACAATAATGATAACAATGAACATAATAGTGGTTATAAACATAATAGTAAATATAATATTAATAAACATAACAGTGATAATAATCACAAACTACATTTAAAGACGTGTGAAAGTTTTTTTCTTTTCTTTTTTCTTTTTTTTAAAAATGATTTGTGAGTTGATTTTAACGTGGTGACAGCCCTGATGTGACCCTTCGCCGTCGGCTGGGCTATAAGCAACATTACCTTACCTTACCATCACAAACTAATAAAAATAGCAAACATAATAAACATAAACAATAATGATAAACATAATAATAAACAAAAACAAACATGAACACAATTATAACACTAATAATGATAATAACAATAACAATGATAATAACAATAATAATAAAGACCGCCTTAAAACAAAAAAAGAAGAGGGGGGTGGAAGGCCTAAAACAAAAGCCCCCCCTCCCCCCCCCCCCCCAAAAAAAAAAAAAAAAAAAAAAAGCAAAGGCGGGGGTGGTGGAGGGGCTAAAAAAAAAGTACTAATAACGTAAATGATAATAATACACCTAATCACTAAACGCATAATAACAATAAAGGTAATCCTAATCAACATAATAATAAACACAGCAATAATAAACATAATAAACAGTAAGATGATACACATAATAAACATAATAATAATAAGCATAATAAACAAAGATCATAATAACAAACAATAATAATAGTAAACATAATTACAATAATGATAAACATAATAAACATAAACACTACTACTACTACTACTGATAATAATGATAATCATAATAAATAATTACATGGCCCAACCGTGGAAGGGAGGCCAACGCAAGACAGGACTTCTGTGTTGCTTCCCCTGTCTCGCCGGGACATACCAAATATACGCCGGAGGCATCTGAGGTGGAAGCGAAGGAATTGAGCCTAATAATAAACTTAACAATGATGATGATAATAATGATAAAAAATAAGAGTAATGATGAACAAAATGATACACATGATAATAGTAATGAACATAATAATGGTAACGACCACAACACACATAATAATAAACAAAACGTAAACATAAATACAATAACACTAATGATAATAATAATAGTAATAATAATAATAAAAAAAATTATAATAATTATAATAATAAAATTAATAATGATAATAATAATAACAGTAATAATAAAGACCGCCTTAAAACAAAAAAGAATGGGGATAAAGGACAAACACAAAAGCCCCCCCAAAATAGCAAAGGCGGGGGTGGTGGAGGGACTAAAAAAAATAATAATGATAACGAAATGATAATAAACATAATTACAACACGCATAATAACAATAAACTGAATAACCATAATCAACAGAAAAATAAACACAAACGCATGCACACACGCACGCACACACATACACGCATAGCATGCGAGTCCACTGCATCTGCTTAGCCCCTTGACTAAGATAATGTTCCTTGTGGTCAGCTAGGCTTTAAACATGTATTGAACCTGTTCCTTTAAAGCACCGACTTCTGAAAAAACTGATGTTGGCATTAAAGGTGGCAGCCTTGATACGACCTTTTTGGGTGGATAGGCCACAAGCTACAGGCATTGTCCTCAGCAAGAGATCATCGGATCATGAGCACTTTTTTTTTCTTGCATTTGCATAAATATTTATGCAGAAAAATTCTTGAGCATTCAGGTTCTGACCCTCAAATGGTACAGTGTAAAACTCTTTATCACTGCCATCTGTCTGCCAGCATGTCTGTACCTACCTTACCTATTGGGGCAACAGCACGGTGTCCTACTCGATGGGTCTGGGCACAAAGCAAGGTGTAGTTATGTCTCCATGACCAAACCTTGTGTAGAATCGAGGCAGGACGTGGGAGTGCTGAGGCCCCTTGTGGGCCCTGGGGCATCTGTTGTCCCTCTTCCACACTCTGTCCTGGGGCATCTGTTGTCCCTCTTCCACACACAGTCTTGGGGCATCTGTTGTACCTCTTCCACTTTCTATCCTGGGGCATCTGTTGTCCCTCTTCCACACTGTCCTGGGGCATCTGTTGTCCCTCTTCCACACTCTGTCCTGGGGCATCTGTTGTCCCTCTTTCACCTTCTGTCCTGGGGCATTTGTTGTCCCTCTTCCACCTTCTGTGCAGGGGCGTTTGTTGTCCCTCTTCCACCTTCTGTTCTGGGCATCTGTTGTCCCTCTTCCACATTCTGTCCTGGGGCATTTTCATGCACCTCTACAGAGCCTTGGTCCGCTCCAAACTGGACTATGGTTGTGCTGTGTACGACTCTGCAAGACCGTCTTACCTAAAACTCTTGGACCCTATCCACCATCAAGGGCTTCGTCTCAGTCTTGGAGCATTCCGCACCACCTGTGTACAGCCTGTACGCAGAGGCAGGTGAACCCTCACTGTCCAACCGCAGGCTGAAAATGTCTCTAAATTACTATATCAGACTGTTCTCAGAACCGCAGAATCCTGCCTATGACTGTGTCTTTGACCCCCAGTTTCAAAGCAAATTCGAAACCAATCCTAACTGTATTCCGCCGTTTGGTGTTCGTATGCAGCCTCACGTGCGGAATGCAGGTCTAGACCTAGGAGTTGTCTGATTTTTCCAAATTTCCAGATCAGCCTCCGTGGACCTTTTTCACACCAGAGATTCGTTTTGATCTTGCAGCTTTTCGTAAAGAGTCTACCAGCTCTCTGGCATACAAGGCCTTGTATGCTGACCTCTGTTCAAAATTCCCATCTTATCAGAAAATTTTCACTGACGGTTCCAAGTCTGAAGATGGAGTGGCCTGTGCAGCCTATTGCCCTGGTGCTCCTTCTCAGATACTGTTAAAACATATACCTCCAGATGCTTCTGTCTGTTCTGCTGAACTTACTGCTCTGGTTTTGGCATTGAAGATAATTTCACAATCTAAGAAGAGGGACTTTCTGGTTCTGTCGGATTCGCTGTCAGCTTGGAGGCCATAGCTGGCCGCAACCTTCAGCATCCAGAACTTTTATACTTCTTTGAACTTTTTAGCAAGTTGAAAGCGGATGGTTACAACATTATTCTGGCTTGGGTTCCTGGTCATGTTGGCATCGGAGGGAACGAAATGGTTGATCGTTTAGCCAAGAATGCCACAAGAGAGAAATTGTCCAACATTTATATCCCTTGCTCAGATCTGAAACCCAAAATTAACGATTATGTGAGAGACCTCTGGCATGAGGATTGGAACACACAGACGGATAACAAACTCTTTCAGATCCGTCCAAACCTTAAGGAGTTCCTCCCATCTGCGTCTGGTGGTCGTAAAGAAGAAACAGTTCTGTGCCGGCTGCACACCGGCCATTCGTATTTTACCCATTCGTACCTTTTAAAGAATGAAGAAGCTCCGTGGTGCATTCCATGTCATGTGCCACTCACAATGAAACATATTCTTTTAGAGTGTTGGGACTTGCACGATGTGAGACACAAACATTTTACAACGGAGTCCATGAAAATCCTGTTCAGGGATGTCCCGCCTGACGTGATCTTTGAGTTTTTGAGAGAGATTAACATTTTTCATCTGATTTAAGATTTTATGGATGAAAGATTTTTAACGAAGTTTCTGGTGCGTTTCTAGAAGATGTCATTTAAAGAGATGTGTGAAAGTTTTTTGTTTTTTTTAAATGACTTGTGAGTTGATTTTAACGTGGTGACAACCCTGATGTGGCCCCTTGCGGTCGGCTGGGCTATAAGCAACATTATCTTATCTCCTTCACACACACACACACACACACACACACACACACACACACACACACACACACACGTAGCTCCCCTCCGCCCTCCTCCTAAAATCAACAAAGAAGAAGAAAATAGATAGATAGGTAGGTAGATTAATTGATTGATTGATTGAATCTTTGACAGGCCGTTTACAGTTCTGTCCTCTAATAAACAAAGGAAGCTTCAAAAATATTAAAGGCTACAATAGCATAATTTTGATAACACAACTAACAACCTAGAGAGAGAGACGCACACACACGCGCGCGTGCACACACACACACACACACACACACACACACACACACACACACACACACACACACACACACAAATATGCGCGTGCGCGCACCTCCCCTCCGCCCTCCTCCTAAAATCAACAAAACAGCAACGACGTCAACGGCAACGACGACGACGGTGACAACAAGACAGGGAGAGAGAGAGAAACTTTACCCCCTTCTGAATGATGGTAAAACAAATTCGTTGCTTTAGTACATGATTAAATGTTCAAATTTATTCCAGCAGATCGTGGTCTATACCAACGCCCCTCCGGGGGTTGCAACCTTGCCGTGGTCGGAGGGCTTGCGTGGTCCTGTGATCCCTTAGGCTTTGCTGGCGGGGGCATCAATACTTGAAGATAGGCTGGTTTTTTAAAACTGCTTCTAGGCCTGAGAAGTCAAGATGCTGTCTGGCCTAAACAATAACGTGGTAAGGAGTTGATGCCCCTGGTAGGGCTTCCCCTGTCAGATAGGCTAAGGGTGAGGATCCTGACTAATAGTAACCCGCCTTTCTCCTTTTCTTGTTTTCTGCCTTTCTTATTTGGCTCTTTTCTATCTTCGTCTCCCCTTCAAGTCTTCTTTTCCACACTCCTTTTCTCTCTGTGGTCTTCTTAAGATCCGCCGCGTTTGCCGTGCGGTGCGACCTGTGACGGAGGGGGATGAGATCCTGGTGATTGAGAGGGCCAACGCCCTCAACACATCACTTTGGCTCGGACCTCTCCTAGACAGGAGGTACACTCTGGCCCGGGTGTATCAATCGGCTTCCCCTTCGTGGGGCTGGGTCAAGACAGGCAGTTCTCCGACTGGCCAAGGTAACCCCTGCAGTGCTCAGCTCTCTGTTCCCGGGAGTTGGGCATGATCAGGGGGGATAGGGTCAGTAGGCTTCTGTTTGTCGTATATCTCTCCTGAAGCCTGGAAGGGGTCAAGACAATGATTTCTTGGCCCTGGCCCCTTAGTTGGACTCCATGGTGGGTGGGTAAGGGAGAGATGAAATTTCTAAACATAAATCATGGCTTTATCCAAAATCACACACCCCATAAAGAAGAGGAAGGCAGTGGACCCCATTTCTAGTCATAACGATTCCGACAGTGACTCGGATATGGAGACGAGACAGAGGACAGGTTTTTGGGCTTCCTGGCTGCTTGTTGAAGGGACAGAGCAGGAAAAGCCTATTTCTGCTCTGAGTCCTTTTGCTATTCAGAAGGGCTTTCAGGGTCTAGCAGGTGACCCTCAGTCAGTGAAAAGGCTACGGAATGGCATTTTCCTCGTCCAGTGCAGATCACAGAGGCAATCGGAGCAGCTGCTGAGGGCAACAAAACTCGTGGACAGAGAGATCCGGGTGACCCCCCATAAGCAGTTAAATTCGACCAAAGGGGTTATCCGGTGCCTGGATTTGAAAGGTGTCTCGGAAGCGGAGATCAAGACAGAACTTGCGTCCCAAGGTGTGACAGAGGTGCATAGGGTGACAGTCAAAAAAGGTGCAGAAAGAGTGCCCACCAACACCCTCTTTCTGACATTCTGCAACCCTGTGCTGCCTACGGTCATTAAAGTCGGGTACTTAAATGTACGTGTCCAACTGTATGTCCCATCCCCGTTGAGGTGTTTCAAATGCCAGAAGTTTGGACATGTCAGAGACCGCTGTTCTGGGCAGGAGGTGTGTGGTGTTTGTTGCAAGGCAACCCATGATGGGCCGTGTAAAGACCCGGCTCATTGTGCGAACTGCGGTGGCGACCACCCCTCCTCTTCACGCAACTGCCCTGTTTGGGTTCAGGAGTCCACCATCCAAAGAGTGAAGACTGAAAAGAAAATTTCGTTTTTTGAGGCCCGCAAACAGGTTGTTGGCAGTCAGACGTCAACAGTGTCTTCTTATGCTTCCGTTACAAAGAAAGTTTCCACCCGTTCAGTCTGCTGCCAGACTGACAATTTTACTTTCACCAAGACATTGCAAGAAAGACCGTTAAGCTCTGGTGGAAGCAAGTCCACCGCCTCCCAACCCAAAGTGGGTGCCCCTGGTGGAGGCAAAAAATCCGCCACCCCTCAGACTGCCCAGCAGTCTACTCCATTTGCTGCTGGGCAGATGAAAAAGCCAGGCCTCCCGCCTCGAACTTTCTCGAGCAGTGCCCGTGCGGGCAAGGGAGTTCAACCAAGTGTGGAGATGGTGGAGATGAGGAAGAAACCTCCACCATCTCCAAAATCCAGACCTTCTTCACCTGTGGGCAAGTCTGCCAGCAGGTCTGAAGACCCAAACAGTCCAGTGAAACTAAGCAATAAATTTGCTCCACTGAACGCAGACGATGATGAGGAGATGACTTGATTTCTCTCCTGTTCATCCTCTGCACCATGGATAGTAGTAAACTAATCCATTGGAATATCCGTGGCCTAAATTCAAATTTTGAGGAGCTGCAGCTTCTGTGTCAAACAGTAAAACCTTCCGTCGTGGCTCTTCAAGAAACTAAAATTCAAAGCCAGATGACCTTCACTCTTTCTGGCTTTAATATTCTTTCTAAACCTGCACAACCATCCACATTGGGACTGTCAGGCGGTGTTGCCCTTCTTTTACACAAAACTTTGCTGTTTAGTCCTGTCGCTCTGACTACCTCCCTTCAGGCTGTAGCTGCGAGAGTCACTCTCCACAAGACTGTTATAATCTGCTCACTGTATCTGCCACCTTCTGTCCCGGTTTGTCGTCAGGACCTTGTCAGTCTGATCGGAGAACTTCCTCGACCTTTTTTGCTGTTGGGTGACTTTAATGGTCACAATCCTCTTTGGGGTAGTGTCAGTTCGTCATCCAGAGGTCTGCTTCTTGAGGATGTCCTTTCAGACTTTGATTTGTGTTGTCTGAACGATGGAGCTCCAACTTACCTCCACTCTTCCACAGGTTCACTTTCGTGTTTAGATTTGTCGATTTGTGACCCCTCGCTGGTCCTGGACTATGAGTGGTCTGTCCATGACGATCTGCACGGAAGTGACCATTTCCCTGTTCTTTTAAAACCCTTAGTAACTGAAAACATCTGTGTCTCACAACATCTTAATTATAAGAAGGCCAACTGGAATCTTTTTGCCACCAATATTTTGAAAGAATTCCAGGACACTGATTTTCTTCAGAGTCCAGACCCAGCTGAATCTCTGACTAACACTGTGATAAAGTGTGCTAAAACCTGTATTCCAATGTCTTCCAATAAACTCCAAATGCCCAAAACACCCTGGTTTAATTCAGACTGCCAACAAATTTCAAAAGTTCGCAAACGGGCTCAGCGTCGGGTATACCACCGACCTTCAGGTCCCAACGCTCGAGCCCATCAGAAACTCCGCGCCAAATCGAGACACACTTTCAAAATCAGTAAACGTCAGTCTTGGAGAAACTTCTGCTCCGGGCTGACATCAAAAACTTCAAAGAAAAAAGTCTGGAACATCATCAGAAAAATCAAAGGGAAAAACACCAACCCCTCCATTCATCACTTGAAACTTGCCGATGCTCTGGTCACTGACAAACAAGCTGTTGCCAATCTGTTGGCTTCCACCATCCAACATAACTCATCTTCAAATATTTCTGCAGCCTTTTTAAAAAACGAACAACTCAGAGAGAAATCTTTATACAATTTCACATCAGACAACTCTGAAGCCTACAATCTCCCTTTTTCAATCAATGAACTGAAAACAGCTTTACAAACCTGCACTGATCTGCCCCTGGTCTGGATGATATTCATTACCCAGGTTTTGAACATTTTCCAGAAAGCTGTCTCCAGACTCTTCTTAAAGTATACAACCATATCTGGACCACTGGGTACTTTCCGCCCTCCTGGCGGAAAGCCCTGATCATTCCAATTCCAAAGCCTGGAAAGGACCTTACCAACCCTTCCAACTATCGTCCAATAGCTCTGACTAGCTGCCTCTGTAAGTTGATGGAAAGATGGTCAACTCCCGTCTGATGTGGAAGCTGGAAACCGATGGCCTTTTGGCCAGTGAACAGTGCGGTTTCCGGAAATACCACTCGACAGTTGACCATCTAATCCGTCTGGAAACCACCATCTGCAATGCCTTTGTCAATAAACAGCATGTGGTCGCTATCTTTTTCGACCTCGAAAAAGCATATGATACCACATGGAAATTAGGAATTCTTCTGGACCTGCACAGACTTGGTTTTCGTGGTCACCTGCCTCTGTTCATACAGAACTTTTTGGCTGATCGACAGTTCCAGGTGCGTGTTGGCACCACACTCTCTGACATCCATGGGCAGGAGTTGGGTGTCCCTCAAGGGAGCATCCTTTCTCCTGCTCTTTTCAGCATTAAAATCAACGACATTGTGAAATCTGTAAGCCAGGGTTCTGAGTCCTCCTGTTTGTTGACGATTTTGCGCTGTACGCAGTTGCAGCTTCTTACGCCAGCGTACAGCGTCGACTCCAACTTTGTGTCAAGATCCAACAGTGGGCCGAGGAAAACGGGTTTACCTTCTCACGTACCAAAACTCAGTCAATCCATTTTCACAATTTTCGTCAATTCTTTGCTGATCCTGAAATTTGTCTGGATAAGTCCACCATTCCAGCTGTAAAAGAAGCCAAATTCCTGGGAGTTATTTTTGATCAAAAACTCAACTTTCTCAGCCACATCAAAAACCTCAAAACCTCTTGCCAGAAAGCTCTGAATATTCTGCGGGTCGTAGCACACACTGACTGGGGCGCTATAAGAAAACTTTGCTGCACCTCTACAGAGTCTTGGTCCATTCCAAACTGGACTATGGTTGTGCCGTGTACGGCTCTGCAAGACCCTCTTACCTAAAACTCTTGGACCCTATCCATCATCAAGGGCTTCGTCTCTGTCTTGGAGCATTCCGCACCACCCCTGTATACAGCCTGTACGCAGAGGCAGGTGAACCCTCACTGTCCAACCGCAGGCTGAAAATGTCTCTAAATTACTATATCAGACTGTTCTCAGAACCGCAGAATCCTGCCTATGACTGTGTCTTTGACCCCCAGTTTCAAAGCAAATTCGAAACCAACCCTAACTGTATTCCGCCGTTTGGTGTTCGTATGCAGCCTCACGCGCGGAATGCAGGTCTAGACCTAGGAGTTGTGTCGGATTTTTCCAAATTTCCAGATCAGCCTCCGTGGACCTTTTCCACACCAGAGATTCGTTTTGAGTTGCAGCTTTTCGTAAAGAGTCTACCAGCTCTCTGGCATACAAGGCCTTGTATGCTGACCTCTGTTCAAAATTCCCATCTTATCAGAAAATTTTCACTGATGGTTCCAAGTCTGAAGATGGAGTGGCCTGTGCAGCCTATTGCCCTGGTGCTCCTTCTCAGATACTGTTAAAACATATACCTTCAGATGCTTCTGTCTATTCTGCTGAACTTACTGCTCTGGTTCTGGCATTGAAATAATTTCACAAGTCTAAGAAGAGGGACTTTCTGGTTCTGTCGGATTCGCTGTCAGCTTTGGAGGCCATAGCTGGCCGCAACCTTCAGCATCCAGAACTTTTACATTTCTTTGAACTTTTTAGCAAGTTGAAAGTGGATGGTTACAATATTATTCTAGCTTGGGTTCCTGGTCATGTTGGCATCGGAGGGAACGAAATGGTTGATCGTTTAGCCAAGAATGCCACAAGAGAGAAATTGTCCAACATATATATCCCTTGCTTTGATCTGAAACCCAAAATTAATGATTATGTGAGAGACCTCTGGCAGGAGGATTGGAAACACACAGACGGATAACAAACTCTTTCAGATCCGTCCAAACCTTAAGGAGTTCCTCCCATCTACGTCTGGTGGCGTAAAGAAGAAACAGCTCTGTGCCGGCTGCACACCGGCCATTCGTATTTTACCCATTCGTACCTTTTAAAGAATGAGGAAGCTCCGTGGTGCATTCCATGTCATGTGCCACTCACAATGAAACATATTCTTTTAGTGTGTTGGGACTTGCACGATGTGAGACACAAACGTTTTACAGCAGAGTCCATGAAAATCCTGTTCAGAAATGTCCCGCCTGACGTGATCTTTGAGTTTTTGAGAGAGATTAACATTTTTCATCTGATTTAAGATTTTACGGAAGAAAGATTTTTAACGAAGTTTCTGGTGCGTTTCTAGACGATGTCATTTAAAGAGATGTGTGAAAGTTTTGTTTTTTTGACTTGTGAGTTGATTTTAACGTGGTGACAGCCTGATGTGGCCCTTGCGGTCGCTGGGCTATAAGCAACATTATCTTATCTCTTCACACACACACACACACACACGCGCACACACCACACACACACACAACACACACACACACACACACACACACACACACACACACACACACGTAGCTCCTCCGCCCTCCTCCTAAAATCACAAAGAAGAGAAGAAAATAGATAGGTAGGTAGATTAATTGATTGATTGATTGAATCTTTGAAGACCGTTACAGTTCTGTCCTCTAATAAACAAAGAAGCTCAAAATATTAAAGGCTACAATAGCATATTTTGATAACACAATAACAACTAGAGAGGAGGGAGAGAGCGCACACACACGCGCGCGTGCGCGCGCGCACACACACACACACACACACACACACACACACACACACACACACACACACACACTCACACAACATGCGCGTGCGCGCACCTCCCACCGCCTCCTCCTAAATCAACAAAACAGCAACGACGTCAACGCAACGACGACGACGGTGACAAGACAGAGAGAGAGAGAGAAACTTTACCCCTTCTGAATGATGTAAACAAATTCGTGCTTTAGTACATGATTAAATGTCAAATTTATTCCAGCAGATCGTGGTCTAACCAACGCACCATATCGCCTGTTTGTGCAGTTGGTTTTCTTTTTCTTTTTTGTGATTGATTGTGCTTATCTGTGAATATTGCAAAGTGCAGCAACAACACAACTATGGCTTCAAGTGAAAACAGCATACAGAGTTGGGCGTGAGGGGAGGGTGGGTGGAGGGGAAGAGGGGGGCAGGGGAGGGAGGTTGGCAGGGGAGGGGCCGGGGCCAGGGTAATGGGATGAGGAAGGAGGTAGACCGAGTACTGGGCCCTTGGACTTTAACTAGCTCTGCAGGTCCTGCATTGTCTCATGAGTTATCAGTTCACACGGTGAGTGTTCCATTTCTTGAAAAGGACACAATGCACAGTAAAGATAAACCAGCGGTCGCCGGCCGCACATGACTTGGCGATAACAGTGACGTCAGCAGATCTCAGTGCTGTTGTCAGTGTGCTGTGACCCGGTCACTGGGACAGACGGCTTTCTGAGGAAGAGCCCGGCTGAGAACACTTGACCTAACCCGTCATTAGATAACAGTCTGTGGCTGGCCTGTCTGCACAGGCGTTGTCATACTCTAGGGGTCGTACACACACATGCACCTCTGCCCAAAGTACACTCCGCATGTACACGCAATCACTCCTCTCACCCAAGGAACGCCAAATAATAAACACATCACAAGAAAAGTTTGTTTCCCCTCCTATGAGAGTACAAATATTATTAATCAAACACCAACACTTGAGTAATTTCGTTTATACCTCCACTGCACGAAGGAGGAAAAAGAACAACTGCTTCCCCTACAATCAATGAATTCATAAATATAATGGGGATGAATTAGTTTCTATCACCAGCACAAGGGGAGTATGTTTCACGTCATCCGAAAACATCAGGGGCATACATCAACATCTTTCCTTCACGTCGGGAAGAGACGCATAAAAATCATTTACCATCCAGCCCAAAATACAAAAAAATGTCACTGTCTCTAGGACGGAAGTTCTGGGGTATCCTTCCCCACTCGTGACTTAATCAATTATCATCCCCTCCTAGGGAAAAAAAAATCGGAACTTCAGTTCCACTCTGTCACGCCCTTACAGATTTCTCGTCAAATGCTTTCACTTTCAAAATTCCTTTCCAGGAAGACATATATAATTTTTACTCTCTGGTCACTCTTTTATACTTGGGGAAGACACACTGGGACAGCCATCTCCGGGCTGAATAGGGCGTCGCCTTATACAAACCCGCCTTCTTCAGGGTCTGGGGCTCGTTACGGAGAAGTAGCCCGCTACCCGACCTGGGCTGGGGACTTGGTCCAGCACCTCTGGGACCACTCCAAGGCCCTAAGTCCGTGGCCCATGTGAGACAGCCAATCTCTCTCTGCCGCGACGCAGTCTCGCTCTGGCCTCAGTCCAACAAACGATCAGGCCCTCCGACTTCTCCGGCTGGCATGGAGCAAGTGATTATCAAATCCTAAAGGTAAATTCAATAGCGCGCGCAGTGCGCCTAACCAGTACTCACACAGGCCACAGCCAACAGAATAGCGATGTGCATTCACATGACACTTTTCACTTAAAACCACAAGGCCAGTCAACCTGCTGTCTCAAAACCAATAGTTATACACAAAACATGTGCACATTATAATCAACATAACATGTGCACATGACACCCCCCATCCCGGGGTTAAAAAAAAATTTGCCAAAATTTTTTTTCCCCTAGAAAAAGCGAGTAACTAACTTCATGTTTACAATTGTCCAAAATCAATGACATATAACTTTCAACCATATACAATACCCATTGGGCGAAAACATATGGGCAAGTGTTATAAACAAAGTAGCCGAAGATGTCATGTTTCACCTCATATCACACATAGGTGAAAAACAAAACAAAACAAAAAACACAAAAAAAAACATATGGCAAGACCCAGTGTGAAAATATATTAGCTCAATCAAGACTACACCCAAATATTTCAATCTCACAATGACTTTGAAGAAAAAATATGGTAGGGAAACAACTCTTTACCCTCGATAGTACATCTTCACAGTGAAAAAATCACCATGTTCAATTGTCGGTGACAAATTAGCGTTTAAACAATTCAAAAAGTCCATGTTGTCTTGAAAACAATTGCATAATAGCAACGCACCACAATTCTTAGTGTGACAGCACACATAGCACGCAGCAATCAAACATTTTACTAAATGAATCACAGTTCATTTCAGCCGTGACTTGAGAAAAAGGAATCAAGTATGCGCAGAATAATACCTGTCATCAGATTTCAGCCAAAATATATTAAAGGATTGTTAAACAATCCAGCGAAACATGATAACCAACAAATAATCAATCAGTCAAAGTATAGATTGATACACCTGGATAACACTCACTAAGGCATAATTATTCATGTTTCACACAATACCATATGAGTGCACAAAATCATAACAGCAAAATTTGCATCTTGCACACAAGGTCATGTGTATACAAAACATATTAGAAAAAAAAATCATAAAGACACACAATTCCAAGTGTACACCAAAGTAGATTCCAATAATTATGAAAACAAGACAGTATTCATACACACATCACAGCGGATTTGTCAGGAAAAAGTAGCTGGTAGCTACTAACTACCAAAAGCTATTCCCGAGACAAAAAATCAGCCAATGTGTTGTCAGTACCTGGAATTGGTTCAATGCGGAACCGGAATTCCTGAAGGGAAAGGGCCCACCGCAAAAGACGACTATTCCTTGTTTTGGATGACTGCAGGAAAGTGAGTGGTCTGTGGTCTGTTTGCAGAATGAACTCTCTCCCCGTCAGAAAGCGTGCGAACTTCTCGCACCCCCAAAGAATAGCCAGGCACTCTCTCTCTATTGTTGAGTACTTCCGCTGACTGGCGGAAAACTTCTTGCTGGCATACTGTACCGGGTGAAGAAGACCGTTCTTTTCCTGAAGAAGCACAGCTCCCATGCCTTTTGAACTGGCATCTGTCCGGAGGATAAAATCCTCGGCAAGAGACGGCAACGACAAAACAGGGAACGTATTCAACGTTCTTTGTATCTGTTCCAGAGCAGTCTGGCACTCTGTAGTCCAAATGATCTGTTTAGATTTATCACCCTTTGTCAGATCAGTCAATGGAGCTGTCAGAGAAGCAAAATGAGATGCATACCGTCTGTAGTAGGACAACAACCCCAAAAGAGATCGAACCTGTTTTTTGTTTTGGGGTACCTGCAAAGAAAGAATCTTTGATACCTTAGACCTTTCTGGCATCATGCAACCAACAGCGATGCGATGTCACAGGAACTCTAAGGACTGGAAACCGGCCTGAATCTTCGATGGTCTGGCAGTAAGTCCATAGTCCCTGATTTTATTGAAAACAGAACGCAAAGACGTCAGCAAAGAAGACCACGAATTGTGCGACAACAGGATATCATCAGAGAAACTCACCGCACCACACTCGTACAAACGCAGTGCACGCATCATACGTGCAAACGTAGCTGGAGCGTTTTGCAACCCAAATGGCATCCTTGTCCACTGGAATAGGCCGAAAGGTGTCTGGAAAGCAGTCTTGCCTTTGTCACATTCCTTCATGGGGATCTGCCAGTAGCCCTTTGTCAAATCGATTTTGACGAAATATCTTCCATCAGATAAATGACAAAGAAGACTTTCAACATCTGGGATTGGTTCAGCATCGAAAATCGTGAGCTGATTAAGTTTACGATAGTCAATGCAGAACCTCACAGAGCCATCTGGCTTGTTTACCAATACCACAGGAGAGCTGTAAGGTGAAGTGGATGGTTCAATTACCCCCAAATCTAAAATAACCTGTATCTCTTTTTGTACAATCTCCTGCTTGGCAAATGGCAAAGGATAAGGTTTAACACAAGGAACAAAAGTGAACTTCATAAGGCTTAATTTCCCTACAAATATCAGGTGTCCCTGTGGCTCAGTGGTTAAAGCGCGAGTCATTAAGTGGAAAATGAGCATGTCCAGAGGGTCATGGGTTCGAATCCCAGCCATGGCTCGTCCCAAGATGGGAAAAAAAGGGGCAGCAGAGGGACATCCGGAGTCATGAACCGGGTGTGGCCCAACCCCCCTAGAGTGTCAGGAGATAAGGGCCGAAACACTTGCTTGAAGGGGGCTTCTCTTCTGAGGACTCTCTGCTGCCACGCTCTCCACGAGTTTCTTTCTACTGATGCATGGGTAAACCATTGACTTCCGGGAATAGGCCGGAGGACGTCCGGGAAAGACCGGAGGACACTGGGAAAGACCAGAACCAAGGGCTCTGTGGGCTGGCTCCCCACTTTGCCTTAAACATGTGGCTACTAAAAATAAGAGGAAAAGATGCTCCCAGGATTCACCGAAAGGGGGAGAGAATGATGAATCCATCGGTGCTCAACCAATTATGACTGCAAATCCCAAACGGACTATGAACATGGACCAAATGGAATATCCATGTGTCTGTGGAAAGCGTTTCGCTACCACCCGTGGCATGAAGATCCACAGAACAAAGATGGGATGTGTGAAGACTCATCTGAATGAGCAGCAGCGCACTGCATCAGCAGATAAGACGTCGGAAGACCAAGGCCAGGATTTAAACCACAGTGCCAAGGACATCCACGCTGTTGGTTCGGATGAGGAATTTGCACAGGCCCTCGATGCCAGGCGCCTGAAACTCAACCTGCCACGAGCAAACGAAACTGAAGATTGGGAGAAACTGGATGCAAAAATCGTCCAAAGACTCGATGCACTGATAGGGAAAAGCACCCTGGAACACAAACTAGCCACATATGGGGACATTGTGTATGCCACATGTAGAGACGCCTATGGAGCAAAACTACCCAAAGAGAAAACACCTCCAAAGAAATCCAGACGCCAAGAAAAGATGGACAAGATCAGGGTCCAAAAGAAAAACCTCAAGATGCAAATGAAGACCGCACTGCCAGCTGAAAAACAAGGCTTGGAAAAACTGTGGAAAGACCTGAAAGAAAAACACAGTGCCCTCAGCAAAGCGGAATCTGCGAGGAAGAGGAAGAGCAAAAAGAAGACACAAGAGCGCTTCTTCAGAGACCCCTTCCAGTTTACCAGAACACTGTTTGAGCAGCCAAAATCTGGGACCCTAAGTGTGGACAAAGGAGTTCTTGAGCAGCATCTGAGGAAAACATACTCTGACCCACAGAGCAAAGCACCACTCGACATTCAAGGTCTGGTGTGGCCAACCAACCCTGAGGAACAGTTCAATGGCAAGCCTCCAACGTTGGCGGAAATCAAGAAGGTGGTCGACAAAGCCAGAGCCAAATCATCACCAGGGCCAAACGGAATACCTTACCAGCTTTACAAGAAATGTCCCAAGGTGCTGGAGTGGCTCCACAGGCTGCTGCGATCGGCTTGGAGAAACCAGAAGATCAGCGGCCAGTGGATGACGGCAGATGGTGTGTACATCCCCAAAGAGCAAAACTCAAGTGACATTAGCCAGTTCAGGCCAATATCACTACTGAACGTCGAAGGGAAAATCTTCTTCTCTGTCATGGCAGCAAGGCTGACCAAGTACCTGATGGAAAACAAGTACTTGGATGTGTCAGTCCAGAAAGGTGGCATCCCAGGCGTGGCGGGCTGTGTAGAACACGCCACAATGATCTGGGACGCAATCCAAAAAGCAAAAACAGAAAAGAGAGACCTGGACGTAGTGTGGCTTGATCTGGCAAACGCATATGGATCTGTGCCCCATGAGATGATACAGTTGGCTCTTGAGATGTACCATGTGCCAAAGAACATCCGCGACATGCTCAAGAAGTACTTCAATGGCTTCTCAATGCGGTTCTCTACCAAGGAGTACACAACAGACTGGATCAACTTGGAAGTGGGTATTGCAATGGGCTGTGCAATTTCCCCAATACTGTTCGTGCTGGCAATGGAACTCATCTTGAAAGCAGCAACAAACAACGCGAGACAAACAGACCTTGGCGATGGATACAAGATGCCTCCTCTCAAGGCCTTCATGGATGACACTACAGTGATTTCATCCAGAGAAGACGAGACACGTCATGTGCTGGAGAGGCTGGACGACATAGTTGCCTCATCCAGAATGAAGTTCAAGCCAAAGAAATCACGGAGTCTCTCACTGAGGAAAGGAAAAGTGGCCGGATCTGTGGTCTTCAGTGTTGCCAACCAGGCCATTCCAACAGTCACAGAAGAACCAGTCAAGAGCCTTGGAAGATGGTATGATGATACGCTGAAAGACACACAAAGAGCAAAAGAAACCAAGCAGATGGCGGAGGAAGGCTTGGAGACCATTGACCAGTGTGGGCTCCCTGGCAAATACAAGGTCTGGTGTCTGCAGTTCATGCTGATACCAAAGCTGCTATGGCCTCTGATGATATACGACATCTGCACCAGCATAGTGGAGGCAATGGAAGCCAAAATCAACAAGTTCACAAGGAAATGGCTTGGTGTCCCACCCTGTCTGACTGACATAGCGCTGTACTGTCGCCAAGCAAAGCTGAAACTACCCCTGAAATCCATCCTGGAGGAATACAAAGCAGGGAAGATCAGACTTCAAAGCATGCTGGAGGACTCAGAAGACAAGGTGGTAGAAGCAATTAAGCCCCAGCTGAAGACAGGCAGAAAATGGAAAGTTCAAGAGGCGATTGATTCTGCAAAAGAAAGTCTCAAGATCAGAGAAATAACAGGACACACACAGACCAACAGACAGGGACTGGGGGTGACCAAAACTGAATGGTGGTCAAAGGCCAAAGGAAAAGCCAAAAGAGACATGATGATTCAGGAGATGAGAAAAGAAGAAGACCAAAAAAGACTCCAAAAAGCAGTCCAGCAGAGCCAGCAAGGGCAATGGACAACGTGGGAGAATGCACTCCAAAGAAGTCTCACTTGGAATGACATTTGGCACATGGCCCCTCTCAGGATCAGCTTCATTCTCAGATCTGCATATGACCTTCTGCCCTCAAATGCAAACCTGGTGAAGTGGGGGAAAACAGACGATCCTGCATGCCCCCTCTGCCATGAAAAACAAACAGTGGAGCATGTCCTAAGCTCATGTAAAGTAGCCCTGGCTCAAGGAAGGTACACATGGAGGCACAACCAAGTGCTCAAAGAAATTGTACAAGTAGTCTGGGCTAGTACCAACACCACAAAAGGGAAAATCAGGACTCCAAAAGCACCCGCAACATTCTTCACGGCAGGAGGCAGCAAATCATGGCCAAGAACAACAGTGCCACTCGAAACATGCAGGCAGAGTCTGCTGGACGGGGCAGATGACTGGGAGTGCACTGCAGACCTCCCAGAATGGAAGAGTCACCCAGAGATCATCAGCAAGAGTGGCATGAGACCAGACATAGTAGTCCACTCTAAGTCAACCAAGCAGCTGATCATGATCGAGCTCACGGTGCCATATGAGAACAGAATGGAGGCAGCTCAAATCTACAAGACTGAAAAGTATGCTGATCTGGCAAACAGCCTGAGGAGAGAAGGCTATCAGGTCAAAGTCCTCACTGCAGAAATTGGAGCTAGGGGGTTTGTAGGAACGTCTGCATACAGCCTCATGAAACAGCTCTCAGTTGCAGGGAAGGAAAAAACCAGAGCCCTGAAAGCAATGGCAGAAGCGGCAGAGAGGTGTTCAAGCTGGATCTGGTCAAGGAGGAACAAAAGTGAACTTCATAAGGCTTAATTTCCCTACAAATATCAGGTGTCCCTGTGGCTCAGTGGTTAAAGCGCGAGTCATTAAGTGGAAAATGAGCATGTCCAGAGGGTCATGGGTTCGAATCCCAGCCATGGCTCGTCCCAAGATGGGAAAAAAAGGGGCAGCAGAGGGACATCCGGAGTCATGAACCGGGTGTGGCCCAACCCCCCTAGAGTGTCAGGAGATAAGGGCCGAAACACTTGCTTGAAGGGGGCTTCTCTTCTGAGGACTCTCTGCTGCCACGCTCTCCACGAGTTTCTTTCTACTAACACGAACAGGAACATCACTTGACAAAGTAATGGCATGTGGATCCACTCCCTTTGCTGAACCAGGTTTGTCTGTGAGAATGTCACTAAAATCCTGCATAATAGTTTGTAACTCAGCTTTCTGCGTAGAAGTCAAGTCATCACAAACCACAACATCCTTGTACGTCTCTCCCTTTACTGTCAAAGTCGGTAAGACAGATGAGGTGTCAGAGTCAGTGTCCAACAACAAACCAACAGACGCAGTCTCTGTCATGTCGAACACAGTCGGTTTGCCACGAAACGGAACATCGACAACAGCGTTAACTGGTAAAATATCCGACAAGTCAGACGACAAAGACGGAGAATCTGGTACAACTGTCATGTCAACAGACTTGTTGATAGCAACATTCACTCTTTGAACATACAACTTGAGCATGTTAACATGAAACTTCTTGACCTGCCCGTTCATGTCTATGGCGTAATTCACAGGTGATAACTTGGACACAACAGAAAAAGGACCTTTCCACTGGATGCGTAACTTGCTGTGGTCATCTGTCAACAAGACCAGAACCTTATCACCAATCTGAAATGAACGTACCTTTGATTTCTTGTCTGCATATTTCTTGTACCTGTCAGCCATTCTATCAGCTGTCTCCTGGGCAAGCTCACAGGCGTCCGTAATCCTGTTTTGCAAATCAAAAACATATTGATACACATTTTTAGCATCAGCAGCAGACTCAGTGTTGGTACCTGTCCATTTGTTAGCCAAGAGATCAAGCGGGCCCCGTGGCGAATGACCATAAACAAGCTCGAAAGGGGAAAATCCCAATGACTCATTCGGGAGTTCCCGGTATGCAAAGAGTAATGCCGGAATGTACCGATCTCATTCACGAGGGGCCTGAAAGGAAACTTTGCGAAGCATGGTTTTCAACGTACCATTAAATCGTTCGACCATCCCGTTCGACTGTGGGTGATACGGAGTTGTAGTCACAGACTTCACCGACAACAACCTGTATACTTCAGACATCAAATCTGAAAGAAACTGAGTACCACAGTCCGACAGAATCTCTTCTGGAAGACCGACACGCGAAAAAATGGAAAGAAGAGCTTCAGCAACCGTAACGGTATCAATCCTTTTCAAAGGAACCGCTTCAGGGAAGCGTGTGGCCGTGTCCACGAGAGTCAAAACATAACGATTCCCCGATGAAGACGGTTGAAATGGACCAACCAAATCGATTGCGACACGGTGAAACGGAGTGGAAATCAAAGGCATCTTGTGAAGAGGAGCACAAGGAACTCTACCTTTATGAGAAGTCCTCTGGCACACATCACAGGACCGGCAATACTGAATCACATCCTTGCGCACAGTAGGCCAGTAGAACTGTGCAAGGACACGCTGCAAAGTGCGTTTGACTCCACAATGACCTGCAAAAATAGCATCATGAGCAGTGTGTAACACCGTATCTCTCAAAGACAATGGCACCACAATTTGGTTAACAGTCTCATTCACCACTGCACACCTGTACAGCACATCATCTTGAACAAAAAACAGAGGAGTTGTTCCCGGCCCTACCTTACCAACAGTCACATTCTGAAAGAGTGTTCCTAGAGTCTTGTCACCCTTCTGTAGTTTTGTCAAACAGTCACAATCCACGTCAAGTACTGAAAAATCTGGCACCGCCAAAGGTTTAGGTGCGTTCTTTTCTCTCTCCGCTTGCGCCCGTGTACTGACCATAGTGGGAACATAAGAACCACCATCACCACCATGAACATTTGACACCCCAGGCAAGTTTCCCAAAACAAGATCACACACTGGGTTGTCAATCACACAAGCAAGAATGACACCATTAAAGTAAGGTGTCCACAGGAATGCTTGCAAGAGGAAATTCTTCGATCTTACCACCGAATGTGCGACACTTCTGGGTTTCACACAACAATTGTTCAGGAAGAACAAAAGATCTACGGACTCCTGCAGTGGTACATCCTGTATCTCTCAGCACTGAAGCCTCAAATCCGTTCACCGTCCCTTTTTCCAAGAGCAAATCTGAAACTTCATCAGAAGAGGCAAGCACATACGTTACCTCAGGCGTGTTCAAACGAGTAGCCACATTGGCAGATTGAGACTTTTTAAGATATGGGCACTGAGCACGAAAGTGAAACTTACAGCCACATTCAAAACATGCTTTTTCCTGCTTACCACCCTGTTTACTTTGAACAGCAGACTTGGTAGGGGAGGAAGACGAAACACCAGCACCGTAAGACTTCCTGCCACCCTGCGACAAAGGTACCTGTGAAGATTCTGAATAGCCACCCTTGAACTGTTGCCGTGGCTGTGAAAACCTCTGCTGTGGAGGATACCTGAAAAAACGAGGTTGGGGATGAGAAAATCGTGGTGTAGGTTTTTGAAAGTAAGGTTGTGAACGATTGACTTGCGAATTATTCGCATATGAAGCGACGTTCGCGTCAAAAACAGAGTGTTCACCTTTTCTGGCAGTATTTTTATCTGGGTGAGCAACCCGATATTGATCTGCCGCACGACACATTTCTTCCGCAGTTTTGAACTCTCTTTCGCGAAGAAAAACAGCTAAATCTTTACTAACACTTTCCAATAACTGCTCTTTCAGGAGTAAATCGCGAAGACCATCAAAATCACGAGATGTTTGTGAGAGATCGATCCAAATAATGAGAAATGCGGATAAAAAAACGATGGGAATGACTCACCTTTATCCGGACGAACAGCACAGAATTTTTCACGGAAACCGTCCGCTGAACATTGAAATTTTTTTAATAACTCATCCTTGAGAGTATCCCAAGAGAGACCCTCTTTTGCCGCCAATGTATGATAAAGAACCAAGGCACTACCCTTGAACAGTGATGCTACGTACAAAGTCCATTTATCCTTTGGCCAACCACAAGAACTGGCATGACTTTCGAACCGGAATAAAAAAGAATCAATATCGTCCTTGTTCTCATCAAAGGGGGAAAGTTTGGGAATGTAAGCAGATTTAGGGTGAGTATTTTGAACCTGAATAGAGGTGTCCAAACCAGTTTCTTGACTTGTTTGGAGTAGTTTACTTTCTCTATCTCAAGTTCCATTTGTTTCAGCTTAAATTCATGCTCACGCCTCTGTCTTTCCAATTCTCTGTCCTGTTTATCTCTTTCTGCTGCTAATATCTCTCTCTGTAGCTCTGTGTTTCGCTTTTCCTTTTCAGCTGCTCTCTCCCTCTCCCTCTCTTCTCTCTCCCTCTCCCTCTCCCTCTCTTCTCTCTCCCTAAAGCGCTCCTCTCTGTCCATACACTGTTGGATATATTCATTAAGCTTTTCGCCAGTGTAACCAAGGCGTGTCGCCTGATCCAAGAATTTATCGAACTGATCCATTTTGGAATTGAATCGATGAAGTATCAAATAAGTAAATGTTTCCCAACCCTTTCGGGCCAGGGAAAAAAAACAAGGGATGAGAAATATGGAGAAAAAAACAACAGACAGTCACTATTTTTTTTATGTAAAAGTTAGAGCACAAACATAGAAATCAAGAAAATAGAAAATGCAAAATCCTAAACAAATGTGCGCTTTAACACATTAACTGAATATAACAAACGACAAAAAATGAAAGGACAGACAGTTAAAAAGGAGGGGCATAAGGAAATCTAACAAAGAAGCCTTAATAAAAGATGAGGTGAATCTGAAGGAACTAGACAGGGGCTTATGGAGGAGAAAAAGTAAGGATTTGAAAAAGTGAGGTGAGCAGAAACTCAAGAGAGAGCAGAACCAGTACAGAAAAGAAGGAAATGAGGCAAGGAAAAGAAAACCCTCAGATAGCACCCTAAAAGCAACTATCTCCCGTAAAGCTGGAGACGGGGTAATTGAAGATATAATGAACTAATTAAACAAGAGAAATACTAATAATCAGTATACTAACACTGGGAAGCAATCTTCAAATCACAAATCAACTAAGCACATGAATAATATTAATATAAACACTACAGTATAATAAACATCAATAAGGTATGCAATACCCAAAAATGCACAATAACACTAAACAAAAAAAATGGACAAATACAGATAAACGAATAATTATTTTCAAAGGGGAAACGCCTCGAAATTTAAGAGGGAACCAAGGTAACAAAAGAAAATCCTATCAATTTAGAACTTTTGAGTGGGATACGGGATCACACTCACACTGGGGAGGGGATAAAACAAAATTATTCCTAACTTGGGCTGAAAAGGGTGGAAAAGAATTTTATTCCGAAATTACACAGGGGTACAAAACAAAATTCTTAACTGGGGGTCCTTAAGTCGGGGTCACCACTGTCATACTCTAGGGGTCGTACACACACATGCACCTCTGCCCAAAGTACACCGGCATGTACACGCAATCACTCCTCTCACCCAAGGAACGCCAAATAATAAACACATCACAAGAAAAGTTTGTTTCCCCTCCTATGAGAGTACAAATATTATTAATCAAACACCAACACTTGAGTAATTTTGTTTATACCTCCACTGCACGAAGGAGGAAAAAGAACAACTGCTTCCCCTACAATCAATGAATTCATAAATATAATGGGGATGAATTAATATCTATCACCAGCACAAGGGGAGTATGTTTCACGTCATCCGAAAACATCAGGGGCATACATCAACATCTTTCCTTCACGTCGGGAAGAGACACATAAAAATCATTTACCATCCAGCCCAAAATACAAAAAAATGTCACTGTCTCTAGGACGGAAGTTCTGGGGTATCCTTCCCCACTCGTGACTTAATCAATTATCATCCCCTCCTAGGGGAAAAAAATCGGAACTTCAGTTCCACTCTGTCACGCCCTTACAGATTTCTCGTCAAATGCTTCCACTTTCAAAATTCCTTTCCAGGAAGACATATATAATTTTTACTCTCTGGTCACTCTTTTATACTTGGGGAAGACACACGGGGACAGCCATCTCCGGGCTGAATAGGGCGTCGCCTTATACAAACCCGCCTTCTTCAGGGTCTGGGGCTCGTTACGGAGAAGTAGCCCGCTACCCGACCTGGGCTGGGGACTTGGTCCAGCACCTCTGGGACCACTCCAAGGCCCTAAGTCCGTGGCCCGTGTGAGACAGCCAATCTCTCTCTGCCGCGACGCAGTCTCGCTCTGGCCTCAGTCCAACAAACGATCAGGCCCTCCGACTTCTCCGGCTGGCATGGAGCAAGTGATTATCAAATCCTAAAGGTAAATTCAATAGCGCGCGCAGTGCGCTTAACCAGTACTCACACAGGCCACAGCCAACAGAATAGCGATGTGCATTCACATGACACTTTTCACTTAAAACCACAAGGCCAGTCAACCTGCTGTCTCAAAACCAATAGTTATACACAAAACATGTGCACATTATAATCAACATAACATGTGCACATGACAGGCGTACATAGGCCCAGGCATGGATACATACACACATATAGGTATGCACACAGGCCCCTATGCATGCATGCAGGAGCATGTTCACATAAGCCCACAGATCACACACACAAACACACATCCACATGCACATGCATACACACACATGTACATGCACTCACACACCATCTGCACTGGCACACACACACACACACACACACACACACACACACACACACACACACCTGTACCCACTCCCCTCCGGGGGTTGCAACCTTAACGTGGTCGGAGGGCTTGCGTGGTCCTGTGATCCCTTAGGCTTTGCTGGCGGGGGCATCAATACTTGACGATAGGCTAGTTTTCTTTACAATGCTTCTAGGCCTGAAAAGTCAGGATGCTGTCTGGCCTAAACATAACGTGGTAAGGAGTTGATGCCCCTGGTAGGGCTTCCCATGTCAGATAGGCTAAGGGTGAGGATCCTGACTAATAGTAACCCGC
The DNA here is from genome assembly GCA_033310375.1 of Conus canariensis. Taxonomy (NCBI): domain Eukaryota; kingdom Metazoa; phylum Mollusca; class Gastropoda; order Neogastropoda; family Conidae; genus Conus; species Conus canariensis. The sequence goes on along the minus strand of CM065736.1, from coordinate 25,072,190 downwards.
CTTTCTCCTTTTCTTGTTTTCTGCCTTTCTTATTTGGCTCTTTTCTATCTTCGTCTCCCCTTCAAGTCTTCTTTTCCACACTCTTTTTCTCTCTGTGGTCTTCTTAAGATCCGCCGCGTTTGCCGTGCGGTGCGACCTGTGACGGAGGGGAATGAGGTCCTGGTGATTGAGAGGGCCAACGCCCTCAACACATCACTTTGGCTCGGACCTCTCCTAGACAGGGAGTACACTCTGGCCCGGGTGTATCAATCGGCTTCCCCTTCATGGGGCTGGGTCAAAACAGGCAGTTCTCCGGCTGGCCAAGGTAACCCCTGCAGTGCTCAGCTCTCTGTTCCCGGGAGTTGGGCATGATCAGGGGGATAGGGTTGGTAGGTTTCTGTCTTGTTGTATATCTCTCCTGAAACCTGGAAGGGGACAAGACAATGATTTCTTGGCCCTGGCCCCTTAGTTGGACTCCATGGTGGGTGGGTAAGGGAAAGATGAAATTTTATTCCTCTAAATATGGCTTCTTCACCAAACAACCATCCCCCCCAAAAAAGAAAGGTGAATTTAATTCACAAAGAATGTCGCAGGAGTCTGATGCAGACTCGGATTCCGATATCGAAACAAGGAAGATGTCAGGATTCTGGTCCTCTTGGTTAGTAATGGAAAGTAAGGAGCAGGACAAACCAATTTCTGCACTAAGCCCGTTTGCAATACAGAAGGGCTTCCAAGGTATTGCAGGAGACCCACAGTCCATTAAACGACTCCGAAATGGCACGTTTCTTATTCAATGCAAGACTAAGAAACAATCAGAGCAGCTGCTGAAAGCTACAAAGCTGGTAGACAGAGAGATCCGGGTGACTCCCCATAAACAGCTGTATTCCTCTAAGGGAGTGATTCGATGCCCAGATCTTAAAGGTGTCTCAGAGGCAGAGATCAAGGCGGAACTTGCATCCCAGGGTGTGACAGAGGTGCATAGGGTGACAGTTAAAAAAGGTGCAGAAAGAGTGCCCACCAATACCCTCTTTCTGACATTCTGTAACCCTTTGTTGCCTCCGATCATTAAAGTAGGGTACTTAAATGTCCGTGCCCAACTATATGTCCCATCCCCATTGAGGTGTTTCAAATGCCAGAAGTTTGGACATGTCAGAGACCGCTGTTCTGGGCAGGAGGTGTGTGGTGTTTGTTGCAAGGCAACCCATGATGGGCCGTGTACAGACCCGGCGCATTGTGCGAACTGCGGTGGCGACCACCCCTTCTCTTCACGCAACTGCCCTGTCTGGATCCAGGAGTCCAACATCCAGAAAGTTAGAACAGAAAAGAAGATCTCGTTTTTTGAGGCACGTAAGCAGGTTGTTGGCAGTCAGACGCCAACAGCGTCTTCATATGCTTCGGCAGTAAAGAAAGTTTCGACCCGGTCAGTCTGCTGCCAGACTGATGAATTTATTTTCTCTAAAACGCTGCAAGGAAGACTGGTGAACTCTGGTGGAAGCAAGTCCACCACCTCCCAACCCAAAGTGGATGCCCCTGGTGGAGGCAAAAAATCCGCCACCCCTCAGACTGCCCAGCAGTCTACTGCATCTGCTGCTGGGCAGATCAAAAAGCCAGACCTCCCGCATCGAACTTCCTTGAGCAGTGCTCGTGCAGGCAAGGGAGTTCAACAGAGTGTGGAGATGGTGGAGATGAGGAAGAAACCTCCACCATCTCCAAAATCCAGGCCTTCTTCACCTGTGGGCAAGTCCGCCAGCAGGTCTGAAGACCCAAACAGTCCAGTGAAACTAAGCAATAAATTTGCTCCACTGAACGCAGACGATGACGCGGAGATGACCTGATTTCTCTCCTATTCATCCTCTGCACCATGGATAGTAAACTAATCCATTGGAATATCCGTGGCCTAAATTCAAACTTTGAGGAGCTGCAGCTTCTGTGTCAAACTGTAAAACCTTCCGTCGTGGCTCTTCAGGAAACTAAAATTCAAAGCCAGAAGACCTTCACTCTTTCTGGCTTTAATATTCTTTCTAAACCTGCACAACCATCCACATTGGGACTGTCAGGCGGTGTTGCACTTCTTTTACATAAAACTTTGCTGTTTAGTCCTGTCGCTCTGACTCAGAAGTGGAGATCAAGACAGAACTTGCATCCCAAGGTGTGACGGAGGTGCATAGGGTGACAGTCAAAAAAGGTGCAGAAAGAGTGCCCACCAACACCCTCTTTCTGACATTCTGCAACCCTTTGTTGCCTCCGGTCATTAAAGTCGGATACCTGAATGTTCGTGTCCAACTGTATGTCCCATCCCCATTGAGGTGTTTTAAATGCCAGAAGTTTGGACCTGTCAGAGACTGCTGTTCTGGGCAGGAGGTGTGTGGTATTTGTTGCAAGGCAACCCATGATGGTCCGTGTACAGACCCGGCGCATTGTGCGAACTGCGGTGGCGACCATCCCTCCTCTTCACGCAACTGCCCTGTTTGGATTCAGGAGTCCACCATACAAAGGGTGAAAACTGAAAAAAGAATCTCGTTTTTTGAGGCCCGCAAACAGGTTGTTGGCAGTCAGACGCCAACAGCGTCTTCATATGCTTCGGCAGTAAAGAAAGCTTCGACCCGCTCAGTCTGCTGCCAGACTGGATTTGTTTTCTCCAAGGCATTGCAAGGAAGACTTTCAAGCTCTGGTGGAAGCATGTCCACCACTTCCCGATCCAAAGTGGGTGCCCCTGGTGGAGGCAAAAAATCCGCCTCCCCCCAGATTGCCCAGCAGTCAACTCCATCTGCTGCTGGGCAGATCAAAAAGCCAGCCCTTCCACCTCGACCTCCCTTGAGCAGTGCTCGTGCTGGCAAGGGAGTTCAACAGAGTGTGGAGATGGTGGAGATGATGAAACCTCCACCATCTCCAAAATCCAGGCCTTCTTCAGCTGTGGGCAAATCTGCCAGCAGGTCTGAAGGCCAAACTAGTCCAGTTCAACTTTCTAATAAATTTGCTCCATTGACCGCAGACGGTGACGAGGAGATGACCTGATTTCTCTCCTATTCATCCTCCGCACCATGGACAGTACATTAATCCATTGGAATATCCTTGGCCTAAGTTCAAATTTTGAAGAGCTGCAGCTTCTGTGTCAAACTCTAAAACCTTCTGTAGTGGCTAAACGTGGTGACAGTCCTGAGATAACCTCGGCTGTTGACGGGACTATAATTTTAATCTTAATCTTAATCTTCTGTAGTGGCTCTTCAGGAAACTAAAATTCAAAGCCAGAAGACCTTCACTCTTTCTGGCTTTAATATCCTTTCAAAACCTGCACAACCATCCACATTGGGATTGTCGGGCGGTGTTGCCCTTTTACACAAAACTTTGCTGTTTAGTCCTGTCGCTCTGACTACTTCCCTTCAGGCTGTAGCTGCGAGAGTCACTCTCCACAAGACTGTTACAATCTGCTCACTGTATCTGCCACCTTCTGTCCCGGTTTGTCGTCAGGACCTTGTCAGTCTGATCGAAGAACTTCCTCGACCTTTTTTGCTGTTGGGTGACTTTAATGGTCACAATCCTCTTTGGGGTAGTGTCAGTTCGTCATCCAGAGGTCTGCTTCTTGAGGATGTCCTTTCAGACTTTGATTTGTGTTGTCTGAACGATGGAGCTCCAACTTACCTCCACTCTTCCACAGGTTCACTTTCGTGCTTAGATTTGTCGATTTGTGACCCCTCGCTGGTCCTGGACTATGAGTGGTCTGTCCATGACGATCTGCATGGAAGTGACCATTTCCCTGTTCTTTTAAAACCCTTATTAACTGAAAACATCTCTGTCTCACAACATCTTAATTATAAGAAGGCCAACTGGAATCTTTTTGCCACCAATATTTTGAAAGAATTCCAGGACACTGATTTTCTTCAGAGTCCAGACCCAGCTGAATCTCTGACTAACACTGTGATAAAGTGTGCTAAAACCTGTATTCCAATGTCTTCCAATAAACTCCAAATGCCCAAAACACCCTGGTTTAATTTAGACTGCCAACAAATTTCAGAAGTTCGCAAACGGGCTCAGCGTCGGGTATACCAACGACCTTAAGGTTCCAACGCTCGAGCCCATCAGAAACTCCGCGCCAAATCGAGACACACTTTCAAAATCAGTAAACGTCAGTCTTGGAGAAACTTCTGCTCCGGGCTGACATCAAAAACTTCAAAGAAAAAAGTCTGGAACATCATCAGAAAAATCAAAGGGAAAAACACCAACCCCTCCATTCATCACTTGAAACTTGCCGATGCTCTGATCACTGACAAAGAAGCTGTTGCCAATCTGTTGGCCTCCACCATCCAACAGAACTCCTCATCTTCAAATAAATCTGCAGCCTTTTTAAAAAACAAACAGCTCAGAGAGAAATCTTTATACAATTTCACATCAGACAACTCTGAAGCCTACAAATTCCCTTTTTCAATCAATGAACTGAAAACAGCTTTACAAACCTGCACTGATTCTGCCCCTGGTCTGGATGATATTCATTATCAGGTTTTGAAGCATTTTCCAGAAAGCTGTCTCCAGACTCTTCTTAAAGTATACAACCATATCTGGACCACAGGGTACTTTCCGCCCTCCTGGCGGAAAGCCCTGATCATTCCAATTCCAAAGCCTGCAAAGGACCTTACCAACCCTTCCAACTATCGTCCGATAGCTCTGACTAGCTGCCTCTGTAAGTTGATGGAAAAGATGGTCAACTCCCGTCTGATGTGGAAGCTGGAAACCGATGGCCTTTTGGCCAGTCAACAGTGCGGTTTCCGGAAATACCACTCGACAGTTGACCATCTAATCCGTCTGGAAACCACCATCCGCAATGCCTTTGTCAATAAACAGCATGTGGTCGCTATCTTTTTCGACCTCGAAAAAGCATATGATACCACATGGAAATCAGGAATTCTTCTGGACCTGCACAGACTTGGTTTTCGTGGTCACCTGCCTCTGTTCATACAGAACTTTTTGGCTGATCGACAGTTCCAGGTGCGTGTTGGCACCACACTCTCTGACATCCATGGGCAGGAGTTGGGTGTCCCTCAAGGAGCATCCTTTCTCCTGCTCTTTTCAGCATTAAAATCAACGACATTGTGAAATCGGTAAGCCAGGGCTCTGAGTCCTCTCTGTTCGTTGACGCCTTTGCGCTGTACGCAGTGGGAGCTTCTTACCCCAGCGTACAGCGTCGACTCCAACTTTGTGTCAACAAGATCCAGCAGTGGGCCGAGGAAAACAGGTTTACCTTCTCACGTACCAAAACTCAGTCAATCCATTTTCACAATTTTCGTCAATTTTTTGCTGATCCTGAAATTCGTCTGGACAAGTCCACCATTCCAGCTGTAAAAGAAGCCAAATTCCTTGGAGTTATTTTTGATCAAAAACTCAACTTTCTCAGCCACATTAAAAATCTCAAAACCTCTTGCCAGAAAGCTCTGAATATTCTGCGGGTCGTAGCACACACTGACTGGGGCGCTGATAAGAAAACTTTGCTGCATCTCTACAGAGCCCTGGTCCGCTCCAAACTGGACTATGGCTGTGCTGTGTACGGCTCTGCAAGACCCTCTTATCTGAAACTCTTGGACCCTATCCACCATCAAGGGCTTCGTCTCTGTCTTGGAGCATTCCGCACACCCCTGTGTACAGCCTGTACGCAGAGGCAGGTGAACCCTCACTGTCCAACCGCAGGCTGAAAATGTCCCTAAATTACTATATCAGACTGTTCTCAGAACCTCAGAATCCTGCCTATGACTGTGTCTTTGACCCCCAGTTTCAAAACAAATTCGAAAACAACCCTAACTGTATTCCGCCGTTTGGTGTTCGTATGCAGCCTCACGCGCGGAATGCAGGTCTAGACCTAGGAGTTGTGTCTGATTTTTCCAAGTTTCCGGATCAGCCTCCGTGGACCTTTTTCACACCAGAGATTCGTTTTGATCTCGCAGCTTTTCGTAAAGAGTCCTCCAGCTCTCAGGCATACAAGGCATTGTATGCTGACCTCTGTTCAAAATTTCCATCCTGTCAGAAAATTTTCACTGACGGTTCCAAGTCTGAGGATAGAGTGGCCTGTGCAGCCTATTGCCCTGGTGCTCCTTCTCAGATACTGTTAAAACATATACCTCCAGATGCCTCTGTCTATTCTGCTGAACTTACTGCTCTGGTTCTGGCATTGAAAATAATTTCACAATCTACCAAGAGGGACTTTCTGGTTCTTTCGGATTCGCTGTCAGCTTTGGAGGCCATAGCTGGCCGCAACCTTCAGCATCCAGAACTTTTACATTTCTTTGAATTTTTTAGCAAGTTGAAAGTGGATGGTTACAACATTATTCTGGCTTGGGTTCCTGGTCATGTTGGCATCGGAGGTAACGAAATGGTTGATCGTTTAGCCAAGAATGCTACAAGAGAGAAATTGTCCAACATATATATCCCCTGCTCAGATCTGAAACCCAAAATTAATGATTATGTGAAAGACCTCTGGCAGGAGGATTGGAATACCCAGACGGATTACAAACTCTTTCGGATCCGTCCAAACCTTAATGAGTTCCTCCCATCTACGTCTGGTGGTCGTAAAGAGGAAACGGTTCTGTGCCGGCTGCACACCGGCCATTCGTATTTTACTCATTCCTACCTTTTAAAGAGTGAAGAAGCTCCGTGGTGCATTCCATGTCATGTGCCACTCACAATGAAACATATTCTTTTAGAGTGTTGGGACTTGCACGATGTGAGACACAAACATTTTACAGCGGAGTCCATGAAGATCCTGTTCAGGGATGTCCCGCCTGACGTGATCCTTGACTTTTTGAGAGAGATTAACATTTTTCATCTGATTTAAGATTTTACGGAAGAAAGATTTTTAATGAAGTTTCTGGTGCGTTTCTAGAAGATGTCATTTAAAGAGATGTGTGAAAGGTTTTTTTTTTTTTTTTTTTATGACTTGTGAGTTGATTTTAACGTGGTGACAGCCCTGATGTGGCCCCTTGCGGTCGGCTGGGCTATAAGCAACATTATCCTATCTTATCTGTAAGTTGATGGAGAAGATGGTCAACTCCCGTCTGATGTGGAAGCTGGAAACCGATGGCCTTTTGGCCAGTCAACAGTGTGGGTTCCGGAAATACCACTCGACAGTCGACCATCTAATCCGTCTGGAAACCACCATCCGCAATGCCTTTGTCAATAAACAGCATGTGGTCGCTATCTTTTTCGACCTCGAAAAAGCGTATGACACCACATGGAAATCAGGAATTCTTCTGGACTTGCACAGACTTGGTTTCCGTGGTCACCTGCCTCTGTTTATACAGAACTTTTTGGCTGATCGACAGTTCCAGGTGCGTGTTGGCACCGCACTCTCTGACATCCATGGGCAGGAGTTGGGTGTACCTCAGGGGAGCATCCTTTCTCCTGCTCTTTTCAGCATTAAAATTAATGACATTGTAAAATCGGTAAGCCAGGGCTCTGAGTCCTCTCTGTTCGTTGACGACTTTGCGCTGTACGCAGTTGGAGCTTCTTACCCCAGCGTACAGCGTCGACTCCAACTTTGTGTCAACAAGATCCAGCAGTGGGCCGAGGAAAACGGGTTTACCTTCTCACGTACCAAAACTCAGTCAATCCATTTTCACAATTTTCGTCAATTTTTTGCTGATCCTGAAATTCGTCTGGACAAGTCCACCATTCCAGCTGTAAAAGAAGCCAAATTCCTTGGAGTTATTTTTGATCAAAAACTCAACTTTCTCAGCCACATTAAAAATCTCAAAACCTCTTGCCAGAAAGCTCTGAATATTCTGCGGGTCGTAGCACACACTGACTGGGGCGCTGATAAGAAAACTTTGCTGCATCTCTACAGAGCCCTGGTCCGCTCCAAACTGGACTATGGCTGTGCTGTGTACGGCTCTGCAAGACCCTCTTATCTGAAACTCTTGGACCCTATCCACCATCAAGGGCTTCGTCTCTGTCTTGGAGCATTCCGCACCACCCCTGTGTACAGCCTGTACGCAGAGGCAGGTGAACCCTCACTGTCCAACCGCAGGCTGAAAATGTCCCTAAATTACTATATCAGACTGTTCTCAGAACCTCAGAATCCTGCCTATGACTGTGTCTTTGACCCCCAGTTTCAAAACAAATTCGAAAACAACCCTAACTGTATTCCGCCGTTTGGTGTTCGTATGCAGCCTCACGCGCGGAATGCAGGTCTAGACCTAGGAGTTGTGTCTGATTTTTCCAAGTTTCCGGATCAGCCTCCGTGGACCTTTTTCACACCAGAGATTCGTTTTGATCTCGCAGCTTTTCGTAAAGAGTCCACCAGCTCTCAGGCATACAAGGCATTGTATGCTGACCTCTGTTCAAAATTTCCATCCTGTCAGAAAATTTTCACTGACGGTTCCAAGTCTGAGGATGGAGTGGCCTGTGCAGCCTATTGCCCTGGTGCTCCTTCTCAGATACTGTTAAAACATATACCTCCAGATGCCTCTGTCTATTCTGCTGAACTTACTGCTCTGGTTCTGGCATTGAAAATAATTTCACAATCTACAAGAGGGACTTTCTGGTTCTTTCGGATTCGCTGTCAGCTTTGGAGGCCATAGCTGGCCGCAACCTTCAGCATCCAGAACTTTTACATTTCTTTGAATTTTTTAGCAAGTTGAAAGTGGATGGTTACAACATTATTCTGGCTTGGGTTCCTGGTCATGTTGGCATCGGAGGTAACGAAATGGTTGATCGTTTAGCCAAGAATGCTACAAGAGAGAAATTGTCCAACATATATATCCCCTGCTCAGATCTGAAACCCAAAATTAATGATTATGTGAAAGACCTCTGGCAGGAGGATTGGAATACCCAGACGGATAACAAACTCTTTCGGATCCGTCCAAACCTTATGAGTTCCTCCCATCTACGTCTGGTGGTCGTAAAGAGGAAACGGTTCTGTGCCGGCTGCACACCGGCCATTCGTATTTTACTCATTCCTACCTTTTAAAGAGTGAAGAAGCTCCGTGGTGCATTCCATGTCATGTGCCACTCACAGTGAAACATATTCTTTTAGAGTGTTGGGACTTGCACGATGTGAGACACAAACATTTTACAGCGGAGTCCATGAAGATCCTGTTCAGGGATGTCCCGCCTGACGTGATCCTTGACTTTTTGAGAGAGATTAACATTTTTCATCTGATTTAAGATTTTACGGAAGAAAGATTTTTAATGAAGTTTCTGGTGCGTTTCTAGAAGATGTCATTTAAAGAGATGTGTGAAAGGTTTTTTTTTTTTTTTTTTTTTTATGACTTGTGAGTTGATTTTAACGTGGTGACAGCCCTGATGGGGGCCCCTTGCAGTCGGCTGGGCTGTAATCAACATTATCCTATCTCTTATCTGTAAGTTGATGGAGAAGATGGTCAACTCCCGTCTGATGTGGAAGCTGGAAACCGATGGCCTTTTGGCCAGTCAACAGTGCGGTTCCGGAAATACCACTCGACAGTCGACCATCTAATCCGTCTGGAAACCACCATCCGCAATGCCTTTGTCAATAAACAGCATGTGGTCGCTATCTTTTTCGACCTCGAAAAAGCGTATGACACCACATGGAAATCAGGAATTCTTCTGGACTTGCACAGACTTGGTTTCCGTGGTCACCTGCCTCTGTTTATACAGAACTTTTTGGCTGATCGACAGTTCCAGGTGCGTGTTGGCACCGCACTCTCTGACATCCATGGGCAGGAGTTGGGTGTACCTCAGGGGAGCATCCTTTCTCCTGCTCTTTTCAGCATTAAAATTAATGACATTGTAAAATCGGTAAGCCAGGGCTCTGAGTCCTCTCTGTTCGTTGACGACTTTGCGCTGTACGCAGTTGGAGCTTCTTACCCCAGCGTACAGCGTCGACTCCAACTTTGTGTCAACAAGATCCAGCAGTGGGCCGAGGAAAACGGGTTTACCTTCTCACGTACCAAAACTCAGTCAATCCATTTTCACAATTTTCGTCAATTTTTTGCTGATCCTGAAATTCGTCTGGACAAGTCCACCATTCCAGCTGTAAAAGAAGCCAAATTCCTTGGAGTTATTTTTGATCAAAAACTCAACTTTCTCAGCCACATTAAAAATCTCAAAACCTCTTGCCAGAAAGCTCTGAATATTCTGCGGGTCGTAGCACACACTGACTGGGGCGCTGATAAGAAAACTTTGCTGCATCTCTACAGAGCCCTGGTCCGCTCCAAACTGGACTATGGTTGTGCTGTTACTGCTCTGCAAGACCCTCCTATCTGAAACTCTTGGACCCTATCCACCATCAAGGGCTTCGTCTCTGTCTTGGAGCATTCCGCACCACCCCTGTGTACAGCCTGTACGCAGAGGCAGGTGAACCCTCACTGTCCAACCACAGGCTGAAAATGTCTCTAAATTACTATATCAGACTGTTCTCAGAACCACAGAATCCTGCCTATGACTGTGTCTTTGACCCCCAGTTTCAAAACAAATTCGAAAACAACCCTAACTGTATTCCGCCGTTTGGTGTTCGTATGCAGCCTCACGCGCGGAATGCAGGTCTAGACCTAGGAGTTGTGTCTGATTTTTCCAAGTTTCCGGATCAGCCTCCGTGGACCTTTCTCACACCAGAGATTCGTTTTGATCTCGCAGCTTTTCGTAAAGAGTCCTCCAGCTCTCAGGCATACAAGGCATTGTATGCTGACCTCTGTTCAAAATTTCCATCCTGTCAGAAAATTTTCACTGACGGTTCCAAGTCTGAGGATGGAGTGGCCTGTGCAGCCTATTGCCCTGGTGCTCCTTCTCAGATACTGTTAAAACATATACCTCCAGATGCCTCTGTCTATTCTGCTGAACTTACTGCTCTGGTTCTGGCATTGAAAATAATTTCACAATCTACCAAGAGGGACTTTCTGGTTCTGTCGGATTCGCTGTCAGCTTTGGAGGCCATAGCTGGCCGCAACCTTCAGCATCCAGAACTTTTACATTTCTTTGAGCTTTTTAGCAAGTTGAAAGCGGATGGTTTACAACATTATTCTAGCTTGGGTTCCTGGTCATGTTGGCATCGGAGGGAACGAAATGGTTGATCGTTTAGCCAAGAATGCCACAAGAGAGAAATTGTCCAATATTTATATCCCTTGCTCAGATCTGAAACCCAAAATTAACGATTATGTGAGAGACCTCTGGCAGGAGGATTGGAACACACAGACGGATAACAAACTCTTTCAGATCCGTCCAAACCTTAAGGAGTTCCTCCCATCTACGTCTGGTGGTCATAAAGAAGAAACAGTTCTGTGCCGGCTGCACACCGGCCATTCGTATTTTACCATTCGTACCTTTTAAAGAATGAAGAAGCACCGTGGTGCATTCCATGTCATGTGCCACTCACAATGAAACATATCTCTTTTAGAGTGTTGGGACTTGCACGATGTGAGACACAAACATTTTACAGCAGAGTCCATGAAAATCCTGTTCAGGGATGTTCCGCCTGACGTGATCTTTGAGTTTTTGAGAGAGATTAACATTTTTCATCTGATTTAAGATTTTACGGAAGAAAGATTTTTAACGAAGTTTCTGGTGCGTTTCTAGACGATGTCATTTAAAGAGATGTGTGAAAGGTTTTTTTGTTTTTTTTTTTGTTTTTTTTTAAAAGACTTGAGTTGATTTTAACGTGGTGACAGCCCTGATGTGGCCCCTTGCGGTCGGCTGGGCTATAAGCAACATTATCTTATCTTATCTTATCTCCTCGCTGGTCCTGGACTATGAGTGGTCTGTCCATGACGATCTGCACGGAAGTGACCATTTCCCTGTTCTTTTAAAACCCTTATTAACTGAAAACATCTCTGTCTCACAACATCTTAATTATAAGAAGGCCAACTGGAATCTTTTTGCCACCAATATTTTGACAGAATTCCAGGACACTGATTTTCTTCAGAGTCCAGACCCAGCTGAATCTCTAACACTGTGATAAAGTGTGCTAAAACCTGTATTCCAATGTCTTCCAATAAACTCCAAATGCCCAAAACACCCTGGTTTAATTCAGACTGCCAACAAATTTCAAAAGTTCGCAAACGGGCTCAGCGTCGGGTATACCACCGACCTTCAGGTCCCAACGCTCGAGCCCATCAGAAACTCCGCGCCAAATCGAGACACACTTTCAAAATCAGTAAACGTCAGTCTTGGAGAAACTTCTGCTCCGGGCTGACATCAAAAACTTCAAAGAAAAAAGTCTGGAACATCATCAGAAAAATCAAAGGGAAAAACACCAACCCCTCCATTCATCACTTGAAACTTGCCGATGCTCTGGTCACTGACAAACAAGCTGTTGCCAATCTGTTGGCTTCCACCATCCAACAGAACTCCTCATCTTCAAATAAATCTGCAGCCTTTTTAAAAAACAAACAACTCAGAGAGAACTCTTTATACAATTTCACATCAGACAACTCTGAAGCCTACAATCTCCCTTTTTCAATCAATGAACTAAAAACAGCTTTACAAACCTGCACTGACTCTGCCCCTGGTCTGGATGATATTCATTATCAGGTTTTGAAACATTTTCCAGAAAGCTGTCTCCAGACCCTTCTTAAAGTATACAACCATATCTGGACCACAGGGTGCTTTCCGCCCTCCTGGCGGAAAGCCCTGATCATTCCAATTCCAAAGCCTGGAAAGGACCTTACCAACCCTTCCAACTATCGTCCAATAGCTCTGACTAGCTGCCTCTGTAAGTTGATAGAGAAGATGGTCAACTCCCGTCTGATGTGGAAGTTGGAAACCGATGGCCTTTTGGCCAGTGAACAGTGCGGTTTCCGGAAATACCACTCGACAGTCGACCATCTAATCCGTCTGGAAACCACCATCCGCAATGCCTTTGTCAATAAACAGCATGTGGTCGCTATCTTTTTCGACCTCGAAAAAGCGTATGACACCACATGGAAATCAGGAATTCTTCTGGACTTGCACAGACTTGGTTTCCGTGGTCACCTGCCTCTGTTTATACAGAACTTTTTGGCTGATCGACAGTTCCAGGTGCGTGTTGGCACCGCACTCTCTGACATCCATGGGCAGGAGTTGGGTGTACCTCAGGGGAGCATCCTTTCTCCTGCCCTTTTCAGCATTAAAATTAACGACATTGTAAAATCGGTAAGCCAGGGCTCTGAGTCCTCTCTGTTCGTTGACGATTTTGCGCTGTACGCAGTTGGAGCTTCTTACCCCAGCGTACAGCGTCGACTCCAACTTTGTGTCAACAAGATCCAGCAGTGGGCCGAGGAAAACGGGTTTACCTTCTCACGTACCAAAACTCAGTCAATCCATTTTCACAATTTTCGTCAATTTTTTGTTGATCCTGAAATTCGTCTGGACAAGTCCACCATTCCAGCTGTAAAAGAAGCCAAATTCCTAGGAGTTATTTTTGATCAAAAACTCAACTTTCTCAGCCACATTAAAAATCTCAAAACCTCTTGCCAGAAAGCTCTGAATATTCTGCGGGTCGTAGCGCACACTGACTGGGGCGCTGATAAGAAAACTTTGCTGCATCTCTACAGAGCCCTGGTCCGCTCCAAACTGGACTATGGTTGTGCTGTGTACGGCTCTGCAAGACCCTCTTATCTGAAACTCTTGGACCCTATCCACCATCAAGGGCTTCGTCTCTGTCTTGGAGCATTCCGCACCACCCCTGTGTACAGCCTGTACGCAGAGGCAGGTGAACCCTCACTGTCCAACCGCCCTCCGGGGGTTGCAACCTTGCCGTGGTCGGAGGGCTTGCGTGGTCCAGTGATCTTTTAGGCTTTGCTGACGGGGGCATCAATACTCGACTAGATGGTTAGTTGTTGTCAATGCTTCTAGGCCTGTATAGCCAAGCTGCTGACTGGCCAAGCATTACGTGGTAGGAATTGATGCCCCTGGTAGGGTCTCCCATGTCAGAAAGGTTAGGAGTAAGGGCCCAGACAAATAGTAACCCACCTTTTTCCTATTCTGTCTTCTGCCTTTCTTAACGGTTCTTTTCTTTCTTCGTCTCCCTTTCAAGCCTTCTTTTGCACACTCTTTTTCTCTCTGTGGTCTTCTTAAGATCCGCCGCGTTCGCCATGTGGTGCGACCTGTGACGGAGGGGGATGAGATCCTGGTGATTGAGAGGGCCAACGCCCTCAACACATCACTTTGGCTCGGACCTCTCCTAGACAGGAGGTACACTCTGGCCCGGGTGTATCAATCGGCTTCCCCTTCGTGGGGCTGGGTCAAGACAGGCAGTTCTCCGACTGGCCAAGGTAACCCCTGCAGTGCTCAGCTCTCTGTTCCCGGGAGTTGGGCATGATCAGGGGGGATAGGGTCAGTAGGCTTCTGTTTGTCGTATATCTCTCCTGAAACCTGGAAGGGGTCAAGACAATGAGTTCTTGGCCCTGGCCCCTTAGTTGGACTCCATGGTGGGTGGGTAAGGGAGAGATGAAATTTCTAAACATAAATCATGGCTTTATCCAAAATCACACCCCCCATAAAGAAGAGGAAGGCAGTGGACCCCATTTCTAGTCATAACGATTCCGACAGTGACTCGGATATGGAGACGAGACAGAGGACAGGTTTTTGGGCTTCCTGGCTTGTGGTTGAAGGGACAGAGCAGGAAAAGCCTATTTCTGCTCTGAGTCCTTTTGCTATTCAGAAGGGCTTTCAGGGTCTAGCAGGTGACCCTCAGTCAGTGAAAAGGCTACGGAATGGCACTTTCCTCGTCCAGTGCAGATCAAAGAGGCAATCGGAGCAGCTGCTGAGGGCAACAAAACTCGTGGACAGAGAGATCCGGGTGACCCCCCATAAGCAGTTAAATTCGACCAAAGGGGTTATTCGGTGCCCGGATTTGAAAGGTGTCTCGGAAGCGGAGATCAAGACAGAACTTGCGTCCCAAGGTGTGACAGAGGTGTATAGGGTGACAGTCAAAAAAGGTGCAGAAAGAGTGCCCACCAACACCCTCTTTCTGACATTCTGCAACCCTGTGCTGCCTCCGGTCATTAAAGTAGGGTACTTAAATGTCCGTGTCCAACTGTATGTCCCATCCCCGTTGAGGTGTTTCAAATGCCAGAAGTTTGGACATGTCAGAGACCGCTGTTCTGGGCAGGAGGTGTGTGGTGTTTGTTGCAAGGCAACCCATGATGGGCCGTGTAAAGACCCGGCTCATTGTGCGAACTGCGGTGGCGACCACCCCTCCTCTTCACGCAACTGCCCTGTGTGGGTTCAGGAGTCCACCATCCAAAGAGTGAAGACTGAAAAGAAAATTTCGTTTTTTGAGGCCCGCAAACAGGTTGTTGGCAGTCAGACGTCAACAGTGTCTTCTTATGCTTCCGTTACAAAGAAAGTTTCCACCCGTTCAGTCTGCTGCCAGACCGACAATTTTACTTTCACCAAGACATTGCAAGAAAGACCGTTAAGCTCTGGTGGAAGCAAGTCCACCGCCTCCCAACCCAAAGTGGGTGCCCCTGGTGGAGGCAAAAAATCCGCCACCCCTCAGACTGCCCAGCAGTCTACTCCATCTGCTGCTGGGCAGATGAAAAAGCCAGGCCTCCCGCCTCGAACTTCCTCGAGCAGTGCCCGTGCGGGCAAGGGAGTTCAACCAAGTGTGGAGATGGTGGAGATGAGGAAGAAACCTCCACCATCCCCAAAATCCAGACCTTCTTCACCTGTGGGCAAGTCTGCCAGCAGGTCTGAAGACCCAAACAGTCCAGTGAAATTAAGCAATAAATTTGCTCCACTGAACGCAGACGATGACGAGGAGATGACCTGACTTCTCTCCTGTTCATCCTCTGCACCATGGATAGTAGTAAACTAATCCATTGGAATATCCGTGGCCTAAATTCAAATTTTGAGGAGCTGCAACTTCTGTGTCAAACTGTAAAACCTTCCGTCGTGGCTCTTCAGGAAACTAAAATTCAAAGCCAGAAGACCTTCACTCTTTCTGGCTTTAATATTCTTTCTAAACCTGCACAACCATCCACATTGGGACTGTCAGGCGGTGTTGCCCTTCTTTTACACAAAACTTTGCTGTTTAGTCCTGTCGCTCTGACTACGTCCCTTCAGGCTGTAGCTGCGAGAGTCACTCTCCACAAGACTGTTACAATCTGCTCACTGTATCTGCCACCTTCTGTCCCGGTTTGTCGTCAGGACCTTGTCAGTCTGATCGAAGAACTTCCTCGACCTTTTTTGCTGTTGGGTGACTTTAATGGTCACAATCCTCTTTGGGGTAGTGTCAGTTCGTCATCCAGAGGTCTGCTTCTTGAGGATGTCCTTTCAGACTTTGATTTGTGTTGTCTGAACGATGGAGCTCCAACTTACCTCCACTCCTCCACAGGTTCACTTTCGTGCTTAGATTTGTCGATTTGTGACCCCTCGCTGGTCCTGGACTATGAGTGGTCTGTCCATGACGATCTGCACGGAAGTGACCATTTCCCTGTTCTTTTAAAACCCTTATTAACTGAAAACATCTCTGTCTCACAACATCTTAATTATAAGAAGGCCAACTGGAATCTTTTTGCCACCAATATTTTGAAAGAATTCCAGGACACTGATTTTCTTCAGAGTCCAGACCCAGCTGAATCTCTGACTAACACTGTGATAAAGTGTGCTAAAACCTGTATTCCAATGTCTTCCAATAAACTCCAAATGCCCAAAACACCCTGGTTTAATTTAGACTGCCAACAAATTTCAGAAGTTCGCAAACGGGCTCAGCGTCGGGTATACCAACGACCTTAAGGTTCCAACGCTCGAGCCCATCAGAAACTCCGCGCCAAATCGAGACACACTTTCAAAATCAGTAAACGTCAGTCTTGGAGAAACTTTTGCTCCGGGCTGACATCAAAAACTTCAAAGAAAAAAGTCTGGAACATCATCAGAAAAATCAAAGGGAAAAACACCAACCCCTCCATTCATCACTTGAAACTTGCCGATGCTCTGATCACTGACAAAGAAGCTGTTGCCAATCTGTTGGCCTCCACCATCCAACAGAACTCCTCATCTTCAAATAAATCTGCAGCCTTTTTAAAAAACAAACAGCTCAGAGAGAAATCTTTATACAATTTCACATCAGACAACTCTGAAGCCTACAATCTCCCTTTTTCAATCAATGAACTGAAAACAGCTTTAC
Source organism: Conus canariensis (assembly GCA_033310375.1). NCBI lineage: Eukaryota > Metazoa > Mollusca > Gastropoda > Neogastropoda > Conidae > Conus > Conus canariensis. The sequence goes on along the minus strand of CM065736.1, from coordinate 25,055,146 downwards.
AAACCTGCACTGATTCTGCCCCTGGTCTGGATGATATTCATTATCAGGTTTTGAAGCATTTTCCAGAAAGCTGTCTCCAGACTCTTCTTAAAGTATACAACCATATCTGGACCACAGGGTACTTTCCGCCCTCCTGGCGGAAAGCCCTGATCATTCCAATTCCAAAGCCTGCAAAGGACCTTACCAACCCTTCCAACTATCGTCCGATAGCTCTGACTAGCTGCCTCTGTAAGTTGATGGAAAAGATGGTCAACTCCCGTCTGATGTGGAAGCTGGAAACCGATGGCCTTTTGGCCAGTCAACAGTGCGGTTTCCGGAAATACCACTCGACAGTTGACCATCTAATCCGTCTGGAAACCACCATCCGCAATGCGTTTGTCAATAAACAGCATGTGGTCGCTATCTTTTTCGACCTCGAAAAAGCATATGATACCACATGGAAATCAGGAATTCTTCTGGACCTGCACAGACTTGGTTTCCGTGGTCACCTGCCTCTGTTTATACAGAACTTTTTGGCTGATCGACAGTTCCAGGTGCGTGTTGGCACCACACTCTCTGACATCCATGGGCAGGAGTTGGGTGTCCCTCAAGGGAGCATCCTTTCTCCTGCTCTTTTCAGCATTAAAATCAACGACATTGTGAAATCGGTAAGCCAGGGCTCTGAGTCCTCTCTGTTCGTTGACGACTTTGCGCTGTACGCAGTGGGAGCTTCTTACCCCAGCGTACAGCGTCGACTCCAACTTTGTGTCAACAAGATCCAGCAGTGGGCCGAGGAAAACGGGTTTACCTTCTCACGTACCAAATCTCAGTCAATCCATTTTCACAATTTTCGTCAATTTTTTGCTGATCCTGAAATTCGTCTGGACAAGTCCACCATTCCAGCTGTAAAAGAAGCCAAATTCCTTGGAGTTATTTTTGATCAAAAACTCAACTTTCTCAGCCACATTAAAAATCTCAAAACCTCTTGCCAGAAAGCTCTGAATATTCTGCGGGTCGTAGCACACACTGACTGGGGCGCTGATAAGAAAACTTTGCTGCATCTCTACAGAGCCCTGGTCCGCTCCAAACTGGACTATGGTTGTGCTTGGTACGGCTCTGCAAGACCCTCTTATCTGAAACTCTTGGACCCTATCCACCATCAAGGGCTTCGTCTCTGTCTTGGAGCATTCCGCACCACCCCTGTGTACAGCCTGTACGCAGAGGCAGGTGAACCCTCACTGTCCAACCGCAGGCTGAAAATGTCCCTAAATTACTATATCAGACTGTTCTCAGAACCACAGAATCCTGCCTATGACTGTGTCTTTGACCCCCAGTTTCAAAACAAATTCGAAAACAACCCTAACTGTATTCCGCCGTTTGGTGTTCGTATGCAGCCTCACGCGCGGAATGCAGGTCTAGACCTAGGAGTTGTGTCTGATTTTTCCAAGTTTCCGGATCAGCCTCCGTGGACCTTTTTCACACCAGAGATTCGTTTTGATCTCGCAGCTTTTCGTAAAGAGTCCACCAGCTCTCAGGCATACAAGGCATTGTATGCTGACCTCTGTTCAAAATTTCCATCCTGTCAGAAAATTTTCACTGACGGTTCCAAGTCTGAGGATGGAGTGGCCTGTGCAGCCTATTGCCCTGGTGCTCCTTCTCAGATACTGTTAAAACATATACCTCCAGATGCCTCTGTCTATTCTGCTGAACTTACTGCTCTGGTTCTGGCATTGAAAATAATTTCACAATCTACCAAGAGGGACTTTCTGGTTCTGTCGGATTCGCTGTCAGCTTTGGAGGCCATAGCTGGCCGCAACCTTCAGCATCCAGAACTTTTACATTTCTTTGAACTTTTTAGCAAGTTGAAAGTGGATGGTTACAACATTATTCTGGCTTGGGTTCCTGGTCATGTTGGCATCGGAGGTAACGAAATGGTTGATCGTTTAGCCAAGAATGCTACAAGAGAGAAATTGTCTAACATATATATCCCCTTGCTCAGATCTGAAACCCAAAATTAATGATTATGTGAAAGACCTCTGGCAGGAGGATTGGAATACCCAGACGGATAACAAACTCTTTCGGATCCGTCCAAACCTTAAGGAGTTCCTCCCATCTACGTCTGGTGGTCGTAAAGAGGAAACGGTTCTGTGCCGGCTGCACACCGGCCATTCGTATTTTACTCATTCCTACCTTTTAAAGAGTGAAGAAGCTCCGTGGTGCATTCCATGTCATGTGCCACTCACAATGAAACATATTCTTTTAGAGTGTTGGGACTTGCACGATGTGAGACACAAACATTTTACAGCAGAGTCCATGAAGATCCTGTTCAGGGATGTCCCGCCTGACGTGATCCTTGACTTTTTGAGAGAGATTAACATTTTTCATCTGATTTAAGATTTTACGGAAGAAAGATTTTTAATGAAGTTTCTGGTGCGTTTCTGGAAGATGTCATTTAAAGAGATGTGTGAAAGGTTTTTTTTTTTTTTTTTTTTTTTTTTTAATGACTTGTGAGTTGATTTTAACGTGGTGACAGCCCTGATGTGGCCCCTTGCGGTCGGCTGGGCTATAAGCAACATTATCTTATCTTATCTTACTGTCCAACCGCAGGCTGAAAATGTCTCTAAATTACTATATCAGACTGTTCTCAGAACCGCAGAATCCTGCCTATGACTGTGTCTTTGACCCCCAGTTTCAAAACAAATTCGAAAACAACCCTAACTGTATTCCGCCGTTTGGTGTTCGTATGCAGCCTCACGCGCGGAATGCAGGTCTAGACCTAGGAGTTGTGTCTGATTTTTCCAAGTTTCCGGATCAGCCTCCGTGGACCTTTTTCACACCAGAGATTCGTTTTGATCTCGCAGCTTTTTGTAAAGAGTCCACCAGCTCTCAGGCATACAAGGCATTGTATGCTGACCTCTGTTCAAAATTTCCATCCTGTCAGAAAATTTTCACTGACGGTTCCAAGTCTGAGGATGGAGTGGCCTGTGCAGCCTATTGCCCTGGTGCTCCTTCTCAGATACTGTTAAAACATATACCTCCAGATGCCTCTGTCTATTCTGCTGAACTTACTGCTCTGGTTCTGGCATTGAAAATAATTTCACAATCTACCAAGAGGGACTTTCTGGTTCTGTCGGATTCACTGTCAGCTTTGGAGGCCATAGCTGGCCGCAACCTTCAGCATCCAGAACTTTTACATTTCTTTCAACTTTTTAGCAAGTTGAAAGTGGATGGTTACAACATTATTCTGGCTTGGGTTCCTGGTCATGTTGGCATCGGAGGTAACGAAATGGTTGATCGTTTAGCCAAGAATGCCACAAGAGAGAAATTGTCCAATATTTATATCCCTTGCTCAGATCTGAAACCCAAAATTAACGATTATGTGAGAGACCTCTGGCAGGAGGATTGGAACACACAGACGGATAACAAACTCTTTCGGATCCGTCCAAACCTTAAGGAGTTCCTCCCATCTACGTCTGGTGGTCGTAAAGAGGAAACGGTTCTGTGCCGGCTGCACACCGGCCATTCGTATTTTACTCATTCCTACCTTTTAAAGAGTGAAGAAGCTCCGTGGTGCATTCCATGTCATGTGCCACTCACAATGAAACATATTCTTTTAGAGTGTTGGGACTTGCACGATGTGAGACACAAACATTTTACAGCGGAGTCCATGAAGATCCTGTTCAGGGATGTCCCGCCTGACGTGATCCTTGACTTTTTGAGAGAGATTAACATTTTTCATCTGATTTAAGATTTTACGGAAGAAAGATTTTTAATGAAGTTTCTGGTGCGTTTCTAGAAGATGTCATTTAAAGAGATGTGTGAAAGGTTTTTTTTTTTTTTTTTTTTTTAATGACTTTTGAGTTGATTTTAACGTGGTGACAGCCCTGATGTGGCCCCTTGCGGTCGGCTGGGCTGTAAGCAACATTATCTTATCTCCCCGTCCAGACCTTAAGGAGTTCCTCCCATCTACGTCTGGTGGTCGTAAAGAGGAAACGGTTCTGTGCCGGCTGCACACCGGCCATTCGTATTTTACTCATTCCTACCTTTTAAAGAGTGAAGAAGCTCCGTGGTGCATTCCATGTCATGTGCCACTCACAATGAAACATATTCTTTTAGAGTGTTGGGACTTGCACGATGTGAGACACAAACATTTTACAGCAGAGTCCATGAAGATCCTGTTCAGGGATGTCCCGCCTGACGTGATCCTTGACTTTTTGAGAGAGATTAACATTTTTCATCTGATTTAAGATTTTACGGAAGAAAGATTTTTAATGAAGTTTCTGGTGCGTTTCTAGAAGATGTCATTTAAAGAGATGTGTGAAAGGTTTTTTTTTTTTTTTTTTTTTTTTTTTTTAATGACTTGAGTTGATTTTAACGTGGTGACAGCCCTGATGTGGCCCCTTGCGGTCGGCTGGGCTATAAGCAACATTATCTTATCTTATCTTATCCTCTCTCATAGAAGAGTGAAATTAGCTTTGAATTACTACACACAGCTTTTTTCAGAACCAAACAACCCTGCCTACGACTGTGTTATGAATCCTCATTTCCAAGAGAAATATGAAAGAAGTCCATCCAGTATTCCCCCTTTCGGTATTCGCATCCTTCCTTTTCTGGAGGAGGCGGATATTGATGTTGGGGTCATCTCTGACGTTTCCAAGTTTCCTCAACAACCTCCTTGGACGTTTTCGTCTCCAGAAATTAGGTTTGATTTAACCGTGCAGCGTAAACAGAACACGAGTTCCTTAATTTATAAACAATTATTTTTAGACATGTGTTCTAACCTTAAAGAACATGTGGTTATTTTTACTGATGGTTCAAAGTCCGATGTTGGTGTAGGGTCCTCGGCATATGTTCCAGCTTCGGGAGAAAAACTGTCCAAACACATTCCCTCTGAAAGCACTATTTACACTGCGGAACTTACTGCACTACTTTTGGCTTTGGAGTTGATCAGGCAGTCCCAGTCTAGGAAATTCCTTATTTGCACAGATTCTCTTTCGGCTTTAGAGGCTATAGGAGCAAGAAACATAAAACATCCGGCTCTTATCAAGTTTTTTACCATGTTTTCTTCATTAGTTTCAAGGGGTTTTGAGATTTTGTTGGCCTGGGTGCCAGGTCATGTGGGGATCAGAGGCAACGAAGAGGTGGATCGGCTTTCTAAAGAGGCTGTCCGTCTTCGTCCTTCTAAACTGCTTGTACCATCCTCAGATTTCAAAGGCAAAATAGCTTCGTATGTCAATTGTTTATGGGAGGAGGAGTGGAGCCTCCAAGAAAACAATAAGCTTCATCAAATACGTCCAGATTTAAAGGAACATCTTCCCATGGCTGCTGGCGGTCGAAAGGGAGAAACAGTATTGTGTAGATTGAGGACGGGTCATGCTTATTTTACTCATTCGTTTTTATTGAAGGGAGAAGACCCGCCTTTCTGTGTTGCCTGTGATAGTCAGATATCTGTCCAACATATTCTTTTAGACTGCTGGGATTTATACATTAGAAGGAAACATTACACTGCAGATAATATGAAGATTCTTTTCCGTGATGTTCCCCCTGACAATATTTTTAACTTCCTAAAAGAAGTGAATTTATTTCATCGTGTGTGAATTTGGTGGTGTTAGATTTTCTATACCCAGTATTGATTTTTGCAGATTACAGTTAGTGATTTCAACGTGTTGGTTTTTAATCCTAGGATTGGTTCTTTTAATCTTGTTTTAATGGGTTGGGTAAGGTTTTGCTTTTAATCCTTTTTTAACATGTATACGTGGTAGTTTGAAACGTGGTGACAGTCCTGAGATAACCTCTGCTGTTGACGGGACTATAATTTTAATCTTAATCTTAAGACGGGTGGCATACATTGGCCCGTGTATGTCAATCGGCTGCCTCTACGTGAGGTTGGGTCAAACTGGGTAGTTCTTGGCTGGCCTTGGAAACCTTGTAAGTGTTCACCGTCTGTCCGCGGCGGTGTGTCATGATCTTGGCGGAATAGGTTAGCTATGTTCTATCTGGTGTATATCCCTGGTGAAACCCGGATGGGGTCAAGAGTTGGATTTCCCCTTGACCCTGGCCCCTTGTTGGACCCCATGGTGGGTGGGTAGGCAGGGATGAACTTTAAAAACTCAAAACTATGGCTCACTCCCAACAAAAAAGGAAAAGAAATTATTCCTCAGGCTCGAACTTGGACTCGGACTCGGATAATGAAATAAGGACAGCAACTGGTTTTTGGCCTTGTTGGTTGGTGATGGAGGGTGTGGATGAAGCTCGCCCTCTCTGTGGGGTGAATGGATTGAGTCCTTTTGCTATTTCGAGAGGAGTAGAGGGACTCTCCGGCGTACCCAAATCCATGAAACGGCTACGAAACGGTTCCTTTTTGATAGAATGTGCAAAACAGAAGCATTCTGAGTTGCTTCTCAAGTCGACGACGTTGATTGACAGGCCAATCAGAGTGACACCTCACAAAACTTTGAATTCAAGCAAGGGCGTCATCAGGTGTCGTGATTTGAGAGGCGTTTCCGAGTTAGAAATAAAGACGGAACTGGCTTCCCAGGGTGTGACCCACGTTCACCGGGTTCTAGCACGAAAAGATCAAGACCGTGTGCCAACAGATACTTTTTTTTCTAACTTTCTGTACGACAACTCTCCCTGTGTGTGTGAAGGTCGGATATTTGAGGGTTCCCGTCTCTATGTACATTCCTTCACCTTTGCGATGCTTTAAGTGCCAAAAGTACGGACACATTAAGGACAGGTGTACAGAACAGGAGGCGTGTGGCAAGTGCTCAAAACCAGTGCATGAAGGTCCGTGTGATTGTCCGCCCTGTTGCATAAACTGTAAAGGCAACCATCCTGCTTTCTCGAAGGACTGTCCAGTCTGGCGCGTCGAGTCCGAGATCCAGAAGGTACGCACGGAGAATCGAATTTCGTTCTTGGAGGCAAGGAAACTTGTGCAGAATAGACAGCCCTCCCTCAGCAAGTCATATGCTGATGTCGCCAAGGGGAGCATGGTAAGTGTTGGTGTTCAGACTGAGACTGTTCAACCTCAGGCCGGCTGTCAGCATCAGGATCGGCAGACGCAACAGGAGCCTCAGCATGTACAGAAAGACAGTGGAAAAAGAAAGCAAAATTCAAACAGTGCCTTGGGTGGAGGCTCAATATCCACCTCCCGCGGACTCCTCGAGGGTCTGAGCCCCCTTCCTCCAATCCCAGACCCTCTGGGAAGGCTGCACAGGTAGCCTCTTTGTCTGGGGAACACTCCAGAAGTCGACCTCTGATGAAGCCTCCTCTTCCACCTCGTCCATCTGGGGGTGGAAATAAGTATCGTCCTTCGTCAGCCAAGAAGGTGGTATCTCCATCGCCTTATTCCAATCGCTTTTCTCCTTTGGAGATAGAAGGTGATGAGGACAATGAGATGGAGTAATTTTCTTTTCTTTTTTATTGTCATGGCCCTTATTCAGTGGAATATAAGAGGCATTAATGCCCAATATGAGGAACTCCAGCGGTTGTGTTCTGACCTCAAACCTAGTGTTGTTGCGCTGCAGGAAACATTGTTGAGACCAGGAAAACATTTTTCATTGGCAGGCTTTGGTTCAGTAGGTTTTCCTGCTTTACCTACGGATACTGGCCATGGTGTCACTGGGGGTGTTTCCCTTCTTATTCACAGATCTTTATTATTCAGCCAAGTTAACTTAAATACCCCATTACAAGCTGTTGCGGCCAGGATTACTTTCAATAAAACAATAACTCTCTGTTCAATTTATTGTCCTCGTTCTGGTACAATATCTAAGCAACAAGTCATTGATCCAATAGATCAGCTTCCATGTCCTATTTTTATTTTGGGAGACTTCAACGGGCACTCCCCCCTTTGGGGTAGCTCATATTCCTCACCTCGGGGTCTCATGCTGGAAGAGATCTTTAACGAACTGGACTTGTGTTGTCTAAATGACAAATCACCAACATACATGCATTCTTCAAATGGTACTCTTTCGTGTTTGGATTTGTCAGTGTGTGATCCTTCATTGGTTCTAGACTATGATTGGTCAGTTCACGATGATCTGCACGGGAGCGACCATTTCCCTGTAATACTTTCTCCAGTTTTGAAGGAACCTGTTTCCTTTCCTCAGTATTTTTGCTTTAAAAGGGCTAATTGGGATTTCTTTCGTTCAGCTATAACTGATAAGCTAGATGCTGAAATCGTCTTCCGATCACAAGATCCGGCGGAGTCCTTCACTAATGTTTTGTTATCATGTGCGAGAGATACCATCCCACTCACAAAACCAGGTCCACAATTACCTGGTACACCATGGTTCAACCAGGATTGTAAGAATGCTTGCAACATTCGCAAGAGGGCCCAACGTTCAGTCTTTCAGCATCCTGTGGCCCCGACTGTTCGATCTTATCAGAGGAAAAAAGCAAAGGCGAGGTTTGTTTGTAGAGGAAGTAGACGAGTGTCTTGGAGAAATTTCTGCTCTTCCCTCACATCAAACATATCCAAGAAAAAGATCTGGAGAGTTGTTAAAAAAATTCGGGGCAAGAACAGCTGCCCTTCAATCCACCATTTAAAACTTGATGATACACTCATCACTGACAAACAAGCTGTGGCTTACTTGCTAGCTTCCACCATAGAAACCAACTCTTCCTCTAGTCAAAAATCCACCGCGTTTTTAAAGATCAAAACGCAAGCAGAAAAAAAGAAGCTTGACTTTTCCTCACCCAATCAGGAAGACTACAACTTGCCCTTTAATCTAAATGAACTGAAGTCTGCCTTGCAGGCATGTCATGATTCTGCTCCTGGTCTTGATGAAATACATTATCAACTCTTAAAACACCTTCCTGACTCAGGTCTTAACATTCTGCTTCAAGTTTATAACCAGGTTTGGACGTCTGGGTCTTTCCCAGCTTCATGGAAAAGAGCCCTAATTGTTCCCATTCCGAAGCCAGGGAAGGATCATTCAAACCCAACCAACTATCGTCCAATAGCCTTAACAAGTTGTGTTTGTAAAGTGATGGAAAAAATGGTAAATGGTAGGCTCATGAGGAAATTGGAAAGTGATGGGCTTTTAGCCATGGAACAGTGTGGTTTTAGAAAGCATCACTCTACCATGGACCATTTAATCAGATTGGAAACCACTATTCGAAACTCTTTTATAGATAAAAAGCATGTTGTTGCCATTTTTTTCGACATAGAGAAGGCCTATGACACGACGTGGAAGTATGGAATCCTGTCAGACCTCCATGGGATGGGTTTCCGTGGCAATCTCCCAGTGTTCATAGAACAGTTTTTGGCAGACAGGTCCTTCCAGGTCCGTGTGGGGACAACATTGTCAGAAATTCATGAGCAGGAAATGGGTGTTCCACAGGGTAGTATCCTTTCCCAGCCCTGTTTAGTATAAAAATAAATGAAATTGTAAACTCTGTCAACCAAGGTTCAGACTGCTCTCTTTTTGTTGATGATTTTGCCCTTTATGCATCTGGAAAGACATTTGCTGGTGTACAGCGCCAACTCCAGTTGTGTGTGTATAAAGTCCAACAGTGGGCAGTTGAAAATGGGTTCAAATTTTCATCAGTTAAAACAGAGTGCATCCACTTTCACAATTTCAGACAACTTTTCCCGCCACCAGAAATTTTCATAGATAAGGCTAAAATTCCTGCTGTCACAGAAGCCAAATTTCTGGGTGTTACCTTTGACCAAAAATTGAATTTTAAAGCCCATATTCAGAAGTTGAAAACATCGTGCCTCAAAGCCATGAATATCCTCCGTGTAGTGGCTCATACGGATTGGGGTGCAGACAAACGCACACTTCTCCATCTTTACAGGGCGTTAGTTCGATCCAAGTTGGACTACGGCAGCATCATTTACGGCGCCGCTAGAGCCTCGTATCTAAAAGTCCTAGACCCAGTTCACCATCAGGGTCTTCGCCTCTGCCTTGGCGCTTTTCGTACTACACCTGTTCATAGCCTATATGCTGAGGCAGGAGAGTGTTCCCTCTCTCATAGAAGAGTAAAATTAGCTTTGAATTACTACACACAGCTTTTTTCAGAACCAAACAACCCTGCCTACGACTGTGTTATGAATCCTCATTTCCAAGAGAAATATGAAAGAAGTCCATCCAGTATTCCCCCTTTCGGTATTCGCATCCTTCCTTTTCTGGAGGAGGCGGATATTGATGTTGGGGTCATCTCTGACGTTTCCAAGTTTCCTCAACAACCTCCTTGGACGTTTTCGTCTCCAGAAATTAGGTTTGATTTAACCGTGCAGCGCAAACAGAACACGAGTTCCTTAATTTATAAACAATTATTTTTAGACATGTGTTCTAACCTTAAAGAACATGTGGTTATTTTTACTGATGGTTCAAAGTCCGATGTTGGTGTAGGGTCCTCCGCATATGTTCCAGCTTCGGGAGAAAAACTGTCCAAACACATTCCCTCTGAAAGCACTATTTACACTGCGGAACTTACTGCACTACTTTTGGCTTTGGAGTTGATCAGGCAGTCCCAGTCTAGGAAATTCCTTATTTGCACAGATTCTCTTTCGGCTTTAGAGGCTATAGGAGCAAGAAACATAAAACATCCGGCTCTTATCAAGTTTTTTACCATGTTTTCTTCATTAGTTTCAAGGGGTTTTGAGATTTTGTTGGCCTGGGTGCCAGGTCATGTGGGCATCAGAGGCAACGAAGAGGTGGATCGGCTTTCTAAAGAGGCTGTCCGTCTTCGTCCTTCTAAACTGCTTGTACCATCCTCAGATTTAAAAGGCAAAATAGCTTCGTATGTCAATTCTTTATGGGAGGAGGAGAGGAGCCTTCAAGAAAACAATAAGCTTCATCAAATACGTCCAGATTTAAAGGAACATCTTCCCATGGCTGCTGGCGGTCGAAAGGGAGAAACAGTATTGTGTAGATTGAGGACGGGTCATGCTTATTTTACTCATTCGTTTTTATTGAAGGGAGAAGACCCGCCTTTCTGTGTTGCCTGTGATAGTCAGATATCTGTCCAACATATTCTTTTAGACTGCTGGGATTTATACGACATTAGAAGGAAACATTACACTGCAGATAATATGAAGATTCTTTTCCGTGATGTTCCCCCTGACAATATTTTTAACTTCCTAAAAGAAGTGAATTTATTTCATCGTGTGTGAATTTGGTGTTGTTAGATTTTCTCTACCCAGTATTTATTTTTGCAGATTACAGTTAGTGATTTCAACGTGTTGGTTTTTAATCCTAGGATTGGTTCTTTTAATCTTGTTTTAATGGGTTGGGTAAGGTTTTGCTTTTAATCCTTTTTTAACATATATACGTGATAGTTTGAAACGTGGTGACAGTCCTGAGATAACTCTGCTGTTGCCGGGACTATAATTTTAATCTTAATCTTAATCTTGCTTTAAAAGGGCTAATTGGGATTTCTTTCGTTCAGCCATAACTGATAAGCTAGATGCTGAAATCGTCTTCCGATCAGAAGATCCAGCGGAGTCCTTCACTAATGTTTTGTTATCATGTGCGAGAGATACCATCCCACTCGCAAAACCAGGTCCACAATTACCTGGTACACCATGGTTCAACCAGGATTGTAAGAATGCTTGCAACATTCGCATGAGGGCCCAACGTTTAGTCTTTCAGCATCCTGTGGCCCCGACTGTTCGATCTTATCAGAGGAAAAAAGCAAAGGCGAGGTTTGTTTGTAGAGGAAGTAGACGAGTGTCTTGGAGAAATTTCTGCTCTTCCCTCACATCAAACATATCCAAGAAAAAGATCAGGAGAGTTGTTAAAAAAATTCGGGGCAAGAACAGCTGCCCTTCAATCCACCATTTAAAACTTGATGATACACTCATCACTGATAAACACGCTGTGGCTAACTTGCTAGCTTCCACCATAGAAACCAACTCTTCCTCCAGTCAAAAATCCACCGCGTTTTTAAAGATCAAAACGCAAGCAGAAAAAAAGAAGCTTGACTTTTCCTCACCCAATCAAGAAGACTACAACTTGCCCTTTAATCTAAATGAACTGAAGTCTGCCTTGCAGGCGTGTCATGATTCTGCTCCTGGTCTTGATGAAATACATTATCAACTCTTAAAACACCTTCCTGACTCAGGTCTTAACATTCTGCTTCAAGTTTATAACCAGGTTTGGACGTCTGGGTCTTTCCCAGCTTCATGGAAAAGAGCCCTAATTGTTCCCATTCCGAAGCCAGGGAAGGATCATTCAAACCCAACCAACTATCGTCCAATAGCCTTAACAAGTTGTGTTTGTAAAGTGATGGAAAAAATGGTAAATGGTAGGCTCATGTGGAAATTGGAAAGTGATGGGCTTTTAGCCATGGAACAGTGTGGTTTTAGAAAGCATCACTCTACCATGGACCATTTAATCAGATTGGAAACCACTATTCGAAACTCTTTTTTAGATAAAAAGCATGTTGTTGCCATTTTTTTCGACATAGAGAAGGCCTATGACACGACGTGGAAGTATGGAATCCTGTCAGACCTCCATGGGATGGGTTTCCGTGGCAATCTCCCAGTGTTCATAGAACAGTTTTTGGCAGACAGGTCCTTCCAGGTCCGTGTGGGGACAACATTGTCAGAAATTCATGAGCAGGAAATGGGTGTTCCACAGGGTAGTATCCTTTCCCCAGCCCTGTTTAGTATAAAAATAAATGAAATTGTAAACTCTGTCAACCAAGGTTCAGACTGCTCTCTTTTTGTTGATGATTTTGCCCTTTATGCATCTGGAAAGACATTCGCTGGTGTACAGCGCCAACTCCAGTTGTGTGTGTATAAAGTCCAACAGTGGGCAGTTGAAAATGGGTTCAAATTTTCATCAGTTAAAACAGAGTGCATCCACTTTCACAATTTCAGACAACTTTTCCCGCCACCGGAAATTTTCATAGATAAGGCTAAAATCCCTTCTGTCACAGAAGCCAAATTTCTGGGTGTTACCTTTGACCAAAAATTGAATTTTAAAGCCCATATTCAGAAGTTGAAAACATCGTGCCTCAAAGCCATGAATATCCTCTGTGTAGTGGCTCATACGGATTGGGGTGCAGACAAACGCACGCTTCTCCATCTTTACAGGGCGTTAGTTCGATCCAAGTTGGACTACGGCAGCATCATTTACGGCGCCGCTAGAGCCTCGTATCTAAAAGTCCTAGACCCAGTTCACCATCAGGGTCTTCGCCTCTGCCTTGGCGCTTTTCGTACTACACCTGTTCATAGCCTATATGCTGAGGCAGGAGAGTGTTCCCTCTCTCATAGAAGAGTAAAAGTAGCTTTGAATTACTACACACAGCTTTTTTCAGAACCAAACAACCCTGCCTACGACTGTGTTATGAATCCTCATTTCCAAGAGAAATATGAAAGAAGTCCATCCAGTATTCCCCCTTTCGGTATTCGCATCCTTCCTTTTCTGGAGGAGGCGGATATTGATGTTGGGGTCATCTCTGACGTTTCCAAGTTTCCTCAACAACCTCCTTGGACGTTTTCGTCTCCAGAAATTAGGTTTGATTTAACCGTGCAGCGCAAACAGAACACGAGTTCCTTAATTTATAAACAATTATTTTTAGACATGTGTTCTAACCTTAAAGAACATGTGGTTATTTTCACTGATGGTTCAAAGTCCGATGTTGGTGTAGGGTCCTCCGCATATGTTCCAGCTTCGGGAGAAAAACTGTCCAAACACATTCCCTCTGAAAGCACTATTTACACTGCGGAACTTACTGCACTACTTTTGACTTTGGAGTTGATCAGGCAGTCCCAGTCTAGGAAATTCCTTATTTGCACAGATTCTCTTTCGGCTTTAGAGGCTCTAGGAGTAAGAAACATAAAACATCCGGCTCTTATCAAGTTTTTTACCATGTTTTCTTCATTAGTTTCAAGGGGTTTTGAGATTTTGTTGGCCTGGGTGTCAGGTCATGTGGGGATCAGAGGCAACGAAGAGGTGGATCGGCTTTCTAAAGAGGCTGTCCGTCTTCGTCCTTCTAAACTGCTTGTACCATCCTCAGATTTCAAAGGCAAAATAGCTTCGTATGTCAATTGTTTATGGGAGGAGGAGTGGAGCCTCCAAGAAAACAATAAGCTTCATCAAATACGTCCAGATTTAAAGGAACATCTTCCCATGGCTGCTGGCGGTCGAAAGGGAGAAACAGTATTGTGTAGATTGAGGATGGGTCATGCTTATTTTACTCATTCGTTTTTATTGAAGGGAGAAGACCCGCCTTTCTGTGTTGCCTGTGATAGTCAGATATCTGTCCAACATATTCTTTTAGACTGCTGGCCCCCACGGGCCGGCCTTCTCGTGGCGGGGGTGTTTCTCGACTAACCTGAGCCCACCCCTTTTTCTTATCTTTCCTGTTTTTCTGCCTACTGTGTCTTTTACTATCTCTTTTTCCCCCATAAAGTCTCCGCACAGAAACTGCAGCCTCTGTTTCGTCTAGTTTCTGCCTACCTGGCTCTTTACTCTGTACTTTAATCTTTACTTACAAGCCTTCTTTGGAACACTTCTTCTTTTCTCTGCGGTCTTCTTCAGACCCACCGTGTTTGCCGTGCGGTGCGTCCTGTAAGTGGGGGGGAATGAGGTCCTGGTGATTGAGAGAACCTGCTGTTCTCAACACATCACTTTGGCTCGGACCTCCTCTAAGACGGGTGGCATACATTGGCCCGTGTATGTCAATCGGCTGCCTCTACGTGAGGTTGGGTCAAACTGGGTAGTTCTTGGCTGGCCTTGGAAACCTTGTGAGTGTTCACCATCTGTCCGCGGCGGTGTCTCATGATCTTGGCGGAATAGGTTAGTTATGTTCTATCTGGTGTATATCCCTGCTGAAACCCGGATGGGGTCAAGAGTTGGATTTCCCTTGACCCTGGCCCCTTGTTGGACCCCATGGTGGGTGGGTAGGCAGAGATGAACTTTAAAAACTCAAAACTATGGCTCACTCCCAACAAAAAAGGAAAAGAAATTATTCCTCAGGCTCGAACTTGGACTCGGACTCGGATAATGAAATAAGGACAGCAACTGGTTTTTGGCCTTGTTGGTTGGTGATGGAGGGTGTGGACGAAGCTCGCCCTCTCTGTGGGGTGAATGGATTGAGTCCTTTTGCTATTTCGAGAGGAGTAGAGGGACTCTCCGGCGTACCCAAATCCATGAAACGGCTACGAAATGGTTCCTTTTTGATAGAATGTGCAAAACAGAAGCATTCCGAGTTGCTTCTCAAGTCGACGACGTTGATTGACAGGCCAATCAGAGTGACACCTCACAAAACTTTGAATTCAAGCAAGGGCGTCATCAGGTGTCGTGATTTGAGAGGCGTTTCCGAGTTAGAAATAAAGACGGAACTGGCTTCCCAGGGTGTGACCCACGTTCACCGGGTTCTAGCACGAAAAGATCAAGACCGTGTGCCAACAGATACTTTTTTTCTAACTTTCTGTACGACAACTCTCCCTGTGTGTGTGAAGGTCGGATATTTGAGGGTTCCCGTCTCTATGTACATTCCTTCACCTTTGCGATGCTTCAAGTGCCAAAAGTACGGACACATTAAGGACAGGTGTACAGAACAGGAGGCGTGTGGCAAGTGCTCAAAACCAGTGCATGAAGGTCCGTGTGATTGTCCGCCCTGTTGCATAAACTGTAAAGGCAACCATCCTGCTTTCTCGAAGGACTGTCCAGTCTGGCGCGTCGAGTCCGAGATCCAGAAGGTACGCACGGAGAATCGAATTTCGTTCTTGGAGGCAAGGAAACTTGTGCAGAATAGACAGCCCTCCCTCAGCAAGTCATATGCTGATGTCGCCAAGGGGAGCATGGTCAGTGTTGGTGTTCAGACTGAGACTGTTCAACCTCAGGCCGGCTGTCAGCATCAGGATCGGCAGACGCAACAGGAGCCTCAGCATGTACAGAAAGACAGTGGAAAAAGAAAGCAAAATTCAAACAGTGCCTTGGGTGGAGGCTCAATATCCACCTCCACCCGGACTCCTCGAGGGTCTGAGCCCCCTTCCTCCAATCCCAGACCCTCTGGGAAGGCTGCACAGGTAGCCTCTTTGTCTGGGGAACACTCCAGAAGTCGACCTCTGATGAAGCCTCCTCTTCCACCTCGTCCATCTGGGGGTGGAAATAAGTATCGTCCTTCGTCAGCCAAGAAGGTGGTATCTCCATCGCCTTATTCCAATCGCTTTTCTCCTTTGGAGATAGAAGGTGATGAGGACAATGAGATGGAGTAATTTTCTTCTCTTTTTTATTGTCATGGCCCTTATTCAGTGGAATATAAGAGGCATTAATGCCCAATATGAGGAACTCCAGCGGTTGTGTTCTGACCTCAAACCTAGTGTTGTTGCGCTGCAGGAAACATTGTTGAGACCAGGAAAACATTTTTCATTGGCAGGCTTTAGTTCAGTAGGTTTTCCTGCTTTACCTACGGATACTGGCCATGGTGTCACTGGGGGTGTTTCCCTTCTTATTCACAGATCTTTATTATTCAGCCAAGTTAACTTAAATACCCCATTACAAGCTGTTGCGGCCAGGATTACTTTCAATAAAACAATAACTCTCTGTTCAATTTATTGTCCTCCTTCTGGTACAATATCTAAGCAACAAGTCATTGATCTAATAGATCAGCTTCCACGTCCTTTTTTTATTTTGGGAGACTTCAACGGGCACTCCCCCCTTTGGGGTAGCTCATATTCCTCACCTCGGGGTCTCATGCTGGAAGAGATCTTTAACGAACTGGACTTGTGTTGTCTAAATGACAAATCACCAACATACATGCATTCTTCAAATGGTACTCTTTCGTGTTTGGATTTGTCAGTGTGTGATCCTTCATTGGTTCTAGACTATGATTGGTCAGTTCACGATGATCTGCACGGGAGCGACCATTTCCCTGTAATACTTTCTCCAGTTTTGAAGGAACCTGTTTCTTTTCCTCAGTATTTTTTATTTAAAAGGGCTAATTGGGATTTCTTTCATTCAGCCATAACTGATAAGCTAGATGCTGAAATCGTCTTCCGATCACAAGATCCAGCGGAGTCCTTCACTAATGTTTTGTTATCATGTGCGAGAGATACCATCCCACTCACAAAACCGGGTCCACAATTACCTGGTACACCATGGTTCAACCAGGATTGTAAGAATGCTTGCAACATTCGCAAGAGGGCCCAACGTTCAGTCTTTCAGCATCCTGTGGCCCCGAATGTTCGATCTTATCAGAGGAAAAAAGCAAAGGCGAGGTTTGTTTGTAGAGGAAGTAGACGAGTGTCTTGGAGAAATTTCTGCTCTTCCCTCACATCAAACGTATCCAAGAAAAAAATCTGGAGGGTTGTTAAAAAAATTAGGGGCAAGAACAGCTGCCCTTCAATCCACCATTTAAAACTTGATGATACACTCATCACTGATAAACAAGCTGTGGCTAACTTGCTAGCTTCCACCATAGAAACCAACTCTTCCTCTAGTCAAAAATCCACCGCGTTTTTAAAGATCAAAACGCAAGCAGAAAAAAAGAAGCTTGACTTTTCCTCACCCAATCAAGAAGACTACAACTTGCCCTTTAATCTAAATGAACTGAAGTCTGCCTTGCAGGCATGTCATGATTCTGCTCCTGGTCTTGATGAAATACATTATCAACTCTTAAAACACCTTCCTGACTCAGGTCTTAACATTCTGCTTCAAGTTTATAACCAGGTTTGGACGTCTGGGTCTTTCCCAGCTTCATGGAAAAGAGCCCTAATTGTTCCCATTCCGAAGCCAGGGAAGGATCATTCAAACCCAACCAACTATCGTCCAATAGCCTTAACAAGTTGTGTTTGTAAAGTGATGGAAAAAATGGTAAATGGTAGGCTCATGTGGAAATTGGAAAGTGATGGGCTTTTAGCCATGGAACAGTGTGGTTTTAGAAAGCATCACTCTACCATGGACCATTTAATCAGATTGGAAACCACTATTCGAAACTCTTTTTTAGATAAAAAGCATGCTGTTGCCATTTTTTTCGACATAGAGAAGGCCTATGACACGATGTGGAAGTATGGAATCCTGTCAGACCTCCATGGGATGGGTTTCCGTGGCAATCTCCCAGTGTTCATAGAACAGCTTTTGGCAGACAGGTCCTTCCAGGTCCGTGTGGGGACAACATTGTCAGAAATTCATGAGCAGGAAATGGGTGTTCCACAGGGTAGTATCCTTTCCCCAGCCCTGTTTAGTATAAAAATAAATGAAATTGTAAACTCTGTCAACCAAGGTTCAGACTGCTCTCTTTTTGTTGATGATTTTGCCCTTTATGCATCTGGAAAGACATTTGCTGGTGTACAGCGCCAACTCCAGTTGTGTGTGTATAAAGTCCAACAGTGGGCAGTTGAAAATGGGTTCAAATTTTCAACAGTTAAAACAGAGTGCATCCACTTTCACAATTTCAGACAACTTTTCCCGCCACCAGAAATTTTCATAGATAAGGCTAAAATTCCTGCTATCACAGAAGCCAAATTTCTGGGTGTTACCTTTGACCAAAAATTGAATTTTAAAGCCCATATTCAGAAGTTGAAAACATCGTGCCTCAAAGCCATGAATATCCTCCGTGTAGTGGCTCATACGGATTGGAGTGCAGACAAACGCACACTTCTCCATCTTTACAGGGCGTTAGTTCGATCCAAGTTGGACTACGGCAGCATCATTTACGGCGCCGCTAGAGCCTCGTATCTAAAAGTCCTAGACCCAGTTCACCATCAGGGTCTTCGCCTCTGCCTTGGCGCTTTTCGTACTACACCTGTTCATAGCCTATATGCTGAGGCAGGAGAGTGTTCCCTCTCTCATAGAAGAGTAAAATTAGCTTTAAATTACTACACACAGCTTTTTTCAGAACCAAACAACCCTGCCTACGACTGTGTTATGAATCCTCATTTCCAAGAGAAATATGAAAGAAGTCCATCCAGTATTCCCCCTTTCGTTATTCGCATCCTTCCTTTTCTGGAGGAGGCGGATATTGATGTTGGGGTCATCTCTGACGTTTTCAAGTTTCCTCAACAACCTCCTTGGACGTTTTCGTCTCCAGAAATTAGGTTTGATTTAACCGTGCAGCGCAAACAGAACACGAGTTCCTTAATTTATAAACAATTATTTTTAGACATGTGTTCTAACCTTAAAGAACATGTGGTTATTTTTACTGATGGTTCAAAGTCCGATGTTGGTGTAGGGTCCTCCGCATATGTTCCAGCTTCGGGAGAAAAACTGTCCAAACACATTCCCTCTGAAAGCACTATTTACGCTGCGGAACTTACTGCACTACTTTTGGCTTTGGAGTTGATCAGGCAGTCCCAGTCTAGGAAATTCCTTATTTGCACAGATTCTCTTTCGGCTTTAGAGGCTATAGGAGCAAGAAACATAAAACATCCCGCTCTTAACAAGTTTTTTACCATGTTTTCTTCATTAGTTTCAAGGGGTTTTGAGATTTTGTTGGCCTGGGTGCCAGGTCATGTGGGGATCAGAGGCAACGAAGAGGTGGATCGGCTTTCTGAAGAGGCTGTCCGTCTTCGTCCTTCTAAACTGCTTGTACCATCCTCAGATTTCAGAGGCAAAATAGCTTCGTATGTCAATTGTTTATGGGAGGAGGAGTGGAGCCTCCAAGAAAACAATAAGCTTCATCAAATACGTCCAGATTTAAAGGAACATCCCATGGCTGCTGGCGGTCGAAAGGGAGAAACAGTATTGTGTAGATTGAGGACGGGTCATGCTTATTTTACTCATTCGTTTTTATTGAAGGGAGAAGACCCGCCTTTCTGTGTTGCCTGTGATAGTCAGATAACTGTCCAACATATTCTTTTAGACTGCTGGGATTTATACGACATTAGAAGGAAACATTACACTGCAGATAATATGAAGATTCTTTTCCGTGATGTTCCCCCTGACAATATTTTTAACTTCCTAAAAGAAGTGAATTTATTTCATCGTGTGTGAATTTGGTGTTGTTAGATTTTCTCTACCCAGTATTGATTTTTGCAGATTACAGTTAGTGATTTCAACGTGTTGGTTTTTAATCCTAGGATTGGTTCTTTTAATCTTGTTTTTAATGGGTTGGGTAAGGTTTTGCTTTTAATCCTTTTTTAACATATATAGTGGTAGTTTGAAACGTGGTGACAGTCCTGAGATAACCTCTGCTGTTGACGGGACTATAATTTTAATCTTAATCTTAATCTATTTATACGACATTAGAAGGAAACATTACACTGCAGATAATATGAAGATTCTTTTCCGTGATGTTCCCCCTGACAATATTTTTAACTTCCTAAAAGAAGTGAATTTATTTCATCGTGTGTGAATTTGGTGTTGTTAGATTTTCTCTACCCAGTATTGATTTTTGCAGATTACAGTTAGTGATTTCAACGTGTTGGTTTTTAATCCTAGGATTGCTTCTTTTAATCTTGTTTTAATGGGTTGGGTAAGGTTTTGCTTTTAATCCTTTTTTAACATGTGTACGTGGTAGTTTGAAACGTGGTGACAGTCCTGAGATAACCTCTGCTGTTGACGGGACTATAATTTTAATCTTAATCTTTTTTTAGACTGCTGGGATTTATACGACATTAGAAGGAAACATTACACTGCAGATAATATGAAGATTCTTTTCCGTGATGTTCCCCCTGACAATATTTTTAACTTCCTAAAAGAAGTGAATTTATTTCATCGTGTGTGAATTTGGTGTTGTTAGATTTTCTCTACCCAGTATTGATTTTTGCAGATTACAGTTAGTGATTTCAACGTGTTGGTTTTTAATCCTAGGATTGGTTCTTTTAATCTTTTTTTAATGGGTTGGGTAAGGTTTTGCTTTTAATCCTTTTTTAACATATATACGTGGTAGTTTGAAACGTGGTGACAGTCGTGAGATAACCTCTGCTGTTGACGGGACTATAATTTTAATCTTAATCTTAATCTTAATCTTCATCAGTTAAAACAGAGTGCATCCACTTTCACAATTTCAGACAACTTTTCCCGCCACCAGAAATTTTCATAGATAAGGCTAAAATTCCTGCTGTCACAGAAGCCAAATTTCTGGGTGTTACCTTTGACCAAAAATTGAATTTTAAAGCCCATATTCAGAAGTTGAAAACATCGTGCCTCAAAGCCATGAATATCCTCCGTGTAGTGGCTCATACGGATTGGAGTGCAGACAAACGCACACTTCTCCATCTTTACAGGGCGTTAGTTCGATCCAAGTTGGACTACGGCAGCATCATTTACGGCGCCGCTAGAGCCTCGTATCTAAAAGTCCTAGACCCAGTTCACCATCAGGGTCTTTGCCTCTGCCTTGGCGCTTTTTTCGTACTACACCTGTTCATAGCCTATATGCTGAGGCAGGAGAGTGTTCCCTCTCTCATAGAAGAGTAAAATTAGCTTTGAATTACTACACACAGCTTTTTTCAGAACCAAACAACCCTGCCTACGACTGTGTTATGAATCCTCATTTCCAAGAGAAATATGAAAGAAGTCCATCCAGTATTCCCCCTTTCGGTATTCGCATCCTCCCTTTTCTGGAGGAGGCGGATATTGATGTTGGGGTCATCTCTGACGTTTCCAAGTTTCCTCAACAACCTCCTTGGACGTTTTCGTCTCCAGAAATTAGGTTTGATTTAACCGTGCAGCGCAAACAGAACACGAGTTCCTTAATTTATAAACAATTATTTTTAGACATGTGTTCTAACCTTAAAGAACATGTGGTTATTTTTACTGATGGTTCAAAGTCCGATGTTGGTGTAGGGTCCTCCGCATATGTTCCAGCTTCGGGAGAAAAACTGTCCAAACACATTCCCTCTGAAAGCACTATTTACACTGCGGAACTTACTGCACTACTTTTGGCTTTGGAGTTGATCAGGCAGTCCCAGTCTAGGAAATTCCTTATTTGCACAGATTCTCTTTCGGCTTTAGAGGCTATAGGAGCAAGAAACATAACACATCCGGCTCTTATTAAGTTTTTTACCATGTTTTCTTCATTAGTTTCAAGGGGTTTTGAGATTTTGTTGGCCTGGGTGCCAGGTCATGTGGGGATCAGAGGCAACGAAGAGGTGGATCGGCTTTCTGAAGAGGCTGTCCGTCTTCGTCCTTCTAAACTGCTTGTACCATCTTCAGATTTCAGAGGCAAAATAGCTTCGTATGTCAATTCTTTATGGGAGGAGGAGTGGAGCCTCCAAGAAAACAATAAGCTTCATCAAATACGTCCAGATTTAAAGGAACATCTTCCCATGGCTGCTGGCGGTCGAAAGGGAGAAACAGTATTGTGTAGATTGAGGACGGGTCATTCCTATTTTACTCATTCGTTTTTATTGAAGGGAGAAGACCCGCCTTTCTGTGTTGCCTGTGATAGTCAGATATCTGTCCAACATATTCTTTTAGACTGCTGGGATTTATACGACATTAGAAGGAAACATTACACTGCAGATAATATGAAGATTCTTTTCCGTGATGTTCCCCCTGACAATATTTTTAACTTCCTAAAAGAAGTGAATTTATTTCATCGTGTGTGAATTTGGTGTTGTTAGATTTTCTCTACCCAGTATTGATTTTTGCAGATTACAGTTAGTGATTTCAACGTGTTGGTTTTTAATCCTAGGATTGCTTCTTTTAATCTTGTTTTAATGGGTTGGGTAAGGTTTTGCTTTTAATCCTTTTTTAACATGTATACGTGTAGTGTAGTTTGAAACGTGGTGACAGTCCTGAGATAACCTCTGCTGTTGACGGGACTATAATTTTAATCTTAATCTTTTTTTAGACTGCTGGGATTTATACGACATTAGAAGGAAACATTACACTGCAGATAATATGAAGATTCTTTTCCGTGATGTTCCCCCTGACAATATTTTTAACTTCCTAAAAGAAGTGAATTTATTTCATCGTGTGTGAATTTGGTGTTGTTAGATTTTCTCTACCCAGTATTGATTTTTGCAGATTACAGTTAGTGATTTCAACGTGTTGGTTTTTAATCCTAGGATTGGTTCTTTTAATCTTTTTTTAATGGGTTGGGTAAGGTTTTGCTTTTAATCCTTTTTTAACATATATACGTGGTAGTTTGAAACGTGGTGACAGTCGTGAGATAACCTCTGCTGTTGACGGGACTATAATTTTAATCTTAATCTTAATCTTAATCTTCATCAGTTAAAACAGTGCATCCACTTTCACAATTTCAGACAACTTTTCCCGCCACCGGAAATTTTCATAGATAAGGCTAAAATTCCTGCTGTCACAGAAGCCAAATTTCTGGGTGTTACCTTTGACCAAAAATTGAATTTTAAAGCCCATATTCAGAAGTTGAAAACATCGTGCCTCAAAGCCATGAATATCCTCCGTGTAGTCGCTCATACGGATTGGGGTGCAGACAAACGCACACTTCTCCATCTTTACAGGGCGTTAGTTCGATCCAAGTTGGACTACGGCAGCATCATTTACGGCGCCGCTAGAGCCTCGTATCTAAAAGTCCTAGACCCAGTTCACCATCAGGGTCTTTGCCTCTGCCTTGGCGCTTTTTTCGTACTACACCTGTTCATAGCCTATATGCTGAGGCAGGAGAGTGTTCCCTCTCTCATAGAAGAGTAAAATTAGCTTTAAATTACTACACACAGCTTTTTTCAGAACCAAACAACCCTGCCTACGACTGTGTTATGAATCCTCATTTCCAAGAGAAATATGAAAGAAGTCCATCCAGTATTCCCCTTTCGGTATTCGCATCCTCCCTTTTCTGGAGGAGGCGGATATTGATGTTGGGGTCATCTCTGACGTTTCCAAGTTTCCTCAACAACCTCCTTGGACGTTTTCGTCTCCAGAAATTAGGTTTGATTTAACCGTGCAGCGCAAACAGAACACGAGTTCCTTAATTTATAAACAATTATTTTTAGACATGTGTTCTAACCTTAAAGAACATGTGGTTATTTTTACTGATGGTTCAAAGTCCGATGTTGGTGTAGGGTCCTCCGCATATGTTCCAGCTTCGGGAGAAAAACTGTCCAAACACATTCCCTCTGAAAGCACTATTTACACTGCGGAACTTACTGCACTACTTTTGGCTTTGGAGTTGATCAGGCAGTCCCAGTCTAGGAAATTCCTTATTTGCACAGATTCTCTTTCGGCTTTAGAGGCTATAGGAGCAAGAAACATAACACATCCGGCTCTTATTAAGTTTTTTACCATGTTTTCTTCATTAGTTTCAAGGGGTTTTGAGATTTTGTTGGCCTGGGTGCCAGGTCATGTGGGGATCAGAGGCAACGAAGAGGTGGATCGGCTTTCTGAAGAGGCTGTCCGTCTTCGTCCTTCTAAACTGCTTGTACCATCTTCAGATTTCAGAGGCAAAATAGCTTCGTATGTCAATTCTTTATGGGAGGAGGAGTGG
>CM065736.1:25020858-25025858 GCA_033310375.1 Conus canariensis | reverse complement strand
CGTAAGAAAACCTAACTCAGAGTAACATTTATTCAAGTCTGGCACTTTTAAACTTGAATAAAGTCAGACAAACACAAAGACGAACAATCTAATAGTGGGGGAAAACAAGCGCAGGCCAACAACCCCTCCGTCATCACAGTAATGACTTAGAAAAGATTTGAACTTAAGGAGGGGGGGGGGGGGTGTTGAAGATGAAGAAAATGGGAACATGAAATTAAGAAAATACATTTTGAATATGAAAACTTTTCACTAACAGCATGAGGGAACCATCGTAATCCCTCCCGAAGGCAGATCTATTTGTATTGCCTACTCGTAGGCCTTTCGTCCGCTGGATCGGACTCATCGAGGAGACACGGCTGGTTTTGTCTGTGCTCCTGGCGTCAAATAGAGACGCACCACAGTCCATAATACTGTGGTGTTCTCACCACCAAGGATTCAAAAAAGAATCCAACAGCATCCCCAAAGCAGCTGGTGAAGGGTGGTAAATGAAACAAAACGAAAGTGTGGGGAGGAAAAAAGTTGCTGAAAAACTAAAGACATTATGCAAACAGTATAAAATGTAGGGGACAATCTTTGAGCCTACGCTTGAGGATCCACCCAAGGATGCAAGGGAGATCAAAAGACAAACACAAAGACGGACAAAAACAAATGCATTTAAGAACCTCGATTTAATTGAAGCGAGATTGATATGAAATGAAGCAGGGAACGGTAAACAATAAACGAGTAGGGTAACTCTTGCTCCCATAAGAAAACCTAACTCAGAGTAACTTTTATTCAAGACTGGCACAGCCTTTTAAACTTGAATAAAGTCAGACAAACACAAAGACGAACAATCTAATAGTTGGGGAAAAGAAGCGCAGGCCAAGAACCCCCTCCGTTATCACAGTAATGACTTGGCAAAGACTTGAACTTAAGGGGGGTTGAAGATGAAGAAAATGGGAACATAAAATTAAGAAAATATATTTTGAATATGAAAACTCTTTACTAGCTGCATGAGGGAACCATCGTAATCCCTCTCGAAGGCAGATCTATTTGTTTTGCCTGCTCCAAGGCCTTTCGTCCGCTGGATCGGACTCATCGGGGAGACACGGTTGGTTGTGTCTGTGCTCCTGGCGTCAAATAGAGACACTGTTGGCACCACATTCTCTGACATCCATGGGCAGGAGTTGGGTGTACCTCAGGGGAGCATCCTTTCTCCTACCCTTTTCAGCATTAAAATCAACGACATTGTCAAATCGGTAAGCCAGGGTTCTGAGTCCTCTCTGTTCGTTGACGATTTTGCGCTGTATGCAGTTGGAGCTTCTTACGCCAGCATACAGCGTCGACTCCAACTTTGTGTCAACAAGATCCAACAGTGGGCCGAGGAAAACGGGTTTACGTTCTCACGAACCAAAACTCAGTCAATCCATTTTCACAATTTTCGTCAATTTTTTGCTGATCCTGAAATTCGTCTGGACAAGTCCACCATTCCAGCTGTAAAAGAAGCCAAATTCCTAAGAGTTATTTTTGACCAGAAACTCAACTTTCTCAGCCACATTAAAAACCTCAAAACTTCTTGCCAGAAAGCTCTGAATATTCTGCGGGTCGAAGCGCACACTGACTGGGGCGCTGATAAGAAAACTTTGCTGCACCTCTACAGAGCCTTGGTCCATTCCAAACTGGACTATGGTTGTGCTGTGTACGGCTCTGCAAGACCCTCTTATCTGAAACTCTTGGACCCTATCCACCATCAAGGGCTTCGTCTCTGTCTTTGAGCATTCCGCACCACCCCTGTGTACAGCCTGTACGCAGAGGCAGGTGAACCCTCACTGTCCAACCGCAGGCTGAAACTATCTTTGAATTACTATATCAAACTGTTCTCTGAACCGGAAAACCCTGCCTATGACTGTGTCTTTGACCCCCAGTTTCAAAGCAAATTCGACAAAAACCCTAACTGTATTCCGCCGTTTGGTCTTCGTATGCAGCCTCACGCGCGGAATGCAGGTCTAGACCTAGGAGTTGTGTCGGATTTTTCCAAGTTTCCAGATCAACCTCCGTGGACCTTTTTCACACCAGAGATTCGTTTTGATCTTGCAGCTTTTCGCAAAGAGTCTACCAGCTCTCTGGCATACAAGGCCTTGTATGCTGAACTCTGTTCAAAATTCCCATCATATCAGAAAATTTTCACTGACGGTTCCAAGTTGAGGATGGAGTGGCCTGTGCAGCCTATTGCCCTGGTGCTCCTTCTCAGATACTGTTAGAACATATACCTCCAGATGCTTCTGTCTATTCTGCTGAACTTACTGCTCTGGTTCTGGCGCTGAGGATAATCTCACAATCTACGAAGAGGGACTTTCTGGTTCTTTCAGATTCGCTGTCAGCTTTGGAGGCCATAGCTGGCCGCAGCCTTCTGCATCCAGAACTTTTATACTTTTTTTTAAACTTTTTAGCAAGTTGAAAGTGGATGGTTACAACATTATTCTAGCTTGGGTTCCTGGTCATGTTGGCATCGGAGGGAACGAAATGGTTGATCGTTTAGCCAAGAATGCCACAAGAGAGAAATTGTCCAACATTTATATCCCCTGCTCAGATCTGAAAACCCAAAATTAACGATTATGTGAGAGACCTCTGGCAGGAGGATTGGAATACACAGACGGATAACAAACTCTTTCAGATCCGTCCAAACCTTACAGAGTTCCTCCCATCTACATCTGGTGGTCGTAAAGAAGAAACAGTTCTGTGCCGGCTGCACACCGGCCATTCGTATTTTACCCATTCGTACCTTTTAAAGAGTGAAGAAGCTCCGTGGTGCATTCCATGTCATGTGCCACTCACAATGAAACATATTCTTTTAGAGTGTTGGGACTTGCACGATGTGAGACACAAACATTTTACAGCAGAGTCCATGAAAATCCTGTTCAGAGATGTCCCGCCTGACGTGATCTTTGAGTTTTTGAAAGAGATTAACATTTTTCATCTGATTTAAGATTTTACGGAAGAAAGATTTTTAACGAAGTTTCTGGTGCGTTCTAGATGTCATTTAAAGAGATGTGTGAAAGGTGTTTTTTTTTTTTTTTTTTTTAATGACTTGTGAGTTGATTTTAACGTGGTGACAGCCCTGATGTGGCCCCTTGCGGTCGGCTGGGCTATAAGCAACATTATCTTATCTTATTTTAATAGAGACACACCACAGTCCATAATACTGTGGTGTTCTCACCACCAAGGGTTCAAAAAAGAATCCTTGCGTGTTGGTGCTGCATGTTGGTGCTGGCGTGTTGGTGCTGGCATGTTGGTGCTGGCATGTTGGTGCTGGCGTGTTGGTGCTGGCATGTTGCTGTTCACTGTCTGTTGTGATCCAACATACTCGGGACTCAAACTACTAAGCCCTTTACTGATTAGTCACGGAGACAGCATGACAGTTCGCCATCCTCCAGAGGGCGCCACCACAACCATCCAGCAACAGTCTCCATGAACTGGTTGACACGGGCGACCTCATCATGGACTCGCCAAGGGCACAGAATTGGACTGGAAGTCTAAACTGAGGTCACCATGACAGCACATGAAGGGCACAGAACTGTACAGGTCACCATGACAACACATGAAGAGCCACAGAATTGGACAGGTCACCATGACAACACATGAAGAGCCACAGAATTGGACAGGTCACCATGACAACACATGAAGAGCCACAGAATTGGACAGGTCACCATGACAACACATGAAGGGCTGCAGAAATGTACAGGAAGTCTAAACTGAGGTCACCATGACAACACATGAAGGACACAGAACTGAAGACTGTATATGCTGTTCAATGAGGACGATGAAGATGATGCTGTGGGGGTCCATTCTGGTCTGTGACCCCATGAGAGGGCTGTGACCCCATGACAGGGCTGTGACCCCATGACAGGGCTGTGACCCCATGACAGGGCTGTGACTCCATGACAGGGCTGTACTCCATGACAGGGCTGTGACCCCATGACAGGGCTGTGACCCCATGACAGGGCTGTACCCCATGACAGGGCTGTGACCCCATGACAGGGCTGTGACCCCATGACAGGTCTGTACCCCATGACAGGTCTGTACCCCATGACAGGGCTGTGACCCATGACAGGGCTGTGACCCATGACAGGGCTGTACCCCATGACAGGTCTGTACCCCACGACAGGGCTGTACTCCACGACAGGGCTGTACCCCATGACAGGGCTGTACCCCATGACAGGGCTGTGCTCCATGACAGGGCTGTACCCCATGACAGGGCTGTACCCCACGACAGGGCTGTACTCCATGACAGGGCTGTATTCCATGTTCACTTCCGTAATATCCTGGCGTCAAACACTCACAGGAGGTACTGACATCTGCATCGTTTGTCAGGAAAGTTAAGGAACACTCTCAGAGACCCATCCATGAAGTGGATGAATCTGGGCTGTGTGGCTCCAAGTGAGCCCACAGCAAACTCAAGTCTGGTTAAGAGCTGGTTATGGGGAAAGAACCACACCAATAGTAATGGCTCTGATGGGAATTGAACCCATGACCAGTCAGGAATCCATGACACTGGTGTGTGTTCAGAACTTTGCAAGTGGTTACAGCTATTTATAAAACAGGCACCAAAAACATGATGATGGTGATGATGATGTGCTGATGATGATGGTGGTGATGACAATGATGATGATGATGATGACGACGACTATTATTAAGTATCATATCCCCGGTCATCACCATCTGCTTCACAGTCATAATGATGATGATGATGACGATGACTATGAGGAGGAGGAGGAGGAGGACTAACCCCATTCATCACTATCTGCTTTACAGTCATGATGATGATGATGATGATGATAATGATGATGATGTTGATGATGATGATGATGTTGGTGATGATGATGATAACATAAGAGAGAGAGAGAGGGGGGGAGGAGAGAGAGAGAGAGGAGAGAGAGAGAGAGAGAGGAGAGAGAGAGAGAGAGGAGCATACTAAGAATGGAATGGTCTGGTGTGATTTGAACGACTGAAGAATACTAGCG
>CM065736.1:24990858-25018358 GCA_033310375.1 Conus canariensis | reverse complement strand
GGAAAAAAAAGAGTGGGATAGAGGCGTGTATGTGTGTGTGTGTGTGTGTGTGGGGGTGGGGTGGGGTGGGTGTGTGTGTGGGTGTGCTCTCCGATTATCCAGTAATCACGACTCTCTCTCTTCTCTCTCTCTCTCTCTCTCTCTCTCTCTCTCTCTCTCTCTCGTCTTGTTATTGTTGCTGTTGGTGGTGGTATTCTTCTTCGTCTTCTTTTCCTCCTCCTCCTCCTCCTCCTTCCTCCTTCTTCTTCTTCTTCTTCTTCTTCTTCTTCTTCTTTTTGCCTGTTCTTTCCTGTCTTGTGTTGTCAAAGGAAAAGGGCCTCACCAGCAGTCAAGTGCCTGTGTGCAGACGTTTGGCGTTGTCAAAGGATAAAGGGCCCCACCAGCAGTCAAGTGCCTGTGTGCAGACGTTTGGCGTTGTCAAAGGATAAAGGGCCCCACCAGCAGTCAAGTGCCTGTGTGCAGACGTTTGGCGTTGTCAAAGGATAAAGAGCCCCACCAGCAGTCAAGTGCCTGTGTGCAGACGTTTGGGTTGTCAAAGGATAAAGGGCCTAACCAGCAGTCAAGTGCCTGTGTGCAGACGTTTGGTGCGAGCACAGGACTGTTTGGATGTAGTGTGTTTGTGTCGCTGAGAGTGGGTGAAGGATGGGTGAGGAGAAGGTGGAGGAGGGGTGAGAGTAAAGAGCCGACAGGCTGTGTGTGTAAGCATGCCAGCGTCAATAAATCTATGTCTGTGTGTTTATATCGAGACCATATGTTAGGAATGGTTTTATATGTTTGGTTTGTTGGATACAGTGTTTATATGGAGACAATGATGTTAGGAATGTTTTGTATATGTTTGGTTTGTTGGATACAGTGTTTATGTGGAGACCATGATGTTAGAATTGGTATTGTATGTTTGGTTTGTTGGATACACATCCTTTCTCTATCAGTTTCACTTGTTCTGTTCATCCTAATCTAAAGACTGACAATTTGTACATTTTATTGCACGCAAGATCCTGTGGTCAGACATTTTAGTTATGCAAAGGTGATTGATGACGAGTGTAATTAATGGCTTTGTACTTTGATGCTAACTTCAATGTGTATGTGTGTGTGTGTGTGTGTGTGTGTGTGTGTGTGTGTGTGTGTAGTGTGTGTTGTGTGTGTGTGTGTTGTGTGTCTGTCTGTCTGTCTGTGTGTCTGTCTGTGTCTGTGTCTGTGCGGTTTTGCATACATGCATGCATTTATTGTTTGAGCAATTCATGAAATAATTAAAGCTTGAGTTGTCATTTGCCATGAAGTTAAGCTTATTCTGTGATTATTATGCTCCTGTGAATGACTTTTCCTGCGGATTGATCAGTTGCTATTACATCGCATAAACTGAATTAACTGGACTTGAATGAAATACGTGATTTAAGAAAGATGTTTTTCAAGCTAGTACTTGCTTTGAGGAGATTACGATTTAACCTGTGGATGTTTCTTTGTCGCTTTGTCTTTCTATCACTGAGATTATATAAAATCAGTCAAATCACCCCTATCAAAGCTTAGTGGTAGGCTGCAGTATGGCACAACGATGAAGTCACTTCATTGTGGTGTAGAGGAGTATGGCACAATGACGAAGTCACTCCATTGTGGTGCAGAGGAGTATGGCACAATGATGAAGTCACTTCATTGTGGTGTAGAGGAGTATGGCATAATGACGAAGTCATCCATTGTGGTGCAGAGGAGTATGGCACAATGATGAAGTCACTTCATTGTGGTGTAGAGGAGTATGGCACAATGACGAAGTCACTCCATTGTGGTGTAGAGGAGTATGGCACAATGACGAAGTCATTCCATTGTGGTGTAGAGGTGTTGTGTATGGCACAACGATGACGTCATTCCATTATGGTGGAGAGAGTATGGCACAACAATGATGTCACTTCATTGTGGTGCAGAGGAGTATGGCACAACGTTGACGTCACTCCATTGTGGTGCAGAGGAGTATGGCACAATGATGACGTGCTGTGGTGCAGAGGAGTATGGCACAACGAGGACGTCACTCCACTGTGGTTTCAGAGGAGTATTGCATAACGACGAAGTCACTCCATTGTAGTGTAGAGGAATATATCACAACGATGACATCACTCCACTGTGGAGCATAGGAGTATGGCACAACGATGACGTCCCTCCATTGTAGTGCAGAGGAACATGGCACAACGATGACGTCCCTCCAATTGTGTGCAGAGGAACATGTGCATCGAGATCCATCCATTGGTGATGCAGAGGAACATTGCACACGGTGGACGTCCCTCCTTGTAGTGCTAGAGGAACATGGCACAACGATGACGTCACTCCAATGTGGTGCAGAGTTGTGTCAGGATCCAGATCACAGGGTGGATGCAGGATCATTTCACCTCGGTGGGGGTCTGTGCTCTCCCTCGTGCCCATCCAGACTGTATTAGGAATGCGGTTTTGTACAGAAATGAAAGGGAGGTTTAACGGTGCGTGAAGGATTTACTGACTGGAATGCGATTTTGTAAAGAAATGAAAGAGAGGATTAACAGTGCATGAAGGATTTACAGACAGTATTAAGAATGAGGTTTTGTACAGAAATGAAAGAGAGGTCTAACGGTGCGTGATGGATTTACAGATTGACTTCGATTTACTGCATATTTCAGATTTACAACAAAGTGAGAGCAATTCACTGGTTAACAGAAGATTTACAGAATGATGCAGAATGCAATTTTTGTGTTTTTTGCATAGTACTGCATATCTAATTCACTCAAACACACAGACATACAGACACACACAGGCGCGCGCGCACGCACGCACGCATGCACGTATGCACGCACGCGCGCGCGCACACACACACACACACACACACACACACACACACACACACACACACACACACATTCAAAATTAATGATTACACGTGTTGGTGTCTGTCATGTCTTGTCAGTCACAATCATGCGTTTGGACAACAGCCAAGTACCACAAGCTATACACTCTGGGAGAAGGGAGAAGGGTTGAAATGGAAGCTGGGTGGGGGTGGGGGGTAGTGGAAGGGGGTGAGGCATCAGGGGAATGGGGAGGGAGATGGGGGCAGAGGTGGAGTGATGGAAGGTGGTGGGTTGGAAGGTGGGAGGGGGGATTAAAGGACTGGAGCCTTTGAGTGTTAAAACTGACTCCGCGGGTCTTTCGTCGTCTTATGACTTGTATTAGCTGACAGCTGTGTAGATTCTATTTATAGCTCGTGCTATCATTCTGAAACAGGACACGGCAAACTGTGTTGTTAAACTGAAACTGAGATAGGTGTTGTGCAGCACCACCACAGTCTTCCTTGTTGAGAGCTACCACTCTTCTGCCGCTTACCTCACCAGGTGTCGCTGGCTGCACGGTGCACCACGTGACTTGGCGACAGCAGTGATGTCAGCAGAGATCGCCGCTGTTGTCAGTGTGCTGGGGTCTTGTCACTGGGACAGACGGCTTTCTGAGGAAGAGCGCAGCTGGGAACACCAGGCCACGCCCGCCTTCAGGTAACGTTCTGTGCTGTGTCTGTTTAGCTGTGTGTTAGCTTTCAGGACATCGTAACGTTCTGTGCTGTGTCTGTTCAGCTGTGTGTTAGCTATCAGCACATTGTAACGTTCTGTGCTGAGTCTGTTCAGCTGTGTGGTAGCTATCAGGACATCGTAACGTTCTGTGCTGTGTCTGTTCAGCTGTGTGTTAGCTATCAGGACATCGTAACGTTTGTGCTGTGTCTGTTCAGCTGTGTGTTAGCTATCAGGACATTGTAACGTTCTGTGCTGTGTCTGTTCAGCTGTGTGTTAGCTATCAGGACATCATCATTGTTATTGTTATCATCATGGTTGTTTTAAGGGTGATGTTACATACATGTTGGGCTGCCTTGATCTCTGCGTATCTGTACTCGGTCCTACGCAACAGGACAGAGACTCAGTCATTCTGTCTGTCCAGAACAGTGACATGTCTGTCCTCCATTAAACAGTAACCTGCTGAATGGTCTTGGGAGGACTTAAGAAGTGGTCATAGACTGCAGAAAGAGATTTTGTTGTTCTTGTCCTTTATTGAAACGAGTACTGTGTAATGCAATTGCCTTCCATCACTCAGCGTTGACAAAAATACCTTAAAAAGATCTGGTGTGCAACGATGATATTTAAGAAAAAGAAAAAAAATTCCGTTGGTATTTAGGTTTTTTTCAGTTTGATTTATTTCCCTGAGTGATGTCCTTACCAAAGCAGCATTCAAACATTTTAATTGGACTGAGCGTCAGACAGTTCATACAAAAGTCATGCGATCTGCTTTCCTAAATCCAGGATTCGCCAAGGCACAGTTTTGGACAGATAAATCATTGGATATGTCTGTAGTGGGTTGTACTCAGTGTAAACGAGGCTATCGATTCGTAATTGCTGTGTGTGTGTGTGTGTGTGTGTGTGTGTGTGTGTGTGTGTGTGTGTGTGTGTGAGGCGGAGAAAGGATATGGTGATGAGTGCGGTGGAAGTTTTGTGATCCTTACAAAGGTAACAGGACTTTGACAAAAGTATAAATATGAAGAAGGTTTGTTGTATGTGTGTGTGTGTGGGGGGGGGGGGGGGTTCGGTGGGGCAGTGGTTAGTTGGGTTGGGGGGGGGAGAGAGAGAGAGAGAGAGAGAGAGAGAGAGAAGAGAGAGAGAGAATTCAACAACGCAGACGGCGAGATATGAGGAAACAGTAAAACGTTGTGGAAAGTGTCTTAACGTGTGTTGGCTTTTGTTTGTTTATATGATTTTCTTAACTGGTCACGTGTGATTTGAGCATTTTTCACTTCTTGATTACTTTTTTTTCTGAGAATTTGAATGGTCGACGTTGGTTTGTTTTACTGTTAGTAAATAAACTCCCCCAATGAAGGCCAGAGGGCCGGAACACGGGGACAGTATACAGCTTACTCGTTATTTGTCGTGTTCACGCTGTCGCTATCTGTATATGTGTGTATTGATATCATCGTGTTATTTTGTAATCTGGATAGGCCTGAAAGTGATGACTTTAACCCTAAATGATGAATTTCCTACAGTAAAACGAAACGTGTGTGTGTGTGTGTGTGTGTGTGTGTGTGTGTGTGTGTGTGTGTGTGTGCGTGAGTGCGTGCGTGCGTGTGTGGCGTGCGTGTATGCGTGTGCGTGTGTGTGTGTGTGTGTGTGCGTGTGTGTGTGTGTACGTGCGTGCGTGTGTGTAATGCGTGCGTGCGTTCGAGTGTGTATATGTGTGAGTGTGTGTGTGTGTGTGTGTGTGTGTGTGCGCGCGTGTGTGTGTGTGTGTTTCACAGATATCGGATCAGAAATCATCAGTGACAATGGCGACAGGAGGCAGCGAAGGAGACACTTGCCCCATGTGCTTGGACATTTTTCGTAACCCCAAATTCCTACCCTGCTTCCACACATATTGTCAAAGTTGCCTTGAAGACCTGGCACAAAGACATTCGGGTGGAACATTCCCCTGTCCTTCTTGCCGTAAGGAAACGTCTCTGCCACCAGGTGGAGCGGCCGCTCTACAGACTAATTTCTACATTAAGCCTCAACCTCCTCAGCAGAAGACAGGAGCACAGGACATGTGCCAGATCCACCAGGGTAAGGAACTGGAGTTGTACTGCGTGAAGTGTGATGAAGCCATGTGCCTGAACTGTAAGCTCACCGGACACGAACACCACCAAACAGACGACCTGACGTCAGCCATTTCCCTTAAAAAGAAAGACCTGCAGGCAGATCGGCAACGTCTGCAGAATGCCGTGTCTGGCATGAAGGAAGGTGTGACGTCACTGCAAGAAGAGAGACAGTCTCTGGCCAAAAAGAGAGCAGGCGTGGAGAAGAACATCCGAGACAGACGTGCCGCCATTGTGGCGGCAGCTGACGGACAGATGGAAGAGCAGCTGAACTCCTTGCAGTCCATGTTCACAGACCTAGACAAGGACGTTGTCCGTGTCATTGAAGAACGGGAAGGCCGCAAGAAAGAACTCTCCAGTCTCCTCCAACAAGTCAACAACGCCATCACCTCCGGTACAGCCAGTGACGTCATCACCATCGCCAAGGAGATGAGAAGTGGGCGTGGCAGCCCACCAGCTGTAGCCGCTCTGACGTCACGAGAAGAAAGACCCGTCCGTAGACCCGTTCTTCACTGTAACGTCGGCGCTGACGTCATGATACAGACGGCACGTGACTACGTAGGTCGTGTGAGCGTGACGGAGATGAAGGAGACGAGGCCAGAAGTGAGGGTGACGGAACGCTTTCAGTGTGCACAGGACCTCAATGTGGAGGTCTTCTCCCTTTGTCATAAAGATAGAGATCCACCTGGAGTGCTTGTGTCCTATGAGTGGTGTGGGATAAGGGAGAACTGTCCTGTCAAAAGGTTTTCAGAGACAGGGAAGTGTGTGTTTACTGGTAGTGGTAAGGAGGTGGGCAAAGTGTCCTACAAACGTTATGCTAAAGGACTGTGCATGTTTCGAGGTCCACAGTCAGGCAGGTTTACAACTTACTGCAAGTCACCAACTGCTGCACACTTCAGACTGGACAACAACCTGTCAGGACAGGCCGACGTTGTCAGAGTCACAGTGACATCCACCGACTTATTCAAGGATGAAACAAAAACGGAGTTCACAATAGAGGTGGGCCCTCACCGGGCCTTCGACGTGGACCACACAGAACGTTACTTCGCTGTGGTGGAGGAAGCTGTTCCCAAGTTCAGCCCCCGGCGCAGCGTCCGTTTGTACCGACGGTCAAAGAGGTCAGCGGTCAGCACATACACGCCGCCCTGTGAGGACTTCCTGCCAACCGACGTCTGTTTTCACAAACTGGGAGGGCAGGAAGTTCTCCTCGTTGCCGATCAGTTGAACGACGCCATCCATGTGGTGACCATCCAGGGGGAGGAACTGAGGTTTGAGCGGTATCTGTGTGCAGGCTGTCCGGTCCTGCAGCAGCCCACAGCGCTGACAGTCGACATTCACGATCGGCTGTGGGTTGCCTGTACGGGCGGGACAGTCCTCACAATGGAAGCCACAGTATGATGGTGTGTGTGTGTTTGTGTGTGTGTGTGTGTGTGTGTGTGTGTGTGTGTGTGTGTGTGTTTATGTGTGTATGTGTGTGTGTGTGTGTGTGTGTGTGTGTGTGTGTGAGCGTGCGTGCGTGCGTGTGACTCTGTGTGCATGTGTGTTTGTGTGTATTTGTGTGTCTGAGCTTGCTGTTGTGTGTGAGTGCGTGCGCATATGTGTGTTTGTATGTGTGTGCGTGTGCGTTCGTGCGTGTGTTTATGCATGTGTGTGTGCGTCTGTGTCTGTGTGCGCGCGTGCGTGCGTGCGTGTGACCCCCCACATGTTTGTGGATGTGTGGGTGCGCGTGCGCAAGTGTGTGTGTGTGTGTGTGTGTGTGTGTGTGTGTGTGTGTGTGTGTTTCTCTGTGTGTATTTGTGCCTGCCTACCTTATTCCGTGCTAACGTGTGTGTTTTTGTGCGTGCATGCGTGTGTATGTGTGTGTGTGCGTGCGTGTGTGTGTGTCAGTGTGTGCGTTGTGTGTGTGTGTGTGTGTGTGTGTGTGTGTTTGTGTGTGTGCGTGAGTGTGTGTGAGTGTTTGTGTGTGTTGTGTGTGTGTGTGTGTGTGTGTGTGTGTGTGTGTGTGTGTTTGCATGCGTACGTGAGTTTGGAGATGCTCTCCCTCTCTCTCTCTCTCTCCCTCTGTCTCTCTGTCTCTCTCTCTCTCACGCGCGGTCGTTTATCTGTGTGTGTGTGTGTGTGTGTGTGTGTGTGTGTGTGTGTGTACTTGTGTGTGTATGAGTATGTGTGCATGCGTCTGTAAGTTCGGAGGTGCGTGGACGCGCGCGCGCGCGTTTAGGTGTGTGGTGTGTGTGTGTGTGTGTGTGTGTGTGTGTGTGTGTGTGTGTGTTGGAATGTGGGTTCACCTCAGTGTCATTGCACCCTCGCCGCTCATTCCGACTCCTCATCCACAGCCACAGCCAGGCCCAGCCCACCACAGCTTGGGAACCAGCAATCCACAGGGAGCAGTCAATGTCAAGTCGTCACGTCACAACCCTCCAGAAGAGACAACGCACTGCAGCCGTGTCACTTCGCTGGTGTTCAGTGGTGCCTGTTCAGATCCAACATACGCAGGACACCATCTATTAAGCCCCATACTGATGACAATAATTGCTTAGCGTGAGTGAGCTCTCCCTCCAGTCCCCATGAATGTGCCGATACCGGCGACCCCAACAGAATGAAACCAAGGCCACAGACGTAGAGGGGTAATCAAAACTTAGGCTACCATGAAAGCAGGGCATGAAGTGCCACAGAATTTCAGACATTTTTATGCTGAATCATGAAGATGAAGACGATGAAGATAATGCTACATATTTCCAGTCTGGTCTGAGACTGTATGACAGGGCTGTACTCTACGCTTACTTTCATAATATAGCCCAGCGTCAACCAGGCCTGAGAGATACAGACATCTGCAGTGGTGGTCAGGAAATTTGAGCTACACTCTCAGAGACACTTCCATTAAGATGATGAAGTTCCACTGTGTGGCCCCAGTCTTCCCAACTGAGCCCGTAGCAAACTCAACTTTGGAGCAGAAAAATCCCACGAATAAGTGACTCTGATAGGAATCGAACCCACGACCTCCCAGCCGGGTGTCCGCGACGCAAAAAAAGGATTGATTGCTCTAATCGTTTATCTACACTGCTTAATTTTTACATGAAGTAATAGTGCTGGCTTTGTAGTGAATACAGCAGAATGTGTATATCAATGGGTGATGCTGATTCTGGAATTAATGATTTTGTAGTGAACATTGCACAATGAAGACATGAAATAGTAGCGTGCTGGTTGTGTTGTGAATACTACGGAATACATACACAAAGCACCAGTGATCTGTTTTTCTATCGGGTGTATACATGTTTGTAGAGTTTCTGGTCTGATGTATACAACAGAGTATTACTTCAGAGGGGGAGCATTCCGAAGTGTACAGACAAACCACCAGAACGATGGCTTCAAGAGACATACTATGGACAGCCTCCCCAGCTTGTCATATGGTTTATGCATGTGTAGTTATTCTGATAACTTTGATATTGATTACATAGTATGGTCCATTTATCAGTGATGATTCTGGTAACTCTGACGTTGATTGTATAGAATTGATGATGTATAGATAGATATTGTATAGAACTGATGATGTATAGATAGATATTGTATAGAATTGATGATGTGTAGATAGATATTGTATAGAATTGATGATGTATAGATAGATATTGTATAGAATTGATGATGTGTAGATAGATATTGTATAGAATTGATGATGTGTAGATAGATATTGTATAGAATTCATGATGTATAGATAGATATTGTATAGAATTGATGATGCATTTGACAGTGGTGATTCTAATGACTGACACTGACTGTAGGATGTGATTCACATTTGACAGTCTGTGGTGATTCTGACAGCTCTGGTGCTGATTGTATGATGTGATTCACATTTGACAGTCTGTGGTGATTCTGACAGCTCTGGTGCTGGTTGTATGATGTGATTCACATTTGACAGTCTGTGGTGATTGTGATAGCTCTGGTGCTGATTGATGTGATTCCCATTTGACAGTCTGTGGTGATTGTGATAGCTCTGGTGCTGATTGATGTGATCCCATTTGACAGTCTGTGGTGATTCTGAAAGCTCTGGTGCTGATTGTATGATGTGATTCCATTTGACAGTCTGTGGTGATTCTGAAGCTCTGGTGCTGATTGTATGATATGATTCCCATTTGACAGTCTGTGGTGATTCTGAAAGCTCTGGTGCAGATTGTATGATGTGATTCCCATTTGACAGTCTGTGGTGATTCTGAAAGCTCTGGTGCTGATTGTATGATGTGATTCCCATTTGACAGTCTGTGGTGATTCTGAAAGCTCTGGTGCAGATTGTATGATGTGATTCCCATTTGACAGTCTGTGGTGATTCTGAAAGCTCTGGTGCTGATTGTATGATGTGATTCCCATTTGACAGTCTGTGG
Source organism: Conus canariensis (assembly GCA_033310375.1). Lineage (NCBI taxonomy): Eukaryota > Metazoa > Mollusca > Gastropoda > Neogastropoda > Conidae > Conus > Conus canariensis. The sequence continues at coordinate 25,008,374 of CM065736.1, read as the reverse complement.
TGATTCTGAAAGCTCTGGTGCAGATTGTATGATGTGATTCCCATTTGACAGTCTGTGGTGATTCTGAAAGCTCTGGTGCTGATTGTATGATGTGATTCCCATTTGACAGTCTGTGGTGATTCTGAAAGCTCTGGTGCAGATTGTACAGCGTGATTGAGTTACAACTGGGGGGTATTTATTTCGGGACATAACGAATGTGTTCCATCATAATGATGCTGGTGATTTCAAGTATTCATGAAAAAATGCAACAAACATTCCAATGCTGATTCTGTAGTATGGTTCGTACTGTTGTGGTAAATCAGATGACTCTATTGCTGTGGTTTGTACATTTGAGGTAATTTTGATAACGCTAATTAATGAATACTAAATAAAGTTTGGTTCATGTGATTATCAATTTGGTTTCAGTTTTTTGTTCAGTTGGTTGGTTGGTTAGATGGATAGTTTAATGTTGATGTTGTTGTTGGCGGCGGCGACGGTGGTGGTGGTGGTGGTGGTGGTGGTGTTCTTTTAACCAGTTGGTTGGATTTGTCGCTGTCTGATCTTCCAATCCAATTCACCGGCATTGCTCCCAAAGCCCTTTATCCCAGCCCCCTGTTCACAGCTGCACCCGAGCCTATTCCATAGTAGTCCTGGCACCAGCAACTCGCGGGGAGCAGTCAGTATCAAGTTGTCATAAGACAACCTACCTGAGGAGACACTGCACTGGTGTTGTGTCACTTGGATGGTGTTGAATGGTGCCTGCTGTGATCACCAACACACACACACACACACACACACACACACACACATACACACGCACGCACGCACGCACGCACGCACGCACACACCACACACACACACACACACACACACACACACACACAAGCGCGCGCATTCACGCACATACGCACACATACACGACAGTACGTGCTTAGTATATAAAATAGACATGCCGCCCCACCCCCATCCCAGGTCTGCTCCCCAGGAGCCCCATTTTCCCCACTTCCCTGTCCCCAGTTACCCTCCTCCCACTTCACCTCACCATCCATCCTCGTCTTCACCCCCCCCCTCTCCCCACCTTTACCCCCCTCCCTTTCCCCTGTCCCCACCTCCCCCACCTTACCCCTCCTCCCTTTCCCCTGTCCCCACCTCTCCCCACCTTTACCCCTCCCCCTTCCTCCCCCCTCCCCCTCACCTCTTCCCCCACCTTCCCCTTCCCTCCCTTTCCCCCTGTCCCACCTTCACCCTCCTCCCTTTCCCTGTCCCACCTTCCCCCCTCCCTCCCTTCCCCTTCCCCCTCACCCCCCCTTTACCCCTTCCCCCTTACCCTCTCCCTTTCCCCACCTCTCCCCACCTTTACCCCTCCTCCCTTCCCCTTCCCACACCTCTCCCCCACCTACCCCTCCTACCCTTTCCCCTGTCCCCACCTCTCCCCACCTTTACCCCTCCTCCCTTTCCCCTGCCCCACCTCTCCCCCACCTTACCCCTCCTCCCTTTCCCCTGTCCCCCACCTCTCCCCCACCTTTACCCCTCCTCCCTTTCCCCTGCCCCCACCTCTCCCCCACCTTTACCCCTCCTCCCTTTCCCCTTCCCCACCTCTCCCCCACCTTTACCCCTCCTCCCTTTCCCCTGTCCACCCCCACCTTACCCCCCTTTCCCCCATTACCCACCACCTCCTCCCTTTCCCCTGTCCCCCCTCTCCCCCACCTTTACCCCTCCTCCCTTTCCCCTGTCCCCACCTCTCCCCCACCTTACCCCTCCCCTTTCCCCTGTCCCAACCTCTCCCCCACCTTCACCCCTCCCTTCCCTTCCTCCCCACCTCTCCCCCCTTCACCCCTCCCTTTCCCCTGTCCCCACCCTCTCCCCACCTTCACCCCTCCTCCCTTTCCCCTGTCCCCACCCTCTCCCCACCTCACCCTCCTCCCTTTCCCCTGTCCCCACCTCTCCCCACCTTCACCCCTCCTCCCTTTCCCCTGTCCCCACCTCTCCCCCACCTTCACCCCTCCTCCCTTTCCCCTGTCCCCACCTCACTCCCCCCTTTACCCCTCCTCCCTTATCCCCTTCCCCACCTCTCCCCCACCTTACCCCTCCTCCCTTTCCCCTGTCCCCACCTCTCCCCCACCTTCACCCCTCCTCCCTTTCCCCTGTCCCCACCTCTCCCCACCTTTACCCCTCCTCCCTTTCCCCTGTCCCCACCTCTCCCCCACCTTCACCCCTCCTCCCTTTCCCCTGTCCCCACCTCTCCCCCACCTTCACCCCTCCTCCCTTTCCCCTGTCCCCACCTCTCCCCCACCTTCACCCCTCCTCCCTTTCCCCTGTCCCCACCTCTCCCCCACCTTCACCCCTACTCCCTTTACCTCCTTCCCCACCTCTCTCCCACCTTCACCCCTCCTCCCTTTCCCCTGTCCCACCTCTCCCCCACCTTCACCCCTCCTCCCTTTCCCCTGTCCCCACCTCTCCCCCACCTTCACCCCTCCTCCCTTTCCCCTGTCCCCACCTCTCCCCCACCTTCACCCCTCCTCCCTTTCCCCTGTCCCCACCTCTCCCCCACCTTCACCCCTCCTCCCTTTCCCCTGTCCTCACCTCTCCCCCACCTTTACCCATTCCCCCTTTCCCTCTCTCCACTATTCTCGTCTTTCTCAGGTCTCCCCTTCTCCCCTCCCCCGTTCCCCCATCCACGTCCTCTCCGTGTATAGCCCCCTCCCTTCCCCTCCTATCTTTCCCTCTTCCTTCCTGCCCTTGTCTTTCTTCCGACCCCACCTCTTCCTCTCCTTCCCCCTCCTCTCCTTCCCCCTCCTCACCTTCCCCTTCCCTCCTTCCCCCTCCTCTCCTTCCCCCTCCTCACCTTCCCCCTCCTCTCCTTCCCCTCCTCTCCTTCCCCCTCCTCACCTTCCCTCCTCACCTTCCCTCCTCCTTCCCCCTCCTCACCTTCCCCTCCTCTCCTTCCCCCTTCTCACCTTCCCCCTCCTCTCCTTCCCCCTCCTCACCTTCCCCCTCCTCTCCTTCCCCCTTCTCTCCTTCCCCTCCTCTCCTTCCCCCTCCTCTCCTTCCCCCTCCTCTCCTTCCCCCTTCTCTCTTCCCCCTCCTCTCCTTCCCCCTCCTCTCCTTCCCCCTCCTCTCCTTCCCCCTCCTCTCCTTCCCCCTCCTCTCCTTCCCCCTCCTCACCTTCCCCCTCTCTCACCTTCCCCCTCCTCACCTTCCCCTCCTCTCCTTCCCCCTCCTCTCCTTCCCCCTCCTCTCCTTCCCCCTCCTCTCCTTCCCCTCCTCCCTCACCTTCCCCCTCCTCTCCTTCCCCCTCCTCACCTTCCCCCTCCTCTCCTTCCCCCTCCTCTCCTTCCCCCTTCTCTCCTTCCCCCTCCTCTCCTTCCCCCTCCTCACCTTCCCCCTCCTCTCCTTCCCCCTCCTCTCCTTCCCCCTTCCCACACACCTTCGTCTTTCCTCAACCCCCACCTCTCCCTTGAAGCAGACATTTAGAAAGAAAAAGGGTTAGCTACCGCCACAGATGCAGATACACACAAACAGATTACAGGACAAAACAATGCATTTCCACCTCTGGGGTCTTCTTCAGGCAAAAACAAACAACAATTAGGACAGTGAAAACGAAGAACGAGAAACCACTTATCTTTTCATTGCGGCGCAAAATGGCATCTCCTGTTTGCCCCTATCCTCCCTCCTTCACTCCCCCTTCCTACTCCCCCACGTCTCTCTTTCGTCCCCCATCTCGCCTTACTTCCCCGCCCCCCCCCCCCTTCCCTCTCCTTTCCTCTCGTCTCTCTGTCCCCATTGCATGTTCCCCTCTTTCCCTCCTTCTTCTTGCCTTTCGTCGTCCTCCCCTTCCCCCTCACCTCCCTTACCCTCCTCCCACATCCATGTCACCCACCCCTGTCTTCGTCCGTCTTCACTCTCTTTCCTTCCCCCACCCTCTTCCTCTTTTTCTTCCCAGTCCCCCTTCCCCCTTCCCCTGTCCTCCTCTTCCCTCCCCGGTCTGTTCTCTATTCCCCTGCCCCTCTTTCCTCCCTTGCCTTAGTCACACTTTGAATCCTCTGAGGGGGAAAAAAGGTGTGTGTGACCCAGGACTGAAGCCTGTACATCTTCAGTCTAACGCTTCCCATCAGAGCTGTGCCATGGGAAGCCATATGAACGTCAACGATAGGAATCCACACATCCCTGTACATCTTCAGTCTAACGCTTCCCATCAGAGCTGTGCCATGGGAAGCGATATGAACGTCAACGATAGCAATCCACACATCGCTTCACCGCTCGTCGTAAACATGCCACTGATGTGACTGCTTGCCAGCTCAAAAGAGACTCCGTCTTGACTGGCTCAGACTGCTAATGAGTTCTCATGCCAGTTTTAGAGATCAGATGAAACCTGAGTTGATGTAAGGAGCAAGAACACACACACACACACACACACACACACACACACACACATGTATATATATATATATATATATATATGTATTTGAATATACATATATATGTACATATAGATGTATACGTATACCTAGACACACACACACACACACACACACACACACACACACACACACCTGATCACGCTTTTAACAGCGAAAATCTGTTGAAAATGCAAGTCTGAGACATGAAAAGACTGTTGTTTTTATCCTTGTATTTTACCGTTACCGATTTTTACTTCAGTTTATTCTATTAGGTGCAGAGCTCAGGACAACAACAGAGCGTTATTTTTAGACACACACACACACACACACACACACACACACATATATATATAGAGAGAGAGAGAGAGAGAGAGAGAATATACATATGTATGTATGTAATATATATGCAGAGAGACAGACAGACAGACAGAGAGGTGTTTACAACCTACTCTAGTGCAAAATAAAGACCAGCCAGGTAAAACAGGAACGTTTGGCGATCGCCTGGGCCATGGAAAGCTGACACAGTGCGTGTGGGGCAGGGGATTTCTCTGCAAACGGACCACAAGCTCCTGGCCTACCTTCTGGCAGGACACTTCAAGAATTCCAGACTGATAAGAGAGACGTTGTTTCTTCAAGGATTTTACTTTCATGTGTCCTTTCAGACAAAGAGGTTAATAGTTTGTCTCACTCACAGGCTAAAGAAAAAGCCCTGATTGCGTGTGTGTGTGTGCAGGAGCACCTCGTGTGCGCTCTCTCTCTCTCTCTCTCCCTCACACACACACGCACGCACACACACGAATCCGTGGTCTGCACATCCATACACACACATTCTTGTATTTTGCCGTCTCCGAGTTTTACTTCAGTTTATACTACTAGATGCAGAGCTCAGGACAACAACAAAGCATACTTTATATATATATATATATATATTCAATTATAAACAAAGCTTGCTCTTATGTCTTAGATTGAAGAAATAGGGGGAGATAAGCATTCATATCTGCAGTGGTAGATAATTCTGCCTAACTAACAGTATGTACTTGAGTGGGTGAATGGGGAAAAATAAAATAAATGCTTCTCAAAATGAGCCTTCAGCAAGCTTATAGTCTCCAAGAAGGAGACAGTCTCCAATGGGGAGGAAACTCACTAACATATAACTCCTGGTCAGATACCGATATTTCGAAACCTGATTGTTTCTCCTCAGTGACCGCGGAAAGTGGTAATTTGACTCCTCTGCCTTATCGGTTTTAAGAAGAATATTATCCCAGAAAAAGCTGGTGTGCAATACCATAGTATGTTTGTTGAGTTTTCAAAAAACCAACCAAAGGTGCCACCTAAGAAGCAAAAGAAAATCATGAAAGAGCAAAACAAGCTACATTTTCTTGTGAAAAGTAGAAAATATAAAAAGATAACCTCTTAAGACACAAGTGCTGAGGGCCAGTTCTTGGAATGAATCCACAAGGGACTAAATTACAATAAACTAATAAATTCCAAGGATAAGTACCGAGCACCATTCCAGCAACTTACAGAGCAGCTTGGTGTTGCAATGACTGCAAGAAATATTCAATTATAAACAAAGCTTGCTCTTTTGTCTTAGATTGAAGAAATAGGGGGAGATAAGCATTCATATCTGCAGTGGTAGATAATTCTGCCTAACTAACAGTATGTGCTATATATACTAGCAGGGGCACCCGGCGTTGCCCGGGATATGAACATTCTTTGTGATACTCACGTGACGGCAAACATGTATTAATTGTTTTGATTTACAAGAGATTAGCCCAAAACCATCCTCGGGTCACAACAGACGTACCTGCCAAATTTCATTACAATCGGTTGAGCCGTTTTTGAGTCTATAGCGTACACACACACACACACACACACACACACACACACACACACACACACACACAGAGAGAGAATTTGCCATTTTTATATATATATGGATCAGAACAAGTTTAGATGCAAAGGAAATTCATGGTCCTTAGGCAGCTTCTGAATTAGGATTTCCATCATTACCAGCACTACTGTCACATCTGTCCTTTCTGTCTGATTTGCATCTACTGATAAGATCGTCCATTCGCTCTGATGTATCTTCAAATTCCTTATGGCTTTGTGAAAATCAGATACAGTAACTTGTGTTGTGTCAGCCGATTAACAGACGTCCGCGTTGCTGTTGCATGTGTCTTTGCTCTCTGCCTCAGTCTCCTAAAGATGCAAAGGCAGGCTGTCGTTGTATTCACTCATTGTAACAGATCCTTGCTTGTTTTCAAGTCTCCCAAAGTTAGCGTTCGTGTATTTATCTGACTCAGTTTGCAGAATACCACTGTGGTCATTTCTTAACACAGGCCAAGGGTTTAAGTCATTCGCAGCAGCAGATGATGGACAGCACTACTGAATTAAATTTGTCCCACGTGCACATTTCTCTACACATGCAAGACTGTCATCATGTAAAATATCCGACTCGGTCTCATTCACCATGTCATAAAACAAACTTGGAGGCGTTGGGAGAAACAAACCAGAGGGAGATGGAGTAGGACTTGCCTTCTGTTTTGCCACTGCTCTGTGCACCTCAGCCCGTCTCCTGTCCCTCGAAATCTGTGAAGGACATTTCCTGCGGTAGACAATAGTGTTGTCTTGACTGGTGCGCGACGTGCGGTTGACTTGATGGCTCTTCCAAACACAACACGACGACAGTCTGTGCTCCTCTTCCTTCAACTTTGAATGACGACAGCGAAACGTTTTGCAACAGCGTGTTCAGCATTCATTCCAAAGACGTTGGGAGTCCTACAGCAGGCATTGTCAACTTTTTCTTTTAAAAAAGAAAATAAAATGCTTAGACCTCTGATGCAACGCTTCTTGCTGGTAGCCAAGCAAGGGAAGCCACTCGCAGAGTAGGGGAAGAAGGGGAGAGAGAGCATGGAGTTAGTTTAACCAGAAAATGAGTATTCCTCTAATCAACTCTGCTATTGTGATGTTGTTGAGCATAGCTGTCACACGGTGTATTGTCACATGATTCGCTGTCGGACAAAGGAGCATAACTGGGAATGGAGCAGTCCGCAGTAAGAAGGACAGATGCAGGGTTCTCCTCACATGCATCACCTTTGGTGGGTACTTCTGCTGGATCTGAGTGTGTAACTGGGGTCGTTTAGTTCGCTGAGTTTGGTGCCTTGATCAGCTGGGTGAACTTTAACTGTCGAGGACTTGACTGTCCATGTGAAGGACCCAGTCACCACAAAGCTGTTGTAGCTGGACTGGACGGTTGATTGCTGGACTGGCCATGGGAGAACATGTCTAGCGAGATGGAATTCTGGATCTTTTGTGTTTATTATCCCAAGAATGAGTCTGAAAAGATGGCGAGATTACGATTTTGTTTTAATTAATTGCCTGTATTTTTAAGACTGTTTCTTCATTACCAAGCTGTGTGTCGGCATCAACAGTCGAGTGCCTGGATTTCAGGTACTTCGTTTCAGAACAGAAATTGCCAAGTTTAGAATTAAGCGACTGGTTTTCTTTTGTCAGAACGTCTATCGATTCACTTAACTCAGATGCTCTGATTTCAAGATTATCGATTCTTCAGATGGTATCTGAAAAGTTTTCAGAAGAAAAAAAAATCATTTTTGGTCACCCTTTTCGCGTCCACTGTTCATGACAAAAAACGAGTTTTCCATGATACATTGAGATACATTTAGGTCCTTCACATCTTCTTTGAGTTGTTGGCATTGTCGTCTGTATGAGTAGAGAGGGCAACGCGGAACTCTATTTAGGTTTTGCTTAAGACAGAGAGTGCGTGTGCGAAGTCGTGGTGTTTTAGATCTCAGAGGAGTTGTCTTGACTTCTACAGTTTTGTGTCTGCGGAAGACAGTAATGCAAGCGCCGGGGAGGGGAGGACTGGATGCAGAACAACGTGCTGAGGTGTGTTTTGACAGGGCAGCAACAGGGGATCATTACTGCTGCAATGGATGATGAGGCATTTGAAGCAGGTGATGACTTTCCATGTTCTGTGACTGATGCAATGGGTGATGCATTTGAAGCAGGTATGAATTTCTTTGTTCTGTGACTGCTCTAATGAGTGGTGATGCACTTGCAGCAGGTGATGAATTTCTTTGTTCTGTGACTGCTGTAATGAGTGGTGATGCACTTGAAGCAGGTAATGAATTTCTTTGTTCTGTGACTGCTGTAATGAGTGGTGATGCACTTGAAGCAGGTAATGAATTTCTTTGTTCTGTGACTGCTGTAATGAGTGGTGATGCACTTGAAGCAGGTAATGAATTTCTTTGTTCTGTGACTGCTGTAATGAGTGGTGATGCACTTGAAGCAGGTAATGAATTTCTTTGTTCTGTGACTGCTGTAATGAGTGGTGATGCATTTGAAGCAGGCGATGAATTTCCCTATTCAGTGACAGTTGCCGTATCTCCACAGGGACCTGACCCGTTTTGTGTGTCTGTCACTTGTGTTGGTGCACAGTCAGGGTCCAGGGTAGAGGTATCAGGGAGACATGGTTAAGAGGTGGACTAAAGTAAGTAAAAAATGAAGTTAAACTGTACATGTCCTCGTCAAGCAAAATATACTAACATGTTTCAATGCCTCACAGTCCTCTGGATCCCACAGAGAGAGAGCATTCTCTTCATTGACAGAGGAGAGTTCCCGAATTCTAAGTGGCCTTGAAATACAGGGCGATGATGATTCTCTTTGTTGTTTTCCAAAAGAGCATACGGTGGTTTTTGCTTGCTCAACTAGAAGGTCCATCATCCATTGTAAAGAAGGGAATGATAGTATTAAGATTAAAAGTGACTAAGTATGACCATAACAATAAAATTTTTATTGTTCTGGTCATACTCAGTCACTTCCAGTTTTATGAACTGTTGGAAATCGATGAAGAACAGTGCAGAAGAGCATTTCACAAAACACAGCTCTTTTTCTGCGTACTTAAAAAGTTTTTTTTTTTTTTTTTTTTTTTTTTTGTATTACGTCTTCATTGTACAGAATTTGTTTCCCACTACAAGATCATCAGTTACATATGTCTGTGGCCCATCGTTCCAGGGCACGTGTTCTGACATTACACAAGCTGAAAACACGGAATCAGCAGTGCCGTACTCAAGGGACGTAAGACAGGGGACATCTTTCACAGAGCATTGGTCACACACACGGTCACGGTCACGGTAGGGCACAATTTCTACTCCATCATGCACATGTTCCGAGGATTTAAGATTTAAAGAATAATGATTCTTCACTTCTTAATCGTGTGTTGAAAATAATTAAAAACCGGGAATGGATCAGTGAAAATCATCTACACCGATGCTTACGCAGAACCTCCACACGACTTCATACAAAGATTTGCATTCACAAATTATATGAAAGCTGACTGACTATCACAGTTTTGAGGATGAGGGAGAGAGAGAGAGAGAGAGAGAGAGAGAGAGAGAGAGAGAGAGAGAGAGAGAGAGGCAGACGGACAGACAGGCAGACAGATAGACATTCAGACAGACAAAGTGGATTGAACAGGACCAGAGAGGGGGAGGGGAGATAGAGAGTGGAATAGAGATGGCGGGCAGAAGGTGACGAAAGGAGGGGAAGGGAAGAGGATGGGGCGAGAGAAGAAAGATGTAAATGTGACAGACGCTCCCTTCATGTCCTTGGACACTTCGTACTTCATGTAAACACCTCCCTCCCCGTCTAGAGAGAGGTCAAGTGAACGAGCAAGACGTGTTGTGCTTGTTCTTGTTTTGCAAAAGTTTGTTATATCACAGAAGGTTATTGTCTTTCATTCTCTGCAGTGATCTCTGCATCTGTGTTGAGATTACTGTGATGTGATTGTTATGGTTCAAACATAAGGTATGGCCTTCAGTTAACATTATTATATACAAATTGAATAATGAAGGAAAATTGTCTTCAATACCGTTCATCGTGACCGCAGTGAAGCGTGAAGTGAACTTTCATTTTGCACGTGAGGCCTCGTCGCTGCGGTGAGCTGTGTGATCCGACACGGTCAGCTATACTGCAAAATTGTGTCAAGTGTGTCATGCTTCACTGATTGTTCTCCGTGTTGTCCCGTGTCCGAGTTGGCCGAAACCGTGAACAGCTATTTATAGATCGTGTGTTGTATAAAAGTGTTTTCTTGATTACATTTCAATGGATACCTCCTCTGTGGTACACAACAACAAATTAAAAGCCACCTTAGACATTTCACAAAAAAGATTTTCCTGACCTGAAAACGAACTTCTTGCTTGGAGAAATTCATTGTATTATTGTTATTCATGTATCACCAATGAGTCAATTGTAATCGAACGATTATGACGATAAAGAAAATTTGCTTTCCCTTACCCTTTGGATCAGTGAATCAACACCCTCCTGTCTTGCTAAGTCAGTCAATTTGTGTGTTTAGAGGCACATTGAAACGTATAGCACTGACTTTATATTTCACTCAGCAAGGAAAGCTTTACTGTGTCAGGGTGCAGACTGAAAAATGGGACAATGATGAATGCGAAATCCTGAAAGAGATAATTTCAGATAACTGTAATAGTGATGGCATACATGCACTAAAAACAGCATTGACTTCTCTTCCTTTACTTTTCTGACAGGGAATGACAACATTCTCTTTACCAGCCCCGTGTGTGACCAGAGCGGGATTTCTTTATCCTGCCCCACTGGTCCGGTCCCACTTATTCCCAACCAACTCTAGAGGATGATGTAATTGATGGCAGTGTTGTGCTAGATCTTGTTGGTGACTTCTCTGAAACATCTCCATTGGCTGGGGTGGATAATCTGCCTGAAGATTCCTTTGAAACTCAACAAGATGGCCATGGCTTTGCAAAACAAATTCAAGAGAATGAAAACGAAAACCCTATTTCCGGGATTATGTGTGCGAAAGCCCGCGACAGTCTGGCGTTAAATCAACACCCAAATTGTCCAGATCTTAACGCTATCGTAGACGAACATTATGTCCTACAAAACACTTGCAAACTGCGTGTCTGAAAAGCTTACAAATATTGAAAACGCTCTAGACTTCATGTTAAATAATCAAACTGATCGTGATATTGACTTGGTGTCTAAACAAGAAAACTAAAAAATTTCTCTGTAAAAGGATTTAAAACTCCATACTGATAAAGAGGTGGAATCCTTACACTCCAATCTTGTTGAACTAAAAAACTTTTATTTCTAACCTCGATGCCACAGTTACAAATTTGATCAAAGAAAACCATTCCTTGAAAACTAATCTTGGCACACTCCAGTCAGAAGTGCGAATGACAAAGAAAACGTCAATGTCTTCAGTAAGTACATCTACCCAGACTATTGATGAATTTCAAAACGATAAGTTTTCTGGTGGTTCAGTTTCTATACGCCATCCTCACATGCAGAGGTGAATAGTAGCGTGTCCAACAGTCTCACAACTCCAAAGGAGACCATTGGTGATCTTTTGTCAGGACAGCACGCCCCAGCCCTGACCACCAGTTCTATATGGTTTTGACAGCATGGATCTGCCTGTTCAAAATCGGTTTTACATACTGGCTAATCTCAGCCAAGATCAATCAAATGATAACTCGCACTCCCCCGAAGCTAATGGTATATTCAATACTGATAATTCACCCCAATTCCATGATTCTCATAAACCATTGCTTTATAAGAAACCCCCTGAGCAGATTCTTGGTGAAATCAAAATACCAAATGAAACGTCTTCTCTTTTAGTTGGCGATTCTGTCATTAGGCATATTGATTCAAGGAGACTACAGACTTAATATAATAGCCCTTTTTAAAAATTGTATTCCAGGTCTAACAATTGGTGATATTATCCAGTGGCTGCTTTAATTAGACAAACAGGAACAAATCAAAACTATTGATGTGCATGTTGGTACAAATGACTGTCCAGCCGGTCCAATTCCAACTGAGGTTTGGCACAAGCTAATTGATTTGTGTCAGACTTGTTTTCCGTCCACTTATATAGCCGTAAGTTCTATAGTACCTGCTCGTGGAAGGAACCCATTAAGTAATGCAATGGCACCCTCAAATAGAAATGTATATACTGCCTGTACCAGCATGAAAGTAGACATGATCGACCACCACAGTGCTTTCATTACTGCAAGTGGTGCTCCGCGTCAGGCAGTATATAAAGACAGTACTCATCCCAGTTTGAGAGGGACTGCTTGTCTGGCAATAAGCTTTTAAAAAGTTCTTCCTCAGGCCAGACGACCTGGCGTCCATGGCCCTTCTCAGAAGGCGCGTGTTTTACCCAGACACACTAGAAGAACTTTGCAGGCTACCACTGAAGCTGATGTTCCCATCACCAAAACTCCTAACAAGCTGGTGTTTCCCCCTTACCATCTTCATCCCACTTCCCCTTGTTGCCTTCCCGGAACAATAACCAGACTGTGGTTGAAAGAGCGCAAGCATGACAAGGCCAAACCCATCGGCCTTCACCCCCACATCAGCTGGGGAATGATGGTTTGTGTGAAGTGTCTTTTCCCACACAAAACATGTATTGAAATGTTATTATCCACAAGCCTTCAAAGATGCTAAAGTTTTGCCTGTTAGTCCATGGGCCACCCTGTACTCCCCATTCACCCTATGAGGGAGTTTATGGGACTAATATTGCAAAATAGCCTAGACCCTTAGCTATTCAAATCAGGTTGACTGCACTTTATACCTGGCGCCATAAGGTCGTGGTGCACTGATGAAGTTGGGTGACGATAAAATAACGGTTCGCGCCCCAGCGTATGGATGAATGGTCTCTATTTTCAATCCTTTAAGGTTTAGAGCCTGTTTCTTAGTACAGCAAACATACTTAAAAATCGAAAAAAAACATAGCAAAACATAGACAAAGCACTAAAACCACAAAAACATCACATCTGACATGCAGCTATAGTCTGTGTGCAGGTTAAGTACCATAACCCGGGAACGTGCAGAAGACCTCAGCCCTGATGGATTAGAAGCCATTAAACAGCAAGGGTTCCAAGCTAAGAAAGAAGATCAAGACCAAAACTCAAGCTGGACTAGTGTGTATAATCCATTACCAAAGAAACAGAACTGATCTAAAAGCAAGACCACTCTCAGAGACATCCTTTCAGAAGATTAAAGACACAGCTGAAATGAGACAAGCCTGCAGTGACACAGCGAAAAATTGCCAGAAATTTGCGACCAAATCCCCCAAACATTCTGTGGACATGTGCATGGTTATCATCGATGGTGTTATAAAAAATTCACAAATGTGTCAAGACTTTTAAAACGAAAACAATCAGTTGGACAAGATGAAGCTACTTGTCCAAAGCGACACAGGAAGTCAGCATCATCAACAAATGTATTGTTTCCTTCTAATGAATACCTTTTCTGTGAGAAAGGAAGAATCCAAAAGAAGGGGAAAAAAGAAGAACTTGTAAAATGTATGACAAAGACAGCAGAGGCCTCTATTAAGAAGGCTGCAAAACAAAAGAAAGACGGGACTATTTTGGTGAAGATAGAAGTTGACTTGGTGGCTCGAGAAGCTCATTACCACGAATCATGCAGGACAGCATACACTCTGGAGGCAGGAGGCTGACAGGAATGAGAAAGCACCCGAGGAGAGCTACTCTTTGGGTGAAAAAAATGCCCATGACAACGCCTTCAACTACATAAAAAAACTACGTACAAGAGAGTATTATAGATGGAAGCAACGTGGAAAGGATGACAATGCTTAGGGAACACTACCAGCAATACATGTTTGCGAAGTCCCCCGAGTATTTCAATAAAGACTACATAGTCTATAAACTAAAGAACAAACTGGTTAAAGAGTTTGGCTCAAAACTTCAATTCCGGCAAACAAACAAGAGCGAACTTGTGTTCTCATCAGTTGTTCCAAAAGGTCTGGCTGTTGAATCTGCATTTGAATCAGCGGCATCAGACTTAAAGAGACTGGATGAAGCAGCATTTGTGCTTCGCAGACATATCCAGAGTGCACAGCTTGAGTCACCCCCAATGCCATGGCCACCAACTGCACAGTTTCTCCTGAGTGGTGCAATCGGTCCACCACAAAATCTTCTTGACTTTCTCTCTCAAAATCGGAAATGAAATGAGGCAGGGAACAGTAAACGATAAACAGTAAACAAGTGGGGTATTTTTTTGCTCCCATAAGAAAACCTAACACAGAGTAACTTTTATTCAAGACTGGCACAGCCTTTTAAACTTGAACAAAGTCAGACAAATACATAGACGAACAATCTAATAGTGGGGGAAAAAACAAGTGCAGGCCAACAACTGAACTGTCTTCATAGTAATGACTTAGCAAAGATTTGGACTCAAGGGGGGGGGGGGGGGGGTGAAGATGGAGAAACTGGGAACATGGAATTAAGAAAATATGTTACAGATATTAAAACTCTTCACTGGCTGCATAAGGGAACTATCGCAATCCCCTTTGAAGGCAGATATATTTGTATTGCCTGCTCCGAGGCCTTTCGTCCGCTGGGTCGGAACTCATCAGGGAGACACGGCTGGTTGTGTCTGCGCTCCTGGCGTCAAATAGAGACACACCACAGTCCATAATACTGTGGTGCTCTCACCACCAAGGGTGCAAAAAAGAATCCAATAGTGCCCCCAAAGCAGCCAGCGAAGAGTAGTAAATGAAACCAAACGAAAGTGTGGGGAGGAAAAAAGTTGCTGAAAAACTAAAGACATTATGCAGATAGTTCAAGTTTAAAAGGCTGTGCCAGTCTTGAATAAAAGTTACTCTGTGTTAGGTTTTCTTATGGGAGCAAAAAATACCCCACTTGTTTACTGTTTACTGTTTATCGTTTACTGTTCCCTGCCTCATTTCATTTCCGATTTTGTTTTGATTACATTGAGGTTATTTGTATTTGTTTCTGTCCGTCTGTGTGTTTGTCTTTTGATCTCCCTTGCATCTTTGGGTGGATCCTCAAGCGTAGGCTCAAAGATTGTCCCCTACATTTTATACTATTTGCATAATGTCTTTAGTTTTTCAGCAACTTTTTTCCATTTACATTTACTTTGGAAATGCCTGTTAAAAATATCTGAACTTTGGAATGTCAAAAATGCTGCAAATGAAAATGTTTGCTGTTGTTTGTCTTAAATTTTTTTCAGCAGATATGAAATGTATAGATGTATCCATCTTTATCAAAGATTGCACGACAGTATGTGTTTTGTATTCACATTTGTTTCACACTGTAAGCATATATACAGTACTAGTTGCGATACCTCAAATTCTAGATATTTCTGGAATATTCTAATCTTTGCTTCTTGGATTATTTTCTGTTACATGTAGCATTTTTATATGTTTATATATTTGATGATATAGCACAAATGGATACCTGTTCAGTATACAAATACTTGAGTTTGCAGAATTCCGTTTAACATTACATATTGCCAGTCAACATGACTTTTATGGGAATATTTTGATTTCTTTGCTCAAATTACATTCAGCAAATGTGAAGTGAACACATGATGTGATTTGTTTTACACATTTTAATCTCAGTAACAGACTGATTATTCTTTTGATGTTGAGCAGAGTTTCTTGCTCGAAACTAGTGAAATTTACCATCATTTTTTTTTAAAATTTTATCCCCATAAATGTATGAAAATGATTTTTCTGTTGTTGCTGATCTATTTAAAGCATTTCTAAACAATACAGCATCTGAAATTGAGTATCAGAATGGTGTTAGTTATGACTTATTGGTTACTATAATCTACGCTGTTAATTGACGTTTTCGCACCGTATATCGCTACTTACTTCAGACACCACAACACACTGCCACCAGATACGACTTGCAGACAAGCAGAAATGAAAAGCGCATATGTATAAATCTACTTAAAAAAACATTGCCTACAAAACTCCCTCATAGGGTGAAGGGTTTCACTTTCTGGCCCATGGTCTCGGAAAAAAACTATTAGACACAATCTACAGTCACTTTTTATAAAGTATGACTTATTTTACCCAATCAGAATGGATCTGGAAGGAATTATTCGTGCCACACCATGCTGACTAATCTATCGAGAGATGGCTTTTAAATATAAACAATGATTTTTGTTGATTTTGTGAAAGCTTTCGACACCATTGATCACAGTGTCCTCTCTAAAAAAAAACCCAACTAACTATGTACGGTTTAAACAATAATTCCGATCTTTTCTTCATAATAGAAGACAAGCAGTCTTTCAAGATTCTACGTTATTTTTTGTTGTTTCGATCAAATATGGAGTTCCCCGAAGATCGGTTCTAGGTCCAATATTATTTTCAAGTTATGTAAACGACCTTCCACTTCATTTGATATCCTCTTGCGAACTCTTTGCAGATGATACTACCATTTACCATGAAAATCAAAACTCTGATGTGGTATGCACCTCCTTACAAAATGATATACTAAGGCTTATTTCCTGGACGGAAGAAAATCATAAGGCAATTCATCCTCATTACTCCAAATTCATGCTAGTTACAAGTAGACAGAAACGACAGAACATTAAAGAATGAATTACCGGAGTTAAACGTTCGTGATAAAGCATTAGAAAAGTCAGTTTCTACAAATTACGAGGACTTACTATCAATAATAACCTATTCTGGTCCAAACATATTTCTATGCTTTTCAAAAGGCTTTCAAAAAAAAAACATTCCAGTTGAATCGAATAAAACCTTTTCCTAATCAACATACTAGGAAGCTATTATTTCGTGCATACTTCCAGCCAGATATTGATTATGCATCAACATGTTGGGATCTGGCCAGTCAAAATTGACAGCTTGTACAGACGCTCTCTCAAGCTAATTCTTAAATCCTCTTCCCTTGTCCCTATTGATTATAAACAATTAGATATTCTCCCCTTCAGTCTTAGTTGTCGTTACAACAAAGCTGTTTTCATGTTTAAAATTGTGGACAATTTAACGCCTGCTTATCTCAACAAAACAATTCCTATCTGTAGTGTTCGTAACAAACGTAATATTCGCATTCCTCTCTCCAGAACTAATCGTTTTATGTCGTCTCTCATTTATTCTGGAAGCAAATTGTCGAATGACATAGATGACCACATTAAATGCAAACCAAGCGTATTGTCATTTAGGAAGGCATACCACGTACGTTTGATCGAACAATGTTAAGTCTAAACATGTTGAACAACATAAAGTATATCAACCTCAACTTGATGGGCACTCTTTGAACTGATGATGTACTTGTGCTG
>CM065736.1:24983358-24985858 GCA_033310375.1 Conus canariensis | reverse complement strand
ACACACACACACAAACTGTAATAGTAGCATAATTGTTACCTATTGTATCAGAGGTCTGAGCTGCGTGTTGCGCGAATGTGTAGCTCAGATATATGCTAGATCGTATCTGTCCTAATCATAAATTTATTCATGACGGTGTAAATCCTGTGCACTTCGGCCTCGTAGCTTAGCAGCTGTGGTCTTACGTATAAGGAGTAGTTCACACGTAGTGACATCATGAAGAAACTGAAACTATCACGATGTTTTTGACAGGTGAAGACCTGAACCGTGACAATGGACATTTTTTGTAACCGGTTGTTGCTGCTCAAGATTGCAATTTACTGTCTTTGGTATGCAAACC
This sequence comes from Conus canariensis, assembly GCA_033310375.1. Classification (NCBI taxonomy): domain Eukaryota; kingdom Metazoa; phylum Mollusca; class Gastropoda; order Neogastropoda; family Conidae; genus Conus; species Conus canariensis. The sequence goes on along the minus strand of CM065736.1, from coordinate 24,985,518 downwards.
TGTCATTGCAAACAGTTTTGCAATCATCGGGAAAGCAGACATTTCTACCAACAAGGAACCATACGAGTAGCACAAACTTCTCACCGGAAGGAAGTGTAATGGTGTCAGTAAAGACGACACAGACCTTTAGAGATTCCAGACACACTTTAACAGAGCCAGTGGTTAAAAGGAACAGTGGATGGAACTCTCACAAACAAAACATTATGAATAGTTCAGCTCCAGCAGATATGTACCTCTATGGCCACGACGTTCACAAACGATGAAAGTACGGATGGACATGATACAAATACCAGCAATGCAGTCTGTGGAAATCAGTACACACCAATCGTCTGTGACATAATTGTGTTGGCAGAAGACACTGCAGCCACTTTGTATCCAACAGAAAATGTTTCGTATGAGTTACACACAATGTTTACTTCCAATCGGCTTAAACAATGTTTTGAACAAAATGGGCCTGTTTTAGTGGCGAACGAAGTATGGATTCAGTTTCATTTTTACTCGGATTCACTAGAAGACATTGAAAGCACAAAAAGACCGATGTGCTGGATTAGACTGGTATTACCTGCAAACACGGGCTTCGACTTAATGATTATACATAAAATTTGCATCAGTTCACAGCTGTCTGTCCTTGTGTTCGAGTTAAACGTTTCCCACAGACCAAGAGTAAAGTTCCTGTTGAATGTCTGTGACAGCCAACTCAGCATCAAGCACAGAGGCGACACCGATGAAGTTCTCATCCTGTTCAGGGTGGAAACAAACTTTTCTTACAACAATCTAATCTTTGTAATTGAACGTAGGATAAAGGACCCACTTGAAGTTCACTTTACCAGCAAAGATGGAGGTAAGAAAGCATCTGCAGATCGTTGTCGTTCACTAAAAATGCATACATCTAAATACACCATTTATCTCTCTCTCTCTCTCACACACACACACACACACACACACACACACACACACACACACACACACACATCCACACACATCCACACACACACACACACACACACACACACACACACATCCACACACACACACACACACACACACACACACACACACACACACACACACACACACATTGGCGCCAGCGCGCAGATATTTCAAAACAAAAGAGAACAAAACCAACAGCAACAGTTCCCTTAGTTTGTTTTTGTTTATCAAGAGAAAATGTTCTTTTTTCGATTTGAATGGTCTTTTGAAGAAATTTTTATTCTTGTCATATACACTATGAATATTCTTGTCACTACACTAAGAACGCTTCACTTATTCATTCTCAAGAGGTATCGTTGAGAGGCCAGTGCATGCTATGACATGCACACGTCACATGTCCAAACACAACAGAACACAAAGCTTAGCTGACATCTAAGATCCACGGCTGTGGAGTGAATGTTTCAGAGCAAGATCCACGAAGAGTTCAAAGGAGGTTCAGCATTGACGTCCTTACTGGTCAATGGCTTGTACTGGACAGTGACACAGAGGACCTACTTTTAGGCTGGGAAGAAAGGATATGGAGAAGTGTTTGTGCATGTGTGTGTATGAGTGAGTGTGTGTGTGTGTGTGTGTGTGTGTGTGTGTGTGTGTGTGTGTGTGTGTGTGTGTGTGTGTGAGTGCGTGCGTGCGTGCGTGCGTGCGCGCGCGCGCGCGCGCGTGTGTGTGTGTGTATGTGTGCACAGAGACAGTCTGAAGCGATCTCTTCACCCAAAGCTTTCTGCATCAAACTCTTTTATCCATTATTCGGGGGGGAAGGTGTAACTACATTTCTAACAGGCGTGAGTCTCTGTTTTCGGAACACGTTGAGGGTGCGGGTACCTATTGTTTGAATGTGTATATCTGATGTTGATACTCATGCTTACAAGCGCACTTAACCAGCACAAAGCCTGTCAAAGAGCGAGGCGTTGCAGCCAAAAGAAAAAGAAAAGGGACGAAAGGGCTCAGAGAGAAAATAATCCCCATAGGGGAGGGTGAGTGAGTCTGTTCTTGCATGCACGCATATGTACATACGTGTGTGTGTGTGTGTGTGTGTGTGTGTGTGTGTGTGTGTGTGAGAGAGAGAGAGAGAGAGAGAAAGAGAGAGTGAGAGAGAGAGAGATTGACTGCTCCCTGTGGATTGCTAATGCTGGGGACTGTGGCGAGTCATGCTGGGTTGTCGCTGTGGACAAG
>CM065736.1:24953358-24978358 GCA_033310375.1 Conus canariensis | reverse complement strand
GCCGCAGGTTACATTCAAACTCCTGACTATGGTTCAAAGCTTTCCTACCTCAACATGAACAGCACAGTGTTTGTTGTACCGCCACGTGTTCACGACGTTATGGTCAGTTTTGAAAATGTTCAGCTGGAGTTCCGTTCCAAACTGACCATCAGATCGCCTGGCGGCAACACCTGGTCTCTTTGTGAAAGGGATCCCATGGCGGTGCAAGCCACGGTCATGCTACTTGGGGGAAGAGAAGGGGGGCGTCTCACCATCTCCCTAACTGATGAATGCACATCTGGCGGTCATTCTAGGAAAGTGATGGGATTTCAGATCCGGCTTTCCTTTCATCAGGTTAGTATGGATAAAATACACAATGCCTTGGGCATAGGAGTGTCAGTGATAAGATATTTTGAACTTTTCACTTTCATTACTTTATTTTCCATTATGGAAAATTAATTGTCACTATTCTAAGCTTGATATACCACCTACCCATCCCAAAATTAATACACAGCTGTTGCTAAAATGAAAGAAACAAAGAAAAAAAGAAAGGAAGAAAGACCATGAAGAATAACCATGAAGAATACGAAGAACACGATCATTATCACAACCGCAACCATAAAAGGCAAGAAATCATTAAAATATGCTGTTAAGAGACCGCAGAAAAAAGGAATTTAAGGAAGATAAGAAAAATAAGAACACCAGACACATTTGTATTTTAAAATCAGATGTAGCAGGAAAGACCCCTTGGAGGGGGAACCCCCAAATGCACTTGTGTTTTCAATTGAGAGACGGACAGAAAGGCCCATGAGGAAAACACTCTTGTATTTCCAGCTAAGAGAAGCAGGAAAGCCACCTGGTGTAGAGAACATCACACACATTTAGATGTGCACTTAGAGACGGACAAAAAGACACGTAATGAAGTATACATTCCAGCAATCATCCATATATGTTCACCTGCCTTCCTTGACGACCAGGCAAGTCCACACACCTTAATTCAACGACACATAGAGTTTCTAACTCTCAGTAGGGCTTTTATCTTTCAGAAAGACGAGAAAAGTACAGAAAATGCAAGAAATTTGTTGCTGTTCACGTTGCGTATGTTTTGATATTAATACTCTCTCTCTCTCTCTCTCTCTCTCTATTTATATATATATATATATATATATATATATATGTGTGTGTGTGTGTGTGTGTGTGTATATATATATATATATATGTATGTATATATATGTATATATATAAACATATACATATATATGTATATATATTCTCTATATCTAATACAGGGCTTTTATCTCAGGTCATGAAGAACGACTACTGCAGATCTCATAAGGCTTATATACATCTATCACACAGTTTTTTTTCTGAATGATTGAAAGAACATTTGCAGGGAGAAGTTGAATTCGGAGTCAAGACACCATAGGAGAAGAACAGGCGACCTGAAGAGTTTTAAAAGCGCTTACTACAGAATGAGAATCAACTCTGTGGAACCTGGCCAGGCAGCAATACCCTGATCAAACATCACAAAGAGAAAGTTTCAGTGTTCTGTTGTTTGTTTTCCAGCTGGTATACTAATTTCATTGAGGAGAGGGTCGAAGTATGTCCACTCCCTGAACAGGACAGGAGCAATGGATCCCCACCGTTAGACTTGCAGCCATTCAGGTATGAGCGTTTTCCTTTCAGATTGTTCTGCAGGGCATGCATTTCTACAATCTGTGATTTTCTTCTAAGTGACCTCGCTTACAACAACATAAAAGATATTGAGCACCCGTTCACCATGAGCAGCTAGTCTATGATTACCTTCTTCGGCCCTTTCCCTATTCAGCCTGAGAAAAGGTAAAGCAGCAGCTACAACTCAAAGCGAAATGAGTATTGTCATCACCAACGCAACCGAACAGTTTAATTTGTCCTCCCATCGTGATGTCAGTCTAGCTTGCTGCTCAAGGGAATCTGGCTTCCAGACCAAACTCCTCACCATAGAGGTTAGAGCATGGGAATTTGTGGGCTTATCAGGCTATGGTCACATGAAACAGCTCGGGATTTCTTGTAACAGAAGAACCAGAACCTGAGGGCAATGGCAGCGGCAGCTGAGAAAAAGTTTCAGCTGGAACTGGTCAAGAAGGAACTAAGGAGAACCCCATGAAGCCTAAATTTCCCAGCTTAGAACACGTGTCTGATAATAATATGCATAAGACACCCGTTAAAAGGCACGCCTTGAGACGCCCACACATCCAAGCATTGCGGATTCGAATCCTGGCAACGCCAGGAGACAGAAAGGGCAACAGAAGGGCATCCAGGGGTCATGACCTGGCTGCGCCCATCCCCTTAGACTGTACGTTTAGGGCTAAAACACTTGTCTGGGGGGAAGGGGGATTTCTTCTCTAAAGACCTGCAGCTGTCAGGCTCTCCCTTCAGTTTTTTTCCTACCACACATGCCCCTCCTCTTCTCCCTCTGACATTTTCATTTAAACAAAACACCTCTAGTATCACACATTTTTTCATTCATCCCAAAGAAAACAATGGTCATTGATGGCTCAGGATACAGCAGCAGAAGAAAAGATAATGACATCAGCTCTTCAGTGACGACAGTTGCGCGCGACGATGAAAATGACACTAGTGACATTAATGGTTCACTCAGATGATGTCATGATCCTTGCACAGTGTTTAAGGTCAAAATGATTCTTCAATGCAGGTGTAATTGTAACAGAAAAGGGCGTTTTCTCTCACCTTAAACACAATGGACGCACAGCTCTTGGACGTACAGCTCACTGAGGCATTGCATAAGACCAGGGGAGCTGCAGTTTTTGAGGGACGCCTCACTCACTCACAGACCTTGCACAGCATGCAGAACTGGTACAGGTTATGGGGATGCCCTGTGCATCCCTGGACAACACGCATGTCTCTTGGGTGCTGCCCAGGAGTTGCAGAGCTGGTGGAGGTTGTGAGGATACCCTGTGCATCCCTGGACAACACGCATGTCTCTTGGGTGCTTTACAGGAGTTGCAGAGCTGGTGGATGTTATGGGAATGCCCTCTGCAACCCTGGACAACACGCATGTCTCTTGGGTGCTGTACAGGAGTTGCAGAGCCAGGCAGGTCGCAGCAGACAGCCCGGGGAAGGAGACGATTGCAGCTGTCTTGGGGAGAGCCACACTGTCAACTGAAAGGCAGGGACAGCACCACACATCTCATGACAAGACGGGCAAGTGAACAGCAGGCTCCATTAGCGTAGCAATGGAACTAACCTCTTGCTGCTAATGACAGAAACTACCTAACCATGGCAACAACTGACAAAATCAACTGTAGCAGACCTTCCAAGCAGCGTAGAAAACCAGGGCGACTGCAAAGACAGAAGACGCAGAAAACTCTACATCTGTCCAGGGTATTCAGCCCAGGTAGCACTAAGCAACCAGTGTTGTCCAAGAAGAACTGAACCACCCAACTTTCTTTGGCATCAAAGGGTACCCAGCTGTCTTCCCGAAATACCTTGACCATTATGCTAGCCATGGGAACGACGTAGACTGAATCATAGAACGCTGGTTACAAAGTATAAGATGATGGCTGTGAGCTCTTTGGCTAAAACTGTCAAAATCACGTCCGAAAAGACAGGTGACTGTGTTTGACAAACTGCTAGCAGAACCGATTCCCTCTTCACACCTGTAACAAAGCACAGAAAATCACGAGGAGGGAATGAATGGAAACGTCACCCCCATCCCCCAAGACAGCTTCCTGAAAAACATATCAGAATACGTCGTGGCAACAGAGTGTGGCAGTTTGTACAGCACTGACCAGTGAGGGGTCAGCATACAGCATACTTAAGTACACCTACTTAAAGTGACTCTTTTATGCTTGGTAAAATTTTCGTCACCTGCCTCAGAATCTGAGAGTATAGAATAATGTGAATATAGTCCTGTCTATGACTGTGTATGGTATACTATAACTGTGATCTGGAAAAGATATGAAATTTTTTGCAAATCATCAATGTTGTTCATAGGTAAATTTGGATAGGGTTGAAAATAAAATGGGGCAGGGAACAATAAACAATAAACAAGTAGGGTAACTCTTGCTCCCATAAGACAACCTAACACAGAGTAACTTTTATTCAAGACTGGCACAGCCTTTTAAACTTGAAGAAAGTCACACAAATACAAAGATGAACAATCTTCTTCTTCTCCTTCTTCGTCGTTCACTCAGACAGGAACCCCCGATGCACTGACGAAGGCTGCTGTCCGGCGGAGGCCCTCCAGAGATCCGAAGAGTTTTTCCCTCATCGGTTGGTCAGCAGGCCAGGTCTCTGCTCTTGATCTGCGAAAATCCTTTTCTTCTATTAAGAAAGGGTGAAAACCGTAGTCGCACCTTCTCGCCACGTTAATGTGGGTGTTTCCTCGGGGGGGACATGGTGCAGGTTGGACGCAACCTCTGTTGTGACTAACGCGGCAAGGGAGTGGGCGACTGGCGCTATATCAAAACTAGATCTCGGCCTCTCCAATCAAGGAAAGCCGCAGGCTAGACCAGTCCAGATGGAGGAGTAAGGCTCCCACCGAAAAAGGAAGGAACTGTGTGCTGGCCCACCGGCGCGTGGACACGCCCTGACACTGCTCCAAGCCTTACCCCAGCCATGGGATAAATGGCAAGAGCCGAAGTCAGATGTGCTGGTCCTGACTTGTCAGGAGCGTAACGGCAGCACAACGCATCCCCGCTCACATGACAGAACAATCTAATAGTAGGGGGAAAACAAGCGCAGGCCAACAACTCCTCTGTCATCACAGAAATGACTTGGCAAACATTTGAACTTAAGGGGGGGGGGGGGGGGTGAGGTTGAAGATGAAGAAAATGGGAACATAAAATTAAGAAAATATATTTTAAATATGAAAACTCTTCACTAGCTGCATGAGGGAACCATCGTAATCCCTCTCGGAGGCAAATCTATTTGTATTGCCTGCTCCTAGGCCTATCATCCGCTGGATCGGACTCATCAGGGAGACACGACTGATTGTGTCTGTGCTCTTGGCGTCAAATAGAGACACAGCAAAGTCCATAGTACTATGGTGTTCTCACCACCAAGGGTTCAAAAAAGAATTCAACAGCACCCTCAAAGCAGCCAGCGAAGGGTAGTAAATGAAACAAAACGAAAGGGTGGGGAGGAAAAAATGTTGCTGAAAAACTAAAGACACTATGCAAACAGTATAACATGTAGGGGACAATCTTTGAGCCTACGCCTGAGGATCCACCCAAGGATGCAAGGGAGATCAAAAGACAAACACAAAGACGGACAGAAACAAATGCAAATAACCTCGATTTGATTGAAACCAAGTTGAAAATAAAATGAGGCAGGGAACAGTAAACAATGAACAAGAAGGGTAACTCTTGCTCCCATAAGAAAACCTAACACAGAGTAACTTTTATTCAAGACTGGCACAGCCTTTTAAACTTCAAGAAAGTCAGACAAATACAAAGACGAACAATCTAATAGTGGGGGAAAAACAAGCGCAGGCCAACAACCCCTCTGTCATCACAGTAATGACTTGGCAAACATTTGAACTTAAGGGGGGGGGGGGGGGGTGAGTTTGAAGGTGAAGAAAATGGGAACATAAAATTAAGAAAATATATTATAAATATGAAAACTCTTCACTAGCTGCATGAGGGAACCACCGTAATCACTCTCGAAGGCAGAGCTATTTGTTTTGCCTGCTCATAGGCCTTTCGTCCGCTGGATAAAGACATTATGCAAACAGTATAACATGTAGGGGACAGTCTTTGAGCCTACTCCTGAGGATCCACCCAAGGATGCAAGGGAGATCAGAAGACAGTTTTTCAGCAACATTTTTTCCACCCCACACTTTCGTTTTGTTTCATTTACTACCTTTCGCTAGCTGCTTTGGGGGTGCTATTGGATTCTTTTTTGAACCCTTGGTGGTGAGAACACCACAGTATTATGGACTGTGTTGTGTCTCTATTTGACACCAGGAGCACAGACACAATCAGCCGTGTCTCCCTGATGAGTCCGATCCAGCGGACGAAAGGCCTAGGAGCAGGCAATACAAATAGATCTGCCTTTGAGAGGGATTACGAGGGTTCCCTCATGCAGCTAGTGAAGAGTTTTCATATTCATAATATATTTTCTTCATTTTATGTTCCCATTTTCTTCATCTTCAACATCCCATCCCCCCCCCCCCTTAAGTTCAAATGTTTGCCAAGTCATTACTGTGATGACAGAGGAGTTGTTGGCCTGCGCTTGTTTTTCCCCCACTATTAGATTGTTCGTCTTTGTATTTGTCTGACTTTCTTGAAGTTTAAAAGGCTGTGCCAGTCTTGAATAAAAGTTACTCTGTGTTAGGTTTTCTTATGGGAGCAAGAGTTACCCTACTTGTTTATCGTTTATTGGATAGGGTTGTTACAAATTTGTCTTAACATTACATCCATTTGGTAACCTTGTATCCAATGTCCTTATCCATTTCTCTTCAGTAACAAGTCTGAAGCTTTTGCTTTCACCGCAAGCTTTTGCCAACACTGCAACAGCAAGGTCTTCTACTGAATGCTGAAGGAAATGTCGCATTATTGGCTTTTCTCTTTGCAGCTTGATATCACGTCTGTATTCCGCTATTCTTTCTTTCAATGCTATTTGTTCTAGTGCGATATTTTCAAATGCCAAGAAAGAAAAGTATGAGATTTAACCAGAGTATAATATATGTTGAGTCATAAGTGTATAACTGTACGTCTAACATCAAATCTTTATACATAATTGCAGCACACAGCCCTGCCAGCTCGTATCCCTGGTACAGATGTATGGAACTGTTCTGTTCCACACTGGTCCAAGTTCGAGCTTCATCTGGCCTGTAACCTTTGGGTCCGATGTCACGGTGAGGAAGATGAAGAACAATGTGATTATGATCGTTGTGGTTCGTCTGGCTTTTTATTGGATGGTAGATGCTACATCCTTGGCAAAATACCAGTAACGTCTGTTTTGGATAAAAACGTGGATTGTTATTCGTATGGGGCAGAACTGGTCAGTTTCAACACACCGTCAGAAATGAAAAAGGTTGTCGATTTCCTCTGGACAAAACACATAGCTTCTTTTCACGTTGGACTTCGATCGGTCACTTCAGGTTTACCGTTCATGTAAGGACTGAATGCTGGCATTATGTGTACACTTCAAACAGTGTTAAACACACAAGGCTCTGTTCAGAATACGGGACTTAATTGTTCCCATTGCTGACAGCAAAGGATTTGACATTTAAACTATTACACCGTCCTTTTTCATCACATCTCTCTTCCCTCTCTCCCATGTCCCCTAAACCCATCGCCATTAAGACATTTTCTTTGTGACTGAGGACTTAGTTACATGCCCATGTTTTTTTCTCATATATTTTCTTAAGTTGTTCTTTGATTTTTTGTTTGTTTATTTGTTTGTTTGTTCTCATCCTCCCTGAAGAAGACCAGTACGTCGAGTTCTGCTACTTCAATAATTGTTACGTTCATTTGTCAGTCATCTGAGGTCCCGTCTAATTAGATTGCTAAATACTATACTTGCAGTTTATGCATATATAAATACCTTCAGAAAGAGAAAAAAGACTCCATCTCTCAATCGTCATTTATAGTTGGCATCAAAAAAGCCTTCACTCATTCAGTAAATCAAGTTATGCTTATGGATGATAAGAAAATCTGTTTTAACCCAGGTACAAAGACTTACTGATCTGGAGTGACCAGACGGTTGCTTATACTGTATTTCTCGGAACAGAAGGGTTTGATTTTAATGAAGACATAGGTCACGCTTGTACATTGACAGCGCCACCAGCCCATAACAACTCAGGGACAGGACTATCAGCACCTACAAGCAAACTGCACCTTTACAATTGTTTGAGAAACACCACACTGCATTTTTACCTTTGCGAAAATAAAGCAGCTACACCCCACAGAAGATTGCAGCCACTTGCCCTTCTGTCACGGGACTGTGATACGTCAAAGGGATACTTCACCACACTGGTCACGTGTCCTGGGGGTCACATGACTCACTGTCTGTTGGCTGAGGACAAGCAGACCTCATGCTGGGGAGGCAAAACTTCAGACATGTTTAAAACACAAAGTCAGATTGCGTCTTCATTTTCAGGATGTAGTTCCCTGCGTTCGTCTATCCCGATGCAGTTTTCATGCAGGACAGCTCGGCAGTCCTTGTCATACTCGTTAGTGTGTGACCATCGTCACGACTGTGTGGACAACAGTGATGAAGATTTCTGTGTGTATTCTCCCTGTACAGATAGCATGCCTTTACAGTGTGGGGGTAGCCTTCAGGTTTGTACGGTTGTGGTTTTAGAGTTAAGTCGTGAGAATTTCTTACAGCTCTTCCCATGGGTTTATGTTTCTGATGGGAAAATATTTTAGCTTTAGTTGAAAACAAAAATGAAAAGCCCCCAAAGTAACTGGATTATTATCAATACATGACTGCACAGCTGCTGCTGCTTCTGGTCTACTAAAGCTGTTACTGCGAGTATATATATATATATATATATATATATATAATATATATATTATATATATAATGTGTGTGTGTGTGGCGCGCGCGCGCGCGCGTGTGTGTGTGTGTGTGTGACAAATTAATAGTGGCGAGAAACAAGTGCAGGTCACACAGCGCGCGCGCGCGCGCGCCACACACACACACACACACACACACACACACACACACACACACACACACACACAGAGGGACAGAGAGAGAAAGAGGGAGGGGGGAGACAGAATGCCAATGATTTATACAGGCCATCGCCCCTCACGAAGAGGGTAACTGAAATAAGCAGAAACTACAAAGAAAGGGGAAAGAATCCACACTGAGTACAAGGGAAAGCAGAGAGAAAGGAATAGATAAATGCACATTGTTATGAGATTGAAATTGGACCTCAGAGCTCTTTGCAAACACACACACACACACACACACACACACACACACACACACACACACACACACACACACACACACACAAGAGAGTAACAAATGCTATTCATCAGTATGTCATGTAAATGAGAACAAGAACATTTCATACTGACATGTCACTCAATAATGTTTGGCTGGGAAAGTCTTCTCTCTAAGTTCACTTAGTGCTGAGCAGCAAAGAGCGAACTTTAATCTGAAGAACTAGTTTCATATCTTTATTCATGCAATTTTAGACACATCTTACCCAAACCTTGTCATAGTACACCGAAGATTGAGAGTCAGAGTCGTGTTTTGTCTTGTAGGTCTGTTTGCCTGTTTTGTCTGGCGGAACTAGCGGAATTAATAACCTTTGTTTTCAAAATTTGCTTCAATTTCTGCCTTCAGTCACCCTGCTTTGAAACAAAAACGAAGTATTTTCATTTTGCAGGCAGCAGCAGTGATGAGGACATAAGTGCTATATACATAAAACAAACATTATTGATAAGACACCTAATATTCGTTTTGAAGATTGTGCATAATTTAGCACCTGCTGGACTGCCAGAGTGTTCTTTTGAACCCCTTGACATTCCTCTTTTCTGTAACCTGCTTGTAAGAAGAGGAAAGAGGGTGAGGAGGAGGATGGGCAGAAACCAAAGGGAGGTGGAGAAATGGTAAAAATGGGGAAGTGATGGGGCTAGGGGAGAAGAGACTGGGGAACAGAATCTACAGTAAGCAGTTAGCTCTTGAAGGCGTCATTCATCTCGAGGAGGTTGGAGAAGTGTTTAAATAAAGCCCAGAAACCGACAGTTTCACACCACAATTCTGTACTTTTTAGTGTGCGTGCGTGTGTGAGTGCGAGCGTGCGTGCGTGTGTGTGTGTGCGGGTATGTGTGTGTGTGTGTGTGTGCGCGCGCGCGCGCGCCCGTGTGTGTGTGTGCGCGCACGCCCGTGCGTGCGTGTGTGCGTGCGTGCGTGCGTGTGTTTGTATGGTGTGTGTGTGTGTGTGTGTGTGTGTGTGTGTGTGTGTGTGTGTGTGTTCCCTGCAAACAGGCAGTACGTTTTGCTGCAAGCTCATTAACTGAACGATTTAGAGATAGAGAGGTGGCAAACATTCAGCGAGAGTGTATTACTACGTACACGCCAAAGAGATGCAAGCCTAGAAATCTTATTACCAAATATCGAATGAAAGTTCTCTGTTGTAACTGAATCTGTTATTGAGGCAACATACAATTAGCGTGACAGAGCTGAAAACTTCAGCCACAGTTAGATTGGATGTTAACTTTTACGTCTGCCTAGACAATCTGTCAGCCTGAAGAGCAAAATCAGGTTAGTTAATCATTCACCCGATGTGTGTGTGTTGGGTTCAAGTCAGTGAGTCCGTGTCTTTTGTGTGTTCTTCGTTCATTTGTGTGTCTGGCACTGTATGAGAGGCCGGCACTGGCTGCTACTGGCTTGTTCAAATTCAAGGTCAGAATGGCCACCATGGTGAAGTAGACATTTTGCCTGCGTTTGTACACACACGTGGCCGTCTAGGGCAGATGAGACGTGATGAAGTTAATTTATTTGATTTCTTCTTCGTCTTCTTCTTCTTCTCCTTCTTCTTCTTCTTCTTCTTCTTCTTCTTCTTCTTCTTCTTCTGTTTGCTCTCCTGATCGGACAGAGGATATAATTTCTGGCTCCCATCTGGGGAATGGGGGACTGGAGAGACAAAGGCGCTAAGACAGACTGGCTTTATGATATCCTGTTATCACTCCCTCCAGACCCACCCTCAATACCCAATACCAAAAATCAACCTGAACATTGTTCACAATGCTCCAGGGATTCTATTATATGTTCACATGATGTTCTACGCCCTCCATTTGTCAACTGTGTATCATCTGTGAACTATGGCTTTTTGTATCAAATGTCTTCCCTTAATATGCTTACCTTTTCTTATCATTATTACAAAATTTCAACCGAAAGAATGAGCTATGGGGACAGCAAATGCCTTTGCAGACATCTTCTTTGCATTCCAAATCAGTCTGAGGGTTAGCCATTCACTGTTACACCAGTTTTAATTCATTTGTGGAAAGTCTCAGTCTACTGGTATGCATCCACCAAATCCAATTGTCCAATCCAAGGAATCAAACACTTATTCAAATTCTACACAAAGCAACATACCAGGAATTTGATTTTTTTTTTTTCAATCCATGAAATCGTGGATGAATCTTGAGTCATCTCCAATAAATCAGTTTTCTATGAAACATATTTGCTTTTTGTTTATTACTTTCAGTGGAATTGACTATTCGGTTGGCTTTTTTACGCAGATCGTATTTCTTCAACAATATTAATCAAATGCATGGGTCGCGACCTAGGTTTGTCACTTTAGGAAATACATTCCCTAATACACTCTCACTGGATGATTTTCCGGTGGCACTCTCTCGACCACTTTCAGAGTTACAGCAGGGACGGCTACCAAGTCAAGATCTTGGACCCTGTTCACTGGTTCTGTAGCTTTGGTTTGTGAATTCTTTTCTGCAGAAGTAGCGGTCTACTGGATTATACTTATTTCCTATTCGAAAAAAAAAACGTTGTTAACGCTAAAAACAATATTTCATTGTTTTGTTGCCAACTATGGTGTCGTGTCCGTTTATTTGTCTGATGTGTGAGATATTGTTTGTCACCTATATTGACTATTCAGACATGTCACAACTTAGTCTTGCACACACTCGCACATTCTGACAGACTGCTGGTGACGGTATAATTTACTACATTTGTGGTGCATTTCAACTGCGAGTCATCTTTGATCTAAGAATTGAGTCTATGAATTTTTACCGCAACTCCCACCAGAAAAAGGAGTCCATAAATATATACGTTGAAGTTTGAACTCTGTGTGTGTGTGTGTGTGTGTGTGTGTGTGTGTGTGTGTGTGTGTGTGTGTGTGTGTGTGCGTGCCTGCGTGAGTGCCTGTGTGTGTGTGTGTGTGTGTGTGTGTGTGTGTGTGTGTGTGTGTGTGTGTCGTTAGTGTTACCCGGAATCTGAGGTGTGCAATGACATAGTCTGGTGTGTCAACGGCCATGATGAACAGCAGTGTGCCAATACGTTTGTTAACTTTGAGAACGTCACAATGGTTCCTCCACCCCCTGCTGTCATTCTTTTAGATGGACGAGGGCGCTTCATCATACAAATGCTGATTGAAAGTAACGAAGGAGATGACAACAGTGCTGTAAACTGTACACAAAATGGACTATGCCCTAAAACTCATTTCCAGTGTCCAGATAATGGGTACTGTCTGCCTGTATTTGTGCGCTGTAATGGGGTGTTTGATTGTCCAGGAAAGGAAGATGAATTAGGGTGTGAAGATCCACAGTGTTTTGGGTATTACCGATGTCGAGGGTCTGCAGTGTGCCTGCATCCTGATCACGTCTGTGATGGAACTCACCAGTGTCTTCAACATGATGATGAACTGCTGTGTGATCTTTCATGTCCACTAAAATGCCTCTGTCTTGGTCTGGCATTCAAATGCAGGGATCCCTCTAAAGTAGAGCATTTTCCTCATTATCTACGAGCATTGGACGTAAGTGGTAGTAATATTGCTTTAGACCAACTATCTTCTTCCTTTTCCATGTTGATTTTCTTGGATCTTTCTCGGTGCCACCTGGAACATGTTTACAGTATTTCGTTTCCAAACATGCAGACTCTGGATTTAAGCATCAATAGAATTACAACCATACGCACATTTGATATACAATACTTAGGAAATCTGAGACATTTATCCCTATCACAAAACCCAATCTTGTCGTTATTTTCACAAAGCCAAAATGAATCTCTCTTGTTTCCTTCATTACTAACTATAGATCTGCATGGTGTGTCAATTTTTCAGTTAGATGTCAATGTATTTGACAGTTTTGATAACCTGCATCATTTAAATCTGTCACAATGTGGGATTAAACACATAGTACATAGTAAACCAAAGTATCTCTCCAGGCTACAGTTAATTGATTTGCGTGGCAATGGAATAATACAGTTTAGTTCTACCATTTTCAGGAAATTGGAAAGCCTGATCCAGGTCTATGCTGATAATTATAAGATCTGCTGTCCTCAAGTTCTTCCTTTAGAGTTTAATATGTATGATTGCCATGCTCCTATTGGCAACACAAGTTCGTGTGATAACCTTCTAGGTTCTGACGTGTATCGTGTATTCATGGTGCTCTTTGCTACACTGGCCACAATTGCAAACATTTCCACGTTGATAATTCGCATAAAGGCGCAAAGATCCAATGTGTCTGGTTACGGAATTTTTGTCACACACTTGTGTGTATCTGATGGCTTAATGGGGATTTATCTCATTATCATAGGTACAGCAGACAGGCTGTTTCAAAACACCTACTTGTGGCAGGACATTCAGTGGAGAAATGGCACTGTCTGTCAAATAGCTGGAACAATGGCACTTGCGTCCAATGAAATGTCAGCTTTTATTATCACCCTCATTACCCTTGACAGATTTCTGGTCATACGGTTTCCTTTCAGCTATGTCCATTTTCAGCCTTGGTCCGCTCAGCTGGTCTGTTGTGCTCACTGGATTGTTGTTGTCACACTGGTCAGTATTCCTCTCCTCCCTGCACATGTCCACTGGGGATTCTATAGTCAGTCAGCAATCTGCATTCCACTGCCCATCTCACACGGTGAATTTCCTGGTCATTGGTATGCCTTTGGTATTCTCATTGTTCTAAACATGCTACTGTTTCTTGCTATAGCAGTTGGGCAAACTGCGATCTACATGGCTGTAAGGACCAATACTATGACATCTGTTGGTGCCACAAGAAAAAACCAAGATCTAAACATTGCACGTCGGCTAATCACTGTGGCGGCAACAGACTTTCTCTGTTGGTTCCCCATTGGTGTACTGGGGCTTTTGTCAACTGCAGGGTTTCCTCTACCTGGTGAGATCAACGTAGCTATGGCAACAATCGTGATGCCACTCAATGCGGCTGTGAATCCTTTCCTTTATACAATGAATGTCGTGTTGGAGAAGAGAAGACAAAAATGGGAACAAGAGATCCTGAAATATTTGTTGGTCAAACTACAAAACTCATAGAGTGAAACTCACTCCCAACTACCTGATAGTGAATTCGCTCCTGTTCTTCTCCCAGGATAATGTAGCAGCATAGAGGCAACGTAAGCATCGTTCCCATGAAAATAATCCCCTGAGATGGTGAGATTTCTAAAGTCTCACTTTGAAAGATTGCTCACGTAAGGCAAGCATCTTTACACTGGCCTAGCAGTTCTCCTATTGCTTCGGTCGTTGACACTAAACGACAGCTGTTTTTGTACTCCCAGTTCTTATAGAACAGGGAGTACTTTAGAATGGGAACGAAGAAATGCTGTCTGTGTGTCTGTGTGTCTGTCTGTGTGTCCATGGTCAAAATGTGTTCCACTCGCTCCAGATAAAACTACCGGGCCGATCTTTCTGAAAATTTGTAGGTATGTTCATTATGGGCCACGGATGATGCCCGATGTTTTAGTTTACCGCTATAGCCGTTACTAACGGTCATCCGGATGTGGGGTGCAGCCCGTGCCCAGCCGCTGTCTCAGACCCGTGGGGTGTCGAGAGGCTGTCCGTGTGGTCAGCAACCAGCTGGTGTGTGAAAGGGCTTCAGAGTTCGTCGGGACAACGACTTGTGTTCTTCTGTTGTGTGGGAGTCCCTGGAAGGACTCCACGAACTACTTCCGTAAGCGGCTTCGTTTTCCGTCGAGTCGACATGTGCTCTTCTGTTGTGTTGGAGTCCCTGTAAGGACTCCACGAACTGCTCCCGTGAGTGGTTTGTGAACTGTATGAGGACTGTGTGACTAGGCCCAGATGCGGCCAAGTGCATAGACTGTTTGTGGTGACACTGCTGTGGGTAACAAAAAAGGACAAAAAATCTCCAGGTCCTGACAAAGTCACCAACGAGATGCTAAAACACCTCGGCACTAAAGCAAAGACCAAACTCCTTGCTCTCTTCAACAACAACTGGAAGACGGGGCATGTTCCACAAAGCTGGCGAGAAACTGACATGGTGCCCATCCATAAGAAGGGCAAAGACAGAGTCAGGGTTGACAGCTATCGCCCCATCAGCCTCATTATTATTATTATTATTATGAACATTTATGACGCCAAATCAATTGAATGCCCTAGGCGTTTACAATATCACAACAGACATCAAATCACACAATATATAACAATCATACATGAGAAAAAAGGCATCAAAATCCAAAGCAAGGACACAAACTCACAAGCATGCATACACGCAAACACACACTCACACAGACACGAACGCACACAAAGCAGACACTCGCATCACACATTGCAAGCGTCGGGTCACAGGGAAGACGAAGTTACCTAGGAAACAGATGAGTTTTGAGAAGGCGCTTGAATGTGGGCAGTGAGGGTGAGTATCTGAGAGAGCGAGGCAATTGATTCCAGGTAGTTGGAGCTTGATAGGCAAAGGAACGTTGACCAAAGGTTTTAGTGCGAACAGTGGGGATACTGTAGATACGAGTGTCACATGAGGAACGTAAAGCTCGAGATGGGGTGTAAAGATGTAACAGGTGGGTGAGATACTCAGGACAGGAAGACTCGATAGATTTGAAGCAGAGAGAGGCAATCTTGTAGGATATTCTTAGCTGAACAGGGAGCCAGTGGAGAGAGCGGAGCAATGGGGTAACATGGTTATATTTAGAAGTGCGGAAGATGAGACGGGCAGCATGATTCTGAACTCTTTGAAGTTTGTTGATGAGATGAGAGGGAGAGCCAGACAAAAGAGCGTTACAGTAATCCAGGCGGGATAGAACAAATGCGCAGACAAGAGCTTTTGTTGTGTTTTCTGAGAGAAGATGGCGAATAGAAGCAATTCGGCGGAGTTCAAGAAAGCAAGTGCGACAGACATTGCTGACATGCTGTTGGAAGGACAGGGTTTGATCAAGAGTTACACCGAGGTTGCGGGCAGAATGAGAGAGAGTGATAGGTGAATCAACAAGTTTGATGGAAGTCGGAACAGAAGGGTGGTTTTGAAGTTTTGGTGGGGTGATCAGGATCAGTTCAGACTTATCTTCATTTAGTTTTAGTTTGTTTCGGGTCATCCAGTCCTTAAGGTTGGCTACACAAGACTGGGTGTTTTGGATCATGAGAGGAAGGTCAGAGAGAGGCCCAGAGACATACAGCTGATTGTCATCAGAGAAGGAATGATGCTGAAGTAGGTGTTCTTGGACGATAGAAGAGACAGGATAAGAGTAGAGAATGAAGAGTAGAGGGCCCAAGACAGATCCTTGTGGCACGCCGTAGGTCAGACAAGAGGGATTAGAAGAAAGGCCGTTGACATAAACTACTTGTTGACGATCAGTGATGTAGGAATGAAACCAACTCATCAGCTGCGTGGGCAAGCTCCTAGAGCGTATGATCAACTCGCGGCTAGTTTGGCACCTGGAGAAGAACAACATCATCACTCCAGAGCAGGCAGGCTTCCGCCAACATCATTCCACTGAGGATCAAGTGACATACATAGCCCAGAAGATCGAGGATGGCTTCCAGGACAAACAGCATACACTGGCGGTGTGGATAGACATGGAAAAGGCGTACGACAAAGTCTGGAAGGATAGCCTCCGGAGAAAACTCCAGAAGAGTGGTGTGACTGGCTGTATGTACCAATGGATCTCGCAGTACCTGAAAAATAGGAAGGTCCGAGTCCATGTCAACGAAGCATACAGTCGGAAGAAGACACTGAGAGAAGGAGTCCCTCAAGGAGGTGTCCTCAGCCCTACCCTATTCCTTGTCTTTATCAACGACATCGTCAAAGATACGCCACGCAAAGTCCAAGGAGCCATCTATGCAGACAATCTCGTCCTATGGTGCTCGGAAGAGCACCTCACAACTGTCAACTACAGGCTACAGCAGGCGTTGAATGTTCTCGAAAGCTGGACAAAACAGTGGCTGGTAACAATTAATGCCAAGAAGACCACTTACACTGTTTTCAGCCTCTCACCCAAAGAACAGAAGGCCAACCTGAGCATCAATGGGCAAACTCTGCTTGCTGAAAATAACCCCACGTACCTGGGAGTCACCTTCGACAAACGCCTGACGTGGAAGAAGCAAGCAGAGAAAACAGAATTAAGAGCAAAAGTACGTCTTGCCCTCATGAAGAAGCTGGCAGGAACAACATGGGGTGCAGACAACACGACCCTCAGGAGACTGTACACTGGTAGAGTCAGGCCAGTGCTGGAGTATGGCATGACTGCATGGGGCACTACAGCCAAATCCAATTTTGAACGAATCAGCAAGATTCAGAATCAAGCTACCCGTATCATCACAGGAGCCATGAAGTCTACACCAATTCAGGAGCTCGAAACCATCACAGAGCTCCAGCCCCCTGAGGACCGCAGAGACGCCAAACTCCTGACCCAGGCTGCCAAGTTCAAGAGGCTGCAAGGCCACCCCATGAAAGACAGACTGTCCCAGCCAACAAAAGGATGGCTGAAGAGAGGGAGCTTCGTACACCAGAGCAGGATCCTAGAACGGCAACATCCAGATATCCTTGACCATGACCCCAAAGTGATACCACGGTGTCTTGCCGTCCCTCACTGGAGCGAAGGGACCCCTCCCCTCATCCAGTGCAGCATCCCTGGTATTGGCCCCAAAGATTCCCAAAGTGGCCCTGAATGAAAGTCCCTCACCCTTGAGCACCTCCGTGCCCAGTTCCCCAAAGAGTCCTGGACTCATGTCTATACTGACGGCTCTGCAGCAGATGCCATTCGAAATGGAGGGGCAGGAGTCTATGTCCAATATCCAGGAGGCAGAGAAGAAAAGATCTGCCTCACTACCGGCCTGTACTCCACAAATTACAGAGCTGAAGCAGAAGCCCTGAAAACAGCAGCAGCTCACATCGAGGTCAGCCCCTACGCCAGCCACAACGTTGTCTTCCTGACCGACGCCCTGTCCATCTTGCAGGCCCTTCAGTCCAACAGAGATCCAGAGCTCAACGATCTGTCCTCCTCTCTCGCCTCCCTCTGCACAAGTCACACAGTCACCCTGCAGTGGAATCCCTCCCACTGCAACGTGCTTGGCAATGAGACTGCTGACTCCCTGGCAAAGGAGGGTACTATGAAGGAGCAGATGGACAGATCTACCAGCAACCCCGAATCCAGGACCATCATTAAGGCCAAGCTGCAGAACAAGTGGAAGCAGCAGCATCCATGCCACAACAGAGCAGACCCGTACTACCTGCTGACTCGACGAGAGCAGGTAGTCATCTTCAGGCTCAGGACAGGCCACAACTGCCTGAAACACC
The DNA here is from genome assembly GCA_033310375.1 of Conus canariensis. Taxonomy (NCBI): domain Eukaryota; kingdom Metazoa; phylum Mollusca; class Gastropoda; order Neogastropoda; family Conidae; genus Conus; species Conus canariensis. The sequence goes on along the minus strand of CM065736.1, from coordinate 24,960,170 downwards.
ACCTATTCTTTAAACTCCGCATCGGCAACACAGAGCAGTGCCCCTGCAGAACAGGCAGCCAGACAACAGAACATCTGCTGCAGTCCTGCCCGCTCCACCAAGCGCTTCGAGAGAAAACCTGGCCCGACCCAGTACCAGTGGCCCGGAAGCTCTACGGAGGACTGGAGGACCTGCGATGTACTGCCACCTTTGTCGAGGAGACGGGGGAATCCATCTGAAGAAATGACGAACGAGACAACAACTGCTGTGGGTGTCAGCTTGGTTTGATGTGACAATATAGTACCTAGTGTCGTTGTGCGCCCTTTGGTGGTGGCGAGAACTTCATGCCGTGCCTGTTCATGCTTGTTATGTAATATGTATTTGTTATGATTTGATGGTTCAGGCAGCAAAGGAAAAAAAGGAAACTAAACTTGTTGCCTGGCTATCTATGTTCGTGTGGTGTGAGTGTGTGTAGGGAAAAGTCGTACACGTATTGCGCAGGTCAGTCATCTACAGAGTCGTATCCATGACAACCTCTTCTCACATTCTCTGATCTTATCGATTCGTTTATCCATCAGCTTTATAATCGAACGCAGTGTGGTCTCAAAACTTAGCAGATGATGTAACGTATACGGACGAGTCCGCAAGCAGTGACACGTCATTGATAAAATTCTCTCTCTCTCTCTCTCTCTCTCTCTCTCTCTCTCTCTCTCTCTCTTTCTCTCTCCTTTTTATGGTATTTGCTGTACCTAAATGGTAATATTACATGAGCACTTTAAGAAATCTCTCGTGGTCTAGTCAAAACGTGAAACTCGTCACATGTGTGTTTCGCTATAGTTTTAATGAACCATTTTTTAATGCATTATCAAGTTGCATAGAAGATCGCTGTTTTGCTTGTGTCCCACTCGGATACATTGGTGTCTGTAAGTGCATCTGGGCTTCCGTTCATTTTAGTTGCATAAGTGGCGCAGTCACCTTTATATAGCCACAGGTGGACGGACTTGTATTTGTCATCTGAATGTAAACTAAATGCACAAAACAAGTTTCATGAGGTACCAACTAAAATGTATAATCAAGACACACTCTTTCATATATCTGGCTTCACCCAACGAAGACTTTCAGTTGCTGTCCCTGATAACACTGTGATAATCTCTGTATACAAAATTGTAATAGACACCCCACTGTATCCAACTCTATGGGTATATCAATTAAAATTTCTGAAACAATAGATGTCTGACGATTACCTGAACTTGAAAGTTTTAAAATTGACGGTGTGGCGAGAAACCAGGACGCTGAGAAACAAACTCGTCAAGGTCGGATGTGTTTACTTAAATTCAGCAATGACTGTTGGTTGAAAAAAAAAACATATTTCCGACCATTGATGCAGCATCGCTTGATGCTACAGAATTCATACTTTTGGGTGTTTTTTTAAAATACTAATTCAATAAAATGCCAAACATTGTGGTCAGATAGGACTTCTTCGTACAACTTATCCCAAGTTACTGACATGCCCACGAGCGCAACACCATGTAGAAAAACATTAATTAAGCACATCTGTCTCTCTGAACCACACAAAGTCACAGAGAAATTTGTACCTTCGAATCGATGCTGTGACAACTTTCCTGTAGACGTTACATATACAAGATGGAATCAGCATTCCTAAACCAGGCCACAAACTTATCACTCATACATAAGAATATAGGTTTCTGGATTCTGGATTCAACATTAGAAAAGTGGTTAAAGACTCAGAATCAAACCTTACTTGGAGAATATTTCGACAGGGTCGCCCTGTCTTCTTCAGCTCACTGTTGCTGTTGTGGCAGCGAGGCCTGGTGGGACGACTGTAGTGTGGGGTGAACGGTTGTCAGGATCTGATTGTAGATAGGGGGAAGTTCAAAGCCTTGATCTCTGTTCAGGCTGGGTCGTCTGGTCTTGGACCAGCCTGAACAGAGATCAAGGCTTGAACTTCCCCCTATCTACATTTAGATCCTGACAACCGTTCACCCCACCCAACAGTCGCCCCACCAGGCCTCGCTGCCACAACAGCAACAGTGAGGTGATGAAGACAGGGCGACCCAGTCGAAATATTCTCCAAGTAAGTTTTGATTCTGAGTCTTTAACTACTTTTCTAATATCACTGATACATCTTTTGCAAAATTCCATGAAGATAGTTTAGTTACTAACCTTATGAATTCCCCTCTCATGATTGTTTACAATTACACTGATCCAGAGAAAGCTCTAGAGTTCTGTCTACACACATTTGACGCTGTGTAAATTCTTTCCAATATTCATAATTTACAGACTGGTCAATATCAGTTCTCTGCTCAGTTCCAAGTTGCAAAACATGATACCCATTTCAAACTCTGGAGACAATTCTGATTCATAGAACTACAGATTACAACCATTTTGCCAGTTCTGTCCAAGATATTGGAAAAACGCACAAACTGCACATTTACCACCATCTTGACTCTTACTGTATACTAAGTGAGAATCAATCCAGGTTCAGATGGGAAAAAAAAAAAAAAACATACTCTTCATAAAGCATGTATAAGTATACAGAAACGTGCGTGTGCGTGCGTGCGTGCGTGCGTGCGTGCGCGCGTGCGTGCGTGTGTGTGTGTGTGTGTGTGTGTGTGTGTGTGTGTGTGTCAGTATCTGTGTCTTTTTAAAAAAAAAAAAAAAAAAAAACTTTTCGTTTCGTCGTCCTTTTCCTTGCTTTTCAACCGGGTAGAAACCGCAGGTTCCACCATCAGCGTGCAGGACCTGTCTCATTGTCAGAAGTCCGGTCTGATTTTCAATATCACCAGAGACAGGGTCTTGATCCACTTTTCCCACAGTGGAAAAGGCCCACCCGTGTCCAATGTGCATGGAGACGTCTGCTGGCTGAAATTTACTGGGAGTGCAAGTGACAGAGAACTCGTCGTGGACTGGCACCAACAAACCTGCACTCTAGTGAACTACGTATCTGTGTTCAACGTCGTGTGTGGCAGATGGGCACGTCTTCTCTGGACAGGTTGTGAACCTGCTGAGAATCCTATATCCCCTTACTACCACACTGACCAAGCGATGATTTATGTGGAATTGCACGTGAAACCTGTAGTTCAGCTATATCGTGTGTCTCTGTCTGTTCGACAAGTCCCTAAAGGAAGACTGAAACTAAGTGGGAGAGATTTGTATGTACATCACGTCTCGCCGTTCACAGGCAGGTTTCGCACTTATCATTATTAAAACATCGGAGTTTACTGTTTGATCGTCACCTCATTTATCTTAAGTATTTAATCAATATTTTCCAAGTGTAGCTAAAGTCTTATCTATCTATCTAGATATCTATACATCCTTCTACCTATCTATCTATCTATCGAAAATTTTTATGTTACCTCTCTCTCTCTCTCTCTCTCTCTCTCTCTCTCTCTCTCTCTCTCTCTCTCCCTCTCTCTCTCTCTCTCTCTCTCTCTCTCTCTCTCTCTCTCTCTCACTGTCTACCTATCTTCCTACCTACCTTCTTCCTCTTCTATCTATCTATCTCCCTACCTATCTATCTTCTTCCTCTTTTTTCTCTCTATCTATCTATCTATCTTTCTATCTATCTATCTATCTATCTATCTATCTATCTATCTATCTATCTACCTCTCTACCACTTCTTCTCCCTTACCCGTAATTCCGTGGGGAGTCACTGTCTGTCTGTCTATTCCTACTTGTATCTATCAAACCATCCATCCATATACTTATTTATCTGTCTATCAATCTCTCTCTCTCTCTCTCTCTCTCTCTCTCTCTCTCTCTCTCTCTCTCTCTCTCTCTCTCTCTCTCCTTCTGTCTGTCTATATGTCTGTCTGTCTGTCTGCTGGTCTGTCTATCTGTCTGTCTGTCTGTGTCTACTTCTTAATGCACTTATCTGTCTATCTTATCTTTATCTCTCTCTTTCCATTCATCTATCTATCTATCTTCTATCTATCTATCTATTTATCATCTACCTCTTTCTCTCCTTTACCCTTGATTCCGAGGACGGTAAACTCTGATACTAGTACGTGACTGACTTGCAGGACTTGTTGACTGAGAGCGTTCAGACTGTTCATTAATATGTCAAGCGGATGACACAGACATACACATATACATGTGCAGATGCGTGTGTGCATAAGTATGCTAACACAAGCACTATATCACCACACACACACACACACACTCTCTCTCTCTCTCTCTCTCTCTCTCTCTCTCTCTCTCTCTCACACACACACACACACACACACACACACACACACACACACACACACACACACATACGCACGCACGCACACAAACACACACGCGCGTGCGCGCGCGCGCTCATGCACGCACGTGAACATGATAACTGCATACACTAGCGCACACACACACACACACACACAAGCACATAGGCCTGTGACCACACACCCACGCATACACATAGATACAAACACGTGTACACTCACCACACAGACATACAATGATAATAACGACACAGACAATGTTAGATAGTTACTTCATGTCTGATCTGCGCATTGGGCTAATGCATAGGTCAGACATCTGCTAAGTCGTAGCCGTAGGGGCCCTCTTCTTAAGTTCTCCCATTTTAGTCATTACTTCATTTATCCATCAGCTCTCAATCATGCCAAGTGTGGTCTCGAAACGTAGTAGAAGTGGTGTAGTGTATGTGGACTGGTCCGTACTCAGTGACACCTCCTTGATGAAAATGAAACTGTAACGGACAGACATGAATTCTGCTGTACGGAGAGGGAGAAAGAGTGGAAGTGACACTTTTTCAAAGGTATTTGCTACCATTTCCATTCTTATTCTTGCTGTTACTGTGTGTATGTGTGTGTGTGAGAGAGAGAGAGAGAGAGAGAGAGAGAGAGAGAGAGAGAGAGAGAGAGAGAGAGAGTTGTTGTTGTTCACATTTTGAGCATCTCACATTCTCCTAAAAAAAATTCTTTACAGGGTATCTGCAGCAAGAGAATTACAACCCAGAAACAGGGAATATACTTAGGATGGGTTATAGTAACTGGGTTGTCTTTCCCGTCCCAGCTTGTTCTGCAATCATGCTTAGTGTTCCATACCTGAGCCTACCAATTTGGTCAATGGCTTCCCCCATGGTGGATAGTTGGATGCGTCTGACTGAAGAACACAAAGGGCAGTTCCATAACTGCCAAGATCCAGGAGATACAATTCAAGGAGAGATTAATGACGCTTGCTCTCATTCCATACCAGTGACTGCAGCAGACATGTCCGTTAGTTACGTCACTGCCAACAGATCTGTGAAGACAATTTCACTGTCAGATCAATTCCCCACACGAGAAAACATCATTGAACATGGAATAGAAACTAATCACAGTGGACGAAATCGCTCAAAGTGTGGAAAGCTGACGGAAGTGTACACTGTTCTTGGTCGCATGACGCCTGATCCTGTTGTTTCTGAGAATAATCTCCGACTGCATGTCGTTTTGGGGAAACTTGATTCGAGAGGCTCCTATTCCATGGCAGCAGAGGGCTATCGAGTAATTTTCACTTTCCATAAGGTATGGTTTACAATGCAACATTAGAAATGTAACATGTGCCTGAATTACAGTACAGAGATAGCAGCTCTGTCAATGTTTCACAATCGAAGAATAAAGCTGGGCTAAGGAAACGTAACTAAGAATTACGACACGACAGACTATTTGTATATGTGAGTTTGTATGACGAAAATAGCTTACCCCTCCCCCACTTCAAGTTGGATCCTGCCCACCCCGACCCCCACTTTCCTCATCCCTATCACACATAAACGCAAATCATAATAATCACGTTGTCAGACCTATTGGGTTCTAGAACAGCTACTCATTCTCAAGGACATGCTTAAAAGCAATCCACAAGAACATTAATCTTCTACACACTTTACTTTCATGCGAGGTACAGTAGCGGTACTGCAACAGTTAAGAACAATATTTAACCCTACGAAAAAAAAGTGTCATCTGATGAAACCCACATCCTTCCTGTTCTAAGAACCACTCAGTCCTAAGGGGTGGGGATGTGAGTACAAATTTGTCACGTAAGTGGACAAAACAAAACGAGGCGTCGATGCTAAAGAAAGGGAGAGTTAAAGGACAATAGGAAGAATGAACACAGAGAGATAGTCTGATTTGAACAGAAAAAGGACAAAATAAAGATGAATAATGAACACACACAAGTCTCTGTCTCGCTCATGCATATTACCAGTATGTCCACTGCGTTTCATTGGTCCGACACAATGACTCTATGGTCAAGGGAGATAATGCCTTCAGCTTCCATTGGCCTCGTCCACGGAGGCTTTAGTCTGAAAGTGTAGTAGGCTGTCTGAATACAAAAAATGGCAATCGCTGTATACGTTCTATGTTGAGAAAGATGTTGTCATACAGCAGAAGGAGTGGTAGAGTGAGGAAGGTAGACCATCTTGCGCACAGCCACACATCATCTTCTACCACAGCCACAGAAGGAGATCTTTTCCCTTCAGCTTTTCCTAATCTGTTCAAAAAGGTGTAATATTTGTCATATTAAATTCGTATTTTACTTTGAGCTCGAGAGGAAAAAATTAATAGAAAAGCAAAGAAAGAAACAAAGAGAGAATGGTTACACGCAAGACCGTTTCGACAACGGAAACGCTGTGCGTGAGAGATCATGACATGCTAAATTGAAACTGACCTTAGCAGAAAACAGTATATCTACCCACTCTTATGCATTCAAAATAGGTCTATTTTTTGTATGTCCATCTTTCTCCTGCTGATAACTGACCCCTTACCTGTGGACAGTAATATAGCTTTGACCAAACTGACCAGTAGATTACGACAAGATACAACTCGTTGCAA
>CM065736.1:24938358-24948358 GCA_033310375.1 Conus canariensis | reverse complement strand
TGGAGGTCAAGGGAACAAAAGGCACATGTCTAGGATGTGGAAAATCATGGATGGGACAGGCAGAAGACAATATACAGCTACTGTGCCAGATATTGGAACTCACAGAAACGAAGGGATGGAAAGAGTATCCAGACTAATTCAAACAACTCTACCAAATTCCACCACTCCAGAGCTTGGAAGGCACGGTCGAGAATAGCCAGGTCAACCGAAATGAAGAAATTCAGATACAGATGAAAAACTTAAGCATAAAAGATGTTGTTACATTATGACTGATGGCTCCATCACCAAAGGTATGGCAGACTGGGGAACATAGTGAAGCAAATTGCCGAGCTATCCAGGAAGCCAACGGTGCGTACAGCTAAAGATGGTGACAACAAGATAAATTTTAAAAATGTGGGGGAACTGTTTGTGCTCAAAGAGCACTTAGCTTTTTCACAGGGACTAAATTATAAACAGACTTTATCTGAAATAGGAACATCAGGTGTGCATCACTTAAAATGATTACCTGTATTATATAATTCTTTTATCTTCATAATTCTGCCACACGCAAACTTGACAAGCTCCGATAGTAGTGTTTGACTGGGCTACAAGCAACATTGTCTCTTCCTCAGTTATACTTTTTGTCATATCTTTCTCATGTGTCTTTTTCTTGTCTGCCTTTTGGCCAACTTAGGGGAAAGGCCCAGTAATGGAGAAAAGACCCACTGACCACAGGGAAAGTCCTGTTGACTCCCATGTGTGTTCTGTCGTGTCACATCCAGTGGTTAGGACACAATGGCAACTGTCAGAGAGTAATTATGTCCCTTGACGTGTGAATGGAATGCCCTGTGCAAGCCTGCACCCTATGTGAACACAGTGCGGACTTCCCAGGGTGATGCAGGATTGCTCCCAGCTGGTTGGTTTAGCAGTTGAAGGCAGTGCCTCTCTGGGTCCCACTCGCATCTTCTGGTGCATCTTTTCCTTCTTGTCATTTGCGAACTTGACAGCCCTGACAAGGCCCCTTGTGGTTGGCTGGGCTATACACATCATTATCTATTTCTTGTTTAACTGTAAACTGGAAACAATATGTCTTTGAAATTATCATCCAAACTTAAAAGTTTTAACACATGTGTTTGTTTTCAGTATGGGTGCGCGCGCACGTGCTTGTGTGTGTGTGTGTGTGCGCGCGCGCGCGCGCGCGCGCGCGTGTGTGTGTGTGTGTGTGTGTGTGTGTGGTGGTGTGCGTGCGTTTGCGTGTAGTGTGTGTGTGTGTGTGTGTGTGTGTGTGTGTGTGTGTGTGTGATTGCGTGTACGTGTGTGTGTGTGTGTGTGTGTGTGTGTGTGTGTGTGTGTGTGTGTGTGTGGTTTACTAAGTTACTTATTGACTGGAAATGACTAAATGCATTGATGGATGATGTAAGTGTTCTACGTGTTACTGCTTGTCAGGTGCTATGCCCTTGGGAAACCATGGAAACAACAGACATGCATGGAGGCGTGGAAAAAGTGTCAGGCCAAGGGAGCCCAGCTGGCCAGTTTCAACACACACGAGGAGATGGAAGCTGTTATGAACACTGTGTGGAGCAGAGGACTGTGGTTTCCTGTCTACATTGGCGTCAGATCAGCCACCCCCGATTTGCCTTACCTGTCAGTAATAATACTGATGCTGCTGCTGCTCCTACTGCTTCTACTGCTTCTACAACAACTGCTACTGTTTCTACTACTACTACTAACTACTACTACTACTGCTGCTGCTGCTGCTGCTGCTGCTGCTGCAGCTGCTGCTACTCTAATACTACTACTGCTGCTGCTACTACTATTACTACTGCTAGTACTGCTACTGCTACTACTACTACTACTACTACTACTACTACTACTACTACTATCACTCCCACCATCACTACCACTACTAATGTAAATGATGTGTATCATAGTCATCATCATCAACACAGTCATCCTCCGTCTCCTCCTCCTCATCATCATCATTATCATCTCATCATCATCATCATCATCATCATTATCATTATTGTTATTATTATTACTATTAGTATTATTATTATTTTCATATCATTATTGTTATATTTATTATTATTGTTATGATAATGATGATGATGATGATGATTGATTACAGTTAATATCATCGTCATGCTTATTATTGAATCAACAAACGAACTAACTATGAATGAAAAACAAATGAATAAATAAATGAGTAAGCAAACGAACTAACAATAAGTAAGAATAAAAAAATAAATAGATAAATAAAAACATTAATTAATTGATGGATTAATTAATTAATACATATACACATCAAACAGTTGTAAGAAGAAGAAGAAAAAGAAATAGCAGCAGCAGCAGCAGCAGTAGTAGTAGTAGTAGTAGTAGTAGTAGTAGTAGTAGTAGCAGTACATCAATAGCCAAATAAGGCAGAATGTACCCCCACAAGTGGCAAACTCCATTGAACGTATAAAATTCTGCCTCATTTACATATTAATGGATGAGACAAAAGCAGGACAATACATAGCAAGGAGAGCGGGAAATGGAATGAAACAACACTTGCCATGGATCACAACAATGAGAGAAAGGTTTGTGATCTAAATATCTAGCATGTTCTTTGTATTCATTTACCAGGTTTGTATCCACAGATAACTTATAACAACAAAATCCGCAAAGCTCTTTTGCCTTTTTCTGCCCGGTTCGTCTGAAAGATAGCTCAAAATAACATCATCTGAAAGCTCCTTTGTTTTTATTTGCCCGGTTCGTCTCACACAAGGCTCAAAATAACATCATCTCAAAGCTTCTTTGTCTGTATTTCCCGGGTTCGTCTCACAGATAGTTTAAAACATCATCTCAAAAAAAAAAAAAAAAAGAAAAGAAAATAATCAAACAATATCTTAATGATGTATATATTTTTCCCCTGCTGCAGCTCCTTTTTTGGAGTCGACCTCCCCCAGTCCTAAGGCTTTCATACAGTACCAAGGGGATGAATGGCTGTTGGGTTAAACAGGCTTGAACTGTATGCAGTCTGACCACAGGGCGACACCAGGCTGATGGATTTCATAGGTGCAGGCGTTCCCTACATGCATGGACATCATTGCCCTTCTCTAATACGAGGCTCTGTCAGGGCGAAGGCTTATGATCCCTCAACAGTGCCAGTGCTAATATTGTGTATCAGAAGAGGCCACAGAAGCTTTGAGACAAGCATGAATTGCGAACATCAGACCTTGTACTTTCCAGGAAGCCCACACTGGTCTATTATCTGTGGGCTTTCTTCTGCTATTGGCTTGGTTTCCTCTCCCCTCTTTGCGTCTTTCAAGGAGTCATCATACCACCTCCCAAGGCTCTTGACTGGTTCTTCTGTTATAGTTGGAATGACTGAGTTGGCTAAAATGACGCTTTATTGTTTTTGCTATTTGTATTATCCACAGAGAGAGGCTTCATGATTTCTTTGGCTTGAAATTCATCCTTGATGAAAGCAACTAACTTGTCTAACTGCGTCAGTGTTTTGCATGTCTCATCTTCCTTGGCGGAAAGATTTGTTGTGTCATCCATGAATGCCTTGAGAGTGGGTATTTGATGTTCAATTCCCGAGATATAAACAGACCTGCACAGCTCATGGCAGCTTTCAAGATGACCTACATTGCCAACACAAACAGCATTGAAGAAAATGCACAACCCATTGCCACGCTAATTTCCAGACTGAACAAATCTGTTGTGCATTCTTTTGTGGAGGACCTCACAGAGAAGCCATGGAAGTACTGTCTCAACACTTTTCTGGTGTTTCTTGGGACACAACATATCCCAAGGGCCAGTTGAATCATCTAATGTGGAACTGATCTGTATGCATGTGCCAGATCTAGCCACACGACGTCAAGGTCCCATTTCTCTGTCTCAGCTCTTGAATTGCTTCTTCGGTTTTGGTTGTTTTACTCTATAGTCGTCCTTGCAGGTTCCGGATACAACGTCTCCCGATGTGGTCAGTTTTTGCTCCAGTGTGCTCCTTCCGATCAGCGCATCTACGTCTCTGGACTATCTTCTCATCTAGTGTCTCACATTCCACTTTCGTACTTGCGGGTGGCAAGCTGAGTTTCTGGCGTCTAGCATCGAGAGCCTGTACAAATTCCCTTTTTGAATAATCAGCCTGGATGTTCTTAGCTCTGTCATTTGAATCTTGGCCTTGGTTTTCCGACGTTTTGTTAGCTGGCGCAGTTTGCTGCTGTTCATTCATCAGATTCATCGTATGAACCGTACTATATATGAAGAGAGATGAGATATGCAGCTTTATTATGTATAAGGTGAGCTGAACCACACAGCCATTAGTTTTACATATGAAGTAAGCTGAACTATAGCGCCATTAGCATTACATATGAAGTGAGCTGAGCTACACACTCACTAGCATTATATATCAAGTGAGCTGCATTAGCATTATATATGAAGTGAAGTATGCTACGCAGCCATTAGCATCATATATAAAGACAGCTGAACTATACAGCCACCAGTATTATAGTTCGACTGCATGTTTGGACGCGGAATTCGAACGCTATCTATATTTGTGAGTGAGAGAGGGGGGGGGGAGGAGAGAGAGAGAGAGAGAGAGAGAGAGAGAGAGAGTTGATTGATTGATTGATTGATTGATCTTTAATACACAAGGATGGAGATTTTAGGCCAAAGCCTAGTCTTACAATCTGTCCTTGTCATGCATACATTATTTCAGCACATATCATTCATACTGACAATTCAACATAGCAACATGGTAATCTAATTCTACAATGATAAGCAAACAATTCATAAAAGCACTAATGAGATGGGGGATGGTAAAACAGAAGGAAACTTACAAACAAACAAACAAGACTACAGAGAGAGAGGTCAGAGGAGGGTGGGGAAGAGAGAATGGTAGATAGGGGGAGGAGAAAAGGAATGGTAGACAGAGTGGGAGTGGGGATGAGCGATTTTAACGGAGTAGGTTTTATGTTTAGACGATTTATTCAAAGTATGGTTCACAGAAGACTTTGCGAATGGGCGCAAATCATTGTAATTGAATAATTTAATTACTGAGACATAAAATGTTTGTGCAAATGTTCCTTGAAAAGTTTTAAAGTATTCATGTTTTGTAGATTCGGTGGAAGTGAGTTCCAGACATATGGTCCAGAGTAAGCTAGGCTTGTTTTGTATAGATCAATGCGTGGGTAGGGAAGAAGGAATTTCGTCGAGCCAGAAAAGCTGTTCGATCTTGTAAAAAGGGCATTGATATAACATGGCATAGTATCTGTCAAGACTGTAAACATAAATGATGCCTTGCTGAATTCCAATTGCCTATTCAGAGGAAGTATGTTCAGCGCTTTTAGTTTTTCGTCTGTTGTTAGAGATACAGCTGGATGGAGTAGCTTTGCTGCACGTCTATGGAGAGAATTCAGCCTTTTTTGGTGGACGTCACTACTGCCGTCCCACACTGTTGAGGCGTAATTGATACGTGACATTATGTGTGCATTGAAGAAAAGTTTAAGCACATTACTGTTGACGTAGCGCTTTAATTGCAATAACAGGAAAAGGTGTTTTGAGACTACCTTGCAAACGTTATTGAGATGAGATTGCCATTTCAATTCTTTATCTATCGTTAACCCTAAAACACGATGCTCGTCTACCTGCTCGATAGAAGTGCCATTCAACTGAAGTTTTAGGCAAAGAGGAGTCAATTGGTGTTTTTGGCGGGTAGCTATAATCATAGATTTGGTTTTAGCTGGGTGTATGACCATTGAGTTTGAATGACACCAGTCTGACACGTCGTTTAGACTTTCCTGGAGAGAAGTTTCTATTGTCTGTAGATCAGAGAGAGAGAGAGAGAGAGAGAGAGAGAGAGAGAGAGAGAGAGAGAGAGAGAGAGAGAGAGAGAACTAAGAACTCAGAACTCAGATGGTTTGTTAAACAAAAAGCCATTGCCCCTTATGAAGGAGGCTATGAAGAATTAGCAACAGTACATGAATTTTACAGAATACTACAAAGACTGGATGGACTTCTCTCTCACAAAGTCATAGCTGATCGAAACTGGGATGCCTTGACCAAGTAAACTGAGAAATTTCTTACTATGCTTTCATTCTGAGATGCCATAAGCAAACTTAACACAAAAACACATCAGTTGACTCTCCAGGGCTGGAGAGAGAGAGAGAGAGAGAGAGAGAGAGAGAGAGAGAGAGAGAGAGAGAGAGAGAGAGAGATGTGATTTAAGGCCGCACGATTACCTGCACACAGGTACCCAATGTATAATTTGCTTTGTTTGGATACTTCTCAATATTTTCCCATGAAATTTGGTCAGAATGCACAAAAGTGGTCATAGTTTTCATTTCAATAAGTTAATTGCTTCACTTTTACAATCATTATGTAAAATTTTGATCAGAAATAAAATCAGTATTTTTTTTCATAATTGTTTTGCTTGTAAAGTGTTCATGGTTTGCTCACTGGGCTTGATATTTCTACACAGTTCAGAAAACACCTATAAGTCTGGTGTGTTTTAGGATTATTCTACCACGCCTCATACTTTTTTTTTATGACATGCGATTAATTTTAGCCTTTTTTAACCTAAAATCTACTCATGGCAATGGTGCCAGTACAATTTTATGTTTATGTAGCCCTTAGATTTTATTTGACACTGTAGATATGATAAGTCAGTACACAAACTTTCATGCAAATATTTTAAACAACGAAAAGGTTATGGGCAAAAAAGTGTCACAAATTACCCGTTTTCGACACAGTTCAGACATCACTTTTACAAGAAACATATTTGACTTACCTACCTAATACCCCCTGCTTGGTAAGGTTGTCCCTCCAGCTCTGCCTGCTCTTCATCTGCTGCCTTCCTTTTCGTTCTTTTTGCTCTCCTCACTTCCAAAGAACCCTCCAGTGCTTGCCTTTTTGCATTTGTTTATTCGTCTAGAGTCTTTCGAAGCACAAAACGCACATGTCCCACACGTTCAATGTTTTCCTCACCCTTTTTAGATTCAGGGACTTTGTGTAGGTATTTGTGTCACCATCACCAACAACAAATCTTAAGAGGCATGTCTACTATCCTATGCTCAGGGCTGTTGATGGAATCGTTTTTCAGCAAAATGTCTAACGTTTATAGTGCTAGGGAGGTTTCCTTTTGGAGTCCTCTTAGGCACTTCTTGATTTAGTACCTGGAGTGGTTGTGATGTCAAAATCATGGGCTCTATGTAGCATTTGTGTGACGGACCATTTTTGTCCGGTCCCAGATTGTGTCTGGGGACGGTTTTGAGAAGGCGCAAGTTTACTTGTTCATCCGGGCATCACTGACAGCTGCTCACCCGCGTTTTGTCGTCAGTCAGGTGAGCGATGATTTCCTTTAGCCTCTGTGGATTTGCCGGCCTCGAAACATCCCCGCTGTGCCGATGAGAGACTCCCAGCTTGGTTTTAGTGGTAATCAGGTATGTGCGACTAGTTGAGTGGAAGTTAGGGTTAGTACTAATGGAGTTTGTTTTCCCTACAGGTGAGATTGCTAGTTCGTAGTGAAGGTCTAAAATATTTGATTGCCTCCTTGATTGATCTTGTGCTTGACAAGACTTAACGAGACACAGGGTGGCTTTAGGAAGCTGGGGTTAGTGAATGTGTGAGTCGAAGAATGGAGTGAGCGGATGGAAGAGAGAATATGTGTATTTATTTGTGATCGGGGAAAAGTGATCAAATCAAATCGATGTAATCTCAAAACGAACGTTGTTTATCTTTTCCTAAAAGTATTATAATGGTGTGAGTATTGGTGAGCTCTGGAAGTGAGGAATGGATACTGTTGTGAATAAATTATTGGAAAATGCATTCTGATTCCTGTTGTGGACACGTCAGGTGATGATAATGTGGAAAATAAAAACATTTTCTTGTAATGGTCGATCGTCACCGTGATAACAATGGACAAGTGGAAATCGTTCCTGTATCAGTAATAATTGTATTCTTGGTACTTTTAAAACGGCTACCTGAGGAAATCTTTGTTGTATTCTTCCATTCAGTCACATATGGTGCTAATCAATTAATTTTTCTATTGTAATGCACATATTGTATTGAAACTTAGTAGACTATATTATGGGTATTTTTCCCATACTCTGGTGAATTGTAATATGTGAAGAGAGGCTGCTAATGCCAAGACAAGGATAATAGATATGTAGGTAGTAGGCTAGGTAACCAATGTAGTTATGCAGTTCACCAGATGTCGGTGAGGCCTTTGAGTCCAGCTTGGCAGGAACTGGTTACCATCAGGCGTGGGGTACAGCCCGTGCCCAGCTGCTGCCTCCGTCTTGTTGGCGTGGAGAGGCTGACCGCCAGGTCAGTAGTGCATTTGTATTGTAAAGAGCCTCAGGATTCTCCATCATGTTGGCGTGGAGAGGCTGACCACCAGGTCAGTAGTGCATTTGTATTGTAAAGGGCGTCAGGATTCTCCGTCATGCTGGCTTGGAGAGGCTGACCGCCAGGTCAGTAGTCCAACGTGATTTTTCTCTGTGTGGGTGTGCCCAGTGAGACACCACTTGGGACTGTGTTCCTGTAGCGGCTCTGCTTGCCGTGGGAGTACCCTGGTTGGTACTATTGTCTGTGACCTGGGCTTGGTGCAGCCAAGTGTGTGAACTGTGTCTGTTAGGACACTGCTGTCTGTGCCAGCGAGGTCTGTGCCAGGAAGATATTAGCTGTGACAGCTTTTGTGAATGTTGTGTCGCCGAGAGCAACTGTTAAATCTTCCGCTGGCAGAGGAGGTCGTTGACCTCTATTGCTTATGCAACACATAGTTATTTGCTCTGGTTGTACCTCCACATGTGTGTTGGCGGACTGGGTTTATTGCATACCTTTGCTGATGTAATATGTTGATCTGCGCGCTGTGTGGTGGCGTGTATTGATGTTGTGCCTGCTGGTTTATATTGATGATTTATGGCGATATGTGTTTGTAATGTCCTGATATTTCAGACAGCATATAAAAGAAAAGAAACTTAGTTTGTGTGTTGCCTGGTCGTCCATGTTCGTATGGTGTGGGTGTGTCTAGGGAGTAACTGATACATGCATCCAAACTGTTGAGAGTAAGAGTCAGACATTAACACACACACCACCACACCATCCATAACAATTCGGTAATGTTGGTGTGCATTCGTTTGTTGAGTGGCATTTACTTATTTGTTATTTGAAAGAAAAAAGCTGTTTTGTTAAAGTATAGCTAGCTGTTGTACTGGTAATTTTGGTGTAACGACCATCGTTTTCCGGATGCCTCAGACATTGTATTTTTCTTTCAGACATAGTAGTGTGCACGTGTGTCCTTCTGTATGCACACATGCACTCAGACTATCCATGACACACTGCATACCAGATTATCACACTGTATAAAAGAATAGCTCACTCCATTCCACAACGTCTCACTGCATTCCGGAATATCTCATTCCATATAAAACCACTGTTCACTAACCGCACGTACCCTGCAGTTACAGGAACGAGCTTATATTGGACGATTCAACTGTTGCTTATCATCTCTACCGAAAATATGGAAATAATAAATCGACACGCTTGTGTGGAATACTATTTAGAAAAATGTCCACAGATGTCCATTTGGCAAGGTTTAAAAGAGTCAGATCAGCAGGCTATATCTGTGAACATGAAGAACCAAAGAGTTTATCTCAAAGAAAAATGGCCAACAGCATACACATTGCAACTCTTCAAGTCCAAAACCGTTCGATCATGAATTTTCCGATTCTGATTCTATGCCCCAGGGGACACTTGACGCACAGGTTTCTAGCGTGTGATTTAAAAAGTGACTGCTGGATTCCACAACAAAGACAGGACGACTGGGGTGAATCTGAGATTCAGTGTTCTGCGCCTGTTCATCCCCTTCCCCCTTCCTTTGACTGCAGCGAGGAAGGACAGTCTGTGCCCTACACACTGGTGTGTGACCATCGTGCAGACTGTTTTGATGGCAGTGATGAAAGTTTCTGTGTCTTCCCCAGCCCTGGAGGGTCCACTGATGTGTTTCTGTGTTCAGGGAACAAAACTGCGC
>CM065736.1:24933358-24935858 GCA_033310375.1 Conus canariensis | reverse complement strand
GTAGTAGCAGTATCAGTATTGGCAGCAACAGCAGTGGTGACGACAGCAACAGCAGCAAAACCAGCAACAACAAGAGCAGTCGTCATAGCAGTGGAGATAGCAGCAGCAGCAGCAGCAGCGAAAACAACAACAGCGCAAACAATAATCGTCATAGTAGCGGTGCTGGACTTCTCACGTCCCTTATGACCTATTTTTCGATTAATATATCTAGTCTGGAAACAAGTGCACCAAGCCGTCAGTACGTATGTGTCAATTCAATGTGACCTTTCAGATTTGAAGTGCATGATATCTATGTTCAAATGCAAATAGTGGACTTGTTTAACGTTATTAGAAAGAAAATACAAATGACGACAGAATAGTCCATGCCTTAGCATACTCATGTTAATCTCTGCTCTATATTTCCAGTATTTGCATACTGAAAGTTGTGCACATTACAATTAAATCCTCGATCTGACGGTGCACGTGGAACATTGTTTTCGATTTCGTTTTTATCTGGAACAAACGTAATGATTTTGGTTTCCCAGTCTTAATGGTGAAACAAAACAAATTGATGGGACAAGCAGAGATGCTAGATCATTTACAAAAGCATTTATAAACACATGAAATGAAGTTATGTTAAGATGATTCTTAACTTTCAGTTTACGTGTGCTGAAATCTATTACGACGACCCTAGTAACGACCCAGTCTTTCAGCCAATCCTGACTGATGCAGAGAAAGCCAGTACAAAATGCCCAGAAAGTCATTTCCAGTGTTCAGATGATGGCTATTGCATGCCTGTCTTCCTGCGGTGCAATGGTGTTAACGACTGTCCAGGACATGAGGACGAAGAAGGATGTGATGACTATGTCTGTCCTGGACACTACCGTTGTCGTGATTCCAAGGTCTGTGTCCACCCGGTCAACATGTGTGATGACAAGTTTCAGTGTCCACAAAAGGACGATGAGTTGCTGTGTCACATGAAGTGCCCACACCAGTGCTTCTGCAACGGCCTGGCCTTTATTTGCCCACATCCATTTGAGGCATATGCATTCACCGAGTTGCGGTTCTTGGATGCTGGCGGTAGTGGGATGACCATTTCACAACTGAAACTGAATGTAATGCTGGTTCACCTGGACCTGTCTGACTGTGGCCTGAATGAGACTGGGACATTGCATTTCCCTAACCTGATCAGCCTGGATCTGAGCGATAATCTTATCACACGTATAAGCACAGAACAGTTGTCTAGGTCACTACATCTCGCAAAGCTCAGACTGTCTGGTAATCCCCTGACAACACTGTTCACATCGAACAATTCTTCACTTCTTTACATGGACTCTGTGAAACATTTAGATCTTTCAGGGGTAAAGATCAGAGACTTAAATGATGCACTGAAAGTATTTGCACGGTTGGAGACGTTAAATTTGTCACACAGTGGCATAGAGCGTGTTTTCACAAACAGTTTTCAAGGTTTAAGTGCCGTACGGGTTTTAGATTTACGTGGTTCTCCTTTGACTCAATTTTCCAGTGGTATAATGAAGGGTTTGGACAAGCTTCAAGCTTTGTACACAAGCACTTATAAATTTTGTTGTACCAAGGTTCTTCCCAAAGGTTTCAATACGAACAATTGTCATGGACCTATTGACCTCATATCATCATGTGAGTCTCTGTTAGGATCTCTATCATATAGAGTCTTACTCGTCTTGTTTGCAGTATGTATATTGTTGTTCAACATAGTTGGTATATATTTGTGTTTATCTCCAAAGACAGGTGACCACAAGACAAGTGCTGCCATAATTATGACCCATCTAATGTGCTGTGACATTGTGATGGGATTGTATCTGGTCGTTGTGACACTGACAGACCTGACACACCGTGGATCTTATTTGTGGGAAGACACTGCCTGGAGACATGGCCCTGTGTGCCAGCTGTGTGGGGTTTTGTTTGTCCTGTCCTCACAGGTCTCAACGTTCCTCATCTGTCTGCTCACCATAGAACGGTGCATGGTCTTGCATTGTGGAAACAAAGGTTTCGTTCTCAGCACGATCTCTGTTCACATAATATGCATAGCTATTTGGATGATAGGACTATTCTTTGCAGCATTCCCATTATTTCCTGGGTCATCATATGAAGACATTTACAACCAGACAGGCGTTTGTCAGCCTCTTGTACCACTGTGGAAAAGAACACTGAATGAAGCAAACATGTTCGCTTTTGTAGCCGGGACTCTCTATCTCTTTGAATTCATCATCCTTACTGGTCAGATACGTGTTTTCGCCGCCAACCAACAGTGGAGCAGCATACTTTGGCAGTTGAAAACGGGTCAGAGTCAGTCTCATGACTCTGTTTTGGCAAGTCGCGTGTCAGCAATGATTCTGTTTGACGTGCTGTGTGGGCTGTCGCTGTGTCTTTGCATTATACTGATTGTAACAGATTATGCCATACCCAAGCGGATATGGTTGGCAGCAGCTCTGATTTTTATCCCGATGAAATCGTTCTCTCATCCTTTACTGTACCTGTTCGG
>CM065736.1:24728358-24928358 GCA_033310375.1 Conus canariensis | reverse complement strand
GGGTGGTAGCGATTTGTCGCTCAATGATGTGCTTGAAATCATATTACAAAGTGGATCTGGTTATGAGGGGAGTGATAGAGAGATAGAAAACTTTGAAAGAGAATAGGAAAGTGAATTGTTTGAAGATGCAGCCATCCCTTCATCTTCTGATTTGGTGTTGTAAAAGAACGGAATAGAATGCAAACAAAGCATTTTTTTCTACTTGTCAGACATGTTTTTCAGTGCACAGTCGTGTGTACACATTGAAAGTAAATGATTTGAAATTACTATGTTCAATTAGTTGAGTGTTTGTTCTTTCCTGTGACACCTAACACAAGATCGTCAGTTGTTGTCTAGCTACCGTAAAAATAAATTAAAAAGTGGCCAAATATGTGCGTCGGCAGGGAATGAGCGCTGTGCGCGAGCGTGCAGCAGCAGGGAATCGTGCCGTCTGTGCCACCCTCGGCTGGATAGTATTAATCTCTTTCCTCATGTTGTTGTTCTCTTTGTTTTCAATTCTGGAAAACAACATCGAGAACAAAAGAAACTAAGGAAACAGAGTACAGTTATTAAAATGTAAGAAGAGAAGACAGGGAGGACATTTGAAAAAAGTAAACAAACAAAAATAGAACAGTAAAATGCATTTGTGTTTGTTCCACAGTCTGCGCCTTTTAGACCAGGTGGTCCTCTCAGGACTGATCCATCATTAAGCAACAGTTTCTAATGACCAATCTCTTTCTTCGTGTTTTTGTTCTCTTTGTGTCCCAGCTTGTGTCACACTGCCTGTGCTATGCATCACTCTGGTGGGGACAGTCGCCCAACACAGTTTGGATCCATTTCTGATCCATCCCCATCCCCACTCCCTTGAGATCCCTCTGGGATCCTGGAACACAAAAAACTCAAGAGAGCAGGGATGAGTATGAGACAGGGCTAGGGTATACTTCAGACTAGGATAGGTCCAACATTTGGCATCTACCATTGTACCCCACCTTATTAACGGTTGGGACCATAAGCAGGAGAGAAATAAGGGAAAAGAATGATAACACCATTGATTGTTACCATGATGATTGATGCAATAAAGTGACAGAGGGGGTGTACGGGCTGTATTATCCAAAACGCATCTCTTCACCCCCCACCCCCCACCCACCCCACTCCTTTTTCCCTCCCAAATGAACAGTGTCACCATCATCTTTCCTACCTTTCACTCCTTTACTCAGAGAGACAGTTTGTAAGGTGGACATGCTAATAACATTGTTAAATTGCTCCTACATCTGCCAGCCCACCCTTAATGTTAGGGATGATGTGCATCATTTGAACTCCATGATCATTCGCTGGTCAAGATGGGGTCTGGTGTGTATGGGAGTGGGTTACGCAGCCAGCAATCCCACACACCATTAGAGCAATTCACCCTGCTGTGAACTCTCCAAGAGTTTGACATGGTACCGTACATTTCGTCAAAATGGGGAGTTTTTACCATATTCCCTTTTTGGCTATTTACCATGTCAAACTTCCATCCTTTACTCTAATATTGCTATGGTCCACGGTGGTATTCTGCATTGCCCATAGAATCAGGAGGAAGGAGAAGCAACGACGTGTGGTCTGCTAGAGATAGAAGAAGGTGAGTGGGTTGTCCTATTGCTGCGTTAGCAAAAAAAGATTTGTCCAACATGGATTTCCTAATGCTGTATCTTCAAGAGTTTGACAATGATAGCAGAAACATTGATCAGAACAGATCATACATCAAATTTGTCATGGTCTGCAGGCATGTGCGAGCACACACGTTCTTACACATGCACACACACACACACGCACACACGCACACACACACACGCACACACACGCACTCACCACACACACACACACACACACACACACACACACACACACACACACACACACACACACACACTGGTAAACTTGAATGAATAATCAGTAAATCACATTGTCCTTGGTGTGTTACTTGGAGCAAAATCAATCCTAAGGAGATGTCGAAGCCTTGCATATGAATGGCTTGGTCATTCAACTTTGCTCTTTATCTAAGTGTAAGGGTTACTGTGATGAAAATGGCCAAGGTATGAGCAAGGTTTGTACAGTGGCCAAGACTGATAATGATACAGTGTTATCAGAGACTGTCATTAGTCACTGATTACTGGGCATCAGTCCCAGAGATCAAAGTTCTTTGATGTTTGTAGATCTATGCTTGCCTATGACCCTTTGGCTGTAAAATTTCATGGTCATATTGTTTTGAAACTGGTTAGGTCATCAAAAGTCAGAGAAAACTAAAAAGTGTAAAACTTTTTGCATTGATTACTCTTTATAAGCTGTAGAAATATAAGATACCGTCTTCAATTCACACAGATTTACCTCAGATTCACTCATGAAAACAGCCTTATCATGTACCAAAAAAGAAAGATAATGCTGTGTTTCTGAATCTGATCCTAAGATTAGTCAATTATGATCAAGGAAAATATTTGAACAACAGTTGTTGTTTTTTTTTTAACCCTTGGTGGTGAGAATACCACAGAATTATGGACTGTGGTGTGTCTCTATTTGACACCAGGAGTGCAGACACAATCAGCCGTGTCTCCCTGATGAGTCCGATCCAGCGGACGAAAGGCCTAGGAGCAGGCAATACAAATAGATCTGCCTTCAGAAGGGATCACGATGGTTCCCTCAGGCAGCTAGTGAAGGGTTTCTCATATTTATAATATATTTCCCCCATTTTCTTCATCTTCATTTTTTTTTTTTTTTTCTTTCTCAAAAAGTTCAAATCTTTGCGAAGTCATTATTATAATGACCAAAGAATTGTTAGCCTGCACTTGTTTTCCCCCACTACTTAATTGTTCAGCATTAAACAGTTTTGTTTATAGTTAAATGAAACCATATTATTTTGAAAGGGGTAATCAAGTGCAGTATTGTGATGGAGCAAAACAAAACACAAAACAAAGTAAAACAAAATAAAACAAAACAAAAGATAAAAAAAAAAGACAAATTCTACGAATAAGGCCTGTGCATAACATTACTCAGAATCGAAACCAGGACAGCTAGAGAAAGGTTGGGTTTAGCACATTTCCACCTCCACCCCCACCCCACCCCCCACTGCCATACTCTCCCCTCTCCCTTTGACAGAATAATTTCCAATACTTGATTTTTTTTTTTCCATTTCACGAAACATTTACCAGTGATCTTAGTAAATTTTGGGCTAGGGTTAGGGTAATTTGTCTAGTTCAGTTTTTGTAGTGATTGCTCAAAAATACATAGAAGACCTGCCAGTTGCAAGTGACTTTTTTCTTCTTTTTTTTTTTTTTTTTTTCCCTTGGAAATTTGAAAAAGGTTGTCTGTCACATGTCTTGTTGCTTGCATTATGGCAGTAGACTGCTGAACAAATGTCACAGCTGTTGTTTGCATTGACTCTTTCCTTTTTTCTGTCTGAAGACATGCCACACAGTGCCGAAAAAAGACAACTTTCCCACTGTCTTTGTTCCGTTCAAGGTTCCATCTCTTTTCATCACGTCTTTTTGATGTGATTTACTGTCAAGCCAGTGTATAAAAATGCCTTATACTATAGCTCCTCCAAAATCCTCCACTTGTCAATTTTTTGTTGTTGTTGTTTAGTAACTGTCTGCTTCTCTAAAATCTGATGTTTAAAAGATAGATTTCGTTTGGGTTGCTGGTTATGTTATTTTATTTAAGCCAGTGAGGTAGCTGCTCAACTTGCCACTAATGCTACAAACAAACAATTGAGCAGGCTTTCTATCCATTGCACCAGTCTGAAACCCAAGGCACAGACTTAGCTATATCAAAGGTCTCTGGGTAGAAGACTGGAACTCATATCATAACCTGTTTCCAATCGGTCCAAACCTTAAAAAGAGTTTTTGCTATCTGCCATGTTTGGTCGTAAAACATGCACACACACACACACACACACACACACACACACACACACACACACACACACACACACAGAAACAAAAAACAGCAATGAAAATGTTGTGCTGATGATACACAAGCCACTCTTTTTGCCCCCACTCACAGTGTTCCCCATGGGTCTAAACTTCTGAGGGTCATTATGATCCTTTGGCTACAATTTTTGAGGGTCATTTTCTAATTTCAGAGTGTCAACAACAACAACAACAGCAACAAAGAAGAAGAAGCAGAAGAAAAAAAAAAGAAAAGAGAGAAGTAAATTTCAACACAGGCTAAAGAAAAATAAAACCACAAAAACAAAAAAGAAAATGTATAGCAGATCTTAGGACTCAGTATTTGTCTGTCAGCGTATTACACATCAGTATCTCAAATACAATGGTATGGCCACAAACAAAAGTGTAATGGATTTTTGTACTTCATAACAAATCTCATAGTACTGATGCAACTTGAAAGGAAACAAACTTGGTCATTAAGACAAAAAAGAAATTGGGTCATATGCAAAGCAATATTACAACTTCGAAATGATAAAGTGAACCAGGTTCTGCCAGTCTTTCAATGAAAGTGTAGGTTCTATCCATATCTCATGGCACTCAAGGTCATCAGAGGTCAGTCTTCTAACTGAAGCAAACGCAGTGGAGGTTAAAATGGACTGACCTTAACTGTTTCATTTGCAGCAGGCTTAATTGATTTGTTTTCATTTTGTTGAGCCACTGTCAGAAAGACATTGTGACAGGAGAGAATGTTCATGTGTGCAGAGCAGAGCAGGGAAAGAATTCTAGCTTCATGTTGTGAAAGGAAGTAAGTAAGGCAGGGACCAAGAAACAGAACAGGAGGATAACTTTTGTTCCCATGGTGAGACAGTCATAGGCCCAAACTCTGCTGTAGGCTTTTTACAGCACCAGTTCTGATACCCCAAAAGCAGACAAAAGTTTGTTCTATTTGCTTTATGTCTGCCTTTATGTAGGCAAATTAGTGGCGGTGAGCAGGATTTTGGAGTTATGGAGGTCTACTTGTCTTATCATGGGAACATGTGTTACCTGCTCACTTTTATTTTTGTTCTTGCATCATCTGCTAGACCTATTGCAATTACTTTACTGTAGAAACTGGAACTTTTTCACAAGGACTAATTTTATCAGACCTACAATTTGAAAAAAAAAGTGCACCCATCGTGTATTCCATGTGATGTACTGCTCGCTATACAAGATGTTCTAACAGACTGTCAGGACTTCCATATTTAAGAAGAAGAAAAAAGAAGGAAAGAAAGACTTTATAGCAGGCTTCATGAAAATCCTGTTCTGGGAGTCTCCACCATAAGCGAATTTTTTGGTTCTGTGAAATAGACAACTATTTTTCATCTGATCTAAGATTTAACAGAAGAAAGATATTTCATAAAGCAGTTTTTGTGTATTTAAAAAATTGGTCACTGGGAGGCTCATCTTTTTTTTTTTAACAAATACATGATTAATTGACTTTGACAAAGCAACAGCCCCTTGCCCCCTCCTCCCTCCCTCTCATAGTTGGCTGAGCAGTAAACAAAGAAACTGGATCTTCAGCATTCCTCTGATGGCAGGGTTCAAGCAGACCAAAGTTCCAGAGAACCTGGACGTGATCATTGTGGGCAGCGGTGCTGGTGGTTTGGTGACGGCGGTGCTGCTAGCAAGAGCTGGTAAACGAGTGCTGGTTCTGGAACAGCATGATCAGGCTGGGGGGTGCTGCCACACCTTTGTGGAGAAAGGCTATGAGTTTGATACAGGTGAGTTCACTGTTAGTACAGGAGGGTGTAAAGGCTATGAGTTTGATACAGGTGAGTTCACTGTTTGTACAGGAGGGTGTAAAGGCTATGAGTTTGATACAGGTGAGTTCACTGATAGCACATGAGGGTATAAAGGCTATGAGTTTGATGCAGGTGAGTTCACTGTTAGCACAGGAGGGTATAAAGGCTATGAGTTTGATACAGGTGAGTTCATTGTTAGTACAGGAGTGTGTAAAGGCTAAGAGTTTAATACAGGTGAGTTCACTGTTAGTACAGGAGGGTGTAAAGGCTATGAGTTTGATACAGGTGAGTTCACTATTAGTACAGGAATGTGTAAAGGCTATGAGTTTGATATAAGTGAGTTCACTGTTGGCACAGGAGAGTGTATTGATATCGTACAGAGGTTTAGCTAGGAAAGCTAGTAATGTTTTCAGCTTTGCCTGTGTGTCTGTCTGTCTGTGCTGTGCTGTCTATTGGTCTGTGCTGTATATCTTTCTATCTGTGCTATGTGTCTGTCTGCCTGTCTGTGCTTTTAGTATTTCTGTTGGTGCTGCTTGTCTGTCTGTGCTGTTTGTCTTCCTATGCTGTATGTCTGTCTGTCAGCACTAAATGTCAAGTCTGTCTGTGCTGTAAGTCTGTCTGTGTTGTGCTGTGTATTTCTCTGTGCTGTATATCTGTCCATCTGTGCTGCTTGGCTGGCTGGCTGTGCTGTGTCTGTCTACCTGCGCTGTTTGTCTCTCTGTCTGTACTATATGTCAAAAGGAGAGCTCTGTACTAAAGAATAGAATACTGAATTACGTCAGTGATCTGCGTGATGGTATTTTTGGTTAACCAACGATGGGCTGACGTTCCATGCCCGTGGTGAACTTGTGTCCAAGTCAACAGTGTCATGTCATTTAGGGTGGGTGGATGTGGTCAGCTCTGTGGACCTATTTATTTTGCCGGCATCCCCAGTATGGGATTCAGTTGATGATTTGTCCATGCTGGATCTGAACAAACACAACTGAACACCACCAGAATGACATGTCTTCTTGTTGTGGGTTACCTTGTGACAATCAGACTTCAGTTGCTCTCTGTGGACTGCTGTTGTTGAGGCTGTGACTGAACCAGCCTTTGTGTGGCATTGATCTGAGGATTATGAACAATTTATTTTGGATGAAGGACAAGGGAAGGGCACATAACATGAGGCTGCTTAATCATTGTCTGGAACACAGAAAGACAGAAATATATACACATTTGTAGCACACACACACACACACACACACACACACAACACACACACACACACACATTTAATATATATATATATATAATATATATATATGTGTGTGTGTATGTGTGTGTGTAAAGAGAGAGAGAAATCGATAGAAACGGATACGTATTTAGATAAACATGTTTATATGGCTGGTGAAGGCAGAACAGAGGACAATGCTGTTTTTATGAAGAAAAGTAAAGATGCCTTGGTGAGGTGAAGCAAAGGGCAAGTGGTGTGTTTCAGGAATTCATTACATCGGTGACATGAACAACACGCGCAGTCGCATCTTGCTGGATCAGTTGACAGGGGGCCAGCTGCAGTGGTGTCCAATGGACGATCAGTTCGATGAGGTTAGTCATCGCTGCCTCAGTGTTGGTGAACTTCAAATGACATGGTCATGACTAAGGACGATCAGTGTGATGAGGTAAGTCATCGCTGCCTCAGTGTTGGTGAACTTCAAATGACATGGTCATGACTAAGGACGATCAGTGTGATGAGGCACGTCATCACTGCCTCAGTGTTTGACCTCAGCTGACATGTTCATGACTCTATGGAAGATCAGTGTGATGAGGCACGTCATCACTGCCTCAGTGTTGGACTTCAAATGACATGTTCATGACAACAGATGATTAGTTTGATGAGGTAAGTCATCACTGCCTCAGTGCTCATGAGTCTCAGCTGACATGTTCATAAGTCTACAGATGATCAGTGTGATGAGGTAAGCCATCACTGCCCCAGTGCTGATGAACTTCAACTGACATGTTCATAAGTCTACAGATGATCAGTGTGATGAGGTAAGCCATCACTGCCTCAGTGCTGATGAGCCTCAGCTGACATGTTCATAAGTCTACAGATGATCAGTGTGATGAGGTAAGCCATCACTGCCCCAGTGCTGATGAACTTCAAATGACATGTTCATGACAACAGACGATTAGTTTGATGAGGTAAGTCATCACTGCCTCAGTGCTGATGAGTCTCAGCTGACATGTTCATAAGTCTACAGATGATTAGTGTGATGAGGTAAGCCATCACTGCCCCAGTGCTGATGAACTTCAACTGACATGTTCTTGACTCCATGGAAGATTAGTATGATGAGGTAAGTCATCACTGCCTCAGTGATGATGAGCCTCAACTGACATGTTCATAAGTCTACAGATGATCAGTTTGATGAGGTAATTCATCACTGCTTTAGTGTTGGTGAACCTATACTGACTCCTTTCTACTAACAGAGTGTAATGTATATGATTTTTGTTATATAGTTGTCATGTTCACTCAATTCTGTTGAGGGGAATGGTAGGTACAACTGCTATTTTCACTGTTGTTACATGTTGCCAGGTGCCACAAAATGTATGCACACAATATACATATGGAAACGTTCAAGTGTATGTACACTGTGCACATATCGTATCATCTATTCCCAAAGTACCAGACACACTAAGGTTTGTCCTTGGGTTACCCTTGCTTTTACCTCCCTTGATCTGGAAATAGCAATGATTTTATTGAAAATCTCTAAACTGTTAGTGCCTCAGAACTTGTGAAAATAATCTCAGAAAAATAGGGTCAGTTCAGTATGATGCTGCTGTGAGAACTGAAATGTATGTTTTAGTTATTTCAGTAACAATGCATATCACATGTTTATAAGTTCAGAGACTTTTACATAAATGAAGTGGTTTGGTCAGGGGAGGTAAGAGGGAAGGTAACTACAGAACAAAAGATAATTTGTCTACTGCACTGGGACCAGGTGAAATAGTTTCTGAGTGGTATATATATATATATGATCAAGGTTCAGGATACATACATAACTGCCATGTTCCCTTCCTTCTACTGACTGGGATGTTACATGTGTCAAGTTGTTATACAAATGCCAGGTCCAGTCTGTTTTCTTGACAGGGTTGTTAGGTGTGTAACATAACCCAACTGCCAGGTTCAGCCATTTTACTCAGCAGGGATGTTAGTTGTATAACATATCGAAACTGACAGGTTCAGTCTTTTATCCTAACAGGGATGTCAGGTGTGTAATGTTATACATCTGCCAGGTTCAGTCTTTGTCGTACGATGCAGTGTATTTACACATCTGCAGTCAGTCTTTCCTAACAGGGATGTCAGGTGGTAATGTTACACATCTGCCAGGTTCAGTCTTTTGTCCTAACAGGGATGTCAGGTGGGTAATGTTACACATCTGCCAGGTTCAGTCTTTTGTCCTAACAGGGATGTCAGGTGTGTAATGTTACACATCTGCCAGGTTCAGTCTTTTGTCCTAACAGGGATGTCAGGTGTGTAATGTTACAAAACTGACAGGTTCAGTCTTTTGTTAGGTATGAAAATTTGTTATTCCACTGCCGTGTTCATTCATCTCTATGAACAGAACGTTACATAAATCATTGTTACACAGCCACCATGCTCATTCATTCCTACTCAGCAAATTCATGGTATGATTACTTTTGCGCAACCGCCATGTTCATTCATTTCTACTCAGAAAATTAACTGTATGATGACTAATGCATAACTGCCATGTTTGTTCATTTTTGCTCATGGCAAATAAACAGTGTGATAACTATTGCATTACTGCTGTGTTCATTCATTTCTGCTCACAGAAAATTAACAGTGTGATAACTATTGCGTAACTGCCATGGTCATTCATATCTACTCACAGCAAATTAATAGTTTGTAACTATTGCATAACTGCCATGTTCATTCATTTCTAATTCTGCTAACAGAGAATTTACGGTGTGATTACTATTGCATCACAGCCATGTTCATTCACTTCTGCTCACAGGACGGTGTGGATGTGGTTAATGTTACTCCACTGTTGAGGTAGCCATGTTTCATTTTGAGGGCAGTACATGTATATTGTTACACCAATGGGAGGAAGGAACTGCTATCTGTCAGCATGTTACTTCACTGTTAGACACCCCTATTCCATTTTCAGGGGTGGTGCATGTATAGATACTGACAATGGGGAGGAAGGAACTGCTATCTGTCAGCATGTCACTTCACTGTTAGACATCCCTGTTCCATTTTCAGGGGCAGTGCATATATAGAAACTGACAATGGGGATGAAAGCACTGCAGTCTGTTGGTGTATGTTTCTCCTCTGACTAGGCAGCCATAGTCCATCCTGAGGGTGATACATGGATACACTGATACAGGTGGGGAGGAAGGCACTGATGTCTGTTGGTGCTTGATGACCTGGGAAATGGAAAAAAAAACAACATTCTTTGCCCGACCCTTCTTCTACTGTGATAGACTCTCAGGATTAGAACCAAGGGCCTGAAAGACAGTGAAGATTGAAGGCTGATGAAGTGACCCCTGAGCTGTCACATCTGTGTGGTCCTGACTGGTCCTTGTGTCAGATGAATGTCCCTTTAGATGGGCATGCAAGTATGGGCCAGATATTCTGGAAATCCATGACAAGGTGCATCGCTGGTTGAGGGAAAGAGCACTTTTTATCGCTTTCTTGTTTTCAGATTCGTATCATATTACGTTACATTGCCATACTGTGACAAGACATCGTTGGTTAGGAAAATCAGGATAAGGCCACTCAGATTGGACAGGCTGACTTAGTCGCCATAGTGTTGTGCATTGTTGTATAGAGATACTGTTAGAAGGTCATTCAGACTGACGCGCTGACTTAGTCACCGTGGTGTTGTGCATTGTTGTATGGAGATACTGTTAGAAGGTCATTCAGACTGACAGGCTGACTTGGTCGCCGTAGTGTTGTGCATTGTTGTATGGAGATACTGTTAGAAGGTCATTCAGACTGACAGGCTGATTTAGTCTTTGTTGTGTTGTGCATCATTGTGTGGAGATACTGTTAAAAGGTCGTTCAGACTGGACATACAGACTTTGTTTATGGGATTGCTTGGCTGGAACACCAGTAAAATAACTGATTGGTTTGAATAATTCTTTGATTGGTGTCATTAAATCATTGATTGACTGGTCATTGAGTCAATGAACTGGCTGTTTGATCAATCAGTTAACCATGTTATGTGCTTCCAGGTTTTTCTACTTGACTTGTTAAGAAAAAAAGTGTTGAGAAATTAATTCATTGATAGCTAGCTAGCTGGATGATGATGGAAACAGGTGAAACTGGTGGTGGAGAGAGAGAGAGAGGCAGGGGAAGACAGAGGACAGAACCAAATGGTAGAAATGAGGGGTTTTGTTTGTTTTGTTTTAGGTTGCCCTTGGAGACCCGGAAAAAGCTCGTCGTTTTGGCATGAAGAGTGGTCGTCGCAAGTACTTTGACAACCTCATCAAGTTCTTCCCAGAGGAAGAAGCAGCCATCAAGAAATACGAAGAACTGATTTCGGTAGGTTGGTTGACACTTGTTGTGTAGAATGTCCAGGACAGCAAGACACCAGACACACAGCGAGGCCAGGTGGTCTGCATCACCTAGGATGTTGGGAAAAGATCACACGAAGAGCTTGCAAATAAAAGTACAGATGAGGGACCCACGGCCAGTCAGATCCATCTGGAAAAGTAGGATGTCCAGACAGTTGCTGTCCAAGATTAACGAATGAGTCAGGAGTACAAAAGATGTCTCTGCCTGGTCATGTGGTCAGCTGAATTATTCCCAGTCATGTTGAGTGGACTGTTATCACTGCCACTGAAGGTCAAAGTGAGTGACACCCATACTGTCTACACTGGTTTCTGTGTGGTAGTTGTCAGTTCAGGGTCATCAGGACTGTTGCCCATCACTGTCACTGAAGGTCGAAGTGATTGCCATCACACTGGTACAGTCTGCACTGGTCACTGAACTGTTCTCAATTCATGGATGTCAGGACTGCTGAACTGTCCAAAGTCAAGTTGATGGACTGTTATCACGGTCACTGAAGGTCGAAGTGATTGCCATCACACTGGTACAGTCTGCACTGGTCCCTGAGATGCTGTCAATCCAGGGCTGCTTGGACTGCTGATTGTCCACAGCTGTGTTACATGGACAGTCCTTTGCCTGTCACTCTTATTCATTGTCATGCTGGGTCTGAGCTGAAAAGTGTCTTACTATTTTTTCAGGCTTGTATTGAAACACACTTTGTGAAGGGCAACCACTTTTGTTAAAGCAGATGGTCCTGAACAGGGCATCTTAACTGACAAAGCTTCTCTGATAGCCTGTATTGGAATAACATGTAGAGTCGCCTGTTGATAGGCAGAGTAGTGCCAACTGGTTGTCAATTCTTGCCTACACCACTTCACAAAACACCTGGATTTGAGCTTTCAAAATTGTCATGTTTCTTCGCCAGGAGTGACTGGAAGGAGTGGTTGAAAATCATAAATGAAAGGCACAGGTGCTTAAGTGAACGGTGCTGAAATGACTGACAGAGGAGAGTGCACTCAGAGGAGTGGAGGAGTGAGCAAAACTGAATGCATTAAAAGATAGCAACAGAACATGGCGAACACACACACACACACACACACACACACACACACAACACACACACACACACACACTGACAGACACATACACACACACACACACACACACACACACACACACACACACACACACACACACACACACACACACCACCCCCGACCCATAAATATCCCCCCTATCACCCAGGGGATTCACCTCCATCCCCATCCCCCAGCACACACTCACACTCAGAGCAAGTAGTTCTAAGGTCTGAATGGCCTCAAAATGGGTGAGTGGATAAAATAACAAAAGCTCCAGCATGTATTCATGTCAGTCAACCAGTTCATTGAATAGGACATAGGAGCCAACAGATACTTAACTTCCTGCATTCCTGCATTATATCAGAGTAAGTTTGATAATAGCGATACGTACACATTAGCACAAGTGTGAAAAAATTTATAGATGATAACAGTATCCTAAAACATCGCCAGATCTTTCTAAAAGTTACCCCCAAAAAGAATGCATCATACACACACATACACATACACAGTCAGGTGGTTTCATGTATGTTATGAAAGAAAGTATGGATTGCTTGTGCGAGCTTTCAAAGAATGTAGTAAACAGATATCACAGGGTGACTGGTTTATCAACTGTTGGAAGGGCAGTTCAGTTAGAGGAAAAAAACTGGTGGGTGATGTTGCAGAGAGAGGCACTGGCGAGGGCGCATACCCCATACTTTTAACGACACAGTAAAGTAAATGTAAAGTAAAGGCCACAACTGGCCTATGTTAGACTCAGCAAACGTCCAGGTGAGATAGGGTGAAAAAAAAATGAAAAGAGAAAATGGAATGTTCCATCACCGATGTTTAGTGACCAGCCCTCCCCCCACCCCTCCTGACACACACACACACCATCAACAGGTGTGGTCACAGACTGACAGTGACAACACAGGGACCTTCAGAGCTGGCCCCCCCCCCCCCCCCCCCCCCCCCCCCAGAATGCTTATCACTCATGCACTGTGACCAACCACCACAACAGTTCATGCATATGCACATCTGCCATACACATTTACATACAGACATTGATTAACATGGGTGATTTTCCTTCCTTGTTTGATAGAATTGCAGACTGGGGATGACTTGGTAACACTCACCACCACCCTCACACCACCATCGCTCTCATCTTCTCTTTGCCCCATTCCCTGAAGTATCTGCATGGTCACTGACAACATATACAAGATACAAGAATACTTTATTATCTCAATTCTGAGAAATTACAATCGTGCTGCTGACTAACTATACATTAGTGACAAATAAACATGAAAAACAATGAACAATAAACAAGTAGGGTAACTCAGCAACAATAAACAATAAACAAGTAGGGTAACTCAACAACAACAACCCAATAAAATCAATTTAGTTATAATGTAAAACCTCATACATGTAGATAAACACATACTAAACACACACGCACGCACGCACATACGAACCCCTTACTAATTTTCAGAATTTGCTAAAAACAGAAACACTGTCAGACCTAGATTCTGATTAAAAGAAGCATTAAGGTGTGATGATGATGATGATGATGCACATAATAAATGATCAAGCAATAGTAAAACCCATTTGAGTAAACAACAATACTTACAATAGATTTTCAGTATTACATAATGATCAGACTTGATTTCACAGAATTTTAAAACACATGTATAATTGTAAATAATAGCAAAACACATAAAAGTAGTCAGATCACACACACACACACACACACACACACACACACACACACACACACACCACACACACATATACTCACATGCATGCGCACACACACACATGAATAAATAAATCAATTAACATGAAAAGAATAGAACAATTGGTAACAACCATGCCTTAATCAAATCAAATTTTCATTGTTGCACACAAATGATAAAAATACAGAATATAAAAAGGCAGTTAAGTAAATAATTATGGCAGAGAACAGTAAAACACCTTTAGTAAACAACCATACCACACACACACACACACACACACACACACACACACACACATACATACATGTATACACACATGCCCTCACACACACCCAATGTACATTCACAATTATTCAATCGCACACGCACACACATGCACATAGAAGCACATACACACATACATATATATGTATACATCCCCCCCTCTCCCTTCCCCCCCCCCCCCCATCCCGCACACACACACACAATTATTGCTTGTTGAGAAGGGATATAGACATTGGGATAAAATGCCAGTCTGTGTTGTGTGGTCACCAGTGACATGTCCACAGTGACTCACCACAGGGCTTCAGTTCAGTGGAACCTGTGTAACAGAAGTCATCCTGATAGAGGGAAGTCTTGGCAGGGAGGCAGAGTGATCAGCATGCACACAGCATGCAGGCTGGTTGGAACACATTGACTCACACACGGTGAAATTTGTGATCGCTGCATTATGATAGACTGTATTCATATTTTCCCAACATCTCCATTTGGATCGATCAAAAGTGCTATTTCTCCCTTTTGACATGAGTTCCAACCAGTCCTCTGGCGTTAAATGTCTTTTTGTTTCTCAAGACATATGAAAACACCATCTCTTCAATGATCATGTGTTGCCAAGATCTCAACCATACCCCACTCAAAACGGCACACTTGTTCTCTGTAGCTAACATGTTATCACGATGATGAAGTGAAACAATGGTGACCTGATTTCAGGTCACATGACTTTAGAATATTCTTCACATGCAAGTTGACAATCATGTGGACAAGCGGAAGAATGATCACCCTTAGATTCAGACTGCTGATCCCAAGGTTCAAATCTCATAGTGAGTACAATAAAAGGGAGGGTCCTTTTTCATGCTGAGATCACGTGTAGCACGCCAGTGACGAGGGCAAAAGGTGAGGATGAGGAGGGGTGTCCAGGGAAGGGAAGAACAGGTTGCTGGGAACAGATGCTGGCTGTCCTTTTCACACAGTGACAGAGTGTGGGCAGGTCAGTCCCTCGTCGGAACATGCAGGGGTCATTCTGCAGGGGTCAAAGACAGTATTACTGTGTGAGAGAAATGACTTGCTTTTGAAGTTTTAGTTGTGTGAGGAAAGCGTTGCTGTACAGAGGGGTGGTTACGACACGTTCTGCTGTGTTGTTACAAGTCCTAGCCCTAGGAGTGTCTGACTGCCACTGGCTCAGCAGCAACCCTGTCATCCTTCTGCCCCCAGCCATTCACCCAGCTCCCTGTGACTTGATCAGTGAATGTCTGCCACAGGAAGAGGATTTCCACCACACTGCAGTTTCTCTGTATCAGTGTACCACTGTTTCCTTCCTTCTGTTTCCTGCTTTCTTCCCCTTCGCTGCTCTCTGTTTCACACTCTTTCCACCCACACCCCTCCTCTCTCTCTCTATCACAGATCACCTCTGTCCCTCCCATTTCTCTCCCCTCTTCACTACTACCACCTTGATCTGTTCCTGTCTCTGTAGTAACATTGATCTGTCAGGGGCGGTGGAAAACGGAGGAGAGAGGTATTTCCCCCTGATGAAGAAGTCAAACAGGGAAAGGACCCAACCTTATCACGCCATGAACTGTAGTGGAAATCAGACAGTTGCCTGTCACTGAGTCAGTGTCTAGACAGAGAATGTTTACCCTCTCCTTGCTCTCTCTTTCCTCTCTCTCTCTCTCTCTCTCTCTCTCTCTCTCTCTCTCTCTCTCTCTCTCTCTCTCTCTCTGCTTTTGCATCACCTTGGGTACATGGCAGTTGAAAAATTGTCTGTCAGTCTCTCTCTCTGTCTTTCTCTCTCTCTCTCTCTCTCTCTCTCTCTCTCTCTCTCCTCTCTCTCTCTCTCACTCACTCACTCTCTTTCTCTGATTTTTCATCACTTTGGATGCATTGCTGCTGAAAAATTGCCTCTCTATCTCTTTTTCTGTCTGTCTTTTTCTCTTTCTCTCTCTCTCTTTTGTTCTCTCTCTCTCTCTCTCTCTCTCTCTCCTCTCTCTCTCTCTCTCTCTCTCTCTCTCTCTCTCTCTCTCAAACTCCCTCTCTCTCTTTCTGTATTTCTCTCTCTGGTTTTGTATCACCATGGATACACTGCAGCTGAAAAATAGTCCGTCCTTCTGTCTGTATAGTGTATCTCTCTCTCTCTCTCTCTCTCTCTCTCTCTCTCTCTCTTTTGTGTCTCTGTGTCTCTATCTCTGTCTGTCTGTCTGTCTGTCTCTCTCTCTCTCTCTCTCTCTCTCTCTCTCTCTCTCTCCTCTCTCTCTCTCTCTCTCTCCAGTTTCGCATGACTGTGGATACATTGCTGAAAAATTGGCCAACAGCCATGTTGTCTTCACCTTCTCCAAAACATCACTTGTTCCATGTTTGTAATGTGGTTTGCTGTGTTGGTAAGGCTACAGATGTTTGTTCCAAGGTCCAGAGTTTGACTGCCATCATTCATACTTGACTTAACCCTTTAAATTCACAAAGAACTTAGAGAGCTGCTTCCACTATAGATAGTCAGTTGAAATAGAAGTCTTCTTCGTTTTTAATCTGAGCAGACTCCACTCCCTTCATGGTTCTGCAGAGGAGACTGTAAATTGAAGTTCCGTGTATCTGTGTATGAATGCATGCCTAAAAATTGTGCACACATATTGAATCCCATAGCACCTGTCAGGAAAGTGTCTAATGGATAACATGAAAATAACTCACAGGCTTTCTGTTTTGTGTTCAGACAGTACCCATGAAAATGGAATGTGGCTACCCTGCTGTTTGGATTACAAATTGTGGAACACTCAAAATTTTTTACAGCGGTGAATGCTCAGATTACTAGCCAAGGGATGACAAGAGAGAGAAAGAGAGACCTCCAGTTTTGACACACATCTTGAGACTGTTTCTTGTGCATGAAGAGGAATCAGCCTGAGCTAATCTGTCTGATCCCTTGAAACCCATTTGTAAGTGGACGCCACTGTGTTTGTGGGAGTTGTCTTTGTAAAGACAGGTTGTGGGAGAGACTTGACACTGGATGTGGTGACAGATGGAAACACAGAGGAGTCAAAGCAGTCGAAGAAACAACTAACCCAGGCTGTGTGTGTGTGTGCAGGTGTCAGACCGCAGCTTCAATGGCATTGTGATTCTGAAGGTGCTGCCCAGGTTCCTGGTGACGCTGCTGCTGAAGACAGGGCTGTACCGCCTGCTCTTCTCCTGCTTCAAGTACACCTCCATCACTCTGCAAGAGGTCTTGGACGACATCACCGACAACGCCGACCTCAAGGCGGTTCTGTCCTACATCTGTGGAGACTATGGTGACTAACTTCTCTCTTTCCCTTTCTTTTTCTTTTGTCTCTGCTTTCCCAATATCTACAGACTTATTTCTGACATATTTCTCACATTCCATTGGCAATATGATAGAAAAACAAACAATGTCCTGTTTGATATTTTTGGCTGTGATGAGTATAGGTTATACCATTATACTTGCTTCAGTTTGCCGGCCATGGAAAAAAAGGAAAAAACCAACAGCATATCTTTTTTGCTTTCATCATGATCTACACCAATTAAAAACACATTCATTGAACTTTTGACCTCTTTAAGGCAAATAAAACTAGGTCATGCTGAAGGAACTATCTGTTCTACTTAATTTATCACCCACTGTTTAGCAAGAAAATTGAAATTTGATTAACTCATTCTATTCTGGGCGATTGCTTCCCTTTGCAAATACTCTATACTGGCCGATTTTATAGGTTATTTAAAAAAATATTTTAACTCACTTAGGACGGACAGTTCTGTCCCTTGTTTTTCCCTGTGGACGGGCCATTTGTTATGGTTAGTAAAAAAATCACCAAAAATACAAAACAAGAGATAACTCAACGAAAGTTTCAGGAAGTGTTATTCATAAACTGTGTTAGTAGAATACAAAAGAATAAACTTCCCACTTTCATACGATTTCTTATGCTTGAGGCTGAAAAAATGTCCAGTTTTTTTCAGGTGCATCACAACACTCTTGCACAGAGTCAGTGGGTCCATGGCTTCACATTCAGCAGAAAAAGTCAGTAAATACACTAAATGAGTTGAAAAAAAGGAAAATACACTCCAGGAAACTAAATACAATAGATAAATCACATGCCTGCTATGCACAAGCTAACTTGGAATAATGCAAAAATGGGGGCGTGGCACTCTGCTGACGCACGAAGGCCAGAAGTACCAGAAAAAGGTGGCACTGTCGGAAAAAACTCGAATCTTCGCGCCAGTCGCGTCAAGGAAAGCCATTGAACTCTTGCTCACTCAAATCCCCAGTCTTTCACAGCACGCAAACGCTCTGCTCGCGTGGCGAAGTGGCCCACCCTCACCTTCATCATCACTGAGCTCCACAGACGAGTCAGTGTCAATTTCCTCTTCTCCTCGGAATTCTTCACTGGAATCACTTTCATCAGCTTCGTCATCCTCTTCTTCAATGTCTGAACCTTCCGTTTGTAGCATTTCAATAACTTCAGTAATGCTAAAACGTTGCCGACGGGCTCAACTTTGCTCCGACACATTCGCAGAAAAACTTGTTTGAGACGCCATGTTTCTATGCAGATTAGTAAGTCAGGTGGGTTGGTCTGGTCAATCAGCCACTGAGCCGAAGTGGGTCATGGTGTGCTGCGAAACCGCTGTACAGGCGAAGGAAGGAATACTGACGATACTATCTATATCTTGTTGCCGTGTACTGATCACACTACCACCGCATGAAAAATTGTTGAAGGCCGAAACCTTGATAGTGTTCGTTCGTACTGAAGCATTGCGTCTTTGGAAAACGCTATAGCGTCTGTTCGTGACGAGAGAGTTAAAAGAACGTGATAACATACCAATGTGAAATTTGGGCTACATATGCACAACAAATTGAACTAATACTTTGAAAAGTTTCAAAGCAAGTGTTTGACCGACTTCGAACCATAAAAAGTTTCAAAGCAAGTGTCTGACCGACTTCGAACCACGCAAGACTGTTGACCTATGAAATATGAATTTTTAAAATTGAGGTGTGCTCACATCGCACCTCCGTAACAAAGTGTTCTGCATGGCAGGTGCGATGAGATCACATCTTAGTATAGAAAGAGTTGATAAGGTCATTAAAATGCAACCAGAAATACATTTTAAAAAAGCCATAATGGCAAGTAGACAGAGTACAATAGACCACTGGTGTCCCAGTATGCACGATCAACAATCTTACTACCTAGTCACAACAACTGAAGCTGCCAAGTGCTACACTTTTGGTGTAGTATGCGGCAAGTTCATTCACAGTGCTATGCTAGTACACTTTGTAACAAAAGGCCATGCCAACAATGACAAAAAAATCGCAGACATCCGCGGCTTAAACAGAACAGAAATAACATAGATCCTAAGACTATAGACGTATTTCATCAGTAAATGGCCAAGTTCAGTAAGAGAGGGGGGGAAAAAACACCTAAAAATGATCAGAATTTGACTGCCTTTTTTTTTCTTTTGTCTTCAGTCGTTCAGATTGTTTTCTTCCGAAAACTTGTTTTGTCTTCACTGTTTGCTTGTTTTCTTGTCTGCCTGAAAAAGTTCACTTGAGTGTTTGTTGCAGTCATTTGGTGGCCTTTTTTCTGTTGTGTGTGTGTTTGTTCGTTTTGGGGTGGTGTGTGTGTTTGTTTCTTTGTTTTAGTTCTGCCTGAAAAAGGCTTACAGGTTGAGGCCTTTTACTTTAGTCTTTGTTTTGTTTGATTGGCTATCCAGCATTTCAACATTTATTTTCACTGCTAACCTTAAATTGATGTTCTATGTCCAGTGTTTGTTGTGTTCATTTGGCAGTCCAGCATATCAACATTTATTTTCACTGCTAACTTTAAGTTGTGTAGTGTGTGTTCATTTGGCAGTCCAGCGTATCAACATTTATTTTCACTGCTAACTTTAACTTGTGTAGTGTGTTTTCATTTGGCAATTCAGCGTATCAACATTTATTTTCACTGCTAACTTTAACTTTTTTTTTTTTTTTTTTTTTTTTTTTTTTTTTTTTTGCTGTCCCAACCTCTGCGCCACCTCAGAGGCAGTGCACCCACGCCGCTCATTCCGACACCCCGTCCACAGCCACAGCCTGGTCGGCCCCGCCGCAGCCCCGGCACCAGCAATCCACAGGGAGCAGTCAGTGTCAAGTCGTCAAGAGGCAACCCACCGGAGGAGACACTGCACTGCTGCCGAGTCACTTCGGTGGTGTTCAGTGGCGCCTGTTCTGATCTAACATACGCAGGACACCACCTACTAAGCCCCCTACTGACGACAATAATTGCTTAGTCGCGGAGCCGGCGTGAGTGAGCTCTTCCTCCGGAGGGCGCCACCACGTCCGTCCAACGACAGCCCCCATGGACCCGCCAATACCGGTGACCCCGACGGAACCAAACCAAGGCCACAGACGTGGAGAGGACATCGAAATTGAGGTCACCATGAGAGCAGGGCATGAAGGGCCACAGAACTTGAGACTTTTTTTTTTTTTATGCTGATCGATGAGAATGAGGATGATTAAGATGATGCTGCGGATTTCCATTTCGGTCTGAGACTACATGACAGGGCTGTACTCTACGCTTCCTTTCATAATATATCCCGGCGTCAACCAGGCCCGAGAGATACAGGCACCTGCAGTGTTGGTCAGGAAATTTGAGCAACACTCTCAGAAACGCATCCATTAAGTGGATGAAACTCGACTGTGTGGTCCCAGTCTTCCCAACTGAGTCCGCAGCAACTCAACTCTGGGTAGGAGCCGGTCGAGGCAGAAAAACCCACATGACTTCTGATGGGATTCGAACCCACGACCTCCCAGCCGGGAGTCCGCGACGCTGACCACTTCGCCACGGCGGCTGGTGCTAACTTTAACTTGATGTGCTATGTCCAGTGGGGTAAACAAATGTTTTTCTTGATTTTGTTTTTGGTGAATTTAAAAAAAAAAAAAATTTTTCTGAGACAAAATTCAACATTAAGATTTATCTGCCCAGTGTAAAGTGTGGCTGACTGGCCTGATTTCTCAA
This sequence comes from Conus canariensis, assembly GCA_033310375.1. Classification (NCBI taxonomy): domain Eukaryota; kingdom Metazoa; phylum Mollusca; class Gastropoda; order Neogastropoda; family Conidae; genus Conus; species Conus canariensis. Next base: position 24,907,104 of record CM065736.1, on the reverse strand, counting down.
AGCTGTTTTGTTTTGAATTTGTTGACATCTGTTGAAGATTGGTTTATTCATTGAGATGTGTATCTGCAAGTGAAAAGCAGGATTCTGGCATATGTGACTGAGCTAGCATGTATGCAGGCTAAGTAATTGGGTATAAATGTACCCATGACATATAAGCATGCATTAGTACGTACTCTTTCAGCTTTGTTTTTGTGAAGTGTATTTTATTCTTTCTCCTTTTCTTCTCTTCTCTGCTCAATTTATCCATGCTTTTGTTTCTCACCTTGCACCCTCACCCTTCACCATCTCTATCTCTCTCTCTGTTCAGGTCTCTTTCTGATCATTTTTCTATATTCTTCCCTACATTCCTATTGCATTGTATCATATGATGTCACTGCCAAGGCCAGTAAGTCGACCATAGGCACCCTTTCCACCCACATGGCCACTTTCTCACTTGTCCTCCCATTCTTCCTCCTCATCTCTTATATTATTCGTCCCCCTCAGGGTTGAATGTTATTCTTCTTGCTGACCTGCCCAAGGGTCAGAAAGATCAAATGTTCACATGCCCTCAAGACTGAACCACCCGCCCATCAGTCAGCCATCATTTGTAATTCTGTAACATTCTGAACGACAAAGAAAGAGGAAAACACAATGCCTGCCTTTTTATCAACAAGTGGCCAAGACAAGGCAACATGTGGTCTCTATTCAGACTGACTGGCCAGTCGCTTGATGCATTATGATATTGATGTCACAAACAAAACTTACAATAGTAGTGCATGAAGGCAACATGTGGTCTCTATTCAGACTGACTGGCCAGTCGCTTGATGCATCATGATATTGATGTCACAAACAAAACTTACAATAGTAGTGCACGAAAAAGATCTGTTTCACAATCATTATCAGATATTGGCAAAATAATGGTAAAATGTTATTTCCCCTCAGCCAGCAGACATTGAACACAGCACTTTCCCTGAAGGCAAGATGCGGCATTGACCACATGCTGGCCACAGGTGATGGCCTTCACCAGGCAGTCGGGCAGCTGATGATATCCTACTATGCCTCTACAACCCACCTTATCCTCACACCCCACCCTTCCCCTCATATCTCCATCCTGTCATCTCTCGTCTTGTCCGTGGTCCACCAACCACAGTAAGCACTGACTGTGAGGGTTTTGATGTGTGTGACCAGGTGTGTTTCCCCGTGATGTGCCCTTCATTCTGCACGCTCTGCTCATTCGTCATTACTGGAATGGCGCCTACTACCCTGTGGGTGGACCCTCTGAAATCGCTTATCAGATGACGCATATCATCGAGCGCCATGGTGGACGGGTTCTTGTGCAGGCACGTGTGTCACAGATTTTGTGTAACGAGAATGGAGCGGCTATTGGTTAGTGTTCGATGATGTGTGCATTTGTTGCCTGTGTGTGTGAGTGTGCAGATGGAGTGTCTTGTTTGTGTGTGTATGTGTGTGTGTGGTGTCTGTTTGTATGGTGTCTGTAGGTGTGTGTGTGATGTCTGTGTGTGCTCTGTGTGTGTGTGTGTGTGTGTGTGTTGTGTGTGTGTGAATGAATGAGTTGTGAGTTGTATACATGTTTATACTGACCTTCTTCCTTACCTGAGATGAGTCAGTATCATAGTGTTTAGTGTCACCCAGTTCATCGAGGTCTTTTTGGAGAGACCTGGTGATGTCTTTACATCATGAAGAATTTTCACGCTCTCAGGCACCACAGGTGTTTTTCCCACCTGTCTCATCTTCTGTGCCACTTCAGCGGTATTGAACCTATGCCACTTCTTCCAGCCCCCTCCCATCCCCCCCTTCCTCATCCACAGCCACAACCTGGCCTGTCTTACCACAGCCCTGGCACCAGCAGACCACAGGGAACAGTCAATGTGAAGCTGTCATGAGGCAACCCAAGGCAGGAGTCACTGCACTACTACTGGGTCTCTTTCATGGTGTTCAGTGGTGCCCGTTTTGATCCAACTTTCACAGGTCACCATCTGCTAAGCTCCTACTTACTACAATGATTTCTTAGTTGCAGAGCCAGCGTGGGTGAGCTCTCAGTCTTGAGGGAGCCACCACTTCCATCCTGCAACAGTCACTATGAACTTGCCAATATCGGTGACCCCAGCAGAACCAAGCCGAAGGGCACAGATGTGGGGAGGTTATCAAAACTTGAGGTCACCAAGAGAGCAGTGTGTGAAGGGCCACAGAATTTGATACTTTTTTTGGTACTGATTGATGAAGATGATGCTATGGATTTCCGTTCAGGTCTGAGACTGCATGACAGGGCTGTACACTATGCTTGCCTTCATAATATGTCCCAGCATTGGCTATGCCCAAGAGATACAGATGCTTGCAGTGTTGGTCAGGAAATTTGAGGAACACTCTCAGAAATTCATCCACTGAATGAATGAAACAAGACTGTGTCTTTCCATTTGAGTCAATAGAAAGGTCAACTCAGGGCTACAGCTGGTTGTGGCAGAAAAATCTCGCAAATGAATGGGAATCGAACCCATGACCTCCCAGCCGGGAGTCCGCAACACTAACCACTTTGCCACAGCAGCTGGTGACATCAAAGCTATTGTCATCAACATTGCAGATTTAATGGGAGAGGATGTGTTTTTATGGACTAAAAACAAACAACACTAAACACTTCAAAAGATACTAAGATCTTGTAAGAAGATTCACCGTATTGCTCCGTTGGGATTGGTTACTGCTGGTGTTTTTAACTGTAGTAAAGCATTATTCCATGTTGACGACTGCTAGCCTTTGGACAAATACAACAGTCATCTGTACTGACGAATTTGAGGTTTTTAGACGGTGGTGGAACAAACCTTAATATTGAGGAAGTGGAGCTTTTGGACTGTAACAGAACAAGCCTCAGTACTGAAGACTGGTGGTGTTAGGACTGTGATGGAACAAGCCTCAGTACTGAAGACTGGTGGTATTAGGACTGTGATGGAACTAGCCTCAGTACTGAAGACTGCTGACCCTTGGACTGTGACAGAACAAGCCTCAGTATTAAGACTGCTGGTGTTAGGACTGTGACAGGACAAGCCTCGGTATTGAAGACTGCTGGTGTTAGGACTGTGATAGAACAAGCTTCAGTATTGAAGACTGCTGGTGTTAGGACTGTGACGGAACACGCCTCAGTATTGAAGAGTGCTGGTCCTAGGACTGTGATAGAACAAGTTTCAGTATTTAAGACTGCTGGTGTTAGGACTGTGGTGGAACAAGCCTTAGTATAGAAGACTGCTGGTCTTAAGACTGTGACAGGACAAGCCTCAGTATTGAAGACTGCTGGACCTAGGACTGTGACAAAACAAGCCCCAATATTGAAGACTGCTGGTCCTAGGACTGTGGTGGAACAAGCCTCAGTACTGAAGATTGCTGGTGTTAGGACTGTGACAGAACAAGCCTCAGTATTGAAGACTGCTGGTGTGAGAACTGTGACGGAACAAGCCCCAGTATTGAAGACTGCTGGTCCTAGGCTTGTGACGGAACAAGCCTCAGTATTGAGGATTGCTGGTGTGAGAACTGTGACGGAACAAGCCTCAGTATTGAAGACTGCTGGTGTGAGAACTGTGACGGAACAAGCCTCAGTATTGAAGACTGCTGGTGATAGGACTGTGACAGAACAAGCCCCAGTATTGAAGACTGCTGAACCTAGGACTGTGGTGGGACAAGCCTCGGTACTGAAGACTGCTGAACATAGGACTGCTATGGGACAAGCCTCAGTATTGAGTATAAGACTCAGGATTTTGGACTGTGATAGAAGCAGCTCAGTATCAAGGACTGCTGGCTTTACAACTGTAATACAACAAGCGTGAGTTTTGAGGGCTGTTGGATTGTGGTATGAGATCCCTCAGTGTTGAGATTACTGGCTGTGACTGATCACGTCTTGATATTCAGCATTGCTGGCTGTGACTGACATGCCCTAATATTGAGGATTGCTGGAATGTGACTGATCGAGCCTCACTGTGATTGAACGGTGCTCAGAATTGAGGACCGCTCATCTGGAACGGAACAAGCTTCAGTATTGAGGACCACTGGAAAGTGACAGAACAACCCTCAGTATTGAGGAATGTGACAGAACAACCCTCAGTATTGATGACTGTTAGAATGTGACAGAGCAACCCTCAGTATTGAGGATTGTTAGAATGTGACACTGACAGAACAACCCTCAGTATTGAGGATTGTCGGAATATGACAGAACAACCCTCAGTGTTGAGGATTGTTAGAATGTGACACTGGCAGAATAACCCTCAGTATTGAGGAATGCTGGGCTGTGACAGAACAACCCTCTGTATTGAGGACTGTTGGAATGTGACACTGACAAAATAAACCCTCAGTACTGAGGACTGTTAGAATGTGACAGAACAACCCTCAGTATTGGGGACTGCTGGAATGTTTCACTGACAGAACAACCCTCAGTATTGGGAACTGTTAGAATTTGACACTGACAGAACAACCCTCAGTATTGATGACAGTTAGAATGTGACAGAGCAACCCTCAGTATTGAGGATTGTTAGAATGTGACACTGACAGAACAACCCTCAGTATAGAGGACTGTCAGAATATGACAGAACAACCCTCAGTATTGAGGACTGTTGGAATGTGACAGAACAACCTTCAGTATTGAGGACTGCTTGACTGTGACAGGAGAACCCTCAGTATTGAGGACTGTTGGACTGTGACACTGACAGAACAACCCTCAGTATTGAGGATTGTTAGAATGTGACTGAACAGCTCTCTGTATTGAGGACTGTTAGAACATGACAGAACAACCCTCAGTATTGAGGACTGCTGGAATGTGACACTGACAGAACAACCCTCAGTATTGAGGACTGTTGGAATGTGACATCGACAGAATAAGGCTCGGTATTGAGGACTGTTAGAATGTGACAGAACAACTCTCAGTATTGAGGACTGCTGGAATGTGACACTGACAGAACAACCCTCAGTATTGAGGACTGTTAGAATGTGACAGAACAACCCTCAGTATTGAGGACTGCCAGAACATGACACTGACAGAACAACCCTCAGTATTGAGGATTGCTGGAATGTTTCACTGACAGAACAACCCTCAGTATTGAGGACTGTTGGAATGCAACACTGACAGAGCAAACCTCAGTATTGAGGACTGCTGGAATGTGACACTGACAGAGCAATCCTCAGTATTGAGGACTGCTGGACTGTGACAGAACAGCCCTCAGTATTGAGGATTGCTGGAATGTTTCACTGACAGAACAAACCTTATTGAGGACTGCTGGAATGTGACACTGACAGAGCAACCCTCAGTATTGAGGACTGCTGGACTGTGACAGAACAACCCTCAGTATTGAGGACTGCTTGACTGTGATGGAACAAACTTTGGTATGATGACTGCTGGACTGTGACTGACCAAACCTCAGTATTGAGGACTGCTGGAATGTTTCACTGACAGAACAACCCTCAGTATTGAGGACTGCTTGACTGTGATGGAACAAACTTTGGTATGATGACTGCTGGACTGTGACTGACCAAACCTCAGTATTGAGGACTGCTGGACTGTGACGGAACAACCCTCAGTATTGAGGACTGCTGGAATGTTTCACTGACAGAACAACCCTCAGTATTGAGGACTGCTTGACTGTGATGGAACAAACTTTGGTATAATGACTGCTGGACTGTGATAGAACAACCCTCAGTATTGTGGACTGTGACAGAACAACCTCAGTATTTGAGGACTGCTTGACTGTGATGGAACAAACTTTGGTATGATGACTGCTGGACTGTGACTGACCAAACCTCAGTATTGAGGACTGTTGGACTGTGACGGAACAAGCCTCAGTATTGAGGACTGTGAAAGGTGACTGGCCAAACTTTAATGTAGTTATGAAAGGGATTGAGACTGAGGGGTGTGAGGAGAATGCCAGGGATAAGAGGCAGAAATGGGATACCCGAGACAGACAAAGATAAAAAAAAAAAAGCTATCTGTGTGTGTTCAAAGGCGTACAAGTGGCTCGGAGCTCTGGTGATGTGGATTTGTTTGCCAAGTGCATTATCTCTGACACTGGCGTTATCAGCACGTTCAAGAAACTACTGCCTGCCAATGTGGCTCAGAAATCCTGTGAGTTCTTCTGTATACCTCTCCTGTCTTGTTTTGTTAGACAACTACTGTGGATATCACTGTCATTGTCACCATCATTAACACCAGCTTTATTTCAGACTGGAAGTGTTTGGGACCTTGTTCATTTGGAAGAGGGGAGAAAGGGGGATATTGTTGGGTTGTTTTGCATGAATTTTGTCTTGCTCAGATTTCTGTCTAATCATTTATTCATGTTGTTTATTTTGTAGTATTACAGTTGATTGATATTCAGTTGTTATTCACTTAAAAATTCAGAGTAACACCCATTTCAGGTATGTTAAAATCCATTAGGAACACTGATTTTAGTCAGGTTGAAATCTTTTGGAACCCTGATATATTAAGACTGTCTAAACCCACAGGGAAATATTTCAAACAAATTGATGTCTGCTGGGAAACGTTGATTTCAGACATGTTAGTATCCACTTGAGGTTTTGCAGATAATGGTAAAATCCACAGAAGAGACTGATTTTAGACCTGTTTAAATTGTCAAGAGAACACTTGATTTCTGACATGATATCAGAGACATGTTAACCCATAGGAAATCACTGGTTTCATTAAAATCCACTGGGAACACTGCTTTCACATGTGATCAGTTAAAATCCTCTGGGGACATTGCTTCCAGACTTGATCAAATGGACTGGAAAAGGCTGGTTTCAGTTGTAAGTTCAGACAATGTTCATCCCACACTCTCCAGGAGACAGTGGTTTCAGAGGTGGTGTCAGGTCTGTTCAATTCAGCAGGGGACACTGATTTCAGGCATCTACCCGATGGTGGAGGAAGTGGGCCCCAGTACGTCGTTCCTCACCACCTTTGTTGGCGTGGACGGGTCACAGGATGAACTCAAGCTGCCTTCTGGGAACACCTGGTACTACGCCAGGTTAGGAAGGGGGAGGGGGCTGATGTTCACGTTTGGTGGTTGGAAGGTGCACGAGTGTGGAGGTGTGTTGCATGTGTAAGGAGGTGTAGGGAGGGTGTTGAGGTGTAGAGAGGGTGTTGAGGTGGAGCAAAGTGTGAAGTAGTGGGGAGGATGTTGAGATATCGAGAGAGTATTGAGGTGCGGGGAGGGTAAGGTGTGCGCAGGGCGTTAGTGGAAGGGTGTTAGAGTTGGGCGGTGTGGAGATGGAGTTAAGTTATGGGGAGGGTGTTGAGGTGTGCAGAGGATGTTGAGGTGTGGGGAGGGTTTGAAGGTGTTGGGAGGACGTGGAGAGCGTATGAAGGTGTGGGAAGGGTGTTGAAGTGTATGGGGAGGGTATTAGTCTATAGGGAGGATGTTGAGGTATGTGGGAGGGTATTAAGCGATAGGGAGGATGTTGACAGACCTGTGCACTGTACGATTTTTACGTATAATCTCATAAAATTCACCACAGCCATACGATTGTACGTTTGAAAGCTGAATTGTATGAAATTTTGATCACCGAGCTCACAAAAATGGGCTAAACACATAATCCGGCTGAGTCTAAGAGTCTGATCCAACTTTCAAAAGTTCCCATGGCATATGCGCACTTACTTCCTCAATGAATGCATATCAGCATGGCTTCTCGTTCAGCTTCAACTCGCACCCATGAAACAGACAACGAAAATTGAGATTTATTGGTGAAAGCTGTGGTCAAAAGAAAAAGAAATATGAACAGAAGTACTAACCAGCATATCATACAATTTTCAAGCTCATTACTGCATCAAAGAAGGGCGATACATTCACACACAGCACCATGTGTAACTGTGAAATCTTGATTGCTCACAGTGGTCATTTTGACATTCAGCAGCACATCGATAGCTGTGATTCTGGAAAACGGTAGGCTATGAACATTCAAAATTTTTGTGTGAAGTCGAGTTCTGCTGGCACTTCTGACGAGAGACTGGAACATCAAACTACTCGTGCAGAGGGACAAAAAAATCCAAAATCCCCAAAGGAACACACTGTCCAGTGAAACTCTTGAAAGTCTTCTCATCCTGAAGAATTATGACTGTTCTTCAATAGATGCAGTTCACAGCCTCTCAGCTGACAATTTAACCCTCTTTGTCCTGACGTTCAGTGCATGAAACGCTCTCTAAAGCCTATGGAAAGGGAAGCAACTCCATAACAACGATAGGGTAGCATCACACACACAAAATTTTTTAATATACCCAAGCAATATTTCACTTCTTTTGTATTTTATGTGTTATTGAGATGTTTATCTACACTTAAAAATAATTACTTCAGTATTGTGGAGATACGTGACTTCAAAAAAAAAATTCAAACACTGAAATTGACTTAAAAATCAGTCAAACACTGGTTATTACTGACTGGTATGGAAGGGTGTGGGGAGGTTGTTAAGGTGTGGGGAGGGTGTTAAGGTGTGGGGAGGGCGTTAAGGTGTGGGAAGGGTTCAAGTGTGGAGAAGGTGTGAAGGTGTTAGGAGGTTTGTAAGATGTGGGGAGGTTGTTAAGGTATGGGAAGGGTGTTAAGGTGTGGGGAGGGTGTTAAGGTGTGGGGAGGGTGTTAAAGTATGGAAGGGTATGGGGAAGATGTTAAGGTGCATGGAAGTGTGAGGAGGATGTTAAGTCCCTCCCCTTCCTTTTCCATCTATGACATCTCTTTCCAATCATCATCATTTGTCATCATGGTATCATCATCGTGACATTGTCTGTGTGTGGCTGACAGAAACGACATCAACCAAGCCATGACGGAGTACTTGGCACTATCCCTGGAGGACGTGGCAGCAGCCCCCGTTCCCCTCTGCTACATTTCTTTCCCCTCTGCCAAAGACCCCAGCTGGGAACAGCGCCACCCAGGTAATTGACAGTCTGTCTCCACAACATGATGTCTGCAATGTCTCTCATCCACTGCTTAGTTGTTATTGCAAGACAGTCATGCTCAAGATCTTACAATGATAACTTATGAAGTATGAAACATTTGCATAGGAGATAGATTAGATACATGTAAAGCAGCAATCAAGTATTTTGCAGACATCCTGATACTATAGACTTAGACATATATAGAATCAAGTGTTTGGCATCATATACTATATATAGGAGATAGATTAGATACATGTAAAGCAGCAATCAAGTTTTTTGCAGACATCCTGATACCATAAACTTAGACATATATAGAATCAAGTGTTTGGCATCATATACTATACCATGTAAAACTGGTGCAAGCTATGACCGATTAGTTTGCTCTGCTGGACGTTTTTGCATGGCTAACTATCACAAAGACTAAGGCCGTACCCATCTGCTTACCGATCAGCACACTTCCCTCCCATCATCACTGCTGGGTGCGTGTTTCCTGGAGTTTTCTGCACACAGGACACAGGTTTTCTGCTGTCTACCAGTCCCTTTTTCCAACCTTGCCACAGTTTTGGTGCCTTCTCACTTTTTTTTTTTAATTTGAAAACCCCAAACTGCGTCTTGCCATACATATACACACATATTTTCTGTCTAGCAGAATTTGTTTCACATGCTCTGCCACCCTGCTTTCCTCACCTTAGCGCAGGGGCTTCACCGTGAGGCAAATTCTTTTCCATTCTCACTCAGCTTTCCTCACCTTCCAAGCAATGACAGACACTGTGAGACTGGTGGCCGGTCATACCCTGACCCCACCCATGTCTTGGGCCTCATAGGGTCTGTTCCCACTGCCTAGCAGAACCATTGGTCCCATGGATCAAATGTTGAGGGGAGGAAACGGCACTGATTAACAGTGAAGGAGAAGTCGAAGGGGAATGGCACCGTTTTCTCTTACCCAGAGAAGTAGCCACCATCGGGCAGCGTATGCTGCTGCCAGTGCTCAGGCAAAGTCCCCTTCCCTCTCTTTCTGTCCACGCGGAGAAAAGTGGTTATCAGGGATCCATCCTCCTTTCCTCCCCCAAACAACATGCCTGTTGCTTAGGTGGGACAAGACATGAAGGACACCACCACAACCTGTGGGCTGACCTCTCCCACCATTTATCTGTCTGGTGGAGAGCCTCAGCTTCAGCCCACAGTGGGTGCAGGGAGTTGCTCTGGTGTCCATACTGGGCTGGCTGGCTCCTCCAACAACCCACAGTAGCAGGAGGGGACTGTTCCCTGTGACAGTCACCCAGCTTCCAAGACTGGCCCATCGGCCTACAGGTGGGCCATGGTCACAGGAGTGTCTTGCGTCCCCCTGACCTGGCCTTTCCTTCAGGGAGGTTCAGACTCTGGTAACCTATGGAGTGCTGGCTTCCAGGTGGCCAGTGCCCACCTACCAGGTCATATTGACAATGTATAGGATTTTTCCCTGACCATTCTCCTACTGGGGTTCTCTGCTGGGTTTCATGAGCCAGTCGGGGTTCCTGGGACCCACCTCCCCGCACTCTTCCACTACCCCCAAGTCAGGGTTCAGAGCTCTCCAAGGGGGCACCGACATGAAGGCAGCAACACCCCCGTGACCCATTGTTGCTGTGACATTGTCCAGATTGGTTTGTCCAAACTCAGCACAGGGTTACCCCAGGCTTCAGCGTTGGGGTTCTTTGGCCAGTCATTGGACCTGAGCATCACCATCCTCATTGAGCCCCTCAGGGGGCTGTGACCTGCCCACTCCAGGTGTCCAGGAGGGCCCCCCAAAACCTCCTTGCTAAAGGGGGACAACTGGGTATACATACCATCCAGGCCACATGGGTGTCTGATTGAGCACCAGAGGCACTGGAGGAGCTGGTGTGGCTCCCCATTTCAGGGCAGTGGTGGACCTTGTGTTCAACACCCCTCAGGTCCTTGAAGCTAGTGGTTCCAGCAGGAATCCCCCCTCCCCCACACCCCCACCACCACCAGCCCACCCATCCATCCCCACCACCCCATCCCCCTGTTCCCTCTCCAGGCCCTGTCCTTGGATGGAGGCTCCACAGAAGGGTCTGGATTCTTTCTGGCTGAACTTTTCACAAGCTGCCGACTGGCCTAATGACCAGGCTGGCTCCCAAGGGGATTCTACTGCCCCCTCCCCCCCCTCCCCATCAGGAAGGAAAGACACCAAGGACAAGGATTATAGGTCCCAGGCATCTCAGGGTAAGGAGTACCTTACCCAGGAACGGTCGGAACTGGTCTTTGATCTGGCAGAACTTGAAAAGCCCCCCTTCCCTCCCAAGTCATCTGCTAGGTATGGGACCACCCTCTAGAACTGGCTCCCTTGGCTCTCCTCCAGTGATCCCCATCATGGCCTGGGCCTTGCTGAGGCTTCAGACCCTGGCCGAGGCACAGGAGTTGCTAGAGCAGCGTGCATGGGCAGCTGTATGTGTAGAGACTATCCTACCTCCTGGCAGGGATTCGTTCCAGCCTCCTGGGGCCTTCCAACCACAAAAGTACCTGTAGAACTCTTCATGCAGGGGGTGTGTGGGCCACATATCCTCAGGAGCACCCTACACATCAGGAGGCAGAGCCGTCCACCAAAGACTGAATGCTGGTCCCCCAGACATCCTGCTTCCCTACATCAGTTGACTCCCCTTTCAGACTTTGGCAGCATGGGAGCACCTAGTCTGCGGGGCCCTCCTGGAGGCTTCTAGAGTCTGTAACTCTCTCAGTGCCCTCCTACTCAGGACAAAAATCTCTGTGAGGAGAGGTCAGGCAAGGAGGGCCCAGTGGTTCAGGAGGCCGCATACTCTTTCCATAGTAAACCCTCCCTCCAGAGCTAGCCTGAAGGGATGCCATTCTGTGGCATTCTGACTTCCAGGTAGACGAAATGGCAGCTTTGAGGACTGTCCCAAGTCAGACACTGTCAGGCACAGTCCATGTTTGGCTTCTGTGCACCCCATCTTATCAGCCATAATAGGGCGAAAGCCAGCAGGGAAGTGGCCTCTTACACAGCTCAGGGACCCAGAAACTGTCGCCCACCCCCATCAGCTAGAAGACTTGCCCCAGCAACTCCCCAGCCATATGCACCTCAGCGCAATAAGGCTAAGTTGGTTAGCCACAAATAAAGTACCAGCAAAGCAAACCTATTGGAAATAGCTTGAACCAGTTTGACATAGTAAGTACACTGGCCAAACAGGGAGTTAGAACAAAAACCCCATTTTGCTGACATTGCAATAATGTCATAGACATACTCAGAGGAGCAGTTGACATACATACAACAGTTTTTGATTTGTTTGCTGAGGTGCATATAGCAAGGGTGCAGAGGACACTTTGTAAGGATCTGATCTCTAGCTGGCGATAGACGTGTTGTTTGGCAACACAAACTGGTAGACAAAGTGCAGGGCTTGGCTGGTGACACTCTGTCCTGCACCTCTCCAACAGGGAAGAGCTCAGTGTTGATCATCACGCTGGCCAACTGGGATTGGTTCAAATCCTGGCAGAATGATAGGAAAGGTCACCGCGGGGAGGAATATGATGGCATCAAGAACAGCATTGGAGAACAGATGTGGAGAGTGTGCTGCCACCTCTTCCCTCAACTGGATGGCAAGGTATGGACAGGGATATGTGGGGATGGGGAGTTGGCTCTGATTGGTGGTGGTGTGGGAGTTTGTGGTGGAAATGGGTGTGTGGTATGGGTGTTTGTGGTAGGGGAGTTCTTGGTTGGTGTGAGGTTTGGGTTTATGGTGTTTATTGTGGGTGTTTGAGGGAAGTGTTTGGTGTGTGGAGGTTTGTTGTGAGTCTTCATGTGTCATGTGGGTTTTATATGTAGTGGATTTGTGATGGTGATGGTTGTGGTGACAGTGTTTTTGGTGATGGTATGGTGGTGATAGTTGTGGTAACAGTGTTTGTGGTGGTGGTGATGGTTGTGGTGACTGTTTTTGGTGGTGATATGGTGGTGATGGTTGTGATGATAGTGTTTTTGGTGGCGGTGATGGTTGTGGTGACTGTTATTGTTGGTGGTGATGGTTGTGGTGACGGTGTTTTTGGTGGAGGTGTAATGGTGATGGTTGTGGTGACAGTGTTTTTGGTGGTGGTGATGGTTGTGATGACAGTGTTTTTGGTGGTGGTGATGGGTGTGGTGAGTGTTTTTGGTGGTGGTGATGGTTGTGGTGACAGTGTTTTTGGTGGTGGTGATGGGTGTGGTGAGTGTTTTTGGTGGTGGTGATGGGTGTGGTGAGTGTTTTTGGTGCTGGTCTGGTGGTGATGATTGTGATGACAGTGTTTTTGGCAGTGGTATGGTGGTGATAGCTGTGGTGACTGTTTTTGATGGTGGTGATGGTCGTGGTGACAGTATTTTTGGTGGTGATATGGTGGTGATGGTTGTGGTGACAGTGTTTTTGGTGGAAGTGTAATGGTAGTACTTGTGAAGGGTGTGTGGTGTGGGCTTTGTGGGAGGAGTGGGTATGGTGCATGTAATATTTTAGTTCACCATTTATTCACAGAAGATAGCAGTACACCTGTATTTTGTTCTGTTTCACACAATAGAGCATGATGTTGTATAATGGGGTGGCATACACTGAGAATTAGCCTTTAAAGGGAGAAACTGCACATTTTGCAGGAAAATAATGATAGATAAATGTGCATTGTTTTGCAATAGCAGTAAGTGAATGAATGTTTTCTCTTTCTGTGCCTGTTTTACTTAAAGAGGTACAAAAAGGAAAAAATATAGATTCCCACTTGATCTTTACCGTCATCATGTTTTAGGGAACTTGCAATTTTGTGGTGACTGCTTTTGGTGTATGGTGACCAACCCAAAGCCAGGCCTTGTGTGGTGACTGGTGACAGTGTGTGATGATCAGCCTAAAACCAAGGATTTGTGTGGTGACTGGTGATGTGCATGTTTTCAGAGGGATTACATGGAGGTGGGCACTCCAGTGACCAACCAGTACTACCTGGGCCAGCCCTCTGGGGAGATGTATGGCCTGGACCAGGGCAAGAAACGCTTCACCCCTGAGGCCATCACCACCCTGCGGGCAGACACTGACATTCCTGGACTTTACCTCACAGGTGGGGACTGGTGTCTGGTGTGTGTTCCTCTGTGTGTGTGTGTGTGGTGTGTGTGTGCGCGCATGCTTGCATGCATCGTGTGTGCGTCTGTTGTTTTGGGGATTTTTAAGAGGTGTGTCGGTAGGGTCTTTTTAGAGGGGGAGGGGTAGGGGGATGTTTGTCTTTGGGCCTTTTTGTCTGTTGCTGGGTGGTTTTGTCTGTCTTTTTTGTCTGTCCTGTCTACTTGTCTTTTTTCTGTTTTTTCGTATCTGTCTCTGTGTTTCTCGTTTTTCTCTATGTTCTTATGTCTCTGTCTGTGTCTTTTGTCTGTCTCAGTGTCTCCTTGTCTGTTTCTGATGTGTGTGTGTGTGTGTTTAAGATTGTTGTTTTTTGCTTTTTTATATCTTCTGTGTTTTCACAGTGGCATTATTCTCACAAGTCATCTTGCTCCCCAGGGTTCTCCTGTTGCTCCCTAGGGTTGTTCTGTTGCTCCTAGTTCTTGCTCTCGGTTGTCCTGTTGCTCCCTAGGGTTGTCCTGTTGCTCCCTAGGGTTGTCCTGTTGCTCCCTAGGGTTGTCCTGTTGCTCCCCATGGTTGTTCTGTTGCTCCCCAGGGTTCTGTTGCTCCCCAGGGTTGTTCTGTTCCTCCCCCAGGGTTCTCCTGTTGCTCCCTAGGGTTCTCCTGTTGCTCCCTAGGGTTGTTCTATTGCTCCCTGTGGTTGTTCTGTTGCTCTCTAGAGTTGTTCTGTTGCTCCCCAGGGTTGTCCTGTTGCTCCCCAAGGGGCTCCTGTTGCACAGCAGGGTTTTCCTGTTGCATTGGAAGCTCATCTTGTTGCACCACAGGGACAGCCCACTGTGTGAACTCTACAACAGGAGGCAGAGTCAGTTTTGCTGTGTTCACTAGGGTCTGTTCTGATCTACAATGTCCATGACACCACATACTGAACATCTTGCTAATGATTATAATAACTTAATCTCAGAGCCACTGTTAGAAACTCGAACCCAGTACTTCCCAGCCGTAAACATTCTCACATGTCATCTAAAATTTTGCGCATCATACTTCTTGGATGTACAGTAACCAATAGTTTCTATGAAGGAACAATATCTTGCTGTAGGCTGTGGGTGCACAGTAACCCATGGTTTCTATGAGGAACAATATCTTGCTGTAGGTTGTGAGTGCACAGTAACCCATGGTTTCTATGAGGAGCAATATCTTGCTGTAGGTTGTGGTTGTACAATGACCATGGTTTCTATGAAGGAACAATATCTTGTAGGTTGTGGGTGTACAGTGACTATGGCTTCTATGAAGGAACAATATCTTGTTGTAGGTTGTGGGTGTACAGTGACTATGGTTTTTATGAAGGAACAGTATCTTGCTGTAGGTTGTGGGTGTACAGTGACTATGGTTTCTATGAAGGAACAATATCTTGCTGTAGGTTGTGGGTGTACAGTGACTATGGTTTCTATGAAGGAACAATATCTTGCTGTAGGTTGTGGGTGTACAGTGACTATGGTTTCTATGAAGGAACAATATCGTGCTGTCGGTTGTGGGTGTACAGTGACCCATAGTTTCTATGAAGGAATAATATCTTGCTGTAGGTTGTGGGTGTACAGTGACCATGGTTTCTATGAAGGAATAATATCTTGTTGTAGGTTGTGGGTGTACAGTGACCCATGGTTTCTATGAAGGAATAATATCTTGTTGTAGGTTGTGGGTGTACAGTGACCATGGTTTCTATGAAGGAATAATATCTTGTAGGTTGTGGGTGTACAGTGACCCATGGTTTCTATGAAGGAATAATATCTTGTAGGTTGTGGGTGTACAGTGACCCATGGTTTCTATGAAGGAATGATATCTTGTTGTAGGTTGTGGGTGTATAGTGACCATGGTTTCTATGAAGGACTATCTTGCTGTAGGTTGTGGGTGTACAGTGACCCATGGTGTCCATGAAAAGCCTGTACTCCTTGCCATTCATCAGGGTTGTGCAACAATCCTGGATGTTTTTATGTTTGATGAAACAATACCTCGCCATATATTGTGCATATTGCACACACACTCTCACACACACACACACGCACGCATGCACACACGTATGCACGCACATGTGCAAGTGTGTATGTGCATGCATGACAGATCTACCCACTTAGCCTTGGTAAGCAAAGTCATTGTATGATCAGACCCAGTACACTGGCGTGGGGATTAGGCCTATGTATCACTAACAGACTATAGGGATTGGCTGGTTACCTTTGTTGAAAACTCACTGGGGTAGAAAACATACTCTCTACATCAACTAGATCTGGGTCAGGATTTCAGGGCTTCCTTTTTCTTCTCAAGACATTCTTATCCAACCAGCATAATAATGGAATTAGATCAGTCTGTGATATGATCCTCTCTTTCCACAAAGAAAACAAATTTATTCTTTGTTTAATACATTTAACTTTATTTTCCTAAAAAAAAGTAATCTTTAGGACTCTGTGTGCAAATGTACGTGTAAAACACCACAAATTTGAAGTGTAAGATTCTCAACAGATAAGTTATTGCAGAAAAAGTGGACAGAGCTGTGGTACCAAATTGTTGGAAAGAATTTTTTTTTTTGTCAGAATACCAGTGAGAGCTTGCTTTACACACCAATCACACATGGCACATGCACAGGAGAGAGCCTGTCTCTCTGAAACAAGCATGAATGGTCCAGCATTGATTATGTATGGTGTGGGTGTGCTCACACCCACAACATACTGAGGAGAAGAAACCTGTCAGGAACAAGTGCGGGTGACCCCACACCCACAACATATGGTGCGAAAGGTTATTCATGAGTATGGCTGCTGTCACATCTGTGACATCATGGAGCTTTCATTGTTTGTTCATGTATACAGAAAGACAGCTTTCAATGGATATTGTGTATGATGCTGTATTGAAAAAAAAATCCAGAAATGTCATGATTGTGGAATTAAAAGTTATGTCACACCCACAGCGTAGGGAAAAGGTGAAGCCTGTGAGGTAACCATGTCGTCACAGAGGCTGTCTTTGAAGAGACAGATGGGGAGTGCAGTGAGAAACACAGCGTAGGGGAAAGGTGAAGGTAACCATGTTATCACAGAGGCTGTCTGTGAGGTGTCAGAAGGGGAGTGCAGTGTGAACACTGTGCCCAGGAACCACCGTATGTCTGATGCTGTGAAGTGAAGCCTTCAAATTAACATGCTCTCCATGTCAAGACTCTTCTACAACATTTTTCTCTGTTCAGATGTATCGCCCAATGCCCCTGCACCTCTTCCACCCCAACCTCCCTTTTTCTAGTCGTACGCCTTTCTCTCTGCTTGTGTCTCCTCTCCTTTAAGACCCAGTGATTCAGGGGGTGGTTCTTGAAGTCTTCCACCATAGTTTTGTGGGCAGAGTGGAGAGCACACCTTCCTTCTTGTTGTGAATTAGATATATCCCTTACGCGATGACTTTGCAGATGTGGTGTGGCTTGTATGGACTAGTCAGTCAGCACACAGCGGTGTCTCTAGAGCACAGTGGAGGGTGAGTGTGGGTGAGCCCCTATGTTTTCAAATTGTCTGATGTGCAGGTCAGGACATTCTGCTGTGTGGGTTCACCTCCGTCCTCTATGCCGGCATCATCTGTGCCTCCCAGATCCTGCGCCGCAATGTCCTCAGTGATTTCAACACACTGCGGAGCCGCATCATGCAGCAGGAGAGCACAAAAAAAGTGGAGTGAGGGAGAGGCTGAACTCAGGCTGTGTGGAGATCGTCTGTCAGACGTGCTGGGTCGGTCTGTGGGGAAGTGGAGTGAGGGGAGGGTTGAAGAAAGGCTGCTTCAGGATCGTCTGGTAGACATGCTGGATTTGGCCATCAAGGTTGCTTTTTCAGAACTGTGTGATATTGTTTGAGTTGGATAACTACTGATTAATTTTTATTCCTTACTGTTTGGATGATTACACTCAATTTTAATGTGCGTTTTTTTGTATGTATGTTTTTTTTTCCTCATGTTTATGTTTTTTTTATAGATAATCTCTTCCTGTGAGCCAGCAGTCAGATAGACAGTCACAATATGTGGGTATGCATGCAGGGAGAAAGGTTGTGGCCAGCAATATTGATCACAGATTTCTTTTAACTTTAATTATAGGCATCAGAAGCCATTCACACCCTTTAGGCTCTGATGTCAGTACACATGCACATACATTAATTATTGAATTTGTCTTGTTCAAGATGAACTGTCTTGAAAAGAGTTTGCATCAGATACAGTATCATACCACACTAATGCAACCTGCAGCCCATTTGCCAGCTTCAGTTTGGAAATGTTCAGGGCTTACACATTCCAAGAACTTCCTGTGAAGTTGTCTTACACTTCAGGCCTATGTCAGTGTAGAAGAAAGGTCACTTGCATTTTGATGATTTTTCAGGTTACATTCTTTTACCTGCCCTCATAGAATTTCCTGTCTGATTTAAGACAGACAGTAGTATCATATTGCTTGCCGTGGTTTGATGAATACAAGTGTATTGATTCATTGAGGTATGTTTGTGGCATTCAGAGTTCTTTCATATGTTTGTTTTTTTTATATGTGTGTGTGTCTTTTTTGTATGAATGCTGCTTATCACACCAGCTTGCCTGGCTTAAATGCAGACACAAAGGATATAGAGCAAACATAGAGATCAAGTTTGCAGGGGTGCAAGTCTTCCAGATTAAACCCAAATCTGGACCAGAAAAGTTTTGAAAAGTTTGTCTCTGGATCTGCGAGATTTGTTTGTGCAGTCTCTGGTTCAGCAAGATTATGTTAGGGTGCTTCCCAGTGCCTCGATATTTAGGGTAGCAATCCTTTCTCTTGGGTTCATCTTGAACATACTTAAGTTTGTGACATGTATTAAATAACAGAGTGATTTTCTGAAAAGATAATAATTGGTGAGAGTATATATCAGCTACTTCATACTGGCCGTAAAATCTATACTAATACTGTCACAGTTACTGAAACTCTTCAATCAGGAAGATACAAAAGAGTCTCAGATTGGTGAAGTGACTTCCTGTTAATTCAAAGAATTAATTACCTTCAGCAAGTTGGCAAAAATCATGTGAAAGTTGCTTAAAATGGGTATAGTTTGATGACCTTGTCTTGGCCACTGTATGTATTAATCATTTTAATGCATGCCGTGGGGCCGAACTTCAGAATATGAATCAAGTCAGTGGAGAAAAATTGTTGGCTACTCATGCCAGCGAATGTTTCATTACACATTAATGTGCTGTCATCTTTAAATCAAGGCTATTGTGGGAGATGGGGGGAAGGGAGGGGGGTATGGCACCACCACAACAAACCACATCTACCACCAAACAAAGAGCAACAAGATTTATTGGCGAGGTCAAGGTAGTGATTTTTTTCTTCTTGTGACTGAAGACCCTTTGCTTACTCCAGTAGCAGACTTTTATGGATCAGGTGAAACCTTTGAGAAGTATCGAGATTTCAGGAGTGTCTGGGTTTATCAAGGCCAACTGCAGTCTATACATCAACACATGATAATGCGCATTTTTGTAAGTACTATTTCAACTCTTTTTGTTCAGTAAATTTTCCAGCTGCAGTCTATACATCAACGCTTGATCATGCACATTTTTTGTAAGTATTATTTCAACTCTTTTTGTTCAGTAAAATTCCTAACTGCAATGTACACATGAACCCTTGATAATGCACTTTTTTTAAGTATCATTTCAACTCTTTCAGTTCAGTTAATTTCCATATGAATTATTTTTTAACTGAAGATCTTGGGAATGGGAGAGTGTGCAGAGAAGTTGGGAAAAAAAAAAGGAAAGAAAAGAAAAGAAAGAGGACAAAAATCTTCCATCAGTAGAGATCATCCAGCAGGTCCATAACTGCTCAATGTATTGATATTTTCCCCACAGTTGTCATGTGATGGGTGGCAGGATGTGGTACCCTATGTGTGATCACTGATGCAGGTAAATGCAGCTTTTCTTTAACTGCTCTTTGTCAACCTTCACCGTGCCTCCCCCACACCTTTCTATCCCCTTCTCCAGGGGAGATTTATAGAACACACACACACACACACACACACACTCACTCACACTCTCTCACACACACACACAGACAGAGATGCACACACACACACACACACACACACACACACACACACACACACACACACACACACACACTTGTTTATGTGTATGTGTGCCTGGAAAGTTTCAGGGGTCCCATTGGTTGGATGGTCACAATCCAAAACACATGATTGGCAGGATTGCCCCAATTCAGTTCAGGATTGGGGACCCTTCCTAACTTGCACCCCTGTGTTCATTCTGTGTGTCTTTCATCTGCATTTGTGTTAGACAGATTGGTGTCACAAGCAGTTTTAGTTCAGACTTGTGGTGAGTAATGGTCTCATCATAGAAGCCAGAGTTTCCTGTCTGGTTTATTATTTAGTGTTTACTGTTCCCAGCCTTGTGAACAGTTGCCTTCTGGTTCAAATGAAGAGTGTAAGAATTTGCACGAATGTCTGTTGAGCGCAAAAAAGACATGACAAGTATTTCCTTTATTTTGTTGCTGTAGACGTTGTTTTAGCTTGATTTATTTTAACATAAATGTATTGTTCTTGTTCAGCTTAATTTATTTTAACATAAATGTATTGTTCTTGTTCAGATCAAATAAATTTCTTTTGTGTTTGGCTGCCAAGCTTTTTTTTTTTTAAACTGACTTAAGAGCTAGCTGGGAAAACCCGTACAGCAACAGGTCATGTGTGTCATCATGTTCATCTTAAGCCCTTTTCATGAGAACCAAAGAAATCAACACAGTAACAGATGATGTCTGTCTATGTTACAACTTAAGAGCTGGCTTGGGAAACCCACACACTAACAGGTCATGACTGTGATCATGTGTATACCTCCGAATGCACAAGTAGATTTAGCTGCCTTGGCAACACACTGTCCCAGAACATCACCATCAACGATAAAGTGAGCATCAGAACTGCAAAAGCAAGTGTAATGTTTGGCAGACAACACACCAATGTTTGGAATAGAAGAGGAATCAGTCTAGAGACCAAGCTGAAGGTGTACAGAGTAGTTGTTCTTCCCACACTTATCTACACATTGAAATGTGGACAGTACTGACGGCATGCCAAGAAGGAGAATCACCTCCGCACAACCTGCCTCAGAAGATTGTTGAACATGAAATGACAGAACAAAATCCCAGACACAGAGTTGCTTGATCAAGCAGGCCTGCCAAGCATCCACACCATCCTGATGCTGTCTCAGCTTTGATGGGCAGGTCATGTAACTCCATACCAGACCACTGACTAAGCAAGAGTCTCTTCTATAGTGAGTTGCAACAAGGAGTGCTCTCCAATGAGGTCAGAAGAAACGCTTTTAAGACACTCGCAAAAGAACCATGAAAGTGTTTAACATCAACCCTAACACATGGGAACAAACTGCTATGGATCAAGCTAGAGCGTGCTTCTCTATCCACAAAGTCACCAGTTTATGTGAAGAAAGGAGGACAGCTGCAGCACAACAAAAGAGACAGGCAAGGGAAGCCCACGCCAGCAATCAAGAGTAGGTCTCCCACATTTCCTGTCCAATCTGTCACCGCACATTCTGTGCATGCATCAACTTGAGTAGCTACTTGTATATCCAGAAATGGGCACTCTAACAGGCCATGTCTATCTTCATGTCTAAAGCTCTGAACGCAGAGTTAGCTGGGAAGATGGGTAGTCTAACAGGCCAGGTCTGTTTAATGTCTACAGCTCTGAATAAAGAAAATACTGACCAATCCTTTGAAAATCAACTGATGATCCATACAACTTGAATCACTGGGTGTTTACACTGTTTAAAACAGTTTGTTACTGGCTGTGGCCTGTTTGTGGGCATGCTGACAGAAGACAGCGATTCCATCCAACACTGAAAGCTAGCATTGCTGGAATGAAGACCACCAGTGTGTTATGGCTGGGCACTTGCATGTTTGCTTTTATGTCATTCAACGTTTATCATTCTCTTTTCTTTGAGTAGTGTGGAAGACTTGCTTTATTGAAATGCCTACAAGATTGGCCTTTGTGTGGTTAAGCAATTGTCACATTTAATTCTGACCAATATGCCTGGAACTGTTGCTTTTCTTGATTTCTTTCAGGTTCTCCCACTTGTTTGCTGGTGTGCAAAAAATAAATGCAGTTTATCTCCTCTTGAGTTAGCTCTCACATCTGTAAATCTGCAGTCTTAAGCACAAAGCAAAGCATTCTAAACATGTTTATGTTATGATATTGTTGCTGATTTATTTATTTTAAACATTTTCCATGCTATGATAATGGTATTTTTTCCCTGACTGAGAACATATTTCATACGCGTATACTCAGGCAATGCACACACACACGTACAATTGAACATGCATACAATCACAAAATGAACACATCAAATAGTTTTTCAGTATCATTTAATTGGCATTAAAAAAACAAACTTCACGTAAGAGTGTTTGGACAGATGTTACTTAACTGCATCAGCTCACATCTATGTCTTATGAGCTTTTTTTTATTTGGGTCACACAGATGCTGACCCCATCCCACACAGATAAACCACTATGGGTTCACAAAGCCCAACTCTCAGTCATCAAAACATCCGGGATTATTCCCATCAGTTTTTTTCTCAGAAGAAAATCAAAATGTACTCTGGCAGCGGACATCATGCCAGGGGCCAAGAAGGAGTTGTCAGCGCATCAAATACAAGGTGCTAGCCCCTAGAATCAACAATAAATTTTTTTTAACTTTTTTCTCTTCTTTTCTTTTTCTCTTTCTCGTTTCCTGCCTCGCCAAAAGTGCCAGGCAATTTCTTTTTTTCCATTAACACAAATTAGTACTCAAAAAAAAAGAAAGAAGAAAAACCAATGAGGAGCAAGTTCCCTGCAAAGACGAGCCCTCAAAGCGAGTTCAAAGTTCACACAAACATTCTCTTACTTTCCTTTCCCTTTCTTCTCCCTACAGGGCGCACGACATTCACAGATGCCTGATATACTCATTAGCATAATGCACTGGTCAGACCTTGAGGTACCTACCTATGATTGTCTGCTTTCTGAATGGTTTTGTGTGTGTGCTCATGTCAATACATGTGTTTGTGGCATTTTTGAGGATCGGTTTGCGCCAAACAATGAAGTCCGAGTTCCGAAGGAAGAGGGAACAGAGCTGAGAGGTGTTTCCTCACCAAGGAAAAGGAGAAAACTGAGGTAGGTTTGAATATGGCACTATGAAGTGAACTCGCTAAGGGCAATCACTCTTACTGTCTAAGTGTGAATAGGGATGAAGTTAGCTCCCTGTTGTCTGGAGTTTGTTAAGGAAGAGGAGGTAGGTGATCTTACATTTCGAAGTAGGATATGGCTTTTGTTTGGACAGGTAAGTGTTAGAAAATTGATAAAAAGACCAACAACAATAATGATGATAGTGACAGTAATAATAACAGTAGTAATAATATGATAATGGGAAGGAAGTGAATACAGTTGAAGGCACTTGTAATGAAGTCACTTCTAACGAATGCCAGATATAACGAAGCAAAAAAGTAGGTCCCAGAGAAAATCTTTCTTTACATGACTAAGAATATGTCGGATGTAATGAAGTCGGATGTAACAAAATGTTCCTTATGACAAAATGGTTCTGGGAGTCCCCAACAGGCAATCATGCCGGTTGCAACGAAGCAGCCGCCTGTAGCAAATCACATATTCAGCCCTGTAAAGAGTTCAAGCCAGATATAACGAAGTGGTTACTTTGGCTGAGGCCATAGTGGGCATGGTTTTGACAGCCGTACCCCGCCCGGCAGAATGGATCCGTGAAACTGGCCATAGGTAATCTATGCGGTAGCAGGTAGCCATCCCTTTCAAAATGGCGCAGACGAGGCAGAAAAGGTTGTGGTGGTGTTGGTGGAGGAAGAGAAGACGGAAGTATAAGACGTTTCGATGTTCACCCAATAAACGGATTGCAACACATCCATGGAGAATGTCACCATCTGATGCCCCAACTGCACAGAGACCCAGTGAAATTTCATCAGTACCTCAGAATGACACCTCGTTCTTTCGACTATCTTCTTGAACTCAGTGCATGTGATCTTCAAGAAATTTTAACGAATTTCCGTCAGGCAATTTCACCTAAAGAACGTCTTCTTGTTACATGAGTTTCTCGTCGTCAAGGTTGCCAAGAGAGAATACCTAAGTGAAAAGTTAAGAGCGCAGTTCTTTCCCTTACCCAGAGAACCATGAAACGGACGGTTTGCACTAACGGTGGAACGACAGGTTGAAAATTCCGGGTCGGCCTGGCTCCACTATGGCCACCTGGAGCCATAATTGATGACGCCATAGAGGAGTTGAGCCAAGCAGGATTTTTTAACTGGGCTGTGCTAAGCACGGCCGTCCTGCGCACGGATTTACTATGGCTGCCGCCTGTCATGTCTGAGGGCCATTTGTCAGAAACGACCCTCCGGGGGTTGCAACCTTGCCGTGGTCGGAGGGCTTGCGTGGTCCTGTGATCCCTTAGGCTTTGCTGGCGGGGGCATCAATACTTGAAGATAGGCTGGTTTTTTAAAACTGCTTCTAGGCCTGAGAAGTCAAGATGCTGTCTGGCCTAAACATAACGTGGTAAGGAGTTGATGCCCCTGGTAGGGCTTCCCATGTCAGATAGGCTAAGGGTGAGGATCCTGACTAATAGTAACCCGCCTTTCTCCTTTTCTTGTTTTCTGCCTTTCTTATTTGGCTCTTTTCTATCTTCGTCTCCCCTTCAAGTCTTCTTTTCCACACTCCTTTTCTCTCTGTGGTCTTCTTAAGATCCGCCGCGTTTGCCGTGCGGTGCGACCTGTGACGGAGGGGGATGAGATCCTGGTGATTGAGAGGGCCAACGCCCTCAACACATCACTTTGGCTCGGACCTCTCCTAGACAGGAGGTACACTCTGGCCCGCGTGTACTAATCGGCTCCCCCTTCTTGGGGCTGGGTCAAGACAGGCAGTTCTCCCGCTGGCCAAGTTAACCCCTGCAGTGCTCGGCTCTCTGTTCCCGGGAGTTGAGCATGATCAGGGGGGATAGGGGTAGTGGCGTTCTGTTTGTCGTATATCTCTCCTGAAGCCTGGAAGGGGTCAAGACAGTGATTTCTTGGCCCTGGCCCCTTAGTTGGACTCCAAGGTGGGTGGGTAAGGGAGAGACGAAATATAATTAAACTAAACATGGCTTCTTCAAAAATCATCCCCCCCAAAAAGAAGAGGAAGGCAGCAGCCCCTATTTCAGGGGATTTCGAATCGGACAGTGACTCAGATATAGAGATAAGAGAGAGGACAGGGTTTTGGGCTTCCTGGCTCGTGATAGAAGGGACAGAGCAGGAAAAGCCCATTTCAGCTCTGAGTCCTTTTGCGATCCAGAAGGGCTTCCAAGGTCTAGCGGGTGACCCTCAGTCCGTGAAAAGGCTACGGAACGGATCATTCCTCGTCCAGTGCAGGTCAAAAAAACAATCGGAACAGCTGTTGAAGGCAAAAAAGCTCGTGGACAGAGAGATTCGGGTGACTCCCCATAAGCAATTGAATTCATCCAAGGGAGTTATTCGGTGCCCGGATTTGAAAGGTGTCTCGGAAGTGGAGATCAAGACAGAACTTGCATCCCAAAGTGTGACAGAGGTGCATAGGGTGACAGTCAAAAAAGGTGCAGAAAGAGTGCCCACCAACACCCTCTTTCTGACATTCTGCAACCCTGTGCTGCCTCAGGTCATTAAAGTAGGGTACCTAAATGTCCGTGTGCAATTGTATGTCCCATCCCCGTTGAGGTGTTTCAGATGTCAGAAATTTGGACATGTCAGAGATCGCTGTTCTGGGGAGGAGGTGTGTGGTATTTGTTGCAAGGCAACCCATGATGGGCCATGTAAAGACCCGGCTCATTGCGCAAACTGCGGTGGCGACCACCCCTCCTCTTCACGCAACTGCCCTGTCTGGATCCAGGAGTCCAACATTCAGAAAGTTAAAACAGAAAAGAAGATCTCATTTTTTGATGCACGTAAGCAGGTTGTTGGCAGTCAGACACCAACAGCGTCTTCATATGCTTCAGCAATAAAGAAAGTAACGACCCGTTCAGTTTGCTGCCAGACTGATGAATTTATTTTCTCAAAGACATTACAAGGAAGACCGTTAAGCTCGGGTGGAAGCAAGTCCACCACCTCCCAACCCAAAGTGGGTGCCCCTGGTGGAGGCAAACAATCCGCCACCCCTCAGACTGCCCAGCAGTCTACTCCATCTGCTGCTGGGCAGATGAAAAAGCCAGGCCTCCCGCCTCGAACTTCCTCGAGCAGTGCCCGTGCGGGCAAGGGAGTTCAACCAAGTGTGGAGATGGTGGAGATGAGGAAGAAACCTCCACCATCTCCAAAATCCAGACCTTCTTCACCTGTGGGCAAGTCTGCCAGCAGGTCTGAAGACCCAAACAGTCCAGTGAAACTAAGCAATAAATTTGCTCCACTGAACGCAGACGATGACGAGGAGATGACTTGATTTCTCTCCTGTTCATCCTCTGCACCATGGATAGTAGTAAACTAATCCATTGGAATATCCGTGGCCTAAATTCAAATTTTGAGGAGCTGCAGCTTCTGTGTCAAACAGTAAAACCTTCCGTCGTGGCTCTTCAAGAAACTAAAATTCAAAGCCAGAAGACCTTCACTCTTTCTGGCTTTAATATTCTTTCTAAACCTGCACAACCATCCACATTGGGACTGTCAGGCGGTGTTGCCCTTCTTTTACACAAAACTTTGCTGTTTAGTCCTGTCGCTCTGACTACCTCCCTTCAGGCTGTAGCTGCGAGAGTCACTCTCCACAAGACTGTTACAATCTGCTCACTGTATCTGCCACCTTCTGTCCCGGTTTGTCGTCAGGACCTTGTCAGTCTGATCGGAGAACTTCCTCGACCTTTTTTGCTGTTGGGTGACTTTAATGGTCACAATCCTCTTTGGGGTAGTGTCAGTTCGTCATCCAGAGGTCTGCTTCTTGAGGATGTCCTTTCAGACTTTGATTTGTGTTGTCTGAACGATGGAGCTCCAACTTACCTCCACTCTTCCACAGGTTCACTTTCGTGTTTAGATTTGTCGATTTGTGACCCCTCGCTGGTCCTGGACTATGAGTGGTCTGTCCATGACGATCTGCACGGAAGTGACCATTTCCCTGTTCTTTTAAAACCCTTATTAACTGAAAACATCTCTGTCTCACAACATCTTAATTATAAGAAGGCCAACTGGAATCTTTTTGCCACCAATATTTTGAAAGAATTCCAGGACACTGATTTTCTTCAGAGTCCAGACCCAGCTGAATCTCTGACTAACACTGTGATAAAGTGTGCTAAAACCTGTATTCCAATGTCTTCCAATAAACTCCAAATGCCCAAAACACCCTGGTTTAATTCAGACTGCCAACAAATTTCAAAAGTTCGCAAACGGGCTCAGCCTCGGGTATACCACCGACCTTCAGGTCCCAACGCTCGAGCCCATCAGAAACTCCGCGCCAAATCGAGACACACTTTCAAAATCAGTAAACGTCAGTCTTGGAGAAACTTCTGCTCCGGGCTGACATCAAAAACTTCAAAGAAAAAAGTCTGGAACATCATCAGAAAAATCAAAGGGAAAAACACCAACCCCTCCATTCATCACTTGAAACTTGCCGATGCTCTGGTCACTGACAAACAAGCTGTTGCCAATCTGTTGGCTTCCACCATCTAACAGAACTCCTCATCTTCAAATAAATCTGCAGCCTTTTTAAAAAAAACAAACAACTCAGAGAGAACTCTTTATACAATTTCACATCAGACAACTCTGAAGCCTACAATCTCCCTTTTTCAATCAATGAACTGAAAACAGCTTTACAAACCTGCACTGACTCTGCCCCTGGTCTGGATGATATTCATTATCAGGTTTTGAAACATTTTCCAGAAAGCTGTCTCCAGACCCTTCTTAAAGTATACAACCATATCTGGACCACAGGGTACTTTCCGCCCTCCTGGCGGAAAGCCCTGATCATTCCAATTCCAAAGCCTGGAAAGGACCTTACCAACCCTTCCAACTATCGTCCAATAGCTCTGACTAGCTGCCTCTGTAAGTTGATGGAAAAGATGGTCAACTCCCGTCTGATGTGGAAGCTGGAAACCGATGGCCTTTTGGCCAGTCAACAGTGCGGTTTCCGGAAATACCACTCGACAGTCGACCATCTAATCCGTCTGGAAACCACCATCCGCAACGCCTTTGTCAATAAACAGCATGTGGTCGCTATCTTTTTCGACCTCGAAAAAGCGTATGACACCACATGGAAATCAGGAATTCTTCTGGACTTGCACAGACTTGGTTTCCGTGGTCACCTGCCTCTGTTTATACAGAACTTTTTGGCTGATCGACAGTTCCAGGTGCGTGTTGGCACCGCACTCTCTGACATCCATGGGCAGGAGTTGGGTGTACCTCAGGGGAGCATCCTTTCTCCTGCCCTTTTCAGTATTAAAATTAACGACATTGTAAAATCGGTAAGCCAGGGCTCTGAGTCCTCTCTGTTTGTTGACGATTTTGCGCTGTACGCAGTTGGAGCTTCTTACGCTAGCGTACAGCGTCGACTCCAACTTTGTGTCAACAAGATCCAGCAGTGGGCCGAGGAAAACGGGTTTACCTTCTCACGTACCAAAACTCAGTCAATCCATTTTCACAATTTTCGTCAGTTTTTTGTTGATCCTGAAATTCGTCTGGACAAGTCCACCATTCCAGCTGTAAAAGAAGCCAAATTCCTAGGAGTTATTTTTGATCAAAAACTCAACTTTCTCAGCCACATTAAAAATCTCAAAACCTCTTGCCAGAAAGCTCTGAATATTCTGCGGGTCGTAGCGCACACTGACTGGGGCGCTGATAAGAAAACTTTGCTGCATCTCTACAGAGCCCTGGTCCGCTCCAAACTGGACTATGGTTGTGCTGTGTACGGCTCTGCAAGACCCTCTTATCTGAAACTCTTGGACCCTATCCACCATCAAGGGCTTCGTCTCTGTCTTGGAGCATTCCGCACCACCCCTGTGTACAGCCTGTACGCAGAGGCAGGTGAACCCTCACTGTCCAACCGCAGGCTGAAAATGTCTCTAAATTACTATATCAGACTGTTCTCAGAACCGCAGAATCCTGCCTATGACTTTGTCTTTGACCCCCAGTTTCAAAACAAATTCGAAAACAACCCTAACTGTATTCCGCCGTTTGGTGTTCGTATGCAGCCTCACGCGCGGAATGCAGGTCTAGACCTAGGAGTTGTGTCTGATTTTTCCAAGTTTCCGGATCAGCCTCCGTGGACCTTTTTCACACCAGAGATTCGTTTTGATCTCGCAGCTTTTCGTAAAGAGTCCACCAGCTCTCAGGCATACAAGGCATTGTATGCTGACCTCTGTTCAAAATTTCCATCCTGTCAGAAAATTTTCACTGACGGTTCCAAGTCTGAGGATGGAGTGGCCTGTGCAGCCTATTGCCCTGGTGCTCCTTCTCAGATACTGTTAAAACATATACCTCCAGATGCCTCTGTCTATTCTGCTGAACTTACTGCTCTGGTTCTGGCATTGAAAATAATTTCACAATCTACGAAGAGGGACTTTCTGGTTCTGTCGGATTCGCTGTCAGTTTTGGAGGCCATAGCTGGCCGCAACCTTCAGCATCCAGAACTTTTACATTTCTTTGAACTTTTTAGCAAGTTGAAAGTGGATGGTTACAACATTATTCTGGCTTGGGTTCCTGGTCATGTTGGCATCGGAGGTAACGAAATGGTTGATCGTTTAGCCAAGAATGCTACAAGAGAGAAATTGTCCAACATATATATCCCCTGCTCAGATTTTGAAACCCAAAATTAATGATTATGTGAAAGACCTCTGGCAGGAGGATTGGAATACCCAGACGGATAACAAACTCTTTCGGATCCGTCCAAACCTTAAGGAGTTCCTCCCATCTACGTCTGGTGGTCGTAAAGAGGAAACGGTTCTGTGCCGGCTGCACACCGGCCATTCGTATTTTACTCATTCCTACCTTTTAAAGAGTGAAGAAGCTCCGTGGTGCATTCCATGTCATGTGCCACTCACAATGAAACATATTCTTTTAGAGTGTTGGGACTTGCACGATGTGAGACACAAACATTTTACAGCGGAGTCCATGAAGATCCTGTTCAGGGATGTCCCGCCTGACGTGATCCTTGACTTTTTGAGAGAGATTAACATTTTTCATCTGATTTAAGATTTTACGGAAGAAAGATTTTTAATGAAGTTTCTGGTGCGTTTCTAGAAGATGTCATTTAAAGAGATGTGTGAAAGGTTTTTTTTTTTTTTTTTTTTTTTTTTTTTAATGACTTGTGAGTTGATTTTAACGTGGTGACAGCCCTGATGTGGCCCCTTGCGGTCGGCTGGGCTATAAGCAACATTATCTTATCTTATCTGTCAGAAACGATAGGTTACCTCGCTGCAATGTATATATCTTCATACAGTCACCTGCTGTTTAAGTGCTTATTTCCATACCAGCGCATACTCCAATGACCTAACAGTATGAAACATAAACGAATAGTGCAGAAATCCGCTTTCTCCCACACTCGCCTCCCACCCCCACCTTCAAATTGTGGTGCTGTGTAATTTCTTCTGACAATCTATTCTTTTGGAGTCTTCAGAATGATATAGTGAATTTTGTTCTCCTATTTTACTTATTATCGATTTTTAAGCCTTCAAATCACAATATAGACCTACGTGATCTGTTTACATTAATTTACAGCCATATTTTGGAAACGGTTGTTTGTAATCATTTTTGTTAAAAGTACATAACAGCCTAGGAAACGAGCTTGCGTTCTGCCGATGTACGAGAGCGCGCACGTGTATGTGTGGGGATGCATGGGTGGGTGAGAGAGAGAGAGAGAGAGAGAGAGAGAGAAACACGCCGTGCTGGATATAACGAAGTAACCAGATAGAAATTTGTTATAACCGGTGCATAAGTTGTTACGAAAGCTGGATGTAACGAGCAATTTTGAATGCCCCTGGCGATTCGTTGTAAGCGGATTTGACTGTAATTAAAAATGAAAAGCATATTGCATAAAACCAAAGGTGAACTAAAACAATAAAATGTATGAAGAAAAAAAGGAAAGGCATACACACAAGTAAGCCAATCAGTGGACGTACAGATATATACCAGTGGATATACAGACATGCCAATGGACATACATACCGGCGAATATACAATGGACATACAGACATACCAGTGGACATACATTCCAGTAGACATACAGACATACCAGTTGACATACAGACATGCCAGTGGACATACATACCGGCGAATATGCAGTGAACATACAGACATACCAGTTGACATACAGACATGCCAGTGGACCTACAGACATACCAGTGGACATACAGACATGCCAGTGGATAGTGGATATACAGACATACTAGCAGCATACATACCAGTGGGCATACAGACACTCAGTGGATATACACAGACATGCCAATGAACACACAGGCATACCAATAGACACACATACCAGCAAATATACACATACAGACAATCCAGTAGACACACGGGCATGCCAGAAGTCTGCAAACATACCAGTGGACATACAGACATTCCAGTAGACACACAGACATACCAGTGGACTTACAGACATGCCGGTAGATATAGAGACATACCAGTGGACATACCAACAAATACAGTGGATATGCAAACATGCCAGTCGACATACAGGTATGCCAGTGAACGTACAGATATGCCAGTGGATTATACAGACATAACAGTGGACATTCAGACATGCCAGAGGACATACAGAATTACCGGTGGACATACATACATACCGATGGACACACTGACCAACTTGCAGACATGCCAGCGGACATACACATATAAGGTGAATATGCAGATATACCACAACTCTTCACCCCTTCCCTTCCTCCACCACAGAACGTGGAACACACAAGCCCCTCAAAGACGCATCCCCTCTACCACCACCAACACCTGTACCTCATGACAATATTTGTGCCTATGAATCGTGCACAAGACCACCATCCATCCATCCACACCAGCATGCCCACAGTTAATAAGCTGGGGGTGCCTGAATGTGTGATATGCCACAGTGTGTGCATCATCCATTGAATATACATAAACTGACAAACCAATAATCATTCTTGTGTTCTCTCTCTCTCTCTCTCTCTCTCTCTCTCTCTCTCTCTCTCTCTCTCTCTCTCTCTCTCTCTCTCTCTGCGCTTACATTATGTCCCCACGGTATTCTTTGTGTATGTGGCATCACACTTGAAGTAAATGGTGAAAAAGAAATCACGCGGGCTATCAGGCAATCCCAAGGCACGAACATCAGTTAATCAACAATGTGGAATGTGAAGACAATGACATCATTCTTCAGTCCACGTAACGCCTCCTGGTCAAAGGAAGACTGGAAGGATGATGAGGAAACTGAGAGGATCGAACAAATATTGAAAGAAAAATGAAATATAACAACAAAAACAAAAAGAAAAGAAAGATACAACAGAAATGACATGAAAGATGTAAAAGGAAAGGAAAAAAAAAAAAAAAGAAAAATCATAAAAGAATAATGAAACGGAAAACGAGAATGAAGAAAAAGAACACACACACACACACACACACACACACACACACACACACACACACACACACAGGTCTAGTATGTCGGCTGACGTGTGTTTTAGTCATTCATATCTGCCAATAGAAAGGTCCCTTATACTTTGCCCCATTTCTAGGAGTCTTCACTGTGTTGGTCTTGAGATTATTTCAATATTTGTTCAGTTGGTGATATTTCTTGCTCTCTCTTTTAATCTTATTGTGCGGCCACTTCCTGTTTTGAAGTTAAATTCTGCACGCACACCACACACACACACACACCACACACACACACACACACACACACACACACACACACACACTGCCCACTTGTGTATGGAGGCGAAGTTAGCTCCCTGCTCTTCCAAGTTAGCTTTGGGGGAGGGGAGGAGGGGGGGGGGGGGCTTAGGCCTATAACATGGCGATGTTTCAAGTCAAACATGGATCCCATGAACTCATCACCGTCAGCACTGCAGGCAAACGCTCCAACCAGTCAGCCACGGGCCTCACGGTACAGGGGTCATCATCAGAACTAGGATGGCTGGGGCACCATCTGAACTGACAATCCTCCTCCACCCTCCTCTGGCCTCCGCCCCTGACTGGGAATCTCCACAGCTCAGGCCTATCCATTCCTGGATGTTGTCCTCCCGCCTCTTTCTCTGTCTGACCTTTCTTCTGTTTCTCAGTGCAGTGTGCCACGCAAGATGGTTTTTGCAAAGCTGCATGATGTGTGACCATCCCATTTCAGTTCTCGTTTCTTGACTTGTCAGCAGGTCCCCGTTCCTTTTCACACCTGTCCATTGGTGACATAGTCTTCGTAGGAGATACATATTATCATGCGGTATTGTCTCCTTTCAGATACGTGGATTCTCCTTTACAGATATATAAAGACACAACTATTCAGCGAATAGCTTGACTGTTATTAGGTTGTTGCACCATTCAGTACGGAGATTTGCTTCCAGCCAACCAACAACTTGATCTGCATGGGTTCCCTTGCACCATTCATGACGGCAATTTCCTACAAGCCAGCTCCATCTCCACACAAACATGACTGTCTTGTTTTCCGGGTTAAAGTTGCTGTACATTACATTTATATGATTATTTTCAGGACGTTTATAAAGAAACTGTTTCAGAGCACACATGCGCTGGTGTCCACACATCTGCGCACTCGCATGCACACACAACACACACACACACACACACACACACACACACACACACACACACACACACACACATACATGTGCGCGCGCGCGCGCGCGCACACACACACACACACACACACACACACACACACACACACACACACACACACACACTTAAATTGTACACTTCCGATGAAGCGCGAGGCCTGGTGACCGATATCTAAAGAGCAGTTATCAGATACGACAAGGCATTCAGTATGCGTCCAGGTGTCAAAGTAGAGACTACTGAAGACTCTTTGATAACCATGGGTCCATCAGGACCCGCAACGTCTGAACAGGGATAAACACAGTAAAAACATACAGTAAACTAAATGTAAAATGTATGGGTATTGAGGGACCCACAACATCTGAATAGGAATGAACATAGTAAAAACACACAATAAAGCCCAAGTAAAATGCATGGGTTCTGAGGGACACACAACATCCGACTAGGGATGGACACAGTAAAAACACATAGTGAAGGCTACGTAAAATGTAAGCTTATGGGTGTTGAGGGACCAAAAATATCTGAACAGGGATAAACTGTGCATAAACGCACAGAGCATAGCCCGTGTGTTGAGGGACCCGCAACATCTAAATAGGGATAGACACAGTAGGCCTAAGTACACAGAGTAAAGTACTGGTGCGACCCGCAATGTCAGGTCAGATGTTTGGTAAAGACTAAAAAAAAAAAAAAAAAAAAATCATCGGATTCTAATGTTGTGTATGGGGGCCGGAATAGCTCAGTGGTAGAGCGCCGGACTCGTAATCTTGGTGATCCTGGGGTTGCGGGTTCGAATTTCCGCCGGGCCGTTTCGGTACAGGGTAATTTTTCCCTCAGAGTTAACATTGGTTCTGACTTATTCTATACAGTCCGAATGAGACTATAAACCCCGAGGTTCCATGTGTGAACACACGCATTTACATCTTGCACACACGTAAAATCCCATCACCAACTTTCGGAAGAGAAGGCCAGTTTGGCTGTTGGTAGCCTATGGATGACACGTTACACACAGCATGCACCTTCCCGGCTACCCTAAAGGCGGGATAAAAAGAAACGGTCATACGCACAATACACCACTTCCTTTGTTGGGTAGATGGAATTAATTCTTGCCAGGGAGTATCAACCTGCGTACGCGGAAATGTTGTTTATTATATGCCTTCGTCTGGCTTATAAACAAAGGAAGCTGGCATTTATGGCAAAATCAGTGATACAAGCACACAACCCAAAAATAGCCGGTGATACCCATCCTGGGTATCACTGATCCTGGCACAACATGTACACAGCAACTGAAATGACCAAATACATTTTTTTCTTGTTTTTATTAACTTCTTTTTAAACCGTGGTTTGCAAGAACATATACAAATAAACTTTTTTAAAATTGAAGACTAGAGTAGCTTTCCGATTTGAAACGGTGTTACGGGTGACTGAACGAGTAATGAGGCGGGCTTTTCCTTCTACCTTCTTCAGGTAGGCTTAGGCCTAATCGAGGATTCGATCAACACAGGGGAGGTAATGTCTTTGAGGATCTCGCCTCATCAGGTTAACGTCACTTCCTTCAGGAAAGAGAACTCCTTGACATTAACAAAATGGCGTCCAGGCTAGCAAGCACGTTCGCACGACGATTCTACTCTGCACAGGGACCATCAGCAGTCAGCGGAGAACACCATGGTGCGTGTTGAATGTATTAGCTATTCAAATTACACGTATAATGATTGTATTGTATTGTGTGGGCAGTTGGCAGGATGGTATTTTGACTTGCGATTTGGTTGGATGTGGCTGGCACTTGATTTGCCCTTGAAGGTCACTGAACTCGGCTGAAAACATCACGCACACAACAGCAGACGATCATTTTCAAGTCCAGCAGAATAATGTATCAGGCAAAAGTAGGGTAACTCCTCATCCAACAAATGTTTCTCATTCTGATCTTCCGCAGTTTTTCTCTGGGAAGATTAGGCGCATTCAAAGTGCTTTAGACTGTCGTTCATGTCGGTCTCCTTTCCTTGTCCTACCTTCACTTCAGTTCATACGAGGGACCCGTTCTTTCTCGTTTTGAAGCAGGCACGAAGGGAAAAAAATATCATGAACGCTTTACACAAAAAGGCGTATTTAGACACTAATTCTCACGTCACTCACAGAGCATTGTATTTCAGAAACAATATCTAAAGAGAAAAAAAAAATTATTTTACTTAGACCCTATTCTTACTTCTCACGCAAAACTGTTAGTTTGTATTCCAAAAACAAACTTAAAAGAAGAATTATACTGTTCCACCGAATGAAAGAGACAAATTACAAGGCAAAACCTGATACGTTTTTAACGCTTTGGTCTTTTTCAGGCAAGACAAAGGACATTCCAGACGATGAAAACAGTGAACGAACAATCACATAATTATATATCTCTCCTGAAATCACATCCATTTTGCACCCAATTTAAGGAGACAATGACAAGATGGAAATGATACTTGTAGGTACTCTTGCACAAATCACTGAATCAGGCAGATGGACATTGTGTCAGTAAACACTGGTGGCAATAATATAGTTTGAATTTGACGGTCAGATATCTAGCACTCAAACTTGACCAGACATTTTTAATGCAGATTCAGATCAGCAGTGTGTCGTGCATCATTATTGGAACTCCGCAGAATTGCCGCAATTTGTATCTTTAATATGATGCTACAGCAAAACTCGTCAGTTCACAAATTAATTCTCAGCATGAATTTGTAATTCAGTTCTGTAGAACAACTTTCTTGGCTTCAGGGAATTCAAAACAGCGCAGCATGACTTGTCCTTAATAAAAGAAATGAAATCACGTCACACCATTGCTGACGGAACTGCACTGGATGCCAGTTAAATTTCGTGATCATTACAAACTAGCCACTCTCGTCTGCATTTCTTTGATGGTTTTCTTCTGCTTTACTGTCCTCTATGCTCAGTGGATACCACAATGCTCTTCCTGTCAGAAACTCCTGAAGATTGTGAAGTGAAATTCTTAATCATTTGGTGAAAGTTCCTTCAGTTTTGCTGCCCAAACTGTTTGGAACTTACTGCCTCCCATCCTATGAAACCAACCCATCTTATCTGATTTCAAAGCAGAGCTTAAAACTTATCTTTTTAGTCAAGCATTTTTAACAATGCCTTTCCCACATTGTGTGTCTACAATAATTTCTGTAGTTTTATTTTATTTTTTTTTTAGTCAAGCATTTTAAACAATGCTTTTCCCACATTGTAATAATTTCTGTAGTTAGATATAAGCTACACACAAAAAGTTAAGGATCACTTTCACAAACATTCATAACTGTCAAAATAAGAAAGTCAATGCGTTGAAGTTTGGCCAACATTTAATTCCATTCTTTAGTGATAACGATACACAATTGCCTTCAATCTCGAGCAATCGTTTGGTGTGTACATTTGATTAAAGTGGGTACGTATCCAAATTTGATTTCCCAAAGTCATTGAAATCACAAGACAGGGCATACTGATGCTCCCAAAAGCTCAGTAATGTGTGTAACCACCATGGCTGTTCTGGCACTCGACGCAGCGAGTCCTCATCGAGTTGACCAGGTTGGTGAAGATCCTCTGTGGAAGCGCCTGCCACTCAGCCTGCAGCATCTGGTAGAGGTGTTGGGCATCCCTGGGAGGGGGGTGGCTCCTCACTTTGCGATCCAGCTCATCCCAGAGGTTCTCAATCGGGTTGAGATCGGGACTGCATGCTGGCCACTCCATTCTGTTGACTCCAGACTGCTGCAGGAAGTCGTTGACCACCCTTGCCCTGTGGGGGCGAGCATTGTCATCCTGGTAGAAAGCCCTCAGTCCCATCTGCTGCAGTGTAGGCACAGCCAGCGGTCGAAGGATCTCATCCCGGTATCGGATGCCAGTCGGGTTACCCTGTACATGATACAAGGGTGTTCCGTGGTGAAGGCTGAAGGCCCCCCAGACCATTACAGAACCTCCACCAAAGGCCACCTTTTCTTGGACAGTGGCGTCAGTAAAGCGTTGCCCTGGGCGCCTCCAGACCCTCAGTCGGCCGTTGTTGTGGTGAAGGGTGAAGCGTGATTCATCACTGAACAGGACCTGGGACCATTGCTGACGTGTCCACCTACGTGACATGCACAGAAGGCGCGGCGTGCTGCCCTATGGGCTGGAGTTAAGCGTGGCCGTACTGCTGGGCGACGAGAACGGAGATTAAACCCATGTAGGCGGTTCCGTATGGTCTGCTGGCTGATGTTGATGTTAGTAGCCACCCTGAACTGCCTTTGAATTATGCTGGAAGAGGCTGTTCTTGTCTGCAGGGCTTGTCGTTCAATGAGACGATCGTCACGTGGGGTTGTCTTCTTCGGTCGACCAGATCTGCATCTTTCATGGACAATCCCAGTGGCTGTGAAGCGTTGAATCAGTCGGACAATGACCGTGATGGACACATGAAGTCGCCTGGCCACTTCTCGCTTGGGAACACCATCTTGGAACCATGCAACAGCTCGTCCCCTATCCAACTCGCTTAATTTTCGTCGTGGAGGCATTGTCAGATCAGGCCTACTACTGATGGAATGTCTTCTTATATAGCCAAGCGAGCGACAGCATCTCACACATAAACAGCAGTGCTTGCACGTGCATAATGGTTTTTCCATCTGGCAAGTGCAATGTGTTCAGGCAGAACGATCCAAAACAAGGTAATTTTTCGCAAGTTTCCGCTTTTCCGTTTGCGGCCCAGCTCAGTAGTAGAGAATCCCGTGCAATTTTCGCACTAACACAACATCGCCCACTTACAGCTGAACAAGAATTCATGACAATTTGGCTGGACTAAGAAATAAATAACAGTAGCGAACTGAGTTTATTACGCACCTGTTTTCACATACTGATCCTTAACATTTTGTGCGTAGTATATATACAAGCTTTACGTAATGGTCAAATGATCTCATTAAAAGAAATTAAGAATACCCATTCATTCATATCATTTGTAAAACACCTCTTTCCTCAAGTTCTTTGAAATCAAAACATAATCTCTGTTGCTTTGCCCATGTACGCACGAATCACATGTGGACACATTCAGGGTTTTTTTGTTTTGTTTTTTTTTTTTGTGCTCATACGTCATTGGGAAGAACAGATAAATGTCTTTCTCCTTCCTTTTCCTCTTTGTCTTTGCTCTCCTTTTTTCCATGTTTTTCAAATATTATGTTTACTCTGTTAGTTACAATGATCACCTAATCGAGTATTTGCAGCTCTTAGTATTGTATTTTTTGGTGTGTGTGTTTTTGTGCACACGTGTGAGTGTGCGTATGTGTGGGTGCACAATGTGTGCCTGCACATGCGTGTGTGTGTGTATCGGTGTCTGTGCCTGTGTGTGTGCTTTGCTTTTCTTTCACTTAGACCAAACTAGAAGCATCTTATGCCAACATCTTATTATTAATGTATTTCCACTTACCCAGTAGTCCAGTTTTACAACATCTAAGTGAATATCTTGACCCCAAGTTTCAGGAGCATGTTAATCAAGAAAAATGTTTTGTTCCGTAAATTTCCAAAAGCCACATGTGAAAAGATACTGACAGAACAATGTTCTGTAAAGACTTCTGTATTTTAACATAAATGTGTTTTATCTACCTGCATATTGACTGTTGCACAGCCTGGAGATGAACTGCTGGCTGTAGGTCTGATTTCTTGTCTTGATGTGTTTTCTCTACCTGTATGTTGACTGTTGTACAGCATTGTGATGAACATGTGGGTGTGCAGGGGGTGGCAAACGCTGGAAGATGCTGTCCTTTCTGGTGGCTCTGCCAGGGGTGGCTGTCTGCTGGATCAATGCTTTCGTCCTGAACGGGGGACACCCAGAGCGTCCCGAGTTTGTCCCCTACTCCCACCTCCGACTACGGAACAAGGTGACTTCAGCTTTTAATCTTTCCTTGTGTGGTGAAAGGTGATCAGTTTGCCATTGTCAGGCTGGAGAACTCTCCTCGGATCCAAGGATTACCAAGTAAGCCTCCTGATTTCTGAGGCAAGAAAAGTTATCATCCCCCAAAAGAAAAAAATTATTAAGTAAAGTCCGCTGAAAAGAAAAAAAATTGCTGAACACTTGAATATCCCGAGTCTCTCACCAGATCCAGTGTTTCCAGTCCAGGTGTCTATAATTCTAAGTTCAACACAATGCAGACCACAGTCATTATAGTGTGTCGCTGTGCTTCACTGTGCATTAATCAAACCAGTACAGTGGTGGGCAAATGTGCATGTGAACTCTTTTTTAATTCAACCTTTTTTTTTCTGATTATGCATTATGCATGGGCTTCGTCTGTGCAGGGGGGAATATGATGCCTTTCATATCACAAATCGTAATCCAGGCGAGAGATTGAGGAAGTCACAACTGTCAACTTTTGGAGATTTGAGTGGACTGAAAAGATTACAAAAGTGAGCAGTTTTGATCAGCATCTTTTGACTTGTTTGGGAAAAGTGAACAAGCCAGGAATGGCACGTTGTAACTTGTTCGCTTTGTTAAAGAGAGCTGAACTGGACCAGTCAGCACTCTGTGAATCCTCGCACTGCTAGAAGCCTGTTGATGCTGAAGGAGCTCTGGACTGTATTCAGAGCAGACTGGATTCCTGGATCGGATTAATATTTTTACCCATTTTCATTTGAATCAACATACATGGATTTTATTTTGAGGGCGTGACAGCCCTGATTAGTGAGATGTCATGTGTACTGTGGTGAGCTAGGTCATAAACAGCAAGATATGAGATGCGTAAAGTGACAGTGATTGTGTCTAAATTAAAGGCTGTTCTTTCATTTTTAAGTTTTGTATATTGTGTGTGTGTGTGTGTGTGTGTGTGTGTGTGTGTGTGACTGTTCAGACAAGCTTTTTGTTCTAATAAAGAAATTTATTTAATGTAGGAGTGCGTATGTATACTGTTAGTGTGTTTGTGTATGTGTGCAGTTATTTTCTTTTGGTTTCTTTGCTTCTTGCATAATACTTTGCCAGTCATGAGGGACCATGAAAAGTCTTTAAAACTGCTTAGATACCATTTTGACCCAGGGGCTTTACTCGCCTGAATCGCCCATCAGGGCGTTGACCCTGGACCCCACCAGACTGTACATGGCCTCCGGACCCCGACCTTTTTCAGAAGTTTTTCGAGACAGCTGTTCTCCAGCTTGCGTGATTTAGTTGTCAGTGGCAGCGGTGTTATTGGAGATTGGTGTGGTTCTCTCGTTCGAGTTATCAAAGGAGTTTATTTTTGTGTCCGACAATGATTTTAGGTTTGTTTTGTTTTTTTTTTAAGTAACTGTTATTTCTTTCCTACATTGTTCTTTTATTTGCGTGTGTTTTTCAGTTGCACTATCAGTGGACTTTGTTTCTTGATAGTATTAGTCTGATTGTGTGGCTGTTGGAGTGTCTTTTTTTCAATGGAACTATCATTAGAGTTTGTTTTTCAATATCACAATTATTGGAATCTGTTTCTCAATAACATTACCATTTGAGTTTGTTTTTCAGTGATACCGATAAGTTTGTCTTTGATTGACGCTATCATTTGACTTTACTTTTCATTGATACTGTCATTCTGAGTTTCTTTTTCAGGGACGCTATCGCTACAGTATATTTTTCAGTGATACCGTTGTTTGAGTTTTGTGTGCGAGTGTGACGTTCTAATTGTCATTTGAGTTTTGTTTCAGTGGCACCATTCTCTGTGTTTTTTTCAGTGTCAAGGTCATTTATCTTCGTTCTTCAATAACATCGTCATTTCAGTTTATTTTAATAATGCTATCATTTGAGTGTGTTCAGCGTTGCCAGAGACGTACACATGTGCTGATTTGAAGATCTGAAGTTCAGCTCAGACGCACATACTGTGTGCATCATTGTGACGCACATAATTTTCAAATTGAGTGTTCAGGCCAGTTGGTCAGTAGAACTACAGACCAAGCCGGAGTTCTTTCACTGCTCAGCTCATGAGTTCATGTGCAAGCATTCGTGTGTCAAAATGTTTTTCTAGTGATTCATTACTCGGGCAAGAATGGGATTGAGTGAATAATCCCTGGTGGAAGAAAAAGAAAAACAAAATTGAGGCCAGTTCATTACTGCCCTCAGCTGCTTCTGCTTCAGTTAGTAGACCCACATTTGACCATGTCGGTGACAGCGTCTGATCAGAGCTGTGGTGAAACTTGAATGAACTGAGGAAGAAAATCAGTCCTGAAAATAATGTATGTCTTACATACAATGAAGCTCCATTAGCCATATTAAATAATTCGAAATGAGAGAAATGTTGAAAAAGTGAAAGAATACTAAGTACCCCTTACAGATATGCATGCGCATGTTCACACACACACATGCACACACACACACATGCACACACACACACACACACACACACAAAGTCGGTGAGGTAGGGTTGGAGCGGAGGGGGGGAGTCGGAGTGGATTGGAAGTGAATAAGTGGGGAAAAAATGGGGATTGTGTGGAAGGTGGCAACAGAAGCAAACTAGAGAAGTGAGAGGGATGGAAGGACTCAAAGAACAAGTGGGTGTGGGTGGTAAGGGAATGCACGCTGGGGAGGGGGGGGGGGGGTCGGAGGGACTGAAAGGAATCTCTCTCTCTCTCTCTCTCTCTCTCTGGGGAATTCAAACACACACAACCAGTATTGTCACTTGTCATTTCTTTTTTTTCCCTGTATGTCAAGGGCTCCACTTTGCAAACTCGGTGATTCCAGGGAAATATGAAAATGTCACCTTATTGTATGTGCTGAGATTTTCCTGATTCTTATCATAGCAAGAGACTTGCCTTGTTATGTATGGAGAAATTCCCCAGGAATTCATTTTGACAAGTGACAAGACTGGTTGTGTGTGCAGGAATTCCCCCAATTTCATTCTGATTGAAGGTACTGGACTGGTTATGTGTGCAGAAATTCTGATTCTCATTCTGACAAGAGGTGTGTGTGTAGAAATTCACCCAATTCATTCTGATAAGGGACTTGTTATGTGTGCAGAAATTCTGATTCTCATTCTGACAAGAGATGTGTGTTTAGAA
Source organism: Conus canariensis (assembly GCA_033310375.1). Taxonomy (NCBI): domain Eukaryota; kingdom Metazoa; phylum Mollusca; class Gastropoda; order Neogastropoda; family Conidae; genus Conus; species Conus canariensis. Next base: position 24,864,411 of record CM065736.1, on the reverse strand, counting down.
ATTCACCCAATTCATTCTGATAAAGGACTTGTTATGTGTGCAGAAATTCTGATTCTCATTCTGACAAGAGATGTGTGTGTAGAAATTTACCCAGATCATTCTGATAAGGACTTGTTATGTATGCAGAAATTCTGATTCTCATTCTTACAGGAGACTTGTGGTATAGAAATTCCCCCAATTCATTCTGATAAGGGACTGGTTATGTGTGCAGAAATTCTTATTCTCATTCTGACAAGAGATGTGTGTGTAGAAATTCACCCAATTCTTTCTGATAAGGGACTTGTTATGTGTGCAGAAATTCTGATTCTCATTCTGACAAGAGATGTGTGTGTGTAGAAATTCACCCAGATCATTCTGATAAGGGACTTGTTATGTATGCAGAAATTCTGATTCTCATTCTGACAGGAGACTTGTGGGTATAAAAATTCCCCCAATTCATTCTGATAAGGGACTTGTTATGTGTGCAGAAATTCTGATTCTCATTCTGACAAGAGATGTGTGTGTGTAGAAATTCACCCAGATCATTCTGATAAGGGACTTGTTATGTATGCAGAAATTCTGATTCTCATTCTGACAGGAACTTGTGGTATAAAAATTCCCCAATTCATTCTGATAAGGGACTGGTTATGTGTGCAGAAATTCTGATTCTCATTCTGACAAGAGATGTGAGTGTAGAAATTCACCCAATTCATTCTGATAAGGGACTTGTTATGTGTGCAGAAATTCTGATCCTCATTCTGACTAGAGATGTGTGTGTAGAAATTCACCCAGTTCATTCTGATAAGGGACTGGTTATGTGTGCAGAAATTCAGTTCATTCTGATAAGGGACTGGTTATGTGTGCAGAAATTCTGATCCTCATTCTGACAAGTGACTTGACTTGCTGTGAACGCTGAATTTTGATTCTTCATTCTAACAAGTGACACGCTGTGCTGTGTGTGCAGAAATTCCCTTGGGGTGATGGGAACCACACTCTGTTCCACAATGGGCACCTCAACCCTCTACCAGAGGGCTATGAGGAGGAGCATTAGGTAGTCACAGTCGTCACATTTCCTGGTGGTAGGAGTGATCTCCCCTGCTAGGCTGCGGTGAAGAGTCGGCACTCTCTGGTCCAGGTTTTGACTGCTCATGTCGCTCAGGATCAATATTTTATAGACAGTCAGGAAAATAAATCATTTTGGTTATTCAGCTCGTTTGTTTGTCATGGATGTGAATGAAACAGGAGTGTCTGTGGATGTATACATGAACATTGTAGAGACAGCAAACACCACTGAACCTACAGTGTCTGGTCATGTTGACATGGTGAAAAAAAGAGGGAATGTTGGTAATGTAAGATTACTTTTTTTTCTTAAATATATGGGTAATATGATTTCTATGTACTATTGTAGAAGATCTTTGAAAAAAAAAACAAACATTTCAGTGTCTCCTTTGAACAAATTCAGTAACTTAGTTTCAAAGTGAGGTGACTACAGGCAGAAACTGAAACAAATTTTAAGAATTCTTACTGAGTCCACCAAAAACAAGACAAACAAATCACAAGACAAAACACATAGGTCTTCTTCAGGCAAGATGAACAACATTCAGAACAATGAGAACGAGAAACGAGCAATTGCTTATCTTCTTGTTCTTCGTTTTCATTGTTCTGAATGTTGTTTGTCTTGCCTGAAGAAGACCTAAGAGGTCGAAACGTGTTGTGTTTTGTCTTGTACATTGTTTGTCCTTGTTTGTGGCAGACTCACAAAGTATTAAAATTTGCTTCAGTAAGTGAGGACACATATCCTAGCACAAGGAAAGTCAGTGGGACATTTTATAAATCTGCAAGACTAAATGTCAGAATGCTGAGAAAAGAATGTATTACGCACAGGTACTACCATATGGAGGGAAAGGATAGTTGTAAGCTATGCAAACTGAAATATAACATCTTACTTCAAAGTGATAGCTCAAGGAAAATCGATAGAAAGTTTAGAAATTTATGGGACAAAGTATGAGGATGCTTAGGAAACGTTTTATTGTTGTTTTTGTTAACTGCTAACTGCTTGGATCCATTTCTATAAAAAAAAAAAAAAAAAAAAAAACTTGCAGCTGGGGGGGGGGGGGGGGGGGGGGGGATGTGGACTTTTCAAGCAAGTTATGTAAACTGGAAAAAAAAAAAAAACACTTTTTATTTGTTTCTGTGTGTGTATGAGTGTGTATGTGTGTTGTTTCTTTCTTCCTCAAAGTGATAGCTTGTAACTTAAGAGTTTGAACTGAAACAACCTCATTTTACTGGCTTGATCAGTTGAAATGGACTGGACTCCCAGTTTGTTGCTGCTGACCTCAGCTAGTGACTGTTCTCTTTGTCCAGGTGTGGTACCATAGCGAAACTTCATTGTCCAGGTGTAGCACTAAAGAGAAATTCTCATTGTCCAGGTGTAGTACCATCGAGAAATCTTCATTGTCCAGGTGTAGTACCATAGAGAAATCTTCATTGTCCAGGTGTAGTACCATAGAGAAACCTTCATTGTTGCTGTGATTGTTCTCTTTGTCCTGGTGTAATACCACAGGGAAATCTCCTTTGCTGCTGTGACTGTGTTCTTTGTCCAGGTGTAAAATCATAAAGAAATCTTTGCTGCTGTGACTATTCTCTTTGTCCAGGTGTACTACCATAGAAAAACCTTCATTGTTGCTGTGATTGTTCTCTTTGTCCTGGTGTAATACCACAGGGAAATCTCCTTTGCTGCTGTGACTGTGCTCTTTGTCCAGGTGTAAAATGTTAAAGAAATCTTCTTTGCTGTTGTGACTGTTCTCTTTGTCCAGGTGTAGTACCGTAGAGCATTCTTCATTGTCCAGGTGTAGTACCATAGAGAAATCTTCATTGTCCAGGTGTAGTACCATAGCAAAATCTTCATTGTCTAGGTGTAATACCACACAGAAATCTTCACTGCTGCTGTGAGTGTTCTCTTTGTCCAGGTGTAGTACCATAGAGAAATCTTCGTTGTCCAGATGTAGCACCATAGAAAAATCTTCATCTGTCATTTGGATGAATCCCTGAAGTTTTGTATTGGAAATGTTAAAACTATACTGGTGAAAACATTGCGATAGAACAATGCTGAAAATGCTTGTAAAGATTGATTTGTTCACAGAAAGCCAGTTATGTGTATATTCATGTCAGTCATGACATGCCAAATTTTCTACTTGAATGTTCAAGTTATTGCTTTTTTTTTTTTTTTTTTTTAATTGACAATTATATTCATGTCATTTTAGTGTGCCAAAATTGATACATGTGCAAGTCATTTAGATTCATGGGTTTTCTCATTTTGCATGGGACTTTTTTGTGTTTTAACTTTTCTAAACTGAAAAAAATGAGTAGAAAACGAAAGACTATACAATTAACCTAGATGACCATATCATTTTATGCAAGAGCTTGTAAAGTGATGGGAAGTATAGGATTCAAAAACAAAATGCAAGGAAACTTTAAAAAGACAAAATGAAAATGACATAGAAGATGCAAAATAACATGCAGTTCAACACAGGACATGTAACAAACAAGTGAATTGTTGACACAGTCTTCTTGACATGTAACAAACAAGTGAATTGTTGACACAGTCTTCTTCAGAGGTCGCACACGAAACTAAACAAAACAATCAACAACATTACAGTTTTACGCATTTTCATCTATGTTATTAGCTCATCTGAACAAGACACATTTGTCAACAGTTCACTGTTTGTTTCATATGGTTTGTCACTGTGCATTTTCTTTGGTATTTACTGGTTATGTAGCTTCACAGGAAGTAATATTTCAACGTTTCAAAACTTTACAGACTGCAAGTTGTATGAAAGGCTCGTTTCCTGCTTGATTCTCATTAACTGAAGTCTAGCCAGCTGTGACAAGGAACGATATCAGATTTATATTTTAATGTTATATTTGAGACAAATGGCAGTGGAAGTGGCCATTATCACCAAGGCAGTGAAGTTCTGTGTTTTCTGCCTGGAACCATGGCCGCACATTAAATGACACGTGTGTCATCGCTACACATTTCTGCTGTGTAGCTTGACACATTGGTCGACACACAATTCCATGAGATTGATCCACCCACATCAAGTGAATGTTGGGTTTTTAGGCGACCTGCTCATACACTACAAGTATGGATGTGTCGGAAAACAATAATAAAGGGAAGTAATTATGTAGATATTGTTACATCATAGAAAGATGAAGGACAAAGGGTGGATGGGACCAGTAGGAATCAAAGCATGTTGATCTTGTTTGTCTGATCAAGCTCATTATCATATTAGACAAATTTGACTCTACAGTGTATCAATTTCAGTTTCATCAAGGAAGCCTCACTGCATGCGGACTAGTCCATATATGCTACACCACGTCCGCCAAGTTTTGAGGCCACACTGTGCATGATTGTAAGCTGATGGATAAATGAATTGATGACTAAGATGAGAGAATTTAAGATGAGGTTCCCATGGCTACGAATAAGCAGATGTCTGACCTACGCATTAGGTCAATGCGCTGATCAGACCTGGAGTACCTGCCTAACATTAGTTGTGCCTTTTTTTTGGATCATTGTATGTGTGTGTGGTAAATGTACATGTGTGTATGGATGTGTGGGCACGGGCCCATGTGTGTGCGTGAGCGCATGTATGTGAGCGTATGCATGAGCATGTGTGTGCATACGTGTATATACGCTTGTGTTTGTGTATGTGTTTTACGCACAAGTGCACACACACCCACATGTGTGCGCACACATACATACAGTGTATCACAATCACATACATGACATTTATATCTTCTCTCCATCTCCCAACCCTCCCTGTGAAAGCTGCCTGGCTCTCTCTCTGTTGTTGTATTGTGACCAGGATCAAGCTGATGAAGAAGTGGAGGCTTTGCCAGAGATGATGGAGAAGAAAAAAAAAGGAAGACGGTAAAAGCAATTTTCAGGACGGCCCAGCAAGAAGTTCACATGATATCTCTGGCTAGATGTATAGGTCTCCTGCAACATAGATCTGTGCCCCTGGTCCAGGCTGTATGTGCCCCGTGTCCTGTTACCTGTGCCCTTTGGTATTTGTCTCCCCATGTCGTGGGTATTTGACCCATGTCCTGTTATCTGTGCCCTTTGGTATTTGTCTCCCCATGTCTTGGGTATTTGACCCATGTCCTGTTATCTGTGCCCTTGTGCTGGTGATCTGCGCTCCTCGTTCTGGTGATCTATGCTTGTTCTGGTGGTGTGTGCTTTTCTGGTGATTTGCGCTCCTTGTGCTGGTCATCTGTGCTTATTCTGGTGATCTGTGCTCCTTGTGCTGGTCATCAGTGTCTGGTGATCTGTGCCCCTTGTGCTAGTGATCTGTGTCTGATGATCTGTGCTCCTTGTGCTAGTGATCTGTGTCCGATGATTTGTGCTAGTGATCTGTGTCCGATGATTTGTGCTGGTAATCTGTGTGTGGTGATCTGTGCTCCTTGTGCTGGTAATCTGTGTGTGGTGATCTGTGCTCTTTGTGCTGGTGATCTGTGTGTGGTGATCTGTGCTCCTTGTGCTGGTAATCTGTGTGTGGTGATCTGTGCTCCTTGTGCTGGTGATCTGTTCCAACTGATGTAGTCACTGGTCCAGTGTCATATTTCCCTTTCCTTCCTTCTCTCATTCACCTTCTCCTGTTCTTTCTCCTCTCCTTTTTCTTTTACAATGTTTGGAGTCAAAAATCAACGGGCTATTCTTTTCCTTTCACACACATGCATACACTTGCTACAACATGCAACAACTCTGTAAACACCAGCAATTCAGTACAGATGTATCTATTTGTAAAAACTTGCGTTGGTACACTTGATCCTGCCCCAAATACCTTAACTGGAGAGCAGAGGACCCAATTCATGAACAAAAATGAAATCAATTCATTTTGGACACATGACAAGCATGAATGACTCATCACCTTGTCAAATTAACATCACTCAAAAGAAAACACACTTCGCCTAGTGAGTCTATATATGCACACACACATATACTAAATCAAACCACTTAAGTATTCATCTATCAGATGCTTGAAAAATTAAAAAAAAGAATAAAAAAAAGAAGAATAAAAAAAAAAAACCTACAGTACATGCATTACAAAAAGCTTATAATAACACATAGTAAAAGGAGAGTAGTGGCATCAAAACAAAACAAACCCAAAAACGAAAAGGACAGGAAATAGGAAAAAAAAAAAAAAAATTAGCAAGGAGGGGTCCAAAGGAGAGGGTAAAACTGGAAGTAACTGTCACATCCAAAGACTGGAAAAAGTCTTATATTCAGAGGCCTTCATGGCTTAGTTTCAAATTTGTGTATTTCAAATTCAGTGGTCGCCAAGACCACTTCTCAAATGTATGCAAGTGCTGTGGCTTTGATGGTCAATGGCCAAACACAGATGTCCAGCACAGCGAGGGCATTTTGCACAAACCACAGTGTGTGACCACAAACTAAGGTCACAGACCATCTCTTCAGCAAACAAACAGTGACAAGTGGTGATCATCAGATGAAGGTCTGGTCACCGCTTCATGCACACAGGCTGCTCAAGTCCTGTGATCTAAAAGAACAGACCTCTAACCCTGCACTACAGATGTGCCCTCTGCTCTGCATGAACAGACCTCTAACCCTGCACTCAGATGTGCCCTCTCCTCTTCATGAACAGACCTCTAACCCTGCACTACAGATGTGCCCTCTCCTCTGCATGAACAGACCCTAACCCTGCACTACAGATGTGCCCTCTCCTCTGCATGAACAGACCTCTAACCCTGCACTACAGATGTGCCCTCTCCTCTGCATGAACAGACTTCTAACCCTGCACTACAGATATGCCCTCTCCTGGAAGAACAGACTCATAACCCGGCACTACAGATGTGCCCTCTCCTCTGCATGAACAGACCTCTAACCCTGCACTACAGATGTGCCCTCTTTGAAAGAACAGACCTCTAACCCTGCACGACAGATGTGCCCTCTCCTCTGCATGAACAGACCTCTAACCCTGCACTGCAGATGCGCCCTCTCCTCTGCATGAAGAGACCTCTAACCCTGCACTACAGATGTGCCCTCTCTGCCTGAACAGACCCCTAACCCTGCACTACAGATGTGCCCTCTCCTCTGCATGAATAGACCTCTAATCCTGCACTACAGGCCTGCCTTCTGATGATCAACACAACTAAGTGTGGCCAACATTCACTTCGGCAAGACAAACCGTTGGACAGAAAAACTGGGCGGCCATGACTTCATTCCTCTGCCAACCTGGAGAGATACTGTCAACCACCAAACCCCCAACACCTCTCCCATCCCCATTCTCATCTCCCTCCCCTCTCCCTCCCCAACATCCTAACACCAGTAAATCCCAAAGATCCTGAAACCCAATGGTCATGATTCTCCACGTGTTTCCATGCTCCTGACCTTACAGGTGACCTTGACCTCACTCAAGAAAACGTCTCCCATTCTCTGGCTAGGCAGCCCCTGCTCTTGTTATGACCTTGGTTGCCATTCTCTATGGCCACACCCCCTGGTCAGTCGTCCATGCGGGCAGGGTCGTGAGGATTTTCTTTGCGATGGAGTGGTGGTGCCCTCCTGATGGTAGCTCGGCCACCAGCCAGTTGCTGTCTTTGGTGGGAGGGTCGGAACATTGCGTCCTGCTAGGAAGGATCAGAGGAGGTTCCACTGAACCCCACCAAAGACCTTTTGGAAGAGTGAAGGATATCCTCTGATGGGTTTCCTCATGACATGATAACAACTGCTTCCAATGTACTGCAGTGCTGGTGCCGTCACACAACAAACCTGGCTGTGGCTGTAGTAAAGGCGGGGGGGGGGGGGCCAGAATGAGAGGTACAGGAGTCATGCCTCTTTGGAGGCAGAGAACAAGAAAGGAAACAACTTGAGAAGAAAATGAACGCTGGACTTCTCTCCTTCTCTGCAAAGAAAACTGGCGGGCGGGGGACCAGGGTGCAAGGGAAGACCTCCTTTCATGCAAAGAAAGATGGTTTGAGGGGGAAAAATGGAAAACTGATCTTTCCTTTTTTTACAATGAAAATTTGTTTGAAGGGGAACTTCACTCTATTTTTTCTATTCTAGAACGACGAAAAAGAGGTTTATTAAGGGAGAAATGCAAAATCTACTTCTTTTCTACAATGAAAAATGGCTTGAAATGGAAAATTTACCTCTCCCCTGTACTACAATGAAAAATGGTTTCAGGGGGAAATGGAATGTCTATTTCATTCCTTTTCTACAATTAAAACAAAAAGGTCTGAAGGGGAAATGGAAAACTTACTTCTCTCCTTATCTACAATAAGAAAAAAAATGGTTTCAATAGAGAAGCAAAGCAACCTGCAAAACTAATACATGGACATGTTTTAGCCATTGCCAATCTGCAACATTACAACACTGTTGGGGGAAAATCTAGAAATCGATGTCTGGAGTCCACAGAAATTGCAGCCCACTTCACCACATACTTCCCACAGGTACTAAACAGACACAGTCTGCCTCATCACACATTTCCCACATGTCCTGAACACACAGTCTACTTCATCACATACTCTCAACATGTACTAAACTCAAATCTGCCTCATCATATACTTCTCACATATACTATACACACAGTCTGCCTCATAACATACTTCCTACATATACTTCTTCATACGCAGGCTGATACTCCTGCGGACACTCCCTATAGGGACAGGCAAGTATTAATCCCATCTAGGGAGTGGAATTTTTTGTGTATGACCGTTTTTTATCCCGCCATTAACGCAGCCATACTCCATCTTTGGGGAAGGTGCATGCTATGTGTAGCGTGTCATCCATACCAACGGCCACACTGGCCTTCTCTTCCGAAAGTTGGTGATGGGATTTTACGTGTGTGCAAGATGTTATGCGTGCGTTCACACACGGAACCTCGGTTTATAGTCTCATTCGAAGGACTGTATGGGAAATGGAGTCAGAACTAATGTTAACTCCGAGGGAAAAATCCCCCGTACCGAAACAGCTCGGTGGAGATTTGAACCCGCAACCCTAGGATTACGAGTCCGGCACTCTACCAACAGAGCTATTCCGGCCCCCATCCACCACATGTACTAAACACTTGGTCTGCCTCATCAAATACTTCTCACATGTACTGAACACACAGTCTGCCTCACACACACTTCCCACATGCACTAAACACACAGTCTGCCTCACCACACACTTCCCACATGTACTAAACACACAGTCTGACTCACCACACACTTCCCACATGTACTAAACACACAGTCTGCCTCATCACACCCTTCCCACATGTACTAAACACACACAGTCTGCCTCACCACACCCTTCCCACATGTACTAAACACACAGTCTGCCTCATCACACACTTCCCACATGTACTAAACACACAGTCTGCCTCACCACACACTTCCCACATGTACTAAACACACAGTCTGACTCACCACACACTTCCCACATGTACTAAACACACAGTCTGCCTCACCACACACTTCCCACATGTACTAACTTCCCACATGTACTAAACACACAGTCTGCCTCATCACACACTTCCCACATGTACTAAACACACAGTCTGCCTCACCACACACTTCCCACATGTACTAATCACACTCAGTCTGCCTCACCACACACTTCCCACATGTACTAAACACACAGTCTGACTCACCAGACACTTCTCACATGTACTAAATACACAGTCTGCCTCACCACACACTTACCACATGTACTAAACACACAGTCTGCCTCATCACACACTTCCCACATGTACTAAACAGTCTGCCTCATCACATACTTCCCACATGTACTAAACAGTCTGCCTCATCACATACTTCCCACATGTACTAAACAGTCTGCCTCATCACATACTTCCCACATGTACTAAACACTTGCAGTCTTGTCTCATCACATACTTCCCACATGTACTAAACAGTCTGCCTCATCACATACTTCCCACATGTACTAAACACTTGCAGTCTTGTCTCATCACATACTTCCCACATGTACTAAACACATAGTCTGCCTCATCACATACACTTCCCACATGAACTGAATGCACAGTCTGCCTCATCACACACTTGCTTTCTCTGCCCTCAGCTCAAGTCCCATCTCTCCATTTCCAGAGGATCATCATTCACCAGGAATTCATCGTAATCTTCATCGTCATCAAAAAAATCATCATAAGCCCGGAGATCATCTGAAACACATAAGGATCTTGGTCAATACATGGAGAAAAAAATCTCACTGAAACACACAAAGGTTTTGGTCATTAAGTGCTGCGCCAAGCCTCACTGAAACACATAAGGATCTTTGTCGTTATACAAAGTGCAAGACTTCACTGAAACGCTCCAAGATCTTGGTCACAATGCAGAGTGCAAAACCTCACTGGAACACAAGGATCGTGGTCATAATACAGAGTGTAAAACCTCACTGTCTGAAACCTACAAGGATTATGGTCATAATGCCATGGGTACTCCCAGTAGATTTATTACAAAAACAAAAAAGAAAAAAAAAACCTGAAGCTGAAAGCTGAAAGAAAAACGCTTTTTGGAAGGCAAATGAAAGGCTCTTGTTGAATGGAAAATTAGGCCCGAAACTAAAGCTAAAAGTTCATAAATAAATACGTAAAACACAACTAAAATACACTTTCCTGAAGTAAATCAAAGATCACTTTTTTTCTCATTTATATTTCAATTTTGATCTACATGTACCTTTCATACCTTTTAATCTTCCATACGTTGTAAATTGTATTCTGAAGTGAAGAGGTACTCAAGACTGTCTTCTGAAGTCCCTATGAGTTATACCCCTGAGCGAAGTCACTGAAAACTAGAGCTACTACATGAATGTATTTTTGGCAGATGGCTTCAGCTATACTTGGTGTAAGAAGCCACAATACAGGTATTCTACCGATGCAGTCTCTGCATTCAATTTGAAATCACCACACAAGAGGAATGAAGCCACTGTTAAACTTGCCGTCACCATTTGAAATCTGAGGAAGTCTGAAGTCTTCAAACAAACAGAACAGAAAGCCACCCCTGGCATGTCCATCTTCTGCAGCCACAGGCCACATGTTCCGCCGTTTGTATTCTTTCCCCATCAGCCATAATACTACAAATCACATTATCACTACAGTACAATACCACAATGTGGACCCTTACAAATTACCACATTATCATTGCTGTACAATACTACAATATAGACCATTACAAATCACATTATCACTGCAGTACAATACTACAAGACAGACCATTACAAATCACATTATCATTGCAGTATAACACTACAATATAGACCATTACAAATCACATTATCACTGCAGTACAATACTACAATATAGACCATTACAAATCATATTATCATTGCAGTACAACACTACAATATAGACCATTACATATCACATTATCATTGCAGTACAACACTGCAATATAGACCATTACAAATCACATTATCACTACAGTACAATACTACAATATAGACCATTACAAATCACATTATCACTGCAGTACAACACTACAATATAGACCATTACAAATCACATTATCACTACAGTATAAAACTACAATGCTGATCAATAGAAATCACCACATTATCACTACAGCATAATACTACAATACCACAACAGTACTATACTACGATATTACAGTAGAACACTACACTAACACAACAGTATAACACTATTAGGACAGTAGAATACTACAATATCAATGCAGTAGAACACTACACTCACTACAGTACATAACTACACTATCAAAACAGTAGCACACCCTATCTCTACAGCAGAACACTACACTGACTACAGTAGAACACTACACTATGACTACAGTAGAACACTACAACATGACTACAGTAGAACACTACACCATGACTACAGCAGAACACTACACTGACTACAGTAGAACACTACACTATGACTACAGCAGAACACTACAACATGACTACAGTAGAACACTACACCATGACTACAGGATAACACTATACTATGACATCAGCAGAACACTGCACTATGACTACAGTAGAACATTACACTATGACTATAGTAAAACACTACACAATGACTACAGTATTACACTACACTATGACAACAGTAGAACACTACACTATGACTATAGCAGAACACTACACTATGACAACAGTAGAACACTACACTATGACTACAGCAGAACACTACACCATGACTACAGTACAGGGCTGCCAACCCCCAAATTTGTATATCAGGGACAGAGAACTCTCAAATCAGGGACACAACCTGATTTTCAGGAACATTTATGGATAATGATTAAACCCGTTATCTTCTGATTTTATTCCTTTTCTTTTTTCTCACGCAGTTTTGCGTTGTTTTTGTGCCTGTCAGTTTCAGCATGCAGGCAAATATCATCTCTCCCACCAGATTTGACTAAGAAATCACAGGCACAAGCTTCTCAAAATGCGAACGTCTCTCCTTTTCTACCTTGAACAATGAAAGGCCACTTCTCTGAATAATAATCACTTCGTAAGGAACATGCTCGTTTTACAGATTACACTATGAAGTCAACAGCCCATAAGAATTGCTTTCTCTGAAAACATGGCCAATCAGAAAGATTTTCTCTAAACCATGTTAGGCTTAACTTTCCTCTCGAGCATCGGTCGGTGAAAGGCAAGTTCGATTTTTCTTTCCTTCTCCTTCTTCCTAAAATACTGGTTCACTCAAAAACAAGTAGGTCACCAGTGCAGTTCTTTTTTTTCTTTTCTTTTTTTTGATTATCTAAGACAGCCAGTCAAAAAGTGGGAATCCCTGGACACCGATGAAAAATCGTGTAAAATCGCGACAAATAAGGCTACACCAGGATGGTTGGCAACCCTGACAGTAGAACACTACACTATGACTACAGTAGAACACTACACTATGGCTACAGTAGAATACTACACCATGACTACAGTAGAACACTACACTATGGCTACAGTAGAACACTACACTATGACTACAGTAGAACACCACACTATGGCTACAGTAGAACAGTACACTATGAAAACAGTAGAACACGACACTATGGCTACAGTAGAGCACTACACCATGGCTACAGTAGAACACTACACTTTGAAAACAGTAGAACACGACACTATGGCTACAGTAGAACACTACACCGTGACTACAGTAGAACACTACACTGTGACTACAGTAGAACACTACACTATGGCTACAGTAGAACAGTACACTAGAAAGTAGAAAACACTATGGCAGTAGAACACTACACTATGGCTACAGTAGAACACTACACCATGACTACAGTATAACACTACACTATGGCTACAGTAGAACACTACACTATGACTACAGTAGAACACCACACTATGGCTACAGTAGAACATACACATGACTACAGTAGAACACTACACTATGACTACAGTAGAACACTACACTATAACAGTAGAACACTACACTATGACTACAGTAGAACACTACACCATGAAATACACAGCACAGTAAACACTACACCATGACTACAGTAGAACACGACACTATTGCTACAGTAGAACACTACACCATGACTACAGTAGAACACGACACTATTGCTACAGTAGAACAGACACTAGAAAACAGTAGAACATGACACTATGGCTACAGTAGAACACTACATATGGTACGAAACACTACACTATGAAACAGTAGAACACTACACTATGCCTACAGTAGAACACTACACTATGAAAACAGTAGAACACTACCAACCTGCCGTAACCTGTACAGGAACTGTGGGGCCTGGTGGATTGACCTCTGCCCCCCAGTCCTCCTCCACTGGCCAATCATTGACCTCTGCCCCCGGTCCTCCTCCATGGCCGATCATTGTTGACCTCTGCCCCCCAGTCCTCCTCCACTGGGCAATCATTGTTGACCTCTGCCCCCAAGTCCTCCTCCACTGGCCAATCATTGTTGGCCTCTGCCCCCAAGTCCTCCTCCACTGGCCAATCATTGTTGACCGCTGCCCCCCAGTCCTCCGCCACTGGCCAATGGCTGTCCTCGGGTACTGAAGGACCATATGCCCCTTCTTCTCCTGCTTCTCCAGCGTCGTCTTCCATCTGACCAATGTTCCCTGCATTTTGGGGAGGATGGGGTGAGGACACATATCAACAATCTACAGCGTTACTTTCTGTTTCAAATCCTATCATTTCCTGCATTTAGGGGTGGGAGGGGGCGAGGACATGTGATCGACAGCCATCAGCGTCACTTTCTGTTTCAAATCCCATCATTCCCTGCAGTTTGAGATGGGTGGGGGTGAGGACACATGATCACTTTCTGTTTCAAATCCCATCATTCCCTGCATTTTGAGATGGGTGGGGGTGAAGACACATGATCGACAACCATCAGCATTACTTTCTGTTTCTAATACCATCATTCCCTACATTTTGGGGTGGGTGAGGGTGAGGACATGTGATCAACAACTAACAGTGTTACTTTCTATTTCAGATCCCACAACACATACCACTTATGGCCGAAGACACTATCATGGACGCATGAATACACAAACCAAACAACCTGAATAACAAACAAGTTGGGTAACTCTTGCTTCCATGATGAGATAGACACTCTAAGAGAATGCTGCTTACAACACCGGATCGCCTAGCAGATACGACAGCACAGAGCACACAGAACAAACAAGGGGACGTTTCCTTGTTTATTCTGTTTCCTTGCCATATCTGCTAGGCAATTCAGTGTCATAAGCAGCATTCCCTCGGGGTAATTTGTTTCATCATGGGAGAAAGAGTTACCCTACTTGTTTGTTATTTACTGTTCACTATTCCCTGCCTCATTTCATATTTACTTTCTATATAAGAACACGAAATTCACACACCATGTGAGACAAGACTTGTCACGTGCCCGTGATCCATCCACATACCAAGTGTTTGTACTGACAATGAAATAGTGATGAAAACATACATGCAGACCTGCCAACCCCCTAAGACACCAGTGAGTAAGAATTGAAGCCCAGTGAGGCAGAAATGTGTAATTTCTGAGAGCTAAGAGTAATCAAGCACGACACTTACCTTTTTTCAAACAAACGCGATGCGATGAAATTGTTCGCACAATTTTTGTGGACTTTACTTTTCTTTAAAAACAAGCTTTTCTTTTAAGTATCACAAGAAATCTTTACAAATTATGAAAATGTAGAATACACTGGAAACACACACAAATCCCCTACACCATCATGGCATGGCACACCAAGGCTTGATAGTGCGCCAGAAACAACCTCAAAAACGTTCTCCCCTGTTGCTGACTCTGTGCATGTGGGGTTGGCTATCAACTCAGTGGCGATTGTGTCATTTTTTAAGTATTGCACCACCCCAGGAAAGACTTTTGTCCCCCCCCCCCCCCCCCCCTTCCTGACTTCCATCAGTCCCCAACACAAACGGTCCATTCTGCATTCGAGATGCAGCAACAGTTTGGGCTCCATGGCAAGGGTCATCACAATGTGTGTTGTCTTTGTTGGACCGCTCTTGAACAGTTTGGCGATCTCTGAATCTGAGAGAACGCTTCTTTAAAAAGCTGGGATGCATGGTCAGCTGCGCTAAGAGCGATGTTGTGCTCGACGAAAAATCCGGCCACCAATGTTTCAGCCCGAATTACCCTTTTCCTCATTTCATCCTCTTTTGAGGTGTCTACAGTCTGAAAAAACTGTGTGATGCTGGAAGAATTCGGTGCGTTAGAGGAATCGATGTGCTTACGTGACTCAAGGTGACGCTTCACATCCACCATCCCGCCATGGGAAATTGTGAAGTCCAACTCGCAAGTGGACTGGTACACCGTGCACAATTTACACCTTTAGCCGAAGGTCGTATGCATGGGAACTTTTCCGAGTATTCCTTTCGGAACTTTTGACCAAGTTTTTTCTTTTTTGCATCTTGTCCAGAACTTTCTACTCCACGTTTCGACATTCTCGTAGCTAAAACTTCAAAAGAACGCCAACTTTGCTGAATGGTAAAGATGGTGAAACGAACTGCGCATGACCGGAAACGCTTCCTGAAGATTACTGGTTATATGCACGGCGCCGTGCGTGTCTGTACATAAGCCGATTAACTTTCAATGCGTAATTTTTTGGCTAAATGCGTAAGGGCATAAGAATGATCACTTGGGCGTAATAAATTACGCGAAATGCGTAATGGTTGACAGGTCTGTACATGGAACACTTAACAGTCCGCATTTCCCCTTTCACTGTGAGTGAACCGCATTACTTCTTGCCCTGATGTCCTTCCTCTCTTATGCGAACCAATATGGTGATCAAGATAATACTATCAAGTATCCATCTGATGCATCTAAACAGACATTTGAGCAACAGATTAAAAGCATTCAATCCATAACAGAAGTGGTGTTCTAAGCAAAAACAAACATACAAAGATTTTCTTATGGAAAAATAACGGAATACACGGTTATAAACAACACATGGCCATTTTCGCCAAAAATATATAAAGAAATCTGATCTGCTACTACAAAAATGTAAACATTCTGGAATACAAGTCTACTGGAATAAACCCAAGATCAGGATTAGGAAAACTATATTCTGCTTGAAAATGAAATGAGGCAGGGAACAGTAAACAATAAACAACAAACAAGTAGGGTAAGTCTTGCTCCCATAAGAAAACCTAACACAGAGTAACTTTTATTCAAGACTGGCACAGCCTTTTAAACTTGAATTAAGTCACACAAATACAAAGATTGGATTATTTTTTGAACCCTTGGTGGTGAAAACACCACAGTGTTATGAACTGTAGTATGTCTCTATTTGACACCAGGAGCACAGACACAACCAGCCGTGTCTCCCTGATGAGTCCAATCCAGAGGACGAAAGGCCTAGGAGCAGGCAATACAAATAGATCTACCTTCGAGAGCGATTGCGATGGTTCTCTCATGCAGCTAGTGAAGAGTTTTCATATTTATAATATATTTTCTTAATTTCGTGTTCCCATTTTCTTCATCTTCAACACCTCCCCCTCCACCCCCTTAAGTCCAAATCTTACAGAGGGTTTGGCCTGCGCTTGTTTTTCCCCCACTATTAGATTGTTCATCTTTGTAGTTGTCTGACTTGATTCAAGTTTAAAAGGCTGTGCCAGTCTTGAATAAAAGTTACTCTGTGTTATTTTTCTTATGGGAGCAGGAGTTACCCTACTTGTTTATAGTTTATATTCTGCTTGTCTCTGGACTGATGGTAAGATTGTTTGGCTCTTTTCAGCATCAGGAAGATTTTATTTAGGTGTTTTACATTCTAAAGCATTTGGGCAAAAGCAAGATTCTAACATTCATGACATCACACATACACACACACACAAAGCCACATCATTTAGAGTGTGTGGGTAGGTGTGAGTGCACGTGTGTGTGTGTGTGTGTGTGTGTGTGTGAACAAAATCTTTTAAATACCGTTGTGGTTACCAGCCACCCTTTAGTCAGGAAATTACTGAGCTTCAAAAGTTGACTTCTCAAGTTTCATGTCTGCCACACCAACAGTAAAGCATGGGCAAGAGGCAGAGATAGGGGGGGGGGGGGGGGGGGGGAATGAAGTATTTTGACAAACAAATGATTGAGACAACTTCAAATGAGCAGAGGAAAACCACCAACAAAACTGATGGGAATGGCAAGATGAACTCAGTGACAGTGGAGTGCTGCATGACCTTGAGAGTCCAAAAATCACTGTCGTGGTGTGTGTTATCCCATGCTACCTAACTGTAGGCAGCAGCAGGTACACCACAGCTTCCAAGAGGAAAGAAAACATGAACTTCCCATTCAACGGATCCACTCTCTGTACAAGGCTTCCCATGCAGTGCATCCACTAACTATACAAGTCTTCCCATGCAGTGAATCTACTATCTATACAATTCTTCCCATGCAATGGATCCGTTATCTGTACAAGCCATCCCATGCAATGGATCCACTATCTGTACAAGTCTTCCCATGCAGTGGATCCGCTATCTGTACAAGTCTCCCTATGCAATGGATCCACTATCTATACAAGTCTTCCCATGCAATGGATCTGCTATCTGTACAAGTCTACCCATGCAGTGGATCCACTATTTATATAAGTCTTCCCATGCAGTGGATCTGCTATCTATATAAGTCTTCCCATGCAGTGGATCCACTATCTGTACAAGTCTCCCTATGCAGTGGATCCACTCTCTGTACAAGTCTTCCCATGCAGTGGATCCGCTATCTGTACAAGTCTTCCCATGCAGTGGATCCGCTATCTATACAAGTCTTCCCATGCAGTGGATCCACTATCTGTACAAGTCTCCCTATGCAGTGGATCCACTATCTGTACAAGTCTTCCCATGCAGTGGATCCGCTACCTGTAAAAGTCTTCCTATGCAGTGGATCCGCTATCTATACAAGTCTCCCTATGCAGTGGATCCACTATCTGTACAAGTCTTCACATGCAATGGATCCACTATCTGTACAAGTCTTCCTATGCAACTGATCCACTGTCCAAAGGGAAGTCACTGATGTTTCTGTCCCATCACCAACACAATTCCATTCAAGGGAAGTCACTGATTGCCCTGTGGGTTGGGCATAGAACAGACCCACTGCCCTGCCATGCATGTCGTAAGAGGCGGCTAAGGCAGGACCACCTCGTCCCGAGGATAAAGGAGTTTGTGTAGGGCTAACACCCCTGCCTGTAAAAAAGACGAGTTACAGAAGCATCGACGACAATGAACCAAAACATTCACCTGGGCAAGGAAGGGTCTCCATCCCGGAGACTTATGACGCAGTGCAGTGAAGGCCGAAAGGAAGCTGCAAGGCTGACTCCCTTCTAACACCCAGGACAACGACGAGAGTAGCCACATGGTACATCAGGACGATGTTTGAAACAGGAAAAACCATCCAAGTTGCGAGAGAGATGAAAAACTACAAGATCAGAGTGCTAGGACTGAGTGAGACAAGGTGGCTACAATCAGGACAGCTGAGACTTTCATCTGGAGAACAGCTGCTGTACTCAGGACACACAGAGGATGGAGCCCCCCCCCCCCCCCCCACACACACACACACACTGAGGGTGTGGCCCTGATGCTGGCACCGGAGGCACAAGGGGCACTAATCGGATGGGAACCTGTCAACTCCCGCATCATCACAGCCAAGTTTACCACGAAGAAGAATGACATCAGGCTGAACATCATCCAGTGCTATGCTCCCACCAATGATGCGGAAGAAGAGAAGAAAGATGACTTCTATCAGCAACTACAGACAGTGATAGAGAGAAGAGGAGCAAAGGACATAACCATACTGATGGGAGATTTTAACGCCAAGATCGGAATGGACAACACAGGCTACGAGGACATCATGGGGACACACGGACTGGGACAGATGAACGAGAATGGTGAGCGTTTTGCAGACCTGTGCGCCCTGAATCAGCTGGTGATAGGAGGAAGCATCTTCCCACACAAGCACATCCACAAGCCACATGGAGGTCCCCGAACCACGTCACGGAGAACCAGATTGACCACATCTGCATTAGCCGCAAATTCAGGAGATCATGGCGGGATGTACGAGTGATGAGAGGTGCTGACGTGTCATCAGACCACCACCTTCTTTTAACAACAGTGAAACTTCGCCTCAAGAGATTCACCAACACCAACAACACACGTACAAGGTACAATGTCGGACTGCTCCGTAACAGGGACACACAAGCAGCATTCCAGATCAGCCTTTCCAACAGGTTCCAGCCGCTGCAAGAGCTGATAGAAGACGGTGAGATAGACATCGAGACACAGTGGGAACACTGCAAGAAGCTCTGGCATGACACATGTGAAGAGATCCTTGGCATGAAGAAGACCCAGCACAAGGAATGGATCTCTGCCGACACCATCCACAAGCTGGAAACAAGGAGAGAGAAGAAAGCTACGCTGAACACGAGCTGAACAAGAGCAGCTAAGGCAAAGGCACAGGAAGAGCACACAGCAGCAAACAGAGAAGTAAAGAAGAGCATCAAGAAGGACAAGAGGGACTACTTTGATGACCTGGCCAGCCAAGCAGAGGCAGCAGCTGGACAGGAGAACCTGAAGGACCTGTACCTGGTGACCAAGAAACTGACGGGTAAGTTCCAGCAGACAGACAAGCCAGTGAAGGACAAGAACGGAAACCCACTGACAACAACCGAGGAACAGCTGAAACGATGGGCAGAACACTTCAGGGAGCTGCTGAACCGCCCCACCCCTGACGCACCACCAGACATCCCACCCGCAGAGACAGAACTGCCCATCTGCTGTGACAAACCCTCAAAGGCAGAGATCAAGAAGGCCATCATGACTCTGAAAAATGGGAAGGCTGCAGGGCCGGACGAGATACCAGCAGAAGCCATCAAAGCAGACATAGAGACAGCTGTCAACATGCTATACAGCCTCTTCAGCAAGATCTGGGAGAAGGAGGAGGTACCGGCTCAGTGGAAAGAAGGAATCATCATCAAGCTGCCGAAGAAAGGAGACCTCAGAGACTGCAGCAACTACCGAGGGATCATGCTCCTGTCAATGCCAGGCAAGGTTCTCAACAGGGTTCTACTGGAGAGACTGAAAGAGGCTGTCGACCCCAAGCTCCGAGACCAGCAGGCAGGCTTCCGGCAGAACAAATCATATGCTGACCAGATCGCCAGCCTGCGCATCATCGTGGAGCAGTCGCTGGAGTGGAACTCCCCCCTCTACATCAACTTCATAGATTCTGAGAAGTCCTTCGACAGTGTGGACAGAGAGACGCTGTGGAAGCTGCTGAGGCATTATGGAGTCCCCGAGAAGATCATCTCCCTCATCCGGTGCACCTACCAGGACATGAACTGCAGGATTGCCCACGCCGGCCAGCTGTCTGAAAGTTTCGAGGTGAAGACTGGAGTTCGGCAGGGGTGCCTACTGTCGCCGTTCCTCTTCCTCCTGGTCATTGACTGGATCATGAAGACCACTACAACAGGCAGGAACAACGGTATACAGTGGACACTCTGGACGCAGCTTGACGACCTCGACTTCGCTGACGACCTGGCGCTCCTGTCACACAGCCACAGCCAGATGCAGGACAAGACCACTCGCTTGGAGACCACATCAGCCGGGACAGGGCTCAAGATTAACAGGAAGAAGACCGAGCTGATGAAAATCAACACCACTGCCAGCACATCAGTCACAGTTGGTGGAGAGCCCATCAGGGAGGTGGAGTCTTTCGTCTACCTGGGAAGCGTGGTTGACCAACAGGAAGGCACGGACCGAGACGTCACAGCCAGAATCAGCAAGGCAAGAGCAGCTTTCGTCATGCTCGAGAACATCTGGGCATCTGGAGGAATCAGCATAAGAACCAAACTCCGCATCTTCAACTCCAATGTGAAATCAATTCTGCTCTACGGATGCGAGACGTGGCGGACAACACAGACAATGTGACAAAAGATTCAGACATTCTTCAACACCTGTCTGAGGCGCATCTACAAAATCCGATGGCAGGACAAGGTCTGAAACGAAGATCTGTGGGAGCGTGCGGGACAGGAACCAGTGGCCAAGCAGATACTGCGAAGGAAGTGGGGCTGGATCGGACACACCCTCAGGAAGCCAGCATCCAGCACCACACACCAAGCCCTGACCTGGAACCCACAGGGAAAGAGAAAGAGAGGCCGGCCTCACAACAGCTGGAGGCGAGACACTGAGGCGGAGTTGAAACAACAAGGGACAAACTGGACTGGAATGACCAGAACAGCCCAGAACAGAGTGCGATGGCAAAGGGTTGTCGATGGCCTATGCTCCACTGGGAGCGATGGGCATAAATGAAATGAATGAAGTCACTGATGTTTCTGTCCCATCACCAACACAATTCCATTCAAAGGGAAGTCATTGCTGTTTCTGTCCTGTCACCAACACAACGCCATACAAAGGGAAGTCACTGCTGTTTCTGTCCTATCACAATGCCATACAAAGGGAAGTCACTGCTGTTTCTGTCCTATCACCAACACAATGCAATACAAAGGGATGTCACTGCAGTTTATGTCCTGTCACCAACACAATGCCACACAAAGGGAAGTCACTGCTGTTTCTGTCCTATCACCAACACAACGCCATACAAAGGGAAGTCACTGACCTTCCTGGGGTGGGATGACTGGGGGTACTGATCCCCAGTCCTCCTCCTCTTCATACCACGAATCCTCCTCCTCATTTGACTGATCAATAATCGGATGAAGCTCTGCTTCTGCTTCTGCATGATCGTCTGCAATGTTGTCATTGTTTTCCAAACATGTGATGAAGCAGGGAGACTACTCACATTACAATGGCACAACTACTACCAACTGACAGACATGTCACTGTGACGCTGTAACGCAGATAGGAATACTTAAAGCACGGTCTCACTTTCAACCCAAAACAACGTGTAGGTACAAATACAGCGCAGTTTCACTTTTCAACCTAAAATAACGTGTAGAATACATAAAGCAGTCACACTTTCAACTTGAAATAACGTGTTGACTACATAAAGCACACACTCACTTTCAACCTAAAACAACATGTAGGAATACATAAAACTCAGTCTCACTATCAACCTGAAAAAACATGTAAAATACACAAAGCACACTCTCACTTTCAACCTAAAATAACGTAGAACACTTAGCACACTCTCACTTTCAACCTAAAATAACAGACTGAAGTTGAGTCTATGCAGGCATAGGCTGCTAATTACAAGACATCATTTAACGGTTCGCACAGATAAAGACTAGTGTGGAGTGAAAAGGTAGCATTTATACTTTAATGCCCTCTTCTTCATTTTCCTCTTTTTTTTTTTCTCTTAAGAAAAGTCCATTCTCATGATCAGCGAGAAATTGCTTTTCAGCTTCCCCGTGGGGATATCGGGGGGTCTGTTGTACAAATAGTTCCTCCTTTGCTGTACTGTCGTCTACTGTCCTTTCTGTCTGCCATATCTTTCATCTATCTTTTTCCACAACCTCTTCCCACAATTTCTGCACTCAACGAAGTCGGAGTGAACTGACTATACTCTCAAGTATAGTGTGAGTATCCCAACAGGGTAAAACAAGTTCACACGCTAGCAGATACTGGAATGCTGAAGAAGAAGAAGAAGCTTTTCAGTGCTTGTTTTGCCCCAATTCTGATTTGTTCAAGATAGAAGCTTAAATTTTGTCCAGTGCATTGCGTCATAAGATTCCTGCTTTCTAAAATGTGAAGGTCAAATGACAGCAGCTAGCACTGTGGACATGTGCTTCCTGGCAAGCCCAGGCAGCATCCACAGACTCCATGAATCCAGGTCTGCCATGCTGAATTCAGTATCTCTGCTGAAGAAACCCACCCTCCAAGATATTTCCTACCCCCAGACTTTCCCAGGAATTGTGGGAACGAGCACACTGGGTGCTCTTTGCACCCAGCCCATAATCAACGTCTGATCAGTGCTCCCTCATATGCAGTGGTGGCAAAAGATCAAAAGGGCAGTCACTCTGGCGCCCACAGTGAAACGATTATCAGTACGTAACTTCTTTCTGCCTGACTTCAGATTTCTTGCTATTACAGTGACACACAGTTCCCTTGTCAAGAAGCTGGAGTGATGTGCACACCTCAGTCCTTCCTCCGTCTTGATGGAACCACAGGCACAACCCCACCCACACTGTCTGCAGCATGGAATGCTGAGTGGCACCAGTCTCCCTCTGCCTGTCCTATGGCTAACACCACCGATCCTGGCATGTCTATCATTCACACCGGTTCTGGCAGTGAACGCTTTCCACTTTGTGTGTCCATCATTCTCACTGGTTCTGGCAGTAAACGCTTTCCATTCACACCGGTTCTGGCAGTGAACACTTTCCACTTTACATGTCCATCATTCTCACTGGTTCTGGCAGTAAACGCTTTCCATTCACACTGGTTCTGGCAGCAAACGCTTTCCACTCAATGTGTCTATCATTCTCACTAGTTCTGGCAGTGAATGCTTTCCACTTTACATGTCTATCATTCTCACAGGTTTGGGAAGTAAACTAGGGTTCCTACAGATTTCCTGACAAAAAAAATCTGAGGACTTTTTAAGGACTTTTCAAGCACTTTGAAAAAAATTACAAGGACTTACTTCAAGGATAAGTTTAAAAACAATAATCATGAAATACTGACACAAATCAAATATTCACTGTCTAGGACATTTTTGCATATGCGGCAAAAGGTCTTGTCTTTGTTTTCACCTGGGTCTGCCTGCAACCATTCTTCGTACTCTTTTTTTTCACCCAAACGGCAAAAACTTCCCCGCCATGTTGGCTTCTCATTTTCAAGATGACAGACCATTCTATCACATGCACAGGCGCCATGATGGCTGGCAGCTCCGTTTTTTTAAATTTTTTTTACCTGTAGCAGGCGACTTCTTGGCGAGATCGTTGGTCAACTCCAACTCTGACTTCTTTTACATTCATTTGTTTTTTGTTTTGTTTTTTTTGCAATTTCAGATTTTTTCAATGGACTCAAGATTTTACACACACTTCATTCAAGATCATAGGTAGTGACAAAATTTAAGCACTTTTTAAGGACCTATGAGCAAAAGCCTGGTTTTTAAGGACTTTCAAGGCCTTAAAAAAGGGACCCCTAATATTAAGAACTTTTAAGGACTGTACAAATTCTGTGAACGCTTTCAACTATATGTGTCTATCCTTCACACTAGTTCTGGCAGTGAATGCTTTCCACTTTACATGTCTATCATTCACACTGGTTCTGGCAGTGTACGCTTTGCACTTTACATGTCTATCATTCACCCTGGTTCTGGCAATGTATGCTTTCCACACTTCGTGTCTATCAGTCTTACTGGTTCTGGCAGTAAACGCTTTCCACTTAGTTTATGTCTATCGTTCTCACCGGTTCTGGCAGCAAACGCTTTCCACTTTACGTGTCTATCATTCTCACTGGTTCTGGCAGCAAACGCTTTCCACTTTACGTGTCTATCATTCTCACTGGTTCTGGCAGTAAATGCTTTCCACTTAGTTTATGTCTATCATTCTCACCGGTTCTTGCAGCGAACGCTTCCACATTATGTGTCGCAGTTGTAATTCAGGAACCAGGGAAGAAGGGGATGAAGAGGGTGGGGTGCAGTGAAGAGGAGGCAGTTTGGATTTTGACTCACTGTATTTCTAACCCCATTATGCTTGTCGATCAAAGAAGGTTTAAAAAAAAAAAAAGGTATTTTCCATACCCATAACTGCCAACAACCACATAACATCATTTGCAATTTATTCTGCAACACTTAATCATCCCTATTCCAAAAAATAACTCCCCAGGCCCCCCTCCCCCCAAACAAAATTCAGACATTCTAGATGTTTTTCCCCACTAAATTTGATCCTAATTTCTCAATTCGCTTTGCATTTGGTCATTATCAGGTTGTTATCCAGACTACGTCCGAATGAACTGGATGCCAGACCCTATCCCCATGCTGTGAGGAAGATTTCAGACCCCATCCCCATGCTGTGAGGAAGGAGATTTCAGACCCTATCCCTGTGCAGTGAGGAAGGCTATTTCAGACCCTATCCCCGTGCTGTGAGGAAGGCTATTTCAGACCCTATCCCCGTGCAGTGAGGAAGGCTATTTCAGACCCTATCCCTGTGCAGTGAGGAAGGAGATTTCAGACCCTATCCCTGTGCTGTGAGGAAGGAGATTTCAGACCCTATCACCATGCTATGAGGAAGCAGGGTTCCTACAGACTCCCAAGAACAAAATTCAAGGAGTTTTCAAAGAGTTTTCAAAGAGCGTTTATTTTATTTCAAGGCAAGAGGTGGCTCGAAAATGAAACCATTGTTCTTTTAAAACTTCATTTTTTTCTATTGTTTATGGTAAAAAAAAAAAAAAAAGAAAAAAAAAAGAAAAAACATATTTCAGCGATTTCAAAGCTCTTGTGTGATTTGGGGACCACAAATGGGGGCAAAATAATGAAAAATGGAAAAAAAAAAAAGGTTCATGACAAGAGCTGTATTTGTATCATAGCAGACATGTTAGGCACTTGAAACATGACTTTTCTTGTTTTGCTGAGCTATAGTAATGCAATTACAAAAGGATTTTTATATATTGTTTTGCTGAGCTACAGTAATGCAATTACAAAAGGATTTTCATATATCTAAACTGCTTTTTTTCCAATAATTTTTTTCCATATGGTGGCCTTCAGGCTTCGCGTTTCATTGCTTTTGAATTATTGCAACAGAACTAGCAAATGATATGTGCTGTTTTGACTTATAAATAAAATATAATTGCATGCAGAAATCATTTCTCATCAAAAGAAAAAAAATTACCAAGCCAGCTGGCCTGGATCCAGAGATATACTCCTTGCACATCAACTGTTGTCGAAAAAAGTGATTTTGAGAAAACGGCGTTCGAAAATAAAGAAGTTAAGCAATTTTCACACACATCTCCTTCAAATAAAGTCATTTTTTACTAAGAAAAATGTGAAAATAGACAAAATGAACACCACAGGTGCTTTCAACAGACTTTCTTGAGCACAGAAACACATAAAACCCAAAACATGACTTCTGAAAGAAAATGGTAAAATTTTCGTGCCACCTCTCCCGTTAAGGCTACACTACTTGCGTAAAAATTGAAGAAAGAAATGGCGGTTTGAATTTTCTGCATTCAGGTTAATGAAAACTATTTTAAAACAAATTTTTACAAACATCGTCGCGATCCTGGATTCTCGTCGGCGATTTTACCAATTAGTTACAAATAATCTCCCTTGGTAAAATCGCCGACAACAATCCAGGATCGCGACAATGTTTGTAAAAATTTGTTTTAAAATAGTTTTTCATTAACAAGAATGCAGAACAACCCAACTGCCATTTCTTTCTGCCACATTAAAGATTTTTGGAGCTGACGGCTTGATTTTCAAAGGTTTTCAAGGAGGTTCGGTCAACAGAACCACATTTTATTGATTTTCAAAGATTTTCAAGGTCTTGAAATTCCCTGTCAGAATTCAAGGAGTTTCAAGGAGCATATGAACCCTGGGAAGAAGATTTTAGACCCTATCCCCATGCTGTGAGGAAGAAGATTTCAGACCCTATCCCCGTGCAGTGAGGAAAGTGATTTCAGACCCTATCCCCGTGCAGTGAGGAAGGAGATTTCAGACCCTATCCCGTGCAGTGAGGAAGGCGATTTCAGACCCTATCCCCGTGCTGTGAGGAAGGCGATTTCAGACCCTATCCCCGTGCAGTGAGGAAGAAGATTTCAGACCCTATCCCCGTGCTGTGAGGAAGGAGATTTCAGACCCTATCCCCGTGCTGTGAGGAAGGCGATTTCAGACCCTATCCCCGTGCTGTGAGGAAGGCGATTTCAGACCCTATCCCCGTGCTGTGAGGAAGGAGATTTCAGACCCTATCCCCGTGCTGTGAGGAAGAAGATTTCAGACCCTATCCCCGTGCTGTGAGGAAGGAGATTTCAGACCCTATCCCCATGCTGTGAGGAAGGCGATTTCAGACCCTATCCCCGTGCTGTGAGGAAGGAGATTTCAGACCCTATCCAATGTGCTGTGAGACAGGAGATTTCAGACCCTATCCAATGTGCTGTGAGGAAGGCGATTTCAGACCCTATCCCCGTGCTGTGAGGAAGGAGATTTCAGACCCTATCCCCGTGCTGTGAGGAAGGCGATTTCAGACCCTATCCCCGTGCTGTGAGGAAGGCGATTTCAGACCCTATCCCCGTGCTGTGAGGAAGGAGGTGGTGTCACCTTCATGTCAGTGTGGCACTGGTCACTACAGGGGTCAATAGTTTCTATTTTCTCACATGGTCACTACAGGGGTGAATAAATTCTATTTTCTCACATGGTCACTACAGGGGTGAATAGTTTCTATTTTCTCACATGGTCACTACAGGGGTGAATAGTTTCTACTTTCTCATATGGTCACTACAGGGGTGAACAGTTTCTATTTTCTCACATGGTCACTACAGGGGTGAATAGTTTCTATTTTCTCACATGGTCACTACAGGGGTGAATAGTTTCTGTTTTCTCACATGGTCACTACAAGGGTGAACATATTCTATTTTCTCACATGGTCACTACAGGGGTGAATGGTTCCTGTTTTTCACACAGTCACTACAGGGGTGAATAGTTTATGTTTTCTCATATGGTCACTACAGGGGTGAATGGTTCCTGTTTTTCACATAGTCACTACAGGGGTAAATAGTTTCTATTTTCTCATATGGTCACTACAGGGGTGAATAGTTTCTATTTTCTCACATGGTCACTATTGGGGTGAATGGTTCCTGTTTTTCACATGGTCACTGCAGGGGTGAATAGTTTCTATTTTCTCACATGGTCACTATAGGGGTGAATGGTTCCTGTTTTTCATTTGGTCACTACTGGGGTGAATGGTTCCTGTTTTTCACGTAGTTACTACTGGGGTGAATGGTTCCTGTTTTTCACATAGTCACTACAAGGGTGAATGGTTCCTATTGTTCACAAGGTCACTACAGGGGTGAATGTTCCCTATTTTTCACATGGTCACTACAGTGTGAATGGTTCCTATTTTTCACATGGTCACTACAGGGGTGAATGGGTCCTATTTTTCACATGTTATTACAGGGGTGAACGGTCCTATTTTTCACATGGTCACTACAGGGGTGAATGGTTCCTATTCTTCACATGTTACTACAGCCAACAGGGGTGAATGGTCCCTATTTTTCACGTGGTCACTATAGGGACAAATGGTTCCTGTTTTTCACATGGTCACTATAGGGGTGAATGAGTCCTATTTTTCACATGGTCACTACAGGGGTGAACGGGTCCTATTTTTCACACGGTCGCTTCAGCGGTGAATGGTTCCTATTTTTCACATGGTCACTATAGGGGTGAATGAGTCCTGTTTTCCACATGGTCACTACTGGGGTGAAAGGGTCCTATTTTTCACATGGTCACTTTAGGGGTGAACGGGTCCTATTTTTCACATGGTCACTGCAGGGATGAATGGGTCCTATTTTTCACATGGTCACTACAGGGGTGAACATGTCCTGTTTTCCACATGATCACTACTGGGGTGAAAGGGTTCTATTTTTTGCATGGTCACTTTAGGGGTGAACGGGTCCTTTTTTCACATGGTCAGTACTGGGTGAAAGGGTCCTATTTTTCACATGGTCACTACAGGGGTGAACCGGTCCTATTTTTCACATGGTCACTACTGGGGTGAACCGGTCCTATTTTTCACATGGTCACTTTAGGGGTGAAAGGATCCTATTTTTCACATGGTCACTACTGGGGTGAATGGTTCCTATTTTTCACATGGTCACTATAGGGGTGAATGAGTCCTATTTTTCACATGGTCACTACAGGGGTGAACGGGTCCTATTTTTCACATGGTCACTGCAGCGGTGAATGGTTCCTATTTTTCACATGGTCACTATAGCCGCAGTATAGGGGTGAATGAGTCCTATTTTCCACATGGTCACTACAGGGGCGAATGGGTCCTATTTTTCACATGGTCACTGCAGGGGTGAATGGTTTCTATTTTTCACATGGTCACTACAAGGGTGAATGGTTCCTATTTTTCACACGGTCATTACAGGGGTGAATGGTTCCTGTTTTTGACACTATCTTTACAGGGGTGAATGTTCCTATTTTTCACATGGTCACTACAGGGGTGAATGGCTCTTATTTTTCACACGGTCATTACAGGGGTGAATGGTTCCTGTTTTTCACATGGTCATTACAGGGGTGAATGGTTCCTATTGTTCACATGGTCACTACAGGGGTGAATAGTTCCTATTTTTCACATGATCACTATAGGGTGAATGGTTCCTAATTTTCACATGGCTACTACAGGGGTGAGTGGGTCCTATCTTTCACATCCAGACCTGTTTACCCCAAATTTGTGTGCCTGTAATATCTCGGACAAAAACCTGTAATTTGAAAAAAAACAAAAAAAACCTTATCTTCAAAATCGCAATACTTCCGCAACTTCTGAAGATTTGGAAGAGCTGGCCGTTGGCGAATAAGACCACTTCGTCGCCCTCTTTGACAAGGTAAAAGACGCAAGGCACGCTGGGAAAGGTCTTCTCACTGCTTCTGACCGAAACAGTAGCAGACAAAACTTCGCATTTAGCCATTTTCTTTCTTTGATATTTTTTTTCCTGTAATGTTTTGGGGAGGCCGTAATTCCCATAATTTTAATTTTTTTCAGTAAAAAGTACAGCAAAATCGTACGGTAAACAGGTCTGCACATGGTCACTACAGGGGTGAATGGTTCCTATTTTTCACAGAGCCCCTAATGCTAAAACAGGTGGCGGAAGAAACGGGTTCCGTTCTGAACTGTGCACCCGACACTGGGGTGCTGTGGGTAGTGTCATGGCCAACCAGTCTGCTGCTTCCTCTCTCTAAATGTCATACCACTGTTTCCTCTCTCTCCGTGTCATATCGCTGCTTCCTCTCTCTCTCCGTATCATATCGCTGCTTCCTCTCTCTCCGTGTCATATCGCTGCTTCCTCTCTCTCCGTGTCATATCGCGGTTTCCTCTCTCTCCGTGTCACACATACTCCCTACCTCTGCTTCCTCTCTCATTCCTTACCTCTGCTTCCTCTCTCTCTCTCCATGTTAGATCCATTCCTTACCTCTGCTTCCTCACTCATTCCTTACCTCTGCTTCCTCTCTCTCCATGTCAGATCCATTCCTTACTCTGCTTCCTCTCTCATTCCTTACCTCTGCTTCCTCTCTCTCCATGTCAGATCCATTCCTTACCTCTGCTTCCTCTCTCATTCCTTACCTCTG
Organism: Conus canariensis; assembly: GCA_033310375.1. Classification (NCBI taxonomy): domain Eukaryota; kingdom Metazoa; phylum Mollusca; class Gastropoda; order Neogastropoda; family Conidae; genus Conus; species Conus canariensis. Next base: position 24,833,770 of record CM065736.1, on the reverse strand, counting down.
CTTCCTCTCTGATTTTTACCTCTGCTTCCTCTCTGCTTTTTACCTCTGCTTCCTCTCTGCTTTTTACCTTTGCTTCTTCTCTTTCCTTACCTCTGCTTCCTCCCCCATTCCTTACCTCTGGTTCTTCTCTCATTTTTACCTCTGCTTCCTCTCTCATTCCCTACCTCTGCTTCCTCTCTCTCATTCCCTACCTCTGCTTCCTCTCTCATTCCTTACCTCTGCTTCCTCTCTCATTCCTTACCTCTCTTCCTCTCTCTCTTCCTTACCTCTGCTTCCTCCTCTCATTTTACCTCTGTTTTCTCTCTTCTTACTCTGCTTCCTCTCTCTCTTCCTACCTTCTGCTTCCTTTCCTTACCTCTGCTTCCTCTCTCATTCCTTACCTCTGCTTCTCTCTCTCATTCCTTACCTCTGCTTCTCTCTCATTCCTTACCTCTGCTTCTCCCTATTCCTTACCTCTGCTTCCTCTCTCCTCATTTCCCTACCTCTGCTTCCTCTCTCATTTCTTACCTCTGCTTCCCTTCCTTCTTTCCCTATCCTCTGCTTCCTCTCTCATTCCTTACCTCTGCTTCCTCTCTCTATTCCCTACCTCTGCTTCCTCCCCCATTCCTTTACCTCTGCTTCCTCTCTCATTTCCTTACCTCTGCTTCCTCTCTCATTTCTTACCTCTGCTTCCTCTCTCATTTCTTCTGCTTCCTATTATTTTCCTTACCTCTGCTTCCTCTTTCACTTCTTACCTCTGCTTCCTCTCTCTCATTCCCTACCTCTGCTTTCTTCTCTCTCATTCCCTACCTCTGCTTCCTCTCTCTCGTTCCCTACCTCTGCTTCTTCTCTCTCATTCCTTACCTCTGCTTCCTCTCTCTCATTTCCTACCTCTGCTTCCTTCTCTCATTCCTTACCTCTGCTTCCTCTCTCTCATTCCTTACCTCTTCTTCCTCTCTCTCATTTCTTACCTCTTCTTCCTCTCTCTCATTCCCTACCTCTGCTTCTTCTCTCTCATTCCCTACCTCTGCTTCCTCTCTCTCATTCCCTACCTCTGCTTCTTCTCTCTCATTCCTTACCTCTGCTTCCTCTCTCTCATTCCTTACCTCTGCTTCCTCTCTCTCATTCCTTACCTCTGCTTCCTCTCTCTCATTCCTACCTCTGCTTCTTCTCTCTCATTTCTTACCTCTGCTTCCTCTCTCATTCCCTACCTCTGCTTCCTCTTTCACTTTTACCTCTGCTTCCTCTCTCTCATTCCTTACCTCTGCTTCCTCTCTCTCATTCCTTACCTCTGCTTCCTCTCTCTCATTTCTTACCTCTGCTTCCTCTCTCTCATTTCTTACCTCTGCTTCCTCTCTCTCATTCCTTACCTCTCGTTCCTCTCTCTCATTCCTTACCTCTCGTTCCTCTCTCTCATTTCTTACCTCTGCTTCCTCTCTCTCATTCCTTACCTCTGCTTCCTCTCTCTCATTTCTTACCTCTCGTTCCTCTCTCTCATTCCTTACCTCTCGTTCCTCTCTCTCATTTCTTACCTCTGCTTCCTCTCTCTCATTTCTTACCTCTGCTTCCTCTCTCTCATTCCTTACCTCTGCTTCCTCTCTCTCATTCCTTACCTCTGCTTCCTCTCTCTCATTTCTTACCTCTGCTTCCTCTCTCTCATTCCCTACCTCTGCTTCATCTCTCTCATTCCCTACCTCTGCTTCCTCTCTCATTCCTTACCTCTGCTTCCTCTCTCTCATTCCTTACCTCTGCTTCCTCTCTCTCATTCCCTACCTCTGCTTCCTCTCTCATTCCTTACCTCTGCTTCCTCTCTCTCATTCCTTACCTCTGCTTCCTCTCTCATTCCTTACCTCTGCTTCCTCTCTCATTCCTTACCTCTACTTCCTCTCTCATTCCTTACCTCTGCTTCCTCTCTCATTCCTTACCTCTACTTTCTCTCTCATTCCTTACCTCTGCTTCCTCTCTCTCATTCCTTACCTCTGCTTCCTCTCTCATTCCCTACCTCTCTCTCATTCCCTACCTCTACTTCCTCTCTCATTCCTTACCTCTGCTTCCTCTCTCTCATTCCTTACCTGCTGGTTGGAGGCGCTGGTTGTTGGCCTGGGCCTGTAACCTGTAAAATTCAGCGTATTCGTCCTCTTCATCATCGGAATCATAATAACCCCATGGGTCTAGCAACAGCGTGAAGTCACCAGGTTCATAGGTACGGTCGGAGTTGTCAAACACATCCAGAATTACATGAGGAGGCAGCTGTAATTTCATAGCTGTCAAATCTTCAACGTAAGTTGACTCAGTCAAGAGTGTGCCTGCAAAATACATAAAGGAAATGGTCCAGTAATTATCATGTCTGTGACAGGAAACAATACAGGAGATGGTCCAGTCATTATCATGTCTGTGACAAGAAACAAACAGGAAATGGTCCAGTCATTATCATGTCTGTAACGGGAAACATACAGGAAATGGTCCAGTCACAGGAAACATGGTCCAGTCATTACCATGTCTCTGACAGGAAACATAACGGAAATGGCCCAGTCACAGGAAACATACAGGAAATAGGCCAGTCATTACCAAGTCAGTGAAAGGAAACAAACAGGAAATGGTCCAGTCATTACCATGTCTGTAACAGGAAACATAAAGGAAATGGGCCAGTCACAGGAAACATACAGGAAATGGTCCAGTCATTACCATGTCTGTGACAGGAAACATACAGGAAATGGCCCAGTCACAGGAAACAAACAGGAAATGGTCCAGTCATCACCATGTTTGTGACAGGAAACATACAGGAAATGGTCCAGTCATTATCATGTCTGTGACAGGAAACATACAGGTGATAATCCAGTAATTATCATGTCTGTGACAGGAAACATACAGGAAATGGTCCAGTCATTATCATGTCTGTAACAGGAAACGGCCCAGTCACAGGAAACATACACGAAATGGTCCAGACATTACCATGTCTGTGACAGGAAACATACAGGAAATGGTCCAGTCATTATCATGTCTGTGACAGGAAATATACAGGTGATCATCCAGTAATTATCATGTCTGTGACAGGAAACATACAGGAAATGGTCCAGTCATTATCATGTCTGCGACACGAAACATACAGGAAATGGTCCAGTCATTATCATATCAGAGAAAAAAAATACAAGAAATGATCAAGTTGTTATCCTATCTGTGACAAAATAAACTGAAAAAAAAAAAAAAAAACATGCAGGAAATAGTCTAGTCATTATAATGTGCACAACAAAAAGCAGAAATTTCACAACTAAAAGTAGTTTTACGATACACTTACCTGTCAAAACAAGTGCCTTTTTTCTATTCTGCATGGCACTTTATAATTTCAGGATCTCAAAAACTAGATGAAGGATGAAAGGAGCAAACCATGCCTCGTATTCCAGATGGGCCTACTGAGTAACTGTCCTTGATCAACTGACACAGTATCCGAGACCAACATCATATCCAAGACCAACATCATTATCTTCCACTCACTTTTCCACCTCTTTTCCAAGCAATGTAGGGTGGCAGGGAGGCGTCCCAGTGTTTGGACAGGTAATTTGTTCATGAGATCATTTTCAAGTACTATAGTTCTTTTTTTTCCCCAATACTCCTGTCCAATGAAGTGGCAGAATACAGAAAAGGATGGTGGGAAACAAGCTCAACTACAAAGGGAGGCAATGAACCCACTCTAGAATGAATGATTTTCCCAGTGGATTGCCAGTGTGCACCCTGACAAAGCAGGTGTGACTGTGACTGGGGGCTGGAATCAACAGGTGGGATAATGCTGCCAGTGCCAGGCTGCAACCCAAACAAGCCAGGTGTGACTGCGACTGGGGGCCGGAATCAACAGGTGGGATAATGCTGCCAGTGCCAGGCTGCAACCCAAACAAGCCAGGTGTGACTGCGACTGGGGGCCGGAATCAACAGGTGGGATAATGCTGCCAGTGCCAGGCTGCAACCCAAACAAGCCAGGTGTGACTGCGACTGGGGGCCGGAATCAACAGGTGTGGTAATGCCATTGGAGTGGCATGAAGACGAGATAGGGAAAACAAAATGCGCTTAGACCTGCAGAGAGGCAAACCACAACAAGCGCAACCTGACTTCGACAAAGATCACTGACATCACCACTCAGTGTACTGAACCACAACAAGTGCAGCTGACTTTAACACAGATCACTGACCATCACCATTCAGTCTACTGAACCACGATAAGTGCAGCTGACTTTAACACAGATCACTGACCATCACCATTCAGTCTACTGAACCACGATAAGTGCAAAATGACTTTAACACAGATCACTGATATCACCACTCAGTCTATTGAGCCACAAGTGCAACATGACTTTAACACAGATCACTGATATCACCACTCAGTCTATTGAGCCACAAGTGCAACATGACTTTAACACAGATCACTGATATCACCACTCTTCTTCTTCTTTCTATGAACATCCGCCATCATCCTTTTGATGGTTCTGATGTGTATAAAACTGGGGGGGTTTCCACAATCTGGGATGTTGATTATGCAGGACTGGCAGTGGGGGGGGGGGGGGGGGACTTGTGGGGCGGGATGTGGTGGAGGTGGTAGTAGGGGAGGTGGGGGGGGTGGAGGGTAGGATGGGGGGGGGGAGCACTGGCTGGTCAGATTCGGGACTTGAAGCACTCTACCGAGGCTAAGGAGATAACCTCGGGAGGCAGGCTGTTCCAGTCCCTGACAGTCCTTGGGAAGAAGGAAAACTTCCTGTAGTTTGTCTTACAGGCAGGAAGGAGATACGTCTCCCCACGTGACTGTCGTGTAGACCTTGCTGGAGTGTTTGGTGTGGGCCTGAAAGGGGTGTTGATGCCGACCTGTTCTCGGTGATATTTGTAGGTGGTGGTCAGCCTTGCTGCTCTTCTTCTGTCTGCTAAAGTGGACCACTGTAGGTGTGTCAGCACGGAGTCGACACTTGAGGTGTGACAGTGGCGGTTCACAACCCATCGAGCTGCACGACGTTGGACTTTTTCTAGATTATGTTTTTGGCAGTATAGGGGTCCCAGACAGGTGAGGCGTATTCAAGGGTTCACTCAGTCTACTGAACCACAAGTGCAACATGACATTAACACAGATCACTGATATCACCACTCAGTCTATTGAACCACAAGTGCAACATGACTTTAACACAGATCACTGATATCACCACTCAGTCTATTGAACCACAAGTGCAACATGACTTTAACACAGATCACTGACATCACCACTCAGTCTATTGTTTACTTCTCATGTTGGAAAAATTATAGAAAAAAATTATACTCAAACGGATCACTTTTTATTGTGAAAAAAATAACATCATTCCAGTTCAGCAGGCTGGCTTTAGGAAAGGGAGATGCACTACAGATCATTTGGTTAAGCTTACTACTCAGGTCAAACGTCAGTTTTCATGAAGAAAAAGTACACTAGCTACATTTTTTTACGTTAAAAAAGCCTATGATAGCATTTGGCATGCCAGATTATTGTTCAAATTAAAGGAGATAGGAATTTGTGGCAAATTGTATGGATATATTAAAGCCTTTCTGAAGGATAGACACATGTGTACAAAAATTGGCAATACCTACTCATCGTTCACAAGTATAGATATGGGGATTCCACAAGGTTCAATCATTGCTCCAATTTTATTCTCCATTTTTGTTTATGATCTTCCAAAAGCTTTGTCTAAGATCACACATGTGGTTCAATACGCTGATGATATTGCTGTATGGATAAACACCAGTTTAAGGAAAAATTCGAATAAGGATTATCAGTCATGTGCAGACAATTTATCAACAGGAACTAAACAATTTATCAAATTATATAAAAGAAAACGGTTTAAAATTGTCAGGTGAAAAAACATGTTTGCTGCTATTTAATAATGGTGAAAATCCTTCCATATTACCTATTTTGAAATTAGAGGATAATATCTTGAAATATCAAAATTGTGTTAAATTTTTAGGAGTATTTTTGACAACAAAACTTAGTTGGAAAAAGCATATAGAACATTTATTAACCAAGGCAAGAAAAAGATTAAACTTTTTAAAAATAATCAACTATCAGCCTTGGGGTCAAGACACGAAAACTTTATTGCACTTGTCTACTTCTTTAGTTCGATCCAAATTAAAGTATAGCCAAGAAATGTATTATTCTGCTCCAAAAGATTTGTTAAAAAAGCTACAAAGTTTGGATAGCAAAGCAGTGAAACTGGCCTTAGGGGTACCAGTTCATGCAAATACTCTACAAAGTTTGGATAGCAAAGCAGTGAAACTGGCCTTAGGGTTACCAGTTCATGCAAATACTATCAAAAGTTATCAAGCTGCTGAGGTTTTACCTTTTCAAGAACAACGGCTCTTAGACGTATCAAAATATGTGATTAGAAGTCTGTCAGTTAAGAACTCAGTTACAGCAGAACTATTAATGGATTCGAACAAAGATTATCCCAGTCGAGCTAGAAATATTTTATATTTACAACCAATTAGAAATTATGCGTATAAGCTTATGTCTGATTGTAACATTGATTTATCAACAGTTTCTGAAGATCCCATCACACCTAAGATTCCCCCTTGGGAGCATTCGTGTGGAAATTTTGATTATAATTACACAAGTGTTTCTAAAACTGAAAACGTTAATCTCTTGGTTAGTGAGGTCAGAGTTCATCTTGACAATTTTTATAGCAATCACCTGAAAATTTACACTGATGGCTCAGTCCTAGATACCATTGGTAGTGGTTCTGGTTTTGTCATTCCTAGCCTAAATGTGAAAAAGAATTATCATCTTGGCAAAGGGTTTTCCATATTTACAGCAGAATTATATGCAATATTGATGGCTTTGAGCTACATTTATGATGCTCCCATGCCGTTTCATAATATTCTCATATGTGTTGATTCAAAATCTGTCTTGCAATCTCTAGAACATTGGGATGGTAAGGCTTGGAAAGATTTACTTTTTGATATTCATCACCTCATACACTGTTTAAGGATTCATGGAATATGTATTGACTTTTGCTGGGTTCCCTCTCATAGTGCGTTGAAATGGAACGAAGCAGCAGATATACTTGCTAAAGCTGGAGTTAAACATTGCCTCGATTGTAATTTATTATCTTCACTGAAAACATCTTCGTCAGAAATTTTGCTAAAATTAGAAAATTGTGTTTATAACAGAAATTGTGGAGAAAATCTCAAATATGTAAATACCTGTCCTCGTCACATTTACAAGATAGTAACAAAACTCAAGTTAAATGCATGGAACACAAAATATTCTTGCCATGTTTTTTGTACTTGTGGTAAGCCTATTTCAGTGCATCATTTGTTGATAGAATGTTCTGTTTTAACTCCAATTTATAAAGAAAATTCTACTGATATCAACGTCCAAGATATCAGTCAGACATTGTCCAGCCCTTCTATCATAAACGTTGCTACTATTATCGCACAATCTGAAATTGCCAAGTTGCTTTGATGCGTGTTTATTTTTACCACTAATACAAAAAGTTATTGTTGTTATTTTTTATCTTTGAGGTTAAGTTTTGTGAGTTAGAGATGACGTTTTGAATTATTTTTCGTCTAATATCATCAATGGTGAACAGACATTAAATAAACCACTGAACTCAGTCTATTGAACCACAAGTGCAACATGACTTTAATACAGATCACTAATATCACCACTCAGTCTACTGAACCACAAGTGCAACATGACTTTAAGACAGATCACTGATATCACCACTCAGTCTATTGAACCACAAGTGCAACATGACTTTAACACAGATCACTAATATCACCACTCAGTCTACTGAACCGCGACAACTGCAACATGACTTTAACTCTTTCATCCCTACAACCCGGTTTTCTGGTTTGCAGAAATCATATCCTTCCTTCTGCAGCCCGGAAAACCAGGCAGCACAAAATCCCTCTTTTCCTTCCTGCAGCCCCGAAAATCGGTTCTCGTGGTAAGCGCTTTGAACTTCGCGTGAGTCACGTCATCAGTGCATGTCATGACCGGGTCACTTGCTGGGTAGTGTTTATGAATGGAATGGATGCCAGATGGCCCCTACAGCATGGGAAAGTGGTTGCCACTCTGTTCTGGCCGGTTTGCTACTGCATATGTGGCAGCTCTCACTTTACACTTCTTTTTTTTTCCTCTAAATCCAGGAATGACAGGAATACTCGTATTATAAGAACCTAGGAACACGAAGAGGAAGTAATGGCTCATAGAAAAGTAGCAATGAAAGAGTTAACACACTGATATGTCTATTGAACCACAAGTGCAACATGACTTTAATACAGATCACTGATATCACCACTCAGTCTATTGAACCATGACAAGTGCAACATGACTTTAACACAGATCACTGACATCGTCACTCAGTCTTATCTGGAGCTGAGGACAAATCATTCTTATCTGGGCATTCATAATTTTCAGAATATATCCTGGTACCAACCAGGCCAAAGAGATGCAGACACCTGCAGTGTTGGTCACAAAATTAGAGCAACACTATCTGAGTTGCTTCCGTGAAATGGATCAAACTCCTTTAAGCCCATGCCACACTCAACAACTATGGAAAGCGGTAGGCAACTGCCAACACATTCTATAAGAACAGGCCTCTAATGGGATCTGAACCTAGGATCTTCCCCAATACATATTTTCAATTCAGCATTTCCTTAATAAATCAGCCTTTCTTCGGATATTGTAACCTACTTCATTTAGCCCTCTTCAGTATGCGCTTACCTGAGCTTAGTTACGCCGAAAACCTATGGCAAGATAAGTAACTCCGTAATTTGAACATGGGTTACCCAATTTAAAAATTAATTTAAAAGAGAGGAAAGTAAATAATGAAATGAAAATAATTTTAAAAATTCCTACGAATATATATGTTGCTATATCATAAGTTTGAAGAATGTCACATGAGCCATTTACTCGGGGGGGAAAAAAAATCTTCTTCAGAACTTTCTTCCGAATCGTTGTTTATCATATCTGGAACCTCATCCCAGTCAAAATCTAGGTCACTGTAAGCTTCATTACCCAGCACTATCACTAAGTCTAATGCCGTAAATCCTACAAATCACAGTATCTTCATCACTAAATCTCATTATAGAATGGCAGAAATCAAGGTTAGCCATGGTGAAAAAGAACATTTCGACCACAAAACTTAAAAATTCATAACTCGAGAACTGCAGCACATATCGACTCGCGTTTTTTTGCAAACGGAAGTGAATGGCTACAGGAAGAAGGAAGTCACGTTCTCGCGAGACTTCCTTTTCTATGAGAAACATGGCGGTGCCCATTGTTGCCATGTGTTTTACCGGGCGCTGGCAGGCGCTCAGCCTTTTGGCTGTGTGATGTCCGGTTGGGCGCTAGCGGGTGCTCGCTTGTCAAGAGAGTTAGTTTACTCTTAAAATATGTTCCCGAGTCCACGATTTGTTCATCAATCACACACACACACACACACACACACACACACACACACACACACACACCTGTGTAAATACACATACACACAAAAACATACTTCCAGACACACACACACACACACGCACGCACGCACGCACGCACGTGCACGCACACACACACACAACCCACACACACACACACACACACACACACACACACACACACACACACACACACACACACAGAGATGTTGATCAAACACAGCCTAAGTGTTCCCTCACAAACACTGACCTCCAATGGCGATTTCCACGGAGTGGTGTGGCGGGTGGTCCGTCATGTAGATGGGGCTGGTCAGCGGGATCAGCAATTCCAGTACGTGAAGACTGATGTTGCCCGACAAGTCCAGGCGCCGTAGACCTGGGCTAAGCTCCAACACACGCAGCAAACCTGTCACATGTCAAATCACATCCTTAACACAGCAATTCAGTAAAAACCTGTCACAAGTTTCACCTCTGTCCACCTGTCATACGTCACATCACAGCATCAGCCAGCAATCCAGCAATACTGGTCACAAGTCACACCTGTGTCCATCTGTCACACGTCACGTCACATCAACACAGGAATCCAGCACAATGTCACACAAGTCACACCTGTGTCCATCTGTCACATGCCATGTCACATCATCAGCCAGCAATTCAGCGAAACCAAAAGGAGCAACACAAAACAATTAAACATGGTACAACACAAAACAACTCAACACCATACCACACAAAACCAAATGGAGCAACACAAAACGACTACACATGACGGAACGCGAAACAACTCAACACCATACACACAAAACCAAATGGAGCAACACAAAACAACTACACATGATGCAACACAAAACAACTCAACACCATACCACACAAAACCAAATGGAGCAACACAAAACAACATGACACAACGCAAAACAACTCAACACCATACCACACAAAACCAAATGGAGCAACACAAAACAAATAAACATGATACAACGCAAAACAACTCAACACCATACCACACAAAACCAAATGGAGCAACACAAAACATGGTAAAACACAAAACAACTTAACATGACACAACACAAAACAACTAAACATGACACAGCACAAAACTAAACATGACACAACACAAAACAACTAAGCATGACACAACACAAAACAACTAAGCATGACACAACACAAAACAACTAAACATGACACAACACAAAACTAAACATGACACAACACTAAACAACTAAGCATGACACAACACAAAACAACTAAACATGACACAACACAAAACAACTAAACATGATACAACACAAAACAACTAAGCATGACACAACACAAAACAACTAAACATGGTACAACACAAAACAATTAAACATGACACAACACAAAACAACTAAACATGACAACACAAAACAACTAAACATGACAACACAAAACAACTAAACATGACACAACACAAAACAACTAAACATGGTACAATGCCAAACAACTAAACATGGTACAACACAAAACAACATGGTACAATACCAAACAACTCAACATGACACAACATGAAACAACTAAACATGGTAACCACAACACATAAAACAACACTAAATATGACACAACACAAAACAACTAAACATGGTACAACACAAAACAACCAAACATGACATAACACAAAACAACTCAGGATGGTACTTTCAGGCAGTACACTGAAGCAACAAGGAGTTTCATGTTATAAAAAAAATGACAGAGGTCATTAGATCTGGTAGGGTCATGGGGTGCAAGGTCTACACAGGCCTCCTGGCGGGGTCAAGGGGCAGCACTCTTAGCGGGTGTCTGGAAGCACCGTCCTCAGAAGGTGAAGGTTTTGTGATAATTTCATACATTTCATGCAACTCTTTTGCAAGATAAACTGTACTTGATGATTTTTTTTTCAAATACAAAGGTTTTGTGATAATTTCATACATCTTACTTTCTCTTAACCTTACGATAAAAGTAATCCATTGATTCAACATTAAATTCTTGATTTTTGTTAAACTGTAACATAAATAGTCAATGAAAAAACATTTTTGCCACCTTCAAGTCACAAAAATATCAAATTATACAAAAACTGTAAAATTGCCACCCTGGCACACACAAACTGTCTGTCTGTTTATGTGTGCAAGTGAATAAGTGTGTAAATTTACCAGCCGCTGTGGTGAAGTGGTTAACGTCGCGGACTCCTGGCTGGGAGGTCGTGGGTTCAAATCCCATCAGAGTCATGTGGATTTTTCTGCCCCGACCGGCTCCTACCCAGAGTTGAGTTTGCTGCGGACTCAGTTGGGAAGACTGGGACCACACAGTCGAGTTTCATCCACTTAATGGATGCGTTTCTGAGAGTGTTGCTCAAATTTCCTGACAAACATTGCAGGTGCCTGTATCTCTCGGGCCTGGTTGATGCCAGGATATATTATGAAAGGAAGCGTAGAGTACAGCCCTGTCATGTAGTCTCAGACCAAAATGGAAATCCGTAGCATCATCTTAATCATCCTCATTCTCATCGATCAGCATAAAAAAAAATGTCTCAAATTCTGTGGCCCTTCATGCCCTGATCTCATGGTGACCTCAATTTCGATGTCCTCTCCACGTCTGTGGCCTTGGTTTGGTTCCGTCGGGGTCACTGGTATCGGCGAGTCCATGGGGGCTGTCGGACGGATGTGGTGGCGCCCTCTGGAGGGAGAGCTCACTCACGCCGGCTCCGCGACTAAGCAATTATCGTCGTGCGTATGTTAGATCAGAACAGGCGCCACTGAACACCACCGAAGTGACTCGGCAGCAGTGCAGCGTCTCCTCTGGTGGGTTGCCTCTTGACGACTTGACATTGACTGCTCCCTGTGGATTGCCGGTGCCGGGGCTGCAGCGGGGCCGACCGGGCTGTGGCTGTGGACGGGGTGTCGGAATGAGCGGCATGGGTGCACTGCCTCTGAGGTGGCGCAGAGGTTGGGACAGCAAAAAAAAAAAAAAAAAAAAAAAAAAGTGTGTAAATTTATGAGTAAGACAGAAACAGAGAGAGTGAGTGAGTGAAAGAGGGCGTGAGAGACAGAGAGAAGGAGAGAAAGTAAAGGCTCAAGAAAAAAAAAACTGATAAAACAAAAAAAAAAAAAAGAAAGAAAGACAAAGAAAAGAGAAATTTTGATGAAGTCCCACTTTAACTGCCCCCCCCTCCCCCCCCCCACTCCTCCTCCCCTCGCTCTTTTATCTCAATGTAATTGACTTGTGCTTTCATAGCAAGAATCTCCTCTCTCTTAAAGAGACAGAAACATAGAGGAGCCACTAAACTAGGACTTTGCAAAACTGACCATCAATGACCATCTGAAGTTCAGCTGCCAACAGGGTCAGGCAACACACCAGTGCAGGAGCTGACCTTTGTGTTCATCTCAACGGCACCCCGCTGACAAAAACAGCCATTCTGTCTGTTGAGCACCCATGGATCAGAGGCATCAAAGTGGTGCTTCTACCCCAGGGTATGCAGCCCTTTTACTCAAGAATGACGGACATCCTGCATGCAAAGTGAAGCCATTTCTCCCACTGCAAGAGTTACCCTGCTTGAAAGTGTTGAGCTGAGCTCTGTCACACTGTGAAATATTGGTTCCTCAGAGCATGGTGTCCTCCCCCCCCCCCCCCCCACCCCCCCCCTTTTTTTTTTTTAATTAACTTTCTGCAGATTGGAAGAGGGGAGAACTGTCTGTATAACTCAACATGGTTCTTTCAAAAAAAAAAACATAGTACTACCCAACACAAGATGGTACAACCCGAAACGACTCACCATTGTACAACCATTGTACAACATAAAACAACATGGAGCACCACACAACTAAACATGCACTACAGTACAGTCAGGAGAGGACAAGTGGAAGCTGACCTTCGTGACTGATGTTGGGACAAACATGAAGGGTCAAAACCTGCAGCCGTCCTGGCGCAGACAGTCTCTTCAGAAATGTATCGTCCACCTGTCACATAGCACAGCACACACTATCACACTCCTCTCCCTCAGCAAACAGGCAAGGCAAGGAAACAGACAAGACAACAGGCAAGGGTAGAAAATAGACAACAGGCAAGGTAAGAAAACAAACGAAACAGGCAACAGAAGAAAATAGACAAGAAAACAGACCAAAAAAAAAAAAAGACAACAGTCAAGGTAAAAACTGCACACAAACAGAAGGCAAGAGAGCAATACATACAAGACAATAGGCTTGAGAAGAAAACAGACCATAGGCAAGACAGAAAAAAATCGACAAGATAACAGGCAAGATAAAAAAAAATAGACAATAGGCAAGAGGAGAAAACAGACAACAGGCAAGAGAAGCAGATAGACAAGATAACAGGCAGAGAAGAAAGTAGACAAGATAACAATAGGCAAGAGAAGAAATAGACAAGATAACAGGCAAGAGAAGAAAATAGACAATATGCAAGAGAAGAAAACAGGCAGAGAAAAAATAGACAATAGGCAAGAGAAGAAAGTAGACAAGATAATAGACAAGAGAAGAAAATAGACAATAGGCAAGAGAAGAAAATAAACAAAAACAGGCAAGAAAAGAAAAAAAGACAATAGGCAAGAGAAGAAAATAGACAAGACAACAGGCAAGTGAAGAAAACAGACAATAGGAAAGAGGAGAAAATAGACAAGATAACAGGCGAGACAAGGTAAGGAAATAGTCAATATAACAGGTAAGAAAACGGACAAAAACAACATGCAAAAGAAGAAAATAGACAAAACAAAAGGCAAAGGAAGAAAACAGCCAAGAACACAGTCAAGGTATAAAAACAGACAACAGGTAAAGTAGGAAAACCGACAACACAACAGGCAAGGTAACCAAAATAGACAAGACGACAGGCAAGAGATGAATTCAAGAAAGCAGACAAGACAATAGGCAAGGTAAGAAAACTGGCAAAACAACAGGTGTAGTAAGTACACAGATGGCTAAGACAACAGGTAAGAAAATAGGCAAAACAACAGGTGTAGTAAGTACACAGACGGCTAAGACAACAGGTAAGAAAACACACAACAGGCAAGATAAGAAAACAGACAACAAGCAAAGTAAGAAAACAAGAAGCAAAGTAAGAATACAGACAACAAGCAAAGTAAGAATACAGACAACAAGCAAAGTAAGAAAACTGACAAGAAGAAGACAGACAACAAGCAAAATAAGAAAACAGACAAGCAAAGTAAGAAAACAGACAACAAGCAAATTAAGAAAACAGACAACAAGCAAAGTAAGAAAACAGACAACAAGCAAAACAAGAAAACAGACAAGCAAAGTAAGAAAACAGACAACAAACAAAGTAAGAAAACAGACAACAAGAAGACAGACAACAAGCAAAATAAGAAAACAGACAAGCAAAGTAAGAAAACAGACAACAAGAAGACAGACAACAAGCAAAATAAGAAAACAGACAACAAGCAAAGTAAGAAAACAGACAACAAGCAAAGTAAGAAAACAGACAACAAGAAGACAGACAACAAGCAAAATAAGAAAACAGACAAGCAAAGTAAGAAAATAGACAACAAGCAAAGTAAGAAAACAGACAACAAGCAAAGTAAGAAAACAGACAACAAGCAAAGTAAGAAAACAGACAACAAGCAAAACAAGAAAACAGACAAGACAACAGACAAAAAGACAGGACAACAAGCAAAGTAACAATATGAACGACAGGCAAGGGAAAACAAGTACAGAAGACAACAATGCAAAGCAAGAAAACAAACAAAATAGTAGGTAAGGTAAGAAAAAAGACAGCATGCAAGGTAAGAACATTGACAACAGGCATGCTCAAAAAACAAAGGTAAGAAAAAAGACAGCATGCAAGGTAAGAACATTGACAACAGGCATGCTCAAAAAACAAAGGTAAGAAAAAAGACAGCATGCAAGGTAAGAACATTGACAACAGGCATGCTCAAAAAACAAAGGTAAGAAAAAAGACAGCATGCAAGGTAAGAACATTGACAACAGGCACGCTCAAAAAACAAAGGTAAGAAAAAAGACAGCATGCAAGGTAAGAACATTGACAACAGGCATGCTCAAAAAACAAAGGTAAGAAAAAAGACAGCATGCAAGGTAAGAACATAGACAACAGGCATGCTCAAAAAACAAAGGTAAGAAAAAAGACAGCATGCAAGGTAAGAACATAGACAACAGGCATGCTCAAAAAACAAAGGTAAGAAAAAAGACAGCATGCAAGGTAAGAACATAGACAACAGGCATGCTCAAAAAACAAACAACAGGAAAGGTAAGAAAATAGCCAACAGGCAAGGTAAGAAAATAGCAAACAGGCAAGGTAAGAAACTACCAAACAGGCAAGGTAAGAAACTACCAAACAGGCATGGTAAGAAACGAGACAAGACAATGGGCAAGGAAAGAAACTAGACAATGGGCAAGGAAAGAAACTAGACAATGGGCAAGGTAAGAAACTAGACAATGGGCAAGGTAAGAAACTAGACAATGGGCAAGGAAAGAAACTAGACAACGGGCAGTGTAAGAAACTAGACTATGGGAAAGGTAAGAAACTAGACAATGGGCAAAGAAAGAAACTAGACAATGGGCAAGGAAAGAAACTAGACAAGACAATGGACAAGGTAAGAAACTAGAAAATGGGCAAGGCAAGAAACTAGACAATGGGCAAGGAAAGAAACTAGACAATGGGCAAGGAAAGAAACTAGACAATGGGCAAGGTAAGAAACTAGACAATGGGCAAGGAAAGAAACTATACAATAGGCAAGGTAAGAAACTAGACAATGGGCAAGGAAAGAAACTAGACAAGACAATGGGCAAGGCAAGAAACTAGACAATGGGCAAGGTAAGAAACTAGACAATGGGCAAGGAAAGAAACCAGACAAGACAATGGGCAAGGAAAGAAACCAGACAAGACAATGGGCAAGGAAAGAAACCAGACAATGGGGCAAGGTAAGAAACTAACAATGGGCAAGGAAAGAAACTAGACAAGACAATGGGCAAGGAAAGAAACTAGACAAGACAATGGGCAAGGAAAGAAACTAGACAACGGGCAAGGAAAGAAACTAGACAATGGGCAAGGAAAGAAACTAGACAAGACAATGGGCAAGGAAAGAAACTAGACAATGGGCAAGGAAAGAAACTAGACAATGGGCAAGGTAAGAAACTAGACAATGGGCAAGGAAAGAAACTAGACAAGACAATGGGCAAGCTGAGAAACTAAACAAATGTTTTGAGCTTATGGCAATTGTACAGTGTACTTAATGTATGTTGGTGGCGGTAGCCAAAATGGTCAAAGGGAGAAATAACTTAATTTTTTTATATTCTTATACAACTTAAAAAAAACTAACATTTCACAAAAAAGTAAGTGAATATCTTCATTAGGTCATGGAGTTATGGCCGTTTAAAGATGGGTAATGGCGAAAATTATCCCGAAAGTGAAATATGGCCCATTTTTAGCCACTCCAAAATCATTATTTGCTTTCACTGCCAAATCTAGTCTTAATACGACAGCATTTCCAATACCTGGAAAAGCTATGTTCCAAATTTCAAACAAAATTTCCTGTATTTTAAAAAGTATGTATGAGTCAAAGTTCAGGCATGAAAGTGACCAGCAGTAAAAAAGGCTGAAAAATCGGCGGGGGTCAGGAGGCAGAGCCCCCTGAAGCTGAAGCTTTTTTATGAAATAAAACGCCTAAAACTGCAAATAAACCCCTACTTCAGCGCTGTTAAGAAGGGCAAATAAGCCACATTTTCATGTTTTCAGTAATGAAAATAATACTTCAAAAGATCATATATAATATACTTTTATATATGCATACTGACTCATTCACTCAAAACAATGAGACAGCCTTCATCACAACATTGATTCAGTCAGTCGATCTTTCCACATGGAACACAAAATGCAGCGCCTTTTTCGTCTAATTTGCGAAACACATCACCAACTCGAACATCGTCCACTTCCTGGTCTAGCCAGTCCCACCTCCAATCGTTTCTCATCCCTTTTTTTTGCCGTCAAATCGCGACGCGCTTGACAAACTTCGCCAATTTCATGATGTCCGACGTTCGACAGGCACGAAAAGACCGGATGTTGATTAACGGCGGAAGTGACCGGTTGACTCTTTTGAGAATAACAGAGTTGCAAATTGTCCAAATGGGAATAGCATCGAACGAAAGTTTATTTCAGGATTTTTTTTTTTTTTTTTTTTTTGGGGGGGGGGGGGGGGGGGCACTTTTTGGGAGGGGGCAGCGCAGATGAAAAAAATGGGCGGAAAATCCGCCTTAGGCGGACGAATTTCATGCCTGAAAGTTGGAAAAAATCACAATTTGAAAATGGTCGAAACTGGACCGAGAGCCATACTGAGGGCACTACAATTTCAGAACAACACCACTGAAGAGTGTCAATATTTGCAGTTTGACTTCCCTATATATGTAGTTTTGCACTATTTTTTTTCTCACTGATCTGAATATATTTTCATGGTGAAACCAGCCATCAAACTTCAGAGAAATGCAAATCTGTCAGTTGCGGACATGATCAGCATCATTATGCCCAACAAGATTCGAAGAAACATCAAAGCTTTTGTACTGTTTGACAGATTTCAATGAAATTTTGGCACATGGAAGACAGAGCAGTGCTTCTTTATTTAACATAAATGCACAGTCCATATTATGGAATGTGATAATTTTATACATATGTTTTTTACTGAATATTTCAATGTGCGACATGTTTACATCATGCATTTGATGCACTGTGTTGTCCATAGCACACCAACTATTCCAGTACAAGAACAGTCCTAACTATGCTTTGACACAGAATGTTTTGTATTCCAATTTTACTGTTTT
The DNA here is from genome assembly GCA_033310375.1 of Conus canariensis. Lineage (NCBI taxonomy): Eukaryota > Metazoa > Mollusca > Gastropoda > Neogastropoda > Conidae > Conus > Conus canariensis. Next base: position 24,815,574 of record CM065736.1, on the reverse strand, counting down.
CCTCATTGATCCAAAGATATTTTCATGTTAAAAATAGCTTTCAAATTTCAGTAAAAACCAGTTTACTGGTGCAGTTATGGTCAACATGAAATACCTAAACATGCTTAGAAAAAAAAAATTCTTTTAAACCATTTGATTGATTAAAATGAGATATAGGTACATGCAAGATGGTACAATTCTTGTTAATTTTTCAAAATATGCAAAGTATCAAAAGAATGTGATGATATCTCTCTCTCTCTGTCTCTCTCTCTCTATATATGTGTGTGTGTATGTATGTGTGTGCATGTGTGCATGCGTACATGCATGCGTGCATGTGTGTGCGTGCGTGAGTGTGTGTTGTTTTTGGGTAGGATGGGGATTGGGGTTACAGAACATTTCAATGTGTTAAATGTTGTCAGTAACTCACTGGCAACTAGATCAACTCTAACTATGATACTATAATATGTTGTAAAAGTGATGTCCAAATACACAATCACACATCCCTTCTTTTGAATGTTTCAGAGTTGTGATTTTCTTGACAGCTGTTTGCTATCTGGAAGACTTTGTAATTATCAGCAAATATGTCATCTTCTGAAATAACAAACATGAATAACAGATATTTATCATGCAGAATTCATGAACAAATGAGTACGCTCATACAAGGCTGATCTGTATGAAAACTTGTTTGTTCTGTTTGTTCACACACACACACACACACACACACACACACACACACAACCTTGACAACTTCTTTTGTGTGTACTAAAACACAGATCTAAAATCTGAGTCACAGCTCACAATGAAATCTTGCATACAACATGCACGCACACACGCGAGCGCGCGCACGCACACACACACACAGTGACACACATACACGTTGAAAGTATAAAGCATCTTTTTCTTTTCTTTCTTTGTGCGTTCTTTCTTTTCTTTTCTTTTCTTTTTGTTTCTTTCTTCTTTTGTCTCCGATTTATATCATGTGCATAAAACTGCTGAATACTAAAACTCAGTCTGCATGTGTGTATGTGTGTGTCTGTGTGTGTGTGTGTGTGTGTGTGTGTGTGTGTGTGTAACTCTCTATATGCGTATGTGTGTGGAGTGGAAAGCATAATTTCAAGTAATTTAATGAAAGACCAAGCAAAAATGTTCACTGTCATTTTTCATAATTGACAGGTAAGACAGGAATGCTGCATATTGAAAACTAGATATATAAACTTTATAGCAGTGAAAACAAATTTCCATCTTTTTTCCTTCAAACATTTTCAGATATGCTTTTACTATTTTCTGCTTTTTTTTAAATTTTATTTCTCTTATACCTATGTTATAATGTCAAAATCATGCATTGTAATGGCCTCCTCTAAGCAGACAATCTTCTGATAAGACATTTTAGAGTGACTTCCCTTGGTGTAACTTCGTTCACCAAGGAAATATTATTTAAAAAATATAAAAACGCATATTATATTTGCGAAACTTAAAAACTGTAAGTTTTGATCTATTCCAAAATCAATCTATGTATCAATTTTGGGGAAACAAAACTAGATTTTGTTAACAGAACACATCTCAAGAGACTCCTCCAGCATCGACTCAGTCATGGCCGAATCTGCTGACCGGGAATTGTTTGGTAAGATTGGTGATGAAATTAAGCACTTTATACCGACTTGAACTACTTATTTTTGTTTCTTACATGAAGAATTGGTACTCAACACGCATAATCATAAGTTTTATGGAATAACTCGCCTAGAAAAATCGGAATTCTTAAGTATTGTGCGTCCTGTTGTCAGCCTCAGCGACAGGCATTGTGCGAGTTTGACTTTCTCAAGTGACCAATAGATGCCTCGCTTTTCAGTGTGAAGGGAAAATCACTGAGTTTCGTACAAGCCTGATTTGCATACCATTGAAAAGAGAAAAATTTGAGCTTTCAAACGAGTCCAGTGTATGATGGTGTTTTAAAAATGAAAGTCATTGTAAATCAGGTTTAAAATTTTCAACTTGAAAAAACATCAAATGATTGATAAATATTCGCGCCTCGCAGCATATCATTGTAAAGAGCACGATCTTAGCTTTCCAATGATTCTGTTTTTGAACATGTAGGTTGCGTAGGAATTTTCCCCGACGCGACTGAGTTGACGAACTGTTATCTCACTTCGGCACAGATCGTATGCCAGGGTGCGCGGAACACAAAACTTTATTTTCTACCGGCGCTTTCCTAATTCATTCCTCACAAGCAATAAAACAAACATAACAGACTTAAAAGTATAAACCTTCCTCTTTATTTTGCATTAAGCTTTGTGTCTGTAGGTGCATATTTTGTTGAATGAGACACTTGAGAACATGAGCAGAATTTGCACTTTCCGCTGGGTGCGTGGTCAGATCGCTGACGGCTGCCGCTACCTAATGTATGAATATAAAAAAAAAGCTAGGGGAACCTTACACACAGACTGTGGTGAAAAGAAAGCAGTGAGAGGGGTGAGCATGTCTGACCCCCCTGACACAGACGATGCGACAGGAGAGCAAGCCACACACAGGGGAGACAGGGCCGGAAAACGCAAGCCAGCCAGCTCACAGAGACCCGAACCAAACATCACCACACCACCTAACACATGTCACACAGACACCCCAAGAGACTGGGGGGGCAGGGGGGGAACAGAGGACTGGGCACACAGGTATACCTCTTGAATGTAGCTGACGTCCAGGATGGACAATTCGTTCAAGCCTAACAAGAACCGCAACCCTCGACGTGTCACCCCTGAACTGCATCCTCGCAGGCTCAGAATTCTGCCAGCAACACATGGCAATAATAGTTAGTTATCTTCATCGTTTTAGTTAACATGAGGAAATGGCCTTGACAATGATCTGGTGTTTCCAATAGATGTGCCCATACACCCTCTCTCTTTTCCTTTCTCACACACATTATATATACACACGTTACGTATGCATGCATACATTTACTGACACACATCTGCAAACCTTAGTTCTCTCACCACACATGAATATGTACAAATGCTCAAAGAAGTAGACTCTTGCATACATGCATACTTGTATAAACACACACACTTATGTATATATGTAAGTATGTATGTATGTAAGTATGTATGTAAATGATGTGGGCATGCACACACACATACACAAACACACATACTCACACAAAAATACCTCCACACACACACACACACACACACACACACACACACACACACACACACACATATACCCACTGTAATTTGGGACAGCCTTGAGTAACAGCTTTCAGCACATCATCCGTTATCTGGTCAATGTAACCCAGTTCCAGCTCTCTCTGCAACATCAGACACACACATACACAAACATGTGCTAGGTTAAAAAGTGAAGGGAAAAAAAAAAGGGAGAGGGTGGTGAAGAGACGGGGGGGGGGGGGGGGAGGGAGCAAAACAAAGAAATAAAATACAAAAACCTCTTTGACCTTGTAGATCACTCCCAGTCAAAATACAGCACCCTGCCCATCCCCTCTCTGTTCCACTTTTCTCTGTCCAACTGTCTGTCTCTCACGGTTAACAACCTTGTCTCTCTGGTGTGTGTACGAACGTGTGTGTGTGTGTGTGTGTGCGTGTGGTGTGTGTGTGTGTGTGTGTGTGTGTGTGTGTGTGTGTGTGTGTGTGTGTGTGTGTGTGTGCGCGTGCGTGGGTGTTTGTGTGTGTATGTGTGTGTGTGTGCGTGTGTGTGTGTGTGTGTGCGTGTGTGTGTGTAATTGCATGTGTGAGTGTGTGTGTGTGTGTGTGTGTGTGTGTGTGTGTGTGTGTGTGTGTGTTGTTGTTGTTGTTGTTGTTGTTGTTGTTGTTGTTGTTCTTCCGTTCAACGTCTTTTCACTAAGAGTGATATTAGACATGGGAGGGAGAAAGTGACTGTATGACTGCATGGGTGAAGAGGTGTGTGTGTGTGTGTGTGTGTGTGTGTGTGTGTGTGTGTGTGTGTGTGTGTCTGTGTGTGTCTGTGTCTGTGTGTCTGTGTGTGTATGCGAGTGGATATGTATTCATGTGTGTGCGTGTGTGCATGTTTGTATGTGTGTGTGTGTGCATGTATGTGTGTAAATATATGCATGTGTATGTGTGTGTGTGTGTAAGTGCGTGTGTGCACGCGCATATGCATGCGTTTCTCTGTGTGTGCCTCTGTGTGTGTGTGTGTGTGTGTGTGTGTGTGTGTGTGTGTGTGCCTCTGTGTGTATGTGTGTGCCTGTGTATGTGCCTATGTGTGTGTATGTGTGTGTGTGTGTGTGCCTCTGTGTGTGTGTGTGTGTGTGTGTGTGTGTGTGTGTGTGTGTGTGTGTGTCTGTGTGTGTCTGTGTGTGTCTGTGTGTGTGTGTGAAGTCAAGTCAAAATTACCTTCACTGGGGGTTAAAGAATAAGCTTCACAGCTTTTCTTCATCCTGCCCTCACAAAATAATCATTATGATAAAGAACAAACAAACAAAATCATGTATCTACACATTTTGAAGAATAAGCAAAAAATTTTGAAGTAACTAACACATTCCAAGCATCACAATTCTATCAAGACAATTGCACAAAATTTCAATATTGTAATTAACACTGTATAGCATAATCCTAAAGGAAAAAAAAATCATGTATTCACACATTATGAAGAATACGTACAAAAAATGTTGAAGTAACTAACACATTCAAAGCGTCATAATTCTATCAAAACAACTGTACAAAATTTCAATAATCATTGTAATTAATATTATAGCACATCATATATGACAGAGAGAGAGAGAGAGAGATAGAGAGAGAGAGAGAGAAATTGATTCAGCTATAGAATAAGCATTAATCATTCGATAATTCTTCCAACAAATTCCTTTTCAGACCTCTTCTAAATGTTAGTTTTGAGGGACACGATTTTAAAGAAGGTGGCAAATTGTTCGATGTTGTTTCTCCAGAATATGTTAACCTTGATTTGTAGAGATTGCTGCGGGGTCTGGGAAAGGAAAGCTTGTGTGAGTGTCTCTTTTCACTGATTACAAAGTTTGGGATGATTTCTTAGGAGCTGTTCTTTTCACTACATTGTACATACATAAACATTTGTTCAAGAAGAGTCTGTCTTTAAACAGTATATTATCTGATGCTTTGTAATCACTTCCTCTCAAAGAAGCAGATTTCAGCTGTATTATCTTTATAGCTCTTTCATGTAGACGACTCATTTGTTTCAAATTTGCTTCACTAGAATTATCCCATAAGGTGGACGCATGATTTATAAGAGATAGAATGTGTGCGTGAAAGAATAATTTCCTGGTTTGAAGATTAAGAAAATGTTTTATTTTTTAAATTGATGAATTCTTTTGAATGCAAAGATCAGTAATGCGATCATACCATGATAAGTCGTTGTTAATAATAGCCCCTAATACTTTATGAAATGTTACCTCCTTGGTCTTTTGGTCTTTGACATATAATGCAATAAGGGAACTCATTTTCTGCCATTTTTTAAGTGTGGTCACAAACATGCATTTAGTTTTATAATTTATCTGCACTGAGGGCCATATGGTTCATTTCCGTCCATATCATTAGTCTATTGATATTGCTCTGAAGGTTATTTACTAAAGATGTAGGATTAGCACTACTTGATTGTAGTGAAGTGTCATCAGCAAACATTTCACATCCGCACTTTATGCATAAAGGCAAGTCATTTATGTAGACAGACAATAAGAGGGGTCCAAACACAAATCCTTGAGGAACACCAAATTTCAAAGGAAGTAACTCAGACCTGTTGGAACTGATTTCAATAAGTTGTTGGTGGTCAGCAAGAAACAATCTAATATACTCTAGACCCATACCTTTTATTTTGTAATGTGTAAGCTTTTTTATAAGATGCAAATGGCTAATAACACCAAAAGCTTGAGCAAAATCGACAAAAAGAACTCCAGTAAATTCAATGTTGTTTATATCAGATAGACATTCATCTACAAGCTATATAAGAGATGAATGGCAAGAGTGATTTTGTCGAAAACTTGACTGATTTTCACATATTAGATCATAATATTTCAGATGGGAATATAAATGCATTTGAACATGTCTTTCAGATGGTTTTGACATAAGAGAAAGAACTGAGATGGGTCTACAGTAAGAGGAATTGGCAGGATCTCCATTCTTGAGCAAAGGCAGACCTGTTTACCGTAAAACGGCTATTGGTGTATTTCTCAATTGACATGAACGTATTTTACTAAAAATGTATTTACACATCTATCAAATTTGTGAATTATTGTGAAAGCAGGAGGTCACCCCTATAGTTCCAACGTCATCCAGATGCCAGTTTGCGTGTGCGATGTGCAAGTTGTTACTCTTTGGTTGCAGTGCTCAAACCAAATGGTTATACACCACAAGTACCACTACCGCTCAAGAACTTCATCTCCAGAGTTTTTTCGACGTTTTTTTTTTTTTTTCTGGTTCGTCGTCTTCATCGTATTTTCGCCAAACATGTGTACAAAATACGGCGAAATCGTATGGATAAACAGGTCTGCAATGGCATCACTTTGGCCTGTTCAAATTTTATGGGGAATATTCTATCGGGGGGATTTCAGCCAGACGGTGTGTGTCTTGTTCTTAGTCCAATGTGTTCTTGGTTCTTTGATCATAACACTAATCAAGCAAGGATCACTTCCCCTTCTCTAAGTTTCACAACATAGCACACACCTTTCCTGCCAAAACACCACACTGCTGAGGCCAGAGTTCCACTTTTGACCAATCCTAATGGGGAACATGTTATGCTGCTGGCAAGTCCATCACTTCTCTGTGTTTCTGCAGTGAAATACTCTCAAAGCTGGGGGAAAAAAAAGGGGAGGCCTTTGAAGGGAGGCTGTTGAAAGCAGTTTGCCAACTATATGCAACTCTACTACAAAAAAAAAAAAAAAAAAAAAGTAATGCAGAATTATCCCTCGTAGAACCTTCTTTCTTTGTGGACTGACATATCAGGCCGGTGTGGACCATGGACATCTGGTCAGTTTAAGGCATGATGTGGACATCTGGTCAGTTTAAGGCATGATGTGAACATCTGGTCAGTTTAAGGCATGATGTGGACATCTGGTCAGTTTAAGGCATGATGTGGACATCTGGCATCTGGTCAATTTAAGATATGCCAGCCACACATGGTAAACAGCCAGAGGAATTGTTCCAGGCCTGAACTGAACACCACAACATGTTTTTCTTTTTTTTTTTTCCATGTATGCAGGCTGATACTCCTGCGGACACTCCCTGTATAGACAGGCAATGATTAATCCCATCTACCCAACGAAGGGAGTGGAGTTTTGTGTGTATGACTATTTTTTTATACTGCCGATAAGGCTGCCATACTCCAACTTTGGGAAAGGTGCATGCTACATGTAACGTGTCAACCACAACAACGGCCAAACTGGCCTTCTCTTCCGAAAGCTGGTGATGGAGTTTGACAAGTGTGCAAGATGTTATGTGTGCGTTCACACACGGAACCTCGGTTTATAGTCTCATTCGGACTGTATGGGAAATGAAGTCTCCAACGTTAACTATGAGGGAAACATTCCCCTGTATCAAAACAGCTCGGCGGAGATTCGAATCCGTAAACCCAAGATCACCATGATTACAAGTCCAACGCTCCACCACTGAGCTATTCCCGCCTCCACCACCACAAGTCACTGGGTCGGAGAGGCCATTTTCAAATCTGTTGGATTTCCAACCTGACACTGAAAAATGGCACACTGCTTGTGTGAACGTACGCATAAAAAAATCAATGACAAGAAGAGACAACCTTGCACGCACATTAAACTTGCTTCCATCCCATCCTTCACAGAAGAGCAAGCCACCATGTGGCTGGTCACACACACACACACACAGACACACACACACACACACACGCACACACACACACACACACACACACACAACCACACACACACACGCACACACACAAATATTCTCACAGACAGACACCAATTAAATATACACACACACACATGTTGACAACACAGACACAGAGACACTCACCAAGTTGTGTAAATTGCTGAAGAGAGTCCAATGAACGTCACTGTATTCGACTGAAAAACAACACAACAACAATCCACAGTGATGTGAACAGTGTATGAACAACAATCCACAGTGATGTGAACAGTGTATGAGCAACACAACCACAATCCACAGTGATGTGAAAGTGTATGAACAACAATCCACAGTGATGTGAACAGTGTATGAACAACACAACAACAATCCACAGTGATGTGAACAGTGTATGAACAACACAACCACAATCCACAGTGATGTGAACAGTGTATGAACAACAAAACCACAATCCACAGTGATGTGAACAGTGTATGAACAACAATCCACAGTGATGTGAACAGTGTATGAACAACACAACAATCCACAGTGATGTGAACAGTGTATGAGCAACACAACCCCAATCCACAGTGACGTGAACAGTGTATGAGCAACACAACCACAATCCACAGTGATGTGAACAGTGTAGGAACAACACAGCAACAATCCACAGTGATGTGAACAACAATCCACAGTGATGTGAACAGTGTATGAACAACACAACAACAATCAACAGTGATGTGAACAGTGTTTGAACAACACAAGCACAATCCACAGTGATGTGAACAACAATCCACAGTGATGTGAACAGTGTATGAACAACACAACAACAATCCACAGTGATGTGAACAACAATCCACAGTGATGTGAACAGTGTATGAACAACACAACCACAATCCACAGTGATGTGAACAGTGTATGAACAACACAACCACAATCCACAGTGATGTGAACAGCATATGAACAACACAACCACAATCCACAGTGATGTGAACAACACAACCACAATCCACAGTGATGTGAATCCACAGTGACGTGAACAGTGCTTGAACAACACAACAACAATCCACAGTGATGTGAACAGTGTATGAACAACAATCCACAGTGATGTGAACAGAGTATGAACAACAATCCACAGTGATGTGAACAGTGTATGAACAACACAACCACAATCCACAGTGATGTGAACAGTGTATGAACAACAATCCACAGTGACGTGAACAGTGTTTGAACAACACAACCACAATGATGTGAACAGTGTATGAACAACACAACCACAATCCACAGTGATGTGAACAACAATCCACAGTGATGTGAACAGTGTCTGAACAATGTAACAATCCACAGTGATGTGAACAGTGTTTGAACAACACAACAACAATCCACAGTGATGTGAACAGCGTTTGAACAACAATCCACAGTGATGTGAACAGTGTATGAGCAACACAACAACAATCCACAGTGACGTGAACAACAATCCACAGTGACGTGAACAACAATCCACAGTGATGTGAACAGTGTTTGAACAACACAACCACAAAACCACAATCCACAGTGATGTGAACAGTGTTTGAACAATACAACCACAATCCACAGTGATGTGAACAGTGTTTGAACAACAATCCACAGTGACGTGAACAGTGTCTGAACAACATGACAACAATCCACAGTGATGTGAACAGTGTTTGGACAACACAACAATCCACAGTGATGTGAACAGTGAATGAACATGACAACAATCCACAGTGACGTGAACAGTGTCTGACCAACACAACAATCCACAGTGATGTGAATAATGTTTGAACAACGAAAGAGCAGCACAATGTGTTGGGATGTGTGGGGTCACAGGCAAAACGTTCACAGCTGATTCTGCGTGGACCTTGCCCCAAGCGTCATGAGCTGGGAAGTGTAGTATCCAAGACAAATTACTGACGACAGATTTCACCCAGACCTTCAGCTCAATCAGTTCATCTTGTTATTAGCCCACCTGATGAAGAGGGGCCATATCAGGTCTTTAACCTCGTCACAGCCAATTCCTTACCCATGCCCAGACATTTGTTCCAAGATGACCTGACAATTTTTTTTAAACAACATTGTCTTTTTCTGTATGAGCTGATAAGGATGTAGTTGGTGATATACTTTGATATACTATTTTTAAAGGAATCATCACTTCTGTATAACCTGACAAGGATGTGGTTGGTCAAATACTTTAAGACAGTATTTTTAAAAGAATCATCACTTCTGTATAACTTGACAAAGATATAGTCAGTAACAAACTTTGAGATTAATATTTTTAAAAGAATCATCACTTCTGTATAACTTGACAAGGATATAGTTAGTAACAAACTTTGAGATCAGTATTTCAAAAAGAATCATCATTTCTGAATGACCTGACAAGGATGTAGTTGATAATAAACTTTGAGATAGTATTTTCAAAAGAATCATCACTTCTGTATAACCTGTAGTTGGTGATATACTTTGAGATAGTATTTTTAAAAGAATCATCACTTCTGTATGACCTGACAAGGATATAGTTAGTAACAAACTTTGAGAAAGTATTTTTTAAAAGAATCATCACTTCTGTGTGACCTGACAAGGATATAGTTAGTAACAAACTTTGAGATAGTATTTTTAAAAGAGTCATCACTTCTGTAAAACCTGACAAGGATATAGTTAGTAACAAACTTTGATATTAAAAGAATCATCACTTCTGTAAGACCTGACAAGGACATAGTTAGTAACAAACTTTGATATTAAAAGAATCATCACTTCTGTAAGACCTGACAAGGATATAGTTAGTAACAAACTTTGATAGTAAAAGAATCATCACTTCTGTAAGACCTGACAAGGATATAGTTAGTAACAAACTTTGATATTAAAAGAATCATCACTTCTGTAAGACCTGACAAGGATATAGTTAGTAACAAACTTTGAGATAGTATTTTTTAAAAGAATCATCACTTCTGTATGACCTGACAAGGATATAGTTAGTAACAAACTTTGAGATAGTATTTTTAAAAGAATCATCACTTCTGTAAGACCCGACAAGGATGTAGTTGGTAACAAACTTTGATATTAAAAGAATCATCACTTCTGTAAGGCCTGACAAGGATGTAGTTGATGATATACTTTGAGATCAGTGTTTAAATGTCAGCTCATGATCTGGTCCCGATGTCTAGCTATCATCCATTTGACCGCTGTGGTCAGCTGAACTATACACACAATGCCTTGACCGGACGCGTTCTGTCAGATGAACAGTAGACAACTGGTCAGTTGAACCATAGACATGATGACCTTCAGTCACATGAACAGTAGACAACGTATGCAAAAAAGACAGACAGACAGACAGAGAAAGAGAGAAAAAGACCGAGAGACAGAAAGGGAGAGAGAGAGAGAGGGGGGAGAGAATGAGAGAGACAGAGAGAGAGGGAGAGAGTCCAGGAAGACAGAGACAGACAGACAGAGAGTGTGAGAGAGTAAAGTCACATTACCCTTACAAAAAAAAAAAAAAAAAGAAAGGAAGGGGGGAAACAAAGTGAGAGATGGAGATAAACAAAGAGAAAAGAGGAGACAAAACAAAAAGGGACAGAGGCAGAGAGGGTGTGAGACATACAGAGAGAAACAAGGAGACAAAGAGCAACAGAGGCAGAGAGGGTGTGAGACATACAGAGAGAAACAAGGAGACAAAGAGCAACAGAGGCAGAGAGGGTGTGAGACATACAGAGAGAAACAAGGAGACAAAGAGCAACAGACAAACAAGAGGCCAGACAGACAGAATGTCAGTGTACACAACACCTACCAAATGCTGACGAATTCCGAGCAAAGTCCAACACTTCCAGGCTGGTCAGCTTCTGCTTGTGAAATGGACACAGGATAATGAAATGGACTCAGGATACAGAAATGGACACAGGATAATGAAATGGACTCAGGATAATGAAATAGACACTGGATAAAGAAATGGACACAGGATAATAAAATGGATGCAGGATAATGATGTGGACACAGAATAATGAAATAGACACAGGATAATCAGGCATGAAAGTGATGAGCAGTAAAAAAAAAAAGGCTGAAAAATGGGCAGGGGTCTGGGGGCCGCTGTAGGCCCCCAGTGGGGCCCAGGGGCAATGGCCTGGCGGGGGTCAGGGGGCAGAGCCCCTGAAGCTGAAGCTTTTTTATGAAATAAAAGGCCTAAAACTGCAAATAAACCCCTATTTCAGCGCTGTTAAGAAGGGCAAATAAGCCACATTTTCATGTTTTCAGTAATGAAAATAATACTTCAAAAGATCATATATACATGGGTGAAACTGGAAAAAAAAATGAAAAACTGAAAGGTTGAGGTCCAGGGGCCAAAATTAATATTTTGAAAAATTCAGACAGTTTTCGTGGCCTCTGGTGAAAGGAAATTTGGAACCGAGGCCTTGTTTAAAACACATATTTATTGCTTATATGTAAACAAAAGTCGTCATTTTGAATTCTAAAAAAAAAAGAAAGAAAAAAACTTATTTCCCCAAAAACAGCTTGGTTGGTGCCTTGGACATAGATGGGCAGTAAGGGTATCAAGATCACAAATCTACAGGGTGCATTTTCTAAGGTCTTAATAGAGTTTCCACTGTACTTCCAAAACTAACCCATTTTATTACACGGAGAAATAGAACCTTTAATAGTTTTCCCCATCCTTTTTCCAGAAAACTAACCCTTATATTTATTTTTCTTTTATGTTTTTTTTTTCTTTAAATATTTTTTCATACTATTATGTCTCTCACTCTCTCTCTCTCTCTGTGCCTTGCATTTATTTTTGTGTGTGTGTGTGTGTGTGTACGTGTGTGTGAGTGCGTGTGTGTGTGTCACTGGGGGGAGGGGGGCATGGAGGGCTGCTGAAAAAGATTTTACTGAAATTCTCACCTTCATGTTTTTAATATGGTCCAGACTTCTGACATGCTTCGCTAGCCGAGATTTTCCATTGGATCCATACTTGAGGTCCGAGTTGTACACGCGGCAAAACGCTACACCAGGTTTGTTCGTTTTCAAACACCAAACACGATGTTGTCGTTTTTCATCATCTATTTCGTTCAGCCAAGCCCATCGCCCCTTATTAGTGATGCCAGCGTCGATCTCTTCAACAGAATCACCTTCTTTAAGATAGGACATTGTCACGGTTTCCAACGAACTCCAAACTCGAAATCTAGATTTCGGCAAATGGTGCTTTATCTTTGTTCCCTAAAATAAAGAGTACTACCGAAACGGCACTTCCGTTTTATGGTAAGACGCACTCATAATTTGCACAATTTTAGAGACTGTTTTGAATTTTTTTTTTTTTTTTTTTTTTTTTTTTTTTTCCAGATTTAGGAAAAACGGAAAATTCCGTCTCGAATAATTTCATAAAACAGATTCCGTCCTCAGACGGAAGAAGTTTCACCCATGTATATACTTTTATATGTGCATACTGACTCATTCACTCAAAGTCAAAACAATGAGACAGCCTTCATCACAACATTGATTCAGTCAGTCAATCTTTCCACATGGAACACAAAATGCAGCGCCTTTTCGTCTAATTTGCGAAACACATCACCAACTCGAACATCGTCCACTTCCTGGTCTAGCCAGTCCCACCTCCAATCATTTCTCATCCCTTTTTTTTTTTGCCGTCAAATCGCGACGCGCTTGACAAACTTCGCCAATTTCACGATGTCCGACGTTCGACAGGCGCGAAAAGACCGGATGTTGATTAACAGCGGAAGTGACCGGTTGACTCTTTTTTTGAGAATAACAGAGTTGCAAATTGTCCAAATGGGAATAGCATCGAACGGAAGTTTATTTCAGGATTTTTTTTTTTTTTGGGGGGGGGGGGGGGGGGGGGGGCGGCACTTTTTTTGGGGGGGGGCGGCGCAGATGAAAAAAATGGGCGGAAAATCCGCCTTAGGCGAACGAATTTCATGCCTGATAATGAAATAGTCACTGGATAAAGAAATGGACACAGGATAATAAAATGGATGCAGGATAATGATGTGGACACAGGATAATGAAATAGACACAGGATAATGAAATAGACACAGGATAATGAAATAGACACTTGATAAAGAAATGGACACAGGATAATGAAATGGACTCAGGATAATGAAATAGATACAGGATGATGAAATTAGAAACAAGATAAAGAAATGGACACAGGATAATGAAATAGATACAGGATAATGAATTAGACACAGGATAATGAAATGGACACAGAACAATGAAATAGACACATGATAATAAATTGGACTCAAGATAATGAATAAGACACAGGATAATGAAATGGATACAGGATAATGTCACATGTCAACAGCATGGTAATGAACTGTACACAGGATAACGTCACATGTCAACAGCATGGTAATGAAATGTACACAGGATAACGTCACATGTCAACAGCATGGTAATGAAATGTACACAGGATAACGTCACATGTCAACAGCATGGTAATGAAATGTACACAGGATAACGTCACATGTCAACAGCATGGTAATGAAATGTACACAGGATAATGTAACATGTCAACAGCATGGTAATGAAATGTACACAGGATAACGTCACATGTCAACAGCATGGTAATGAAATGTACACAGGATAACGTCACATGTCAACAGCATGGTAATGAAATGTACACAGGATAACGTCACATGTCAACAGCATAGTAATGAAATGTACACAGGATAACGTCACATGTCAACAGCATGGTAATGAAATGTACACAGGATAACGTCACATGTCAACAGCATGGTAATGAAATGTACACAGGATAACGCCACGTCAACAGCATGGTAATGAAATGTACACAGGATAATGGCACATGTCAACAGCATGGTAATGAAATGTACACAGGATAACGCCACGTCAACAGCATGGTAATGAAATGTACACAGGATAACGTCACATGTCAACAGCATGGTAATGAAATGTACACAGGATAACGTCACATGTCAACAGCATGGTAATGAAATGTACACAGGATAACGTCACATGTCAACAGCATGGTAATGAAATGTACACAGGATAACGTCACATGTCAACAGCATGGTAATGAAATGTACACAGGATAACGTCACATGTCAACAGCATGGTAATGAAATGTACACAGGATAACGTCACATGTCAACAGCATGGTAATGAAATGTACACAGGATAACGTCACATGTCAACAGCATGGTAATGAAATGTACACAGGATAATGTAACATGTCAACAGCATGGTAATGAAATGTACACAGGATAACGTCACATGTCAACAGCATGGTAATGAAATGTACACAGGATAACATCACATGTCAACAGCATGGTAATGAAATGTACACAGGATAACATCACATGTCAACAGCATGGTAATGAAATGTACACAGGATAACATCACATGTCAACAGCATGGTAATGAAATGTACACAGGATAACGTCACATGTCAACAGCATGGTAATGAAATGTACACAGGATAACGTCACATGTCAACAGCATGGTAATGAAATGTACACAGGATAACGTCACATGTCAACAGCATGGTAATGAAATGTACACAGGATAACGTCACATGTCAACAGCATGGTAATGAAATGTACACAGGATAATGGCACGTCAACAGCATCGCAATGAAATGTACACAGGATAACGTCACTTGTCAACAGCATGGTAATGAAATGTACACAGCATAACGTCACTTGTCAACAGCATGGTAATGAAATGTACACAGGATAATGGCACGTCAACAGCATGGTAATGAAATGTACACAGGATAATGGCACGTCAACAGCATGGTAATGAAATGTACACAGGATAATGGCACGTCAACAGCATGGTAATGAAATGTACACAGGATAACGCCACGTCAACAGCATGGTAATGAAATGTACACAGGATAATGGCACGTCAACAGCATGGTAATGAAATGTACACAGGATAATGGCACGTCAACAGCATGGTAATGAAATGTACACAGGATAACGCCACGTCAACAGCATGGTAATGAAATGTACACAGGATAATGGCACATGTCAACAGCATGGTAATGAACTGTTGTATTACTATCCTTCAAATATGGTATCATTTTATGCAAAATCAATCCCCCCTTTTTTTTTTATTATGACATTCTTTAAGTAATAATGTAATTTTTTTCTCCCATCATATTATGATCATCACTTTTTCTTTAAAAAGATCACCATTTCCTTAAATATAACATGGATATCATAATTTAAAAATATTAAACAAGAACATGAATAATGAATAATAATTAAAAAAAATCACAAATATTTTTGTTTTAATGACATTGACATATATTTGCTTTTTATATAGCTGCTTCCGGAGTAGGTTATCTGATGTATTCACACACACACACACACACACGCACGCACGCACGCACGCACGCACACACACACACACACACACACACACACACACACACACACACACACACACACACACTACGGTGTGGCAGCCTGCAGAGGGAGGCAGTCCAAACCAACCATACACACACTGCTCTGCCCCTACATGCTCTGCCTTGACCCTATGAAATGCATGTCCTGACCCCGACATTCACCTGTCAGATCACCTATACTTACCTCCCTGCACACACTCCCCTTGCCATTCACACATCCCCACTCCCTGCTTTCATTCCCTTTCCTACACACACCTCCCCACCCCACCCCCACCCCCCTCCTTTGCCATCCCCCTCCATCACTATCCCCACTTCCCTCCAATCCATACACTCCCCTCTCCTTGAAACACACACCCTCTCCAGCTCTACATGCTCCCGTCCCCTACTGGGACTTCCCTCCCCCATCACACTCTCCCCCCCACTTCCATCTCCACACATACTGACCACCCACCCCCACCCCCACATGCTTGCCTCCTACGACTCTGTAACACACACTCCCCTGACTCCACGAAATGCGTTCTCTGACCGGACCATTCCCCCTGTGAGAGACAACACAGAGATGCTGACCCCATCACCCCCCCCCCACCCCCACCCTCCACAACCCCTTTCCCCCCTCTCTCCAGTTTCATTGATGTTATTTCTAGCCCATCTAACCGCGAAGGGGCCAGATCAGAGCTGTCATCTCGTCAACGTCAATTCCTCGTACTTTTGTTTACAAAAAAACAACAAACAAACAGACAAACAAAAAAGGCCACAAATACATACACAGGCTACCCCTCTCCTAGCTGCTGAGGTTTTCAGTCAGCTGATGCAGGGAAAGCAAAGCACACAACAGACAGAGGGACGCTTACCGTCAGTGCCACTAGAGAGGCCTCTGTCAACCTGTAACAATGGCCCAGTCGTAATTCCTGAATGTTGGGACATTTCTGGGCCAGACTCTCCACACAATAGTCTGTCAGCTGCACACACACACACACACACACACACACACACACACACACACACATGCGCGCGCACGCACACACACACACACACACACACTCACACAAAAGCTGAGCTGAGTTGAAAAAGAAAGAATATGCGCGCGCACGCACACACACACACACACACACACACACACACACACACACACACACACACACACACTCACACAAAAGCTGAGCTGAGTTGAAAAAGAAAGAATAATCTCTGAAACAAGTTGACACCACAGAAGTACTCGCAACCCAAAGTCTGTTATGAGTTTCTGAAACTTATTCAAACTTGCAGAAAGTGATGACAGTTATAATCAAAACAATTTTTTGTTTAAGTTGGGAAAGATAAGAGTTTGCTGGAAGAAAACAAGCCCTCTATCCATTTCTTAATGCATGGGCTATACACTTGTCATACCCGACTTCCGTCACATCTCCGACCATCTGCTGCCAATGTCCGACCCATGCTTCAGATTAGTTTCTGCTTTTGAAATGCAGCCGTTTTTGATTATCCTCCATTCCCCGAAAAGAGTCATGGTATTCAATATTTGCTGCACATATTTATGCGAATGTGTGTATGCATACATGCCTCTGTGTGTGTGTGTGTGTGTGTGTGTGTGTGTGTGTGTGTGTGTGTGTGTGTGTGTGTGTGTAAGATAAGATAATGTTGCTTATAGCCCAGCCGACCGCAAAGGGCCACATCAGAGCTGTCACCACGTTAAAATCAACTCACAAGTCAGTCATTCACACAATTCTTTAAAATAAATCGAAAAACCCATCCAAAAATTTGTTAAAAGTGTGTGTGTGTGTGTGTGTGTGTGTGTGTGTGTGTGTGTGTGTGTGTGTGTGTGTGTGTGTGTGTCCAAGTGAGCATAATGTTTACATACGTGCATGTGTGTCTGTGTGAGTGAAAACACCCCCTAGCACCTGTGTTTGTGTCATTGTTTTAACATGACTATTTATTTCTCAAACATGAAGCCTTTCTGCCTAGTGGAACAACATGAAGACAGCACCAGCCACCGTGGCGAAGTGACTAGCGTCGTGGACTCCCGGCTGGGAGGTCGTGGGTTCGAATCCCATCAGAGTCATGTGGGTTTTTTTGCCCTACCCAGAGTTGAGTTTGCTGCAGACTCAGTCGGGAAGACTGGGACCATACAGTCGAGTTTCATCCACTTAATGGATGCGTTTCTGAGAGTGTTGCTCAAATTTCCTGACCAACACTGCAGGTGCCTGTATCTCTCGGGCCTGGTTGATGCCTGGATATATTATGAAAGGAAGCATAGAGTACAGCCCTGTCATGTAGTCTCAGACCGAAATGGAAATCCGTAGCATCATCTTAATCATCCTCATTCTCATCGATCAGCATGAAAAAAAAATGTCTCAAATTCTGTGGCCCTTCATGCCCTGCTCTCATGGTGACCTCGATTTCGATGTCCTCTCCACGTCTGTGGTCTTGGTTTGGTTCCATCGGGGTCACCGGTATCGGCGAGTCCATAGGGGCTGTCGTTGGATGGACGTGGTGGCGCCCTCCGGAGGGAGAGCTCACTTGCGCTGGCTCCGCAACTAAGCAATTATTGTCGTCAGTAGGGGGCTTGGTAGGTGGTGTCCTGCGTATGTTAGATCAGAAAAGGCACCAATGAACACCACCGAAGTGACTCGGCGGCAGTGCAATGTCTCCTCCGGTGGGTTGCCTCTTGACGACTTGACATTGACTGCTCCCTGTGGATTGATGGTGCCGGTGCTGCGCCGACCGAGCTGTGGCTGTGGAAGAGGCGTCAGAATGAGCGGCATGGGTGTACTACTGCCTCTGAAGTGACGCAGGGGTTGGGACAGCAAAAAAAAAACAACAAAAAACTTGAAGACAGCAGTGTGCCAATCCCTGTCCCCCTCTACCACACAACAGACACCAGTGGATAATGGACCAAAGCCTTCATATACTCCACCCCACATCACAGGCACCAGTGGACCAATGCCTTCATATACTCCACCCCACATCACAGGCACCAGTGGACCAAAGCCTTCATATACTCCACCCCACATCACAGGCACCAGTGGACCAAAGCCTTCATATACTCCACCCCTGATGACAGACACCAGTGGACCAAAGCCTTCATATACTCCACCCCACATCACAGACACCAGTGGACCAAAGCCTTCATATACTCCACCCCACATCACAGACAGCAGTGGACCAAAGCCTTCATATACTCCACCCCACATCACAGACACCAGTGGGCCAAAGCCTTCATATACTCCACCCCACTTACAGACACCAGTGGGCCAAAGCCTTCATATACTCCACCCCTGATGACAGACAGCAGTGGACCAAAGCCTTCATATACTCCACCCCACTTACAGACAGTAGTGGGCCAAAGCCTTCATATACTCCACCCCTGATGACAGACAGCAGTGGACCAAAACCTTCATATACTCCACCCCACATCACAGGCACCAGTGGACCAAAGCCTTCATATACTCCACCCCTGATGACAGACACCAGTGGACCAAAGCCTTCATATACTCCACCCCACATCACAGACAGCAGTGAACCAAAGCCTTCATATACTCCACCCCACATCACAGACACCAGTGGGCCAAAGCCTTCATATACTCCACCCCACATCACAGACAGCAGTGGACCAAAGCCTTCATATACTCCACCCCACAACACAGACACCAGTGGACCAAAGCCTTCATATACTCCACTCCACATCACAGATAGCAGAGGACCAAAGCCTTCATATACTCCACCCCACATCACAGACACCAGTGGACCAAAGCCAGTGACATTGTTTCAACTTCAACCAAGGAGACACAATGGCGACTGCCTGCTCTCACACAGAAGTTTACTGGAGATTTCATGACGCTTTGTCATCTATCAGCATACCAAAACAGAGGGGGGTGGGTGTGTGTTTCAAGAATTCATTTCTTCCTTTTGCTGAAATCCCCGACTTTGCAGAGAAATGGGATCCCTGGTTTGCAGTGTGACAATGACAAGCAGCCAAAGGTCTGCCATCCACACCTGTCACCACCTCCTGCCAGTGAGGAGACAGTGACCATTTAGACCGGTCTGTTGACCATCCCAAAAAGTGAGAACACTGGGGCGTACAAAACACAGCCAGTCAAAAAAGGGGCAGATCTGCCTAAAGTCTCTACTAAAAAAAATTTAAAAAAAGTAATCAATAACTGAATAAGTCAATAGCAAGTGTGCAGATCTTTCAAAACAAGTAAGTTTCCATCAAACAAAACAAAAATTAGACAAAAAGCAATCACTATGTATGAATATGTTTCAAAACAAGGAAACCTCCATCAAACAGAACAACAACAACAACAACAACCACCTAAATTCAAACCTAGCCCCTACACCTTGGGTTGATACTGAACATAGAAACCCTGTTATTTTGAAGTGTTTGGGTGGGATTTCTGCTCACTGCATGAATGCTTGGTAAATGGGCACAGCGAGCAGCAGGTGCCTGGAGTGACATGTCCTTGATTGTTTCACCATGGGAGAAAAACTGACCATCGTTGTTTAGAAGAGAAAAAAAGACACACCCTAAAGTGGGGATAGGACCCACAGAAGTCATCAACCACCGAACAAACCAGTTGGGAGCAATTCTGCACCACCCTTGGAAGCCTGCACTGTGTTCACATAAGGTGCAGGCACGCACAGGACATTCCATTAACACGTGAAGGGACATAATTGCTCCCTGACAGATGCCACTGTGCAATGGCCATCTGATGTGACACGACAGAACCTCCACAGGAGCATTCCCATGGGTGTTACCAGCCCATACTTCATGACTGCAGAGCCCACCGGCAAAAAAACACCACTGTCAAACAACTGCCATGTGTATCCCAAAGCCTCACTCATTGCTGTTCCGCTGACAGGTGATGAAAGTACAACTCCAAAGTCAGTCAAACTTTCGCCACGAGGTCTTATGTGCTTTCCAACAAAAAAATCCCAGGCCACAGTCTTTCCAGCTGTCAACAGGACTTTCCCTGCGGTCAGCGAATCTTTCCTCACCGTCACTGGACCTTTCCCCAGAGTTGGCCAAAAGGCAGACAAGAAAAAGACACACCCGAAGGTGTGGGTAGAACCCAGAGAAGTTGCTTACATTTAAGACAAAATAAGTCTAACTCAGTAAGAGAACTGAATTAAATTTCAGCCTGCAATAATAACCCTGACATTCTGACCTAGCAGAAACAAGTCTACTTTGTTCACACACATATTCAACAGTCATATTTCACATAGGTGGTATCATTCAGGCATCTCTATCTTCTCTTTCTCACATACGCACACACACTCTCTCTCATTCTCTCTCTATCATACACACACACACACATACACACACACACACACACACACACATACATACACACTCACACACACAAATACACACACACAATACTCTTTCCATTAGGATGCCTCCCCAAAGTGAAACATACACCCCAGACATGGGCCAAACTACAGTGTTTCAGAGGCAGAGTCCAACACCCAGACACACCTGGATACATCCCTTGGCATTCAGAGTTCTCAGGTGAGGGCCCACCATGTGGAAACACTGCACACATCACAGTGACAACAACTATCAGGATCATCCTGACATGAAAACACTGCACACATCACACTGACAACAACAATGAGGATCATCATGACATGGACACATTGCACACATCACACTGACAACAATGAGGATCATCATGACATGGACACGCTGCACACATCACAATGACAACAATGACAATCATCACGAAATGGACACACTGCACACATCACACTGACAACAATGAGGATCATCATGACATGGACACACTGCACATATCACACTGACAACAATGAGGATCATCATGACATGGACACACTGTACACATCACACTGACAACAATGAGGATCATCATGACATGGACACACTGCACACATCACACTGACAACAATGAGGATCATCATCACATGGACACATTGCACACATCACACTGACAACAACAATGAGGATCATCATCACATGGACACATTGCACACATCACAGTGACAACAACAATGAGGATCATCATGACATGGACACACTGCACACATCACACTGACAACAATGAGGATCATCATCACATGGACACATTGCACACATCACACTAACAACAACAATGAGGATCATCATGACATGGACACACTGCACACATCACACTGACAACAATGAGGATCATCATGACATGAACACACTGCACACATCACACTGACAAAAATGAGGATTACCATGACATGGACACACTGCACACATCACACTGACAACAATGAGGATCATCGTGACATGGACACACTGCACACATCACACTGACAACAACAATGAGGATCATCATGACATGGACACACTGCACACATCACACTGACAACAACAATGAGGATCATCATCACATGGACACACTGCACACATCACAGTGACAACAACAATGAGGATCATCATGACATGGCCACACTGCACACATCACACTGACAACAACAATGAGGATCATCATGACATGGACACACTGCACACATCACACTGACAACAATGAGGATTATCATGACATGGACACACTGTACACATCACACTGACAACAATGACGATCATCATGACATGAACACACTGCACACATCACACTGACAACAACAATAAGGATCATCATGACATGGACACACCGCACACATCACACTGACAACAATGAGGATCATCGTGACATGGACACACTGCACACATCACACTGACAACAATGAGGATCATCGTGACATGGACACACTGCACACATCACACTGACAACAATGAGGATCATCGTGACATGGACACACTGCACACATCACACTGACAACAACAATGAGGATCATAATGACATGGACACACTGCACACATCACACTGACAACAATGAGAATCATCATGACATGAACACACTGCACACATCACACTGACAACAACAATGAGGATCATCATGACATAAACACACTGCACACATCACACTGACAACAACAATGAGGATCATCGTGACATGGACACACTGCACACATCACACTGACAACAATGAGGATCATCATGACATGAACACATTGCACACATCACACTGACAACAACAATGAGGATCATCATGACATGGACACACCGCACACATCACACTGACAACAATGAGGATCATCGTGACATGGACACACTGCACACATCACACTGACAACAACAATGAGGATCATAATGACATGGACACACTGCACACATCACACTGACAACAATGAGAATCATCATGGCATGAACACACTGCACACATCACACTGACAACAACAATGAGGATCATCATGACATAAACACACTGCACACATCACACTGACAACAACAATGAGGATCATCATCACATGGACACATTACAGTGACAACAACAATGAGGATCATCATGACATGGACACATTGCACACATCACACTGACAACAATGAGGATCATCATGACATGGACACACTGCACACATCACATTGCCAACAATGAGGATCATCATGACATGGACACACTGCACACATCACACTGACAACAACAATGAGGATCATCGTGACATGGACACATTGCACACATCACACTGACAACAATGAGGATCATCATGACATGGACACACTGCACACATCACACTGACAACAATGACGATCATCAAGACATGGACACATTGCACACATCACACTGACAACAATGACGATCATCATGACATGGACACTTTGCACACATCACAGTGACAACAACAATGAAGATCATCATGACATGGACACTTTGCACACATCACACTGACAACAATGACGATCATCATGACATGGACACATTGCACACATCACACTGACAACAATGCGGACCATCATGACATGAACACACTGCACACATCACACTGACAACAATGAGGATCATCATGACATGAACACACTGCACACATCACACTGACAACAATGAGGATCATCATGACATGGGCACACTGCACACATCACACCGACAACAATGAGGATCATCATGACATGGACACACTGCACACATCTCACTGACAACATTGAGGATCATCATGACATGTACACACTGCACACATCACACTGACAACAACAATGAGGATTATCATGACATGGAAACACTGTACACATCACACTGACAACAACAATGAGGATCATCATGACATGGACACACTGTACACATCACACTGACAACAATGACAATCATCATGACGTGGACACACTGTACACATCACAATGACAACAATGACAATCAACATGACATGTACACACTGCACACATCACACTGACAACAACAACGAGGATCATCATGACATGGACACACTGCACACATCACACTGACAACAACAATGAGGATCATAATGACATGGACACACTGCACACATCACACCGACAACAACAATGAGGATCAACATGACATGGACACATTGCACACATCACACTGACAACAATGAGGATCATCATGACATGGACACACTGCACATATCACACTGACAACAATGACGATCATCATGACATGGACACACTGCACACATCACACTGACAACAATGAGGATCATCATGACATGAACACACTGCACACATCACACTGACAACAATGAGGATCATCGTGACATGGACACATTGCACACATCACACTGACAACAACAATGAGCATCATGATGACATGGACACACAGCACACTGACAACAATGAGGATCAACATGACATGGACACACTGCACACATCACACTCACAACAACAATGAGGATCATCATCACATGGACACACTACACACATCACACTAACAACAATGAGGATCATTATGACATGGACACATTGCACACATCACACTGACAACAATGAGGATCATCATGACATGGACACACTGCACACATCACACTGACAACAATGAGGATCATCATGACATGAACACACTGCACACATCACACTGACAACAACAATGAGGATCATCATGACAAGAAAACACCGCACACATCACAGTGACAACAACAATGAGGATCATCATGACATGGACACATTACACATATCACAGTGACAACAACAATGAGGATCATCATGACATGGACACACTGCACACATCACACTGACAACAATGAGGATCATCATGACATGGACACTTTGCACACATCACACTCACAACAATGACGATCATCATGACATGGACACACAGCACACATCACACTGACAACAATGAGGATCATCATGACATGAACACACTGCACACATCACGCTGACAACAACAATGAGGATCATCATGACATGGACACACTGCACACATCACATTGACAACAATGAGGATCATCATGACATGGCCACACTGCACACATCACACTGACAACAACAATGAGGATCATCATGACACGGACACACTGCACACATCACGCTGACAACAACAATGAGGATCATCATGACATGGACACACTGCACACATCACACTGACAACAATGAGGATCATCATGACATGGACACACTGCACACATCACACTGACAACAATGAGGATCATCATGACATGGACACATTGCACACATCACACTGACAACAATGAGGATCATCATAACATGGACACACTGCACACACACTGACAACAACAATGAGGATCATCATGACATGGACACATTGCACAATCACACTGACAACAGTGAGATCATCATGACTTGACACACTACACACATCACACTGCAACAACAAATGGATCATCATGACATGGAAACACTGCACGCATCACACGACAAACAATGAGGATCATCATGACATGGAAACACTGCACACATCACACTGACAACAATGAGGATCATCATGACATGACACACTGCACACATCACACTGACAACAATAAGGATCATCATGACATGGACACACTGCACACATCACACTGACAACAACATACGAGGATCATCATCACATGGACACATGCACACATCACACTGACAACAACAATGAGGATCATCGATGACATGGACACACTGCACACATCACACTGACAACAACAACTAGATGATCATCACATGGAAACACTGCACACATCACACTGACAACAACAATGAGGATCACATGACTTACAACTGCACCATCACATGACATGAATGAATCATCATGCATGACACATTGCACAATCACACTGACAACAATGAGGATCATCATGACATGGACACATTGCACACATCACACTGACAACAATGGAGGATCATCATGACATGGACACACTGCACAATCACACTGACAACAATGAGGATCATCATGACATTGGACACATTGCACACATCACACTGACAACAATGAGGATCATCATGACATGACACACTGCACACGTCACACTGACAACAATGAGGATCATCATGACATGAACACATACACACATCACACTGACAACAATGAGGATCATCATGACATGACACATGTACACATCACACTGACAACAACTGAGATCATCATGACATGAACACACTGCACACATCACACTGACAACAATGAGATCATCATGACATGACACACTACACATCACAGTGAAGAACAACATGAGGACCATCATGACATGGACACACTGCACACATCAACAATGACAACAATGAGATCATCATGACATGAACACACTGCACACATCACAGTAACAACAACAGAGGACCATCATGACATGGACACACTGCACACATCTCACTAACAACAACAACAGAGGACCATCATGACATGGACACACTGCACACATCACACTGACAACAGTGAGGATCATCACGACATGTACACACTGCACATATCACAGTGACAACAACAATGAGGATCATCGTGACATGGACACACTGTACACATCACAGTGACAACAACAATGAGGATCATCATTACATGAACACATTGCACACATCACAGTGACAACAATGACGATCATCATAACATGGAAACACTGCACACACAGTGACAACAATGACGATCATCATAACATGGACACACTGCACACATCACACTGACAACAATGAGGATCATCGTGACATGGACACACTACACACATCACAGTGACAACAATGAGGATCATCATGACTTGGACACATTGCACACATCACACTGACAACAATGAGGATCATCATGACATGAACACACTGCACATATCACAGTGACAACAATGAGGATCATCATGACATGGACACACTGCACACATCACACTGACAACAATGAGGATCATCATGACATGGAGACACTACACACATCACAGTGACAACAATAATAGGGATTTTTTTGTTGTTGTTGAAGTGTTAAGTGTTGTCAGTTATGGTTGAGGACTGTCGTCCCAAACCTGACCTCCCTGACTCTCCACATTGGATGAGCAGGCTCTGCCTACAATCTCCATCCTTGATTAAGTAAAAGTTTCCTGAGTTCCGAGTTTCTGAGGTCCACAATACAAAGGAGAAGACTGATTGTACAAACAAACACACACAAACAAACACGTAACATACAATGTACAACTGTTTACTTTTTCTGAAGGTATGCAAACATCAGCACCAATCATAAAGAATAACAAAAGAAAACCACACACACACACATGAGCAAACAGATAAGCAATATGCCATGATTTACATCTTTTTGGGGTACAGAAATCAGGCTGCACAACTGAGCACCAACCATCAAGAATAACAAAGAAAAATACCACACACACACACTCACACACACACAAACACGTACACACATACTCACATATACACACACACTCATACAGATACACACACAAACACACATGCACACACACAAACACACTCCCACACACACCCACACACACGCACACACACACACACACACACACACACACACACACTTACACTCACATACAACTACACTCACACACTCACATGCACTCGCACACGCACTCGCACACTCACACACAGCACACTACAACACAGTTCATCCCTTAGCCCCTGAGGCTGTACCTTGCCGGTGATGCTGAGGCTCTGAGTGATGTCCACATGTTCCAGTTTCTGACAGTTCTTAAGCAGCCACCACATCCTGCAACCACAATAAACAGTATCCACCCGATCATCGTCATCAGCAGTCCACAGCATTATTATCATCAGCAATCCATAGTATTATTATCATCTGTCGTCCATAGCACTATTATCATCAGCAGTCCATAGCTTTTCATCATCAGCAGTCCATAGCATTATTATCGTCAGTAATCCATAGTATTATCATCATCTGCTGTCCATAGCATTATCGTCCTCAGTAATCCATAATAGCAGCAGCAGGCCGTAGCATTATTGTCACCACTAGTCCTTAGATGCATGCACTCCTACACAATCACACACCACTATCTCATACTCACATGCATTCACACACATACACACACACACACACACACACACACATTCGCGCACGCACACACACACACACACACACACACACACACACACACACACACACACACACAAACACACACACAAACACCAGGGATGAAAACAGTTTTTTTTAAAAAAAGAGGAGATTGGTGGGGGTCGCCATAGGCCCCCAGTGGGGTCCAGGGGCAACAGCATGGCGGGGGTCAGGGGGCACCGCCCCCTGAAGCTGAAGGATATTTTGTATTAAATAAGGCATAAAAATCTTTAGAAATCACTTTTTTGCTTCTAAACAACTCATTCTATAAAACAACTTTCAACACCATGAAGACTGAGACTGATGTGGAAAGAAACTATGTCAACTGAGACAAAGCAAACATTTAGTATGATGAATCCTCAGAACTGTAGCTGTAGAAAATTTGACAAACAGTGCTTTCAGGACATAAAGAATAAGGCCTGTAGGTAAGTGAATCAGAGTGGGAATCAAACTAAGTATACCAGATGTATAAAAACAACTGCTGGACTTCAATAAACACAATATGAAAAATGATTCCTTTGAAGTCCTTTTAAAAAAAAATAAACAAACACTCAAGCTTTTGGGTCTTAGACCCTTCATCCGGAAACACTAAACAGTAAACACAAAAGACAAAAAAGAACATAAAAGAACAAATGACATCAAAACAAATTGATGTCACAACAGTACACCACACACAACCCCCCCCCCCCCAAGCACCCCCACTTCCCCCTCCCCCCATACAACTAATCATATCCCCCCCCACCCCCCCCCCACCCCCGACAAGTTTGTGGGGGGGGGGAGGGGGGTGCTTGTGTGTATGTGTTGGGGGGGGGGGTTGTGTGTGGGAGGTGGGGGGGGCAAAGTGTGTGGGGTATGTGTGTTGTGGGGTGAGGGTGGGGGGTGGGTGGGGGTTGGGGGAGGAGGAGGAGAGGGGAAGTATATTGGGTGTAGGGGGGAGGGGGCTGGTGGAAAAGGATTTCATAGGGGGGCTGTTAGCAGAAACCCAACAGACCTATCACATGTAGCAGGGGAAAAGTGTTACACAATACTGTTGTGACATCAATTTGTTTTGATGTCATTTGTTCTTTTTCATCACTTTGACGTTTTTCCCTTGCTTGGAAGACTCTGCAGGTCGAAATGGGTTCGAAGTTTTTTTTTTTTTTCCTTCCATTGTTTTGTTATCCTGTTTTCCCCTTGTGTTTACTATTTAGTGTTTCCTGATGAAGGGTCTAAGACTCGAAAGTTTGAGTGTTTATCATTTTTTTCTTTTTTTTTTTCTTTTTTTTTTGTGCGTGGAAAAAAGGACTTCAAAGTACTCATTTTTCCTATTAAGTAAATCAGAGTTAGAATCAAACTATCATGGAAATGGAACTTGTAGAAAAATCAGAGTAGGAGTCAAACTATCATTGGAAATGAAACGCAGATTGTTGCATACCCAATGATCTGAAAACATGCTGTAATGTTGTAATTTTCTGTTGGTGACTGGGACGCTCGATGTGATCTCTGATTGCCACAAAGCCGCGACTACCAAAGTAGACACGTTTTTGGCAAGGTTCGCAAAACGCTTCAAACTCGCCGTCTTTGTCATGTTTTCTTATTACATCTCCGAGTCTGCGGTCACACACCTCCTTCTGCAGCCACTCGGTCTACTAGTGGTTCACATACTTCTTTTTTTTTTTTTCACCCTCTCGGCAACCTCTCGCTGTGAATCGACACCATGATGAGAAACGACACTGAAAGGAAGCAGAATGAGAACTACGCCGTTTGAGAACATCACCAACAGAGAAGAAATTAGCAGTGCAGACAAGTTGAGATCGTTTCAGAGCTTCACTCTTTGAATATTTTTTCGGCGGAGATTTGTTTTTTCGGCAGAGATGCGAAAAAATAACGGCAGAGACGGCGGAGGAGTTTTCGTCCCTGAAACACACACACACACACACACACACACCACTCAAACCTAAGCATCTGACACACAATGATTCCCTGACCCAGTCTCCGAGCTTCAAATGTGAGTGATCAGGAGGAGGATAGTCTTTCCTTGTCTCCAAACGACAGAGCCACAGACCACTTTGTGTTACAGCCAGACTGCCACCTATCTGGACCCCTGATCCATGCCCTCCACCTTCACCTCAACTCCACAACAATGATGTCTACATCCACTTCAGCTCAACAACAATGATCTCTACGTCCACCTCAACTCCACAACAATGCCCTCAACATCCACCTCAACTCCACAACAATGACCTCTACGTCCACCTCAACTCCATAACAATGACCTCTACGTCCACCTCAACTCCTCAACAATGACCTCAACATCCACCTCAACTCCACAACAATGACCTCTACGTCCACCTCAACTCCACAACAATGACCTCTACATCCAGCTCAAATCCATAACAATGACCTCTACATCCACCTCAACTTCACAACAATGACCTCTAGATCCACCTCAACTCCACAACAATGACCTCTACGTCCACCTCAACTCCACAACAATGCCCTGTCCACAACAATGGCCTCTACATCCACCTCAACTCCACAACAATGACCTCTACGTCCACCTCAGCTCCACAACAGTGACCTCTATGTCCACCTCAACTCCATTATGACCTCTATATCCACCTAACTCCACAACAATGACCTCTGTCCCCCTCAACTCCACAATGACTTCTATGTCCACCTCAACTCCATAGCAATGACCTCTATGTCCACTTCAACTCCACAACAATGACCTCTACATCCACCTCAACTTCACAACAATGACCTCTACATCCAACTCAACTCCGCAAGAATGACCTCTACGTCCACCTCAACTCCACAACAATGATCTCAACATCCACCTCAACTCCATAACAATGACCTCTACATCCACCTCAACTCCACAACAATGCCCTCTACCTCCACCTCAACTACACAACAATGACCTCTTCATCCACCTCTACTCCACAATGATCTCTACGTCCACCTCAACTCCACAACAATGCCCTCAACATCCACCTCAGCTCATAACAATAACCTCTACATCCACCTCAACTCCACAACAATGATGTCTACATCCACTTCTACTCCACAACAATGACCCCTACATCCACCTCAACTCCACAACAATGACCCCTACATCCACCTAAACTCCACAACAATGATCTCTACGTCCACCTCAACTCCACAACAATGACCTCTACATCCACTTCAACTCCACAACAATGACCTCACCATCCACCTCAACTCCACAACAATGACTTCTACATCCACCTTACCTCCACAACAATACCCTCTATGTCCACCTCTGACCTCAACTGCACAACAATGACCTCTACGTCCACCTCAACTCCACAACAATGACCTCTACATCCACAACAATGACCTCTACGTTCACCTCAACCCCACACCAATGATGACATCCAGTCATCACTCAGTGGCAGGACCTAGTCCTGAACAAAGAACACTGTTAAACACTGCTCCTCTTCCTCCCGCCCCTCCTCCTTCATCACCCCCCCCCCCCCTCCCAACCACCTGGTCTCCCTTCCCCTCGGGGCACCCGGCCCCAGTAAGCAATTCCCAGCCAGCTTCGGCAGCTGAGATCTGTGTGAGGCATCACACAAGACAAGAGTTCTGCAAACTGTCCCTGTAACATGCAGCACAACGTAACGGCCAGAGTTCCTACAGACTCCAAAGAACAACATTCAAGGAGTTTTCAAGGAGTTTTCCAGGAGATTTGATTAAATTCAAGGCTACAATACATGCGTAAAAATTGAGAAAGTTACAAATGGTCTCCCTTGGTTACATAGCAGACGACAATCCAGGATTGCGACGATGTTGTGAAAATTTGTTTTCAAAAA
Organism: Conus canariensis; assembly: GCA_033310375.1. Classification (NCBI taxonomy): domain Eukaryota; kingdom Metazoa; phylum Mollusca; class Gastropoda; order Neogastropoda; family Conidae; genus Conus; species Conus canariensis. The sequence continues at coordinate 24,783,262 of CM065736.1, read as the reverse complement.
ATTTTTCATCAACCTGAATGCAGAAAAATCAAACTGCCATTTTGTCTTGCCACATTAAAAGTTTTTGAAGCCGATGGCTTGATTTTCAAAGGTTTTCAAGGAGGTTTGGTCAACAGAACCACACTTTATTGATTTCAAGGGTTTTCAAGGCCTTGAAATTCGCTCTCAGAATTCAAGGAGTTTCAAGGAGCATACGAACCCTGTAACCTCCAGCCAGCTTCGGCAGCTGAGGTCTGTGAGAGGCATCACTCAAGACAGAGTTCTGCAAACTGTCCCTGTAACACACAGCCCAAGGTAACCTCCAGCCAGGGCCAATCATGGACCACAGCTGGGCTGATGAGGGTTCACTCGAGACAGCATTTCATGCACTGGCTAAACTGGCCAACTACTGATACCCTGACAACTAACTCCACTCATAGGTGGGACTGGGGATTTTGTTGTTGTTGTGTTCTAAACTTCATATATATACACACACCAAAAATTCTTTTGTGCTTTAAGAGACTATCCATATCAAAGAAGAAGGTGCTGGCTTTTTACTCCTATTGACTGGGTCTGTGTCCTGTCTGCCTCAATACTCACCCTTTTTCCTTAACATAGCATCTCTGAAGATTTATCCACTGAAAAAGAAAACAAAGATTTATAATAATTGGCTTCAATCTGCAAAATATACATAGCACAAAACCAAGAAAAGAAAAAGAAACACCCGAAGGTGCTGGGGAGGACCCAGAGAAGCATTGCCTTCACCTGCCTTTAGAGCAGTCCTGTACCACCCTTGGAGGCCTGCGCTGTGTTGATGATGGGTACAGGCACGCGCAGGACACTCCATTAAGATATCAAGGAACAGAGGTAAATCAGACTACAGGATGCAACTCATAACAGCCTTAAAATAGCATCCCCATGGGTGTACCAGCCCGTATTTCATGACTGCAGAGCCCACCGGCAATAGACACCACCCTCCAGCTGCTGAGCACACCCCACAGACCCAACCACCCCTGCCCACAGACAGATGAAGACAGTGCTACAGAAGACAGTAAAAATAATGCAATACCACCAGTCATGTAACACGCCAACACTCACCATGTAAGATAAAAAAATAATGCAATACCACCGGTCATATAACACACCAATACTCACCATATAAGATCAAAATAATGCAATACCACCAGATACATCACACACCAGAAGTCACCACACAACACCAATGATGTGCACAACCACTCTCAAATAGTAACCAAGTATCTTCAACTACTGCTTATTATCTGGTATTGTAAGTCCATTTTCTCCACACATTTTTGAAGCAGATTCAATGATCGGTTCAGCTGTTTTTTCCCCAAAAACAAATTTAAACATTTTCATAAAAATGAATTTGATTTAGTACATCTGCAGGATTAAGTAAAAAAAATTTTTTTTTTTTTAAACACCTAAATTAGTTTTTACTCTGCACAAGATCATTATTTTTTTTTTTCAAACCAATTCATCCAGCTTTCATCTCTGCGAACTTTCCTAGGAACTTCTTCACTACTGTTTTCAAGGCAGTCTTTTTTTTCTTATCTACACCATGCAAGAACAGCTGATTGCTGATGAAGTCCTGGAAGACAGAAATGCTGAGATTGTAAGAGGCTGAATTTTCCCTCATGTTACCCAGCTTTCTAACCTAAAATGACAGCCTACAAAATAACAAAACATTCATTTTTTCCAAATCATTATTTATACAATATATATATTCATTTTCAAGCTGATGGGGTCTAAAATACTACGAGCACTCAAAGATAACAAGGAAATATACAATGCCATTACATTTCAACAAATCAACTTAAATTTATGGACGAAAAGAAAGTAGCATACAGGAAGGGTCTACAAAAGGAAATCTCCCCCTTTCAACTGATGATAAATCTTTTCCATACCACCCAGGAGCTGGTTTGGGCTTTTCAGCTTCCTCAGTAAGGTATGTTTATCACTGGACATTTAGCTGACCAGTTCTTGTTTCCCCTGTGGAGCGTTACCACATGGTGTCACTACCCAGCTGACAATGTGCTTTTCAGGGCCAGTTACTCTTTTTTTTAATCATCATGAGGTACTTTAACTTAGGTACCTTCCCAGTCACAGTTCTTTTTTTCTCTCTGCCTTAGTCTTTCCATGAAACTGGAATATTTTCTTCAAGCCATGCCAGGTTATAGCCAGCTCTTTTAATCCCATTATCTTAATCTCTTCTTTGAGAGGCTTCTCTTTCTTGTTCAATTGTTGAAACATTTTGCTGCTGAAAATACAAGTTACAAAGCATGGGTAATACAGCTAGCAGTTTAACTTGTTATGAACCGAGTCAAAAACCTGCACGTTTGGGCAAAACAGATCAACCATCCAACCACTGACAGAAAAGAAACCTGTCACACCACATGCATACATCCTAACATTTTCTCAAGGGACTTATGCAAATCTGAAGATCAAACGCCGAACCTCACAAAACGACAGAATCAGTCAACAGACAGAAAACTCTTATGCTTATTTTGATAATGAATCTTACCATGACAGATACTTTCTTCAAAAATTTAACTGACAAACACTCTGTTAATATCTATCCATTTGACCATAAACATAAAAGTCAGTTGTCAATACATGGATAGAACACCCTTCTTTATTCACATTTTGCAACAATATTCCCCTCATATTTAATCTGTCTCTTGGTTTATGATGAACTAGTAATCAATCAGTGATATTCCCTTCCAATTTCATCTGTCTCTTGGTTTATGACGAATAAGTAAGCAATCAGTCGTTCTGTATTGATGTCAATACTTGTTTAATAATTATTACTGAAGAACATGTTTACAAACTGATATGTTCACAACTTCACTGGTAATAACTGACACACTCTTCCTTTACCATCTTAATAATAAGAATATAGTCTAAATGCTGTGTGTGTGTTGGGGGTGGGCGTCTTTTTTTGCAGTGGCTGTTCATCTTGTACAAAATCTATAACAGTACTTGCCATCATGACAGCCAATACACACACACACACACACACACACACACACACACAATACACACACATATACAAACACACACATACACACACCACACACACACAACATCCACACACACACACACACACTACACACACTACACACACTACACACACACACACACACACACACACACACGCATGCACGCACACACACACACACACACACACACACACTGACCCTGAGATCAGTAGCAACCTTAGACAGATATTTGATGCCAGTGGTTTTGACCGGCACTGCTTCCAGGTTCAGCTTCCTCAAATGGGGGCAGTAATGTTCTGAACAATCCAACAATAATGTCCTTAAAAATCCCAATCCCTAATGTCCTGAACAATCCCAATCCCTAATGTTCTGAACAATCCCACAATAATGTCCTGAACAATCCCAATCCCTAATGTCCAGAATAATCCCACTGTAATGTCCTGAACAATCACACAATAATGTCCTGAACAATCCCACAATAATGTCCTGAACAATCCCAATCCCTAATGTCCTGAATAATTCCAATCCCTAATGTTCTGAACAATCCCACAATAATGTCCTGAACAATCCCAATCCCTAATGTCCAGAATAATCCCACTGTAATGTCCTGAACAATCACACAATAATGTCCTGAACAATCCCACAATAATATCCTGAAAAATCCCACTGTAATTTTCTGAACAATCCCACAATAATGTCCTGAACAGCCCCACCATAATGTTCCGAACAATCCCACAATAATGTCCTGAACAATCCCAATCCCTAATGTCCTGAACAATCCCAATCCCTAATGTCCTGAACAATCCCAATCCCTAATGTCCTGAACAATCCCACAATAATGTCCTGAGCAATCCCACTGTAATTTTCTGAACAATCCCACAATAATGTCCTGAACAATCCCACAGGTCCTGAACAATCCCACAATAATGTCCTGAACAATCTCACAATAATGTCCTGAACAATCCCATAATAATGTCTTGAACAATCCCACAATAACATCCTGAACAATCCCACAATAACATCCTGAACAATCCCACAGTAATGTCCTGAACAATCCCACTGTAATGTCCTGAATATTCCCACAATAATGTCCTGAACAATCCCACAATAATGTCCTGAACAATCCCAATCCCTAATGTCCTGAACAATCCCACAATAATGTCCTGAACAATCCCATAATAATGTCCTGAACAATCCCATAATAATGCCCTGAACAATCCCACTGTAATGTCCTGAACAATCCCACAATAATGTCCTGAACAAAATGAAAAAATAATAAAGTTTATAAAAACCTTTTGGTGGTAGTAGAATCCGTTGGAGAGGAAACTGGCGTTTCAAGCCATAGGCCCGTTGTCAAAGTGAAAAGAAGAGGACAGTGTAGACAGGAAAACCCATGTGAGAATTGGGTGAGAACATCTCATTTCATTATTATTATTATACAACTTAATAATTAAATGAGATGTTCTCACCCAATTCTCACATGGGTTTTCCTGTCTACACTGTCCTCTTCTTTTCACTTTGACAACGGGCCTATGGCTTGAAACATCAGTTTCCTCTCCAATGGATTCTACTACCACCAAAAGGTTTTTTATAAACTTTATTATTTTTTCATTTTACCACGAATCCTGCAGTCAACTTTTGTTTCTTCCAATGTCCTGAACAATCCCACAATAATGTCTTGAACAATCCCATAATAATGTCCTGAACAATCCCATGATATTGATGATGTCCTGAACAATCCCATAATAATGCCCTGAACAATCCCACTGTAATGTCCTGAACAATCCCACAATAATGTCCTGAACAATCCCACAATAATGTCCTGAACGATCACACAATAATGTCCTGAACAATCCCATGATATTGATGATGTCCTGAACAATCCCACAGTAACATCCTGAACAGTCCCATGATACTGATGATGTCCTAAACAATCCCACAGTAACGTCCTGAACAGTCCCATGATATTGATGATGTCCTGAACAATCCCACAATAATGTCCTGAACAATCACACAATAATGTCCTGAACAATCCCATGATATTGATGATGTCCTAAACAATCCCACAGTAACATCCTGAACAGTCCCATGATATTGATGATGTCCTGAACAATCCCACAGTAATGTCCTGAACAATCCCACAGTAACATCTTGAACAGTCCCATGATATTGATGATGTCCTGAACAATCCCACAATAATGTCCTGAACAATCTCACAATAATGTCCTGAACAATCCCATGATATTGATGATGTCCTGAACAATCCCACAATAATGTCCTGAACAATCCCATGATATTGATGATGTCCTGAACAATCCCACAGTAACGTCCTGAACAGTCCCTCAAAAATGCCCTGAACAACACCACAGTAATGTCCTGAACAGTCCCAATCCCTAATGTCCTAAACAGTCCCAATCCCCATGTCCACAACATCACCCAGAACCTTTGTCTACAATATTGAGAACCTTGGTCTACAACATCATATAGAACCTTTGTCCACAACATCATAATAGAACCTTTGTCTACATCATACATGTGCACCTGGGCATTTTCATCTCAAATTTTTTTTTTTCACTGTTATTCCTTATCCCTTTATCATTTCAATTCATGTTATTATAATAACTATTTTTTATTGACCATCATAATCATTATCATTACTAAATAACAATTATCATTACAACTATTATTTTCAATATCATTATCATTATTATCAATATTACAGTCATTTGTGTTGTTCCTATTACTGTTGTTAAAATCTTTTTCTCTAGTTTGTGTTTTCAAAGAGCACTGCTGAGTGATAATTATAACTTAGACACCTAGATAATGCCTAAATCTTTATCCTGGGAGAACAATTTGGACTTTCTCTCCATCTCCCTCTCTCTCTCTCGACACATGCATGTAGACACATACCCATGCCCCCCCCCCCCCCCCCCCCTTCAAAAAAAAACAAACCTTGTACACACACACATAAGCAAACACAGACGTACAAAGCCACACACACGTACCGATAATGGTCACGCAATAATCCGTCAAGCCGCTTTGAGTCTGCCCAAGGTCAAGGGCAGATAGGAATGGCCCACAGCGACTTAAAACAGAGGTGAGGCTTTTGTCTGATTTGACTGAAATTCAAGATCACAGTAAATTAACAGTCAGTGAACCTGATCTTCACTGAACAGTGCCAAGCCTGTTTATCCTAACAAATGCTGCTGGTCTCGTTTTGCACAAAAATAAGCATACTTTTTAATTCAAATATACATGTGCTCTCACAGGAGAAAAATCACTGAACAATGGCACGTGACATTGAATTTGCCAGACTGAGCATCACTGAGCTCTTCTTCTTATTCTTCTCTGTGAACGCCTTTGGTCTATACGGTCTGTCCGGCCCTTGTGATGAGTAGCACCGTTTTCTCCAGCTCTTGTAGATTGCCGTAGAGCTTCATCGTAAGAGCTACGCTGAGGTCAATCTTACAGTAAGAGCAGTGAACATGTTTTTCAAACCGACAATTCTGTAATACCTGGTTTACTAGCATACTTCGGGAGAAACTTCTGCTCTCTCATCATGTGTGTGTGTGTGTGTGTGTGTGTGTGTGTGTGAGTGTGTATGCGCTTGCATGCATGTTTGTGTATGTGTGTGTGTATATGTGTGTGCATGTGCATGTGTATGCGTGTGTGTGTGTGCGTGCATGCGAGCGTGCATGCGTGAGTGCATGCATGCGTGCGCGTGTGTACATGTGTGTGTTACAGTGTGTTAGCTATTCAAAACAAGAAATCAACAGAAAAAAAGGCTCGTCTGCTGTTCTAAAGAAAAGCAAATTTATGAAGTCAATCTTCAATGCCAATACACACCAGCGCACCACCATGCTACAAATACAACTATGCGGTGCTGGACATCCTGGTCCCTGCTTGTCTGAAGATACAATCCAACCCACACTGCTGCATGAGAGCTGGTTGTCCTGGTCCTTTTCTGGCTGAAAACACTGACCAAGTATCGTCTGGGCATCTGCTATCCTATCCCATGTCTGGCAGAAGACTGATTATGTCACAGAGCTGCTAACTAGCACCACTCAGCTCAGTGTGGCAGGAGAGTGATGATGTCACAGAGCTGCTAACTAGCACCACTCAGCTCTGTGTGGATGGAGAGTGATGATGTCACAGAGCTGCTAACTAGCACCACTCAGCACTGTGTGGCAGGAGAGTGATGATGTCACAGTGCTGCTAACTAGCATCACTCAGCTCTGTGTGGATGGAGAGTGATGATGTCACACAGCTGCTAACTAGCACCACTCAGCTCTGTGTGGCAGGAAAGCGATGATGTCACAGTGCTGCTAACTAGCACCACTCAGCTGTGTGTGGATGGAGAGTGATGATGTCATAGTGCTGCTAACTAGCATCACTCAGCTGTGTGGATGGAGAGTGATAATGTCACAGTGCTGCTAACTAGCACCACTCAGCTCTGTGTGGATGGAGACTGATGATGTCACAGTGCTGCTAACTAGCACCACTCAGCTGTGTGTGGATGGAGAGTGATGATGTCACAGTGCTGATAACTAGCACCACTCAGCTCTGTGTGGCAGGAGACTGATGATGTCACAGTGCTGCTAACTAGCACCACTCAGCTGTGTGTGGATGGAGAGTGATAATGTCACAGTGCTGCTAACTAGCACCACTCAGCTCTGTGTGGCAGGAGACTGATGATGTCACAGTGCTGCTAACTAGCACCACTCAGCTGTGTGTGGATGGAGAGTGATGATGTCACAGTGCTGATAACTAGCACCACTCAGCTCTGTTTGGCAGGAGACTGATGATGTCACAGTGCTGCTAACTAGCACCACTCAGCTGTGTGTGGATGGAGAGTGATGATGTCAAAGTGCTGCTAACTAGCATCACTCAGCTGTGTGGATGGAGACTGATGATGTCACAGTGCTGATAATTAGCACCACTCAGCTGTGTGTGGATGGAGAGTGATGATGTCACAGTGCTGCTAACTAGCATCACTCAGCTGTGTGTGGATGGAGAGTGATAATGTCACAGTGCTGCTAACTAGCATCACTCAGCTGTGTGGCAGGAGACTGATGATGTCACAGTGCTGCTAACTAGCACCACTCAGCTGTGTGTGGATGGAGAGTGATGATGTCACAGTGCTGCTAACTAGCACCACTCAGCTCTGTCACGTCTGTGTGGATGGAGACTGATGATGTCACAGTGCTGCTAACTAGCACCACTCAGCTGTGTGTGGATGGAGAGTGATGATGTCACAGGGCTGCTAACTAGCACCACTCAGCTGTGTGTGGATGGAGACTGATGATGTCACAGTGCAGCTAACTAGCATCACTCAGCTCTGTGTGGATGGAGACTGATCATGTCACACTGCTGCTAAATAGCATCACTCAGCTCTGTGTGGATGGAGACTGATGATGTCACAGTGCTGCTAACTAGCATCACTAAGCTCTGTGTGGATGGAGAGTGATGATGTCACAGTGCTGCTAACTAGCACCACTCAGCTGTGTGTGGATGGAGAGTGATGATGTCACAGTGCTGCTAACTAGCACCACTCAGCTTTGTGTGGATGGAGAGTGATGATGTCATAGTGCTGCTAACTAGCACCACTCAGCTGTGTGGATGGAGACTGATGATGTCACAGTGCAGCTAACTAGCATCACTCAGCTCTGTGTGGATGGAGACTGATCATGTCACAGTGCTGCTAAATAGCATCACTCAGCTCTGTGTGGATGGAGACTGATGATGTCACAGTGCCGCTAACTAGCACCACTCAGCTCAGTGTGGATGGAGACTGATGATGTCACAGTGCTGCTAAATAGCACCACTCAGCTCTGTGTGGCAGGAGACTAGATGATGTCACAGTGCTGCTAACTAGCATCACTCAGCTGTGTGGATGGAGACTGATGATGTCACAGTGCTGCTAAATAGCATCACTCAGCTCTGTGTGGATGGAGACTGATGATGTCACAGTGCTGCTAACTAGCACCACTCAGCTCTGTGTGGCAGGAGAGTGATGATGTCACAGAGCTGCTAACTAGCACCACTCAGCTCTGTGTGGCAGGAGAGTGATGATGTCTCAGTGCTGCTAACTAGCACCACTCAGCTGTGTGTGGATGGAGACTGATGATGTCACAGTGCTGCTAACTAGAACCACTCAGCTCTGTGTGGCAGGAGAGTGATGATGTCACAGTGCTGCTAACTAGCACCACTCAGCTGTGGGATGGAGACTGATGATGTCACAGTGCTGCTAACTAGCATCACTGAGCTCTGTGTGGATGGAGAGTGATGATGTCACAGGGCTGCTAACTAACACCACTCAGCTCTGTGGCAGGAGAGTGATGATGTCACAGTGCTGCTAACTAGCACCACTCAGCTGTGTGGATGGAGACTGATGATGTCACAGTGCTGCTAACTAGCATCACTCAGCTCTGTGTGGATGGAGACTGATGATGTCACAGTGCTGATAACTAGCACCACTCAGCTCTGTTTGGCAGGAGACTGATGATGTCACAGTGCTGCTAACTAGCACCACTCAGCTGTGTGGATGGAGACTGATGATGTCACAGTGCTGCTAACTAGCACCACTCAGCTGTGTGGATGGAGACTGATGATGTCACAGTGCTGCTAACTAGCACCACTCAGCTGTGTGTGGCAGGAGACTGATGATGTCACAGTGCTGCTAACTAGCATCACTCAGCTCTTTGTTGATGGAGACTGATGAAGTCACAGTGCTGCTAACTAGAACCACTCAGCTGTTTGGATGGAGAGTGACGTTGTCACAGTGCTGCTAACTAGCACCACTCAGCTCTGTCACGTCTGTGTGGATGGAGACTGATGATGTCACAGTGCTGGTAACTAGCATCACTCAGCTCTGTGCGGCAGGAGACTGATGATGTCACAATGCTGCCAACTAGCATCACTCAGCTCTGTGCGGATGGAGAGTGATGTCACAGTGATGCTAACTAGCACCACTCAGCTCTGTGTGGATGGAGACTGATGATGTCACAGTGCTGCTAACTAGCACCACTCAGCTCTGTGTGGATGGAGACTGATGATGTCACAGTGCTGATAACTAGCACCACTCAGCTCTGTTTGGCAGGAGACTGATGATGTCACAGTGCTGCTAACTAGCATCACTCAGCTGTGTGGATGGAGACTGATGATGTCACAGTGCTGCTAACTAGCATCACTCAGCTGTGTGGATGGAGACTGATGATGTCAAAGTGCTGCTAACTAGCACCACTCAGCTGTGTGTGGATGGAGAGTGATGATGTCACAGTGCTGCTAACTAGCACCACTCAGCTGTGTGGCAGGAGACTGATGATGTCACAGTGCTGCTAACTAGCACCACTCAGCTCTGTGTGGGTGGAGACTGATGATGTCACAGTGCTGCTAACTAGCATCACTCAGCTCTGTGTGGATGGAGAGTGATGATGTCACAGTGCTGCTAACTAGCACCACTCAGCTGTGTGTGGATGGAGAGTGATGATGTCACAGTGCTGCTAACTAGCATCACTCAGCTGTGTGGCAGGAGACTGATGATGTCACAGTGCTGCTAAATAGCATCACTCAGCTGTGTGTGGATGGAGACTGATGATGTCACAGTGCTGCTAATTAGCACCACTCAGCTCTGTGTGGATGGAGAGTGATGATGTCACAGTGCTGCTAACTAGCACCACTCAGCTGTGTGGATGGAGAGTGATAATGTCACAGTGCTGCTAACTAGCATCACTCACTGTGTGGCAGGAGAGTGATGATGACACAGTGCTGCTAACTAGCATCACTCAGCTGTGTGTGGATGGAGAGTGATGATGTCACAGTGCTGCTAACTAGCACCACTCAGTTCTGTGTTGATGGAGAGTGATGATGTCACAGTGCTGCTAACTAGCACCATCAACTGTGTGTGGATGGAGAGTGATGTGTCACAGTGCTGCTAACTAGCACCACTCAGCTGTGTGGATGGAGACTGATGATGTCACAGTGCTGCTAACTAGCATCACTCAGCTGTGTGTTGATGGAGACTGATGATGTCACACTGGCTGCTAACTAGCATCACTCAGCTCTGTGTGGATGGAGAGTATGATGTCACAGTGCTGCTAACTAGCATCACTCAGTCTTGTGGATGGAGACTGATGATGTCACACTGCTGCTAACTAGCATCACTCAGTTCTGTGTGGATGGAGACTGATGATGTCACACTGCTGCTAATAGCATCACTCAGCTCTGTGTGGATGGAGAGTGATGATGTCACACTGCTGCTAAATAGCACCACTCAGCTCTGTGTGGATGGAGATGATGATGTCACAGTGCTGCTAACTAGCACCACTCAGCTCTGTGTGGATGGAGAGTGATGATGTCACAGTGCTGCTAACTAGCCTCACTCAGCTGGTGTGGATGGAGACTGATGTCACAGTGCTGCTAACTAGCACCATTCAGCTGTGTGTGGATGGAGAGTGATAATGTCACAGGCTGCTAACTAGCATCACTCAGCTGTGTGGCAGGAGAGTGATGATGACACAGTGCTGCTAACTAGCATCACTCAGCTTGTGTGGATGGAGAGTGATGATGTCACAGTGCTGCTAACTAGCACCACTCAGCCTGTGTGGATGGAGACTGATATGTCACTCTGATAATGTCACAGTGCTGCTAAATAGCATCACTCAGCTGTGTGTGGATGGAGACTGATGATGTCACAGTGCTGCTAACTAGCACACTCAGCTCTGTGTGGATGGAGACTGATGATGTCACAGTGCTGCTAACTAGCACCACTCAGCTCTGTGTGGCAGGAGAGTGATGATGTGCCCAGTGCTGCTAACTAGCACCACTCAGCTGTGTGGATGGAGAGTGATGATTGTCACAGTGCTGCTAACTAGAACCACTCAGCTCTGTGTGGAGGAGAGTGATGATGTCACAGTGCTGCTACCTAGCACCACTCAGCTCTGTGTGGAGGAAGTGATGATGTCTCAGTGCTGCTAACCTAGCACCACTCAGCTCTGTGTGGCAGGAGAGTGATGATGTCTCAGTGCTGCTAACTAGCACCACTCAGCTGTGTGGATGGAGACTGACGATGTCACAGTGCTGCTAACTAGAACCACTCAGCTCTCTGTGGATGGAGACTGATGATGTCACAGTGCTGCTAACTAGCACACTCAGCTCTGTGTGGCAGGAGAGTGATGATGTCACAGTGCTGCTAAATAGCACCACTCAGCTCTGTGTGGCAGGAGACTGATGATTTCACAGTGCTGCCAACTAGCATCACTCAGCTCTTTGTTGGATGGAGACTGATGATGTCACAGTGCTGCTAACTAGAACCACTCAGCTTTTGGGGATGGAGAGTGATGATGTCACAGTGCTGCTAACTAGCACCACTCAGCTCTGTGTGGCAGGAGACTGATGATGTCACAGTGCTGTAACTAGCATCACTCAACTCTGTGCGGCAGGAGACTGATGATGTCACAATGCTGCCAACTAGCATTATTCAGCTCTGTGTGGATGGAGATGATGATGTCACAGTGCTGCTAACTAGGACCACTCAGCTGTGTGTGGATGGAGAGTGATGATGTCACAGTGCTGCTAACTAGCATCACTCAGCTCTGTGTGGAGGAGATGATGATGTCACAGTGCTGCTAACTAGCATCACTCAGCTGTGTGTGGATGGAGAGTGATGATGTCACAGTGCTGCAACTAGCACCACTCAGCTCTGTTTGGCAGGAGAGTGATGATGTCACAGTGCTGCTAACTAGCACCGCTCAGCTGTGTGTGGATGGAGAGTGATGATGTCACAGTGCTGCTAACTAGCACACTCAGCTGTGTGTGGATGGAGAGTGATGATGTCACAGTGCTGCTAACTAGCACACTCAGCTGTGTGTGGATGAGACTGATAATGTCATTTGATAATGTCACAGTGCTGCTAATAGCACACTCAGCTTGTGGAGGGATGGATGAGTGATGAGCCACAGAGCTTGCTTAACTAGCACCACTCAGCTTGTGTGGATGGAGACTGATGATGTCACAGTGCTGCTAACTAGCACCACTCAGCTGTGTGTGGATGGATGAGAGTTGATAGATGTCACAGTGCTGCTAACTAGCACCACTCAGCTTTGTCACGTCTGTGTTGGATGGAGACTGATGATGTCACAGTGCTGCTAACTAGCACCACTCAGCTGTGTGTGGATGGAGAGTGATGATGCACACGCTGCTAACTATAGCATCAACTCAGCACTCAGTGTTGGATGGAGACTGATGATGTCACAGTGCTGCTAACTAGCATCACTCAGCTCTCTGTGGATGGAGACTGATGATGTCACAGTGCTGCTAACTAGCATCACTCAGCTCTCTGTGGATGGAGACTGATGATGTCACAGTGCTGCTAACTAGCATCACTCAGCTGTGTGTGGATGGAGACTGATGATGTCACAGTGCTGCTAACTAGCATCACTCAGCTGTGTGTGGATGGAGACTGATGATGTCACAGTGCTGCTAACTAGCATCACTCAGCTGTGTGTGGATGGAGACTGATGATGTCACAGTGCTGCTAACTAGCATCACTCAGCTGTGTGTGGATGGAGACTGATGATGTCACAGTGCTGCTAACTAGCATCACTCAGCTGTGTGTGGATGGAGACTGATGATGTCACAGTGCTGCTAACTAGCATCACTCAGCTCTGCTGTGGATGGAGACTGATGATGTCACAGTGCTGCTAACTAGCATCACTCAGCTCTGTGTGGATGGAGACTGATGATGTCACAGTGCTGCTAACTAGCATCACTCAGCTGGTGTGGATGGAGACTGATGATGTCACAGTGCTGCTAACTAGCATCACTCAGCTGTGTGTGGATGGAGACTGATGATGTCACAGTGCTGCTAACTAGCATCACTCAGCTGTGTGTGGATGGAGACTGATGATGTCACAGTGCTGCTAACTAGCATCACTCAGCTGTGTGTGGATGGAGACTGATGATGTCACAGTGCTGCTAACTATGCATCACTCAGCTGTGTGTGGATGGAGACTGATGATGTCACAGTGCTGCTAATTTAGCATCACTCAGCTGTGTGTGGATGGAGACTGATGATGTCACAGTGCTGCTAACTAGCATCACTCAGCTCTCTGTGGAATGGAATAGACTGAGGATGTCACAGTGCTGCTAACTAGCATCACTCAGCTCTGTGTGGCAGGAGAGTGATGATGTCACAGTGCTGCTAACTAGCACCACTCAGCTAGCCCTGAATTTTGTGGCCCTCACAGTTTTAAGATGGAGAGCCTGCAAAACCAATTGACGGTTTTCCTGTCCTTCAGCGCTAAGTCAAAATACCTTTTGAGTAAATAGCCCACAAACTCTTCCTCCTCACAACAATACCGGTGAGAAGGGTGAAAGAATGGGTAGAAAATGACTCTCCCATGCAGAAGAGAAGAAAAAGGCACCAAGAGAGAAAAACGAAGAGTCAAAAAAAAAGAAGCCATACAGATACTCACATAAGTCAGATGAAAATGCATTGCAGAAACTTTTCAATGACAGCGATGTCCGACGTTTCCACACCAGTAAAGCCATGTCTCTCCACCTCTTACATACTGTAACACACACACACACACACACACACACACACACACACACACACACACACACACATTATTTGCTAATTCTGAAATACAGCAGAAGCAGCAGCAATAATACCACGAAGGGTAGGAATGAGAACATCAGAAGGACAGGTGGTAGTCAGAGAGGTGGTAACCAGAGAGATGGTAATCAGAGAGGTGGTAGTCAGCGAGGCGATAGTTGGAGAGGTGGTAGTCAGAGAAGTGATAGTTGGAGAGGTAGTGGTTGGAGAGGTTGTAGTCAGAGAGGTGGTAGTCAGAGAGGTGGTAGTCGGAGAGACCTGTGGTAGTCGCAGAGGTGGTACTCAGAGAGGTATGGAGAGGTAGCAGTCTCCAATTATGGAGAGGTAGTAGTCGGATAGGCGGTGGTTGTAGTCGGACAGGTGGTAGTAGTCACAGAGGTGGTAGTTGGAGAGGTGATAGTTGGAGAGGTGTTAGTTGGAGAGGTAGTGGTTGGAAAGGTGGTAGTCGGAGAGGTGGTAGTCACAGATGTAGTAGTCAGAGAGGTATCGAGAGGTAGCAGTCTCCAATTATGGAGAGGTAGTGGTCGGATAGGTGGTGGTTGGAGAGGTAGTAGTTGGACAGGTGGTAGTCAGAGAGGTGGTATCCAGAGAGGTGGTAGTCAGCGAGGTGATAGTTAGAGAGGTGGTAGTCAGAGTTGATAGTTGGAGAGGTAGTAATGGGAGAAATGGTTGTCAGAGAGGTGGTAGTTGGAGAGGTGGTAGTCGGAGAGGTGGTAGTCAGAGAGGCATGGAGAGGTAGCAGTCTCCAATTATGGAGAGGTAGTAGTCGGATAGGTGGTGGTTGCAGAGGTAGTAGTCAGAGAGGTGATGGTTGGAGAGGTAGTAGTCACAGAGGTGGTAGTTGGAGAGGTGGTAGTCGGAGAGGTGGTAGTCAGAGAGGCATGGAGAGGTAGCAGTCTCCAATTATGGAGAGGTAGTAGTCGGATAGGTGGTGGTTGCAGAGGTAGTAGTCAGAGAGGTGATGGTTGGAGAGGTAGTAGTCACAGAGGTAGTAGTCAGAGAGGTGGTAGTCGGAAAGGTGGTAGTTGGAGAGGTATTAGTGGGAGAGGTGGTAGTCAGAGAGGTGGTAGTTGAAGAGGTGGTAGTCAGACTCAGAGAAGTGGTAGTCGCAGAGGTGGTAGTCAGAGAGGTGATAGTCAGAGAGGTGGTAGTCAGAGAGGTGATAATTTTTTTTTTTTTTTTTTTTTTGCTGTCCCAACCTCTGCGCCACCTCAGAGGCAGTGCACCCACACCGCTCATTCCGACACCCCGTCCACAGCCACAGCCCGGTCAGGCCCCGCCGCAGCCCCGGCACCGGCAATCCACAGGGAGCAGGCAATGTCAAGTCGTCAAGAGGCAACCCACCGGAGGAGACACTGCACTGCTGCCGAGTCACTTCGGTGGTGTTCAGTGGCGCCTGTTCTGATCTAACATACGCAGGACACCACCTACTAAGCCCCCTACTGACGACAATAATTGCTTAGTCGCGGAGCCGGCGTGAGTGAGCTGTCCCTCCGGAGGGCGCCACCACGTCCGTCCAACGACAGCCCCCATGGACTCGCCGTTACCGGTGACCCCGACGGAACCAAACCAAGGCCACAGACGTGTAGAGGACATCGAAATTGAGGTCACCATGAGAGCAGGGCATGAAGGGCCACAGAATTTGAGACTTTTTTTTTTTATGCTGATCGATGAGAATGAGGATGATTACGATGATGCTACGGATTTCCATTTCGGTCTGAGACTACATGACAGCACTGTACTCTACGCTTCCTTTCATAATATATCCCGGCGTCAACCAGGCCCGAGAGATACAGGCACCTGCAGTGTTGGTCAGGAAATTTGAGCAACACTCTCAGAAATGCATCCATTAAGTGGATGAAACTCGACTGTGTGGTCCAAGTCGCCACTTCGCCACGGCGGCTGGTAGAGAGGTGATAATTGGATAAGTGGTAGCCGGAGAGGTGATAGTTGGAGAGGTGGTAGTCAGAAAGGTGGTAGTCAAGAGAGGTGGTACAGGGCTCCCCTCAGCTGCTGATGATGAGGGTGGGTTCACCCCCTATCTGAAATTCTAGAGGGTATTTTCACCCTCACTTTCAAACTTTAGAGGGTGATTTTATTAAGACTTGCCGCAACTTAAACAATATCTACAGCATACTCTTGGTGACTGGTCTCTGTACCAAATGCACAGAACATGTGCAGGTTCTTTTAATACAAAGTAGTGTACCAAAGAATCATTCATACAACAAAAATGAGCACACCAAACACTAGCAAATTCTCTTTACTTTTCATTTTTCACGTTGTGGTTTTCTCATGTTTGTGTGTGTCACTCTGTGTGTGTGTGTGTGTGTGTGTGTGTGTGTGGTGTGTGTGTGTGTGTGTGTGTGTGTGTGTGTGTGTGTGTGTGTGAGAGTGAGTGCTGTTAATTTTACTTTAATATCATTATGTGATCAGAGTTGGTACACCTGCTGTACTGCTTGTTCAGGTTGTTGCTCAATTGGCAGCAAAAATATGTCTGCCTGTAGTCTCTTGGTCTGTGAATCTGGCACATGGTCCTTGCTGTTGTCATGGCGACTCAAGGCTGACTTTTGAAAATTTGTCGACCCAACAACAAATGGATTTTGCTAGTACAGACCGGAAGTCGATGTCTGGCTTGCTGCCGTGCACACTGTGCAGATCATTTTTGGCGGAGTGCATATTGAGTCTAATTTGAGCCATGGAAACTCTTGAACCATGCTTTTCTAAACTTCCATGATTCTTTACGTTCTTCTGATTTGTCATCTTCTCCTCAGTTTTAGATTTTTTCCGTTCACTGCCACGGTCTTCCTCTGCATTGTTGTCAGGATTTGGTTTTCGTTTCAACCACTGGTGAAGTACAGATGCCATCTTCACCGGTCGCAGAAAAAGAGGAGCCAGATTCTTTGAATGAGACAGTGTCAGCGTTCTCTTAGGGGCCAGATAATTGAGCAATGAAAAACAGGCATCTAAACTAAAGCGATGACGCACAGCTATTTTTTATTGCAGCCTGTTGGTCAAGACTTCGTCTCGTGCGAATGGGCAACACAGACACGCTCGACACAAGAAGCAAGGCTATTTTTACTGCGGTCGGTTCTGAGAACTTGCGGTCACGCAGAGCACACGGCCAGCCTGAACAAACAGCAAACACGTTCAATGAAATCTTAGAGGGTGATTCCACCTCCAGATTTTAATTTTAGAGGGTGAAGCTCACGCATGAAACACAACTCTAGGGGGTGAAATAGAGCATTCTGCACGTCATGGGGAGCCCTGGGTGGTAGTTGAAGAGGTGGTAGTTGGAGAGGTGGTAGTCAGAGAGGTGGTAGTTGAAGAGGTGGTAGTTGCAGAGGTGGTAGTCGGAGAGGTGGTAGTCAGAGAGGTGGTAGTTGGAGAGGTGGTAGTTGGAAAGGTGGTAGTTAAGAGAGGTGGTAGTTTGAGAGGTGGTAGTTTGAGAGATGGTAATTTGAGAGATGATAGTTGGAGAGGTGATTGTCAGAGAGGTGGTTGTCAGAAAGGTGGTAGTTGGAGAGGTGGTAGTAAGAGAGGTAGTAGTTGGAGAGGTGGTAGTCGGAGAGGTGGTAGTCAGTGAGGTGTTAGTTGGAGAGGTGGTAGTCAGAGATGTGGTAGTTGAAGAGGTGGTAGCTGGAGAGGTGGTCGTCAGAGAGGTGTTAGTTGGAGAGATGGCAGTTCGAGAGATGGTCGTCAGAGAGGTGTTAGTTGGAGAGGTGTTAGTCAGAGAGGTGTTAGTTGGAGAGGTGTTAGTTGGAGAGGTATTAGTTGGAGAAGTGGTCGTCAGAGAGGTGTTAGTTGGAGAGGTGTTAGTCAGAGAGGTGGTAGTTGGAGAGGTGTTAGTTGGAGAGGTGGTCGTCAGAGAGGTGGTAGTTGGAGAGGTGTTAGTTGGAGAGGTGTTAGTCAGAGAAGTGGTAGTTGGAGAGGTGTTAGTTGGAGAGGTGGTCGTCAGAGAGGTGTTAGTTGGAGAGGTGTTAGTCAGAGAGGTGGTAGTTGGAGAGGTGCTAGTCAGAGAGGTGGTAGTTGGAGAGGTGGTAGTCAGAGAGGTGTTAGTCAGAGAGGTGGTAGTTGGAGAGGTGGTAGAAGGAGAGGTAGTAGTTGGAGAGGTAGTAGTCAGAGAGGTGGTAGTTGAAGAGGTGGTCGTCAGAGAGGCGGTAGTTGGAGAGGTTGAAGTCAGAGAGGTGGTAGAAGGAGAGGTAGTAGTTGGAGAGGTGGTAGTTGAAGAGGTAGTAGTCAGAGAGGTGGTAGTTGAAGAGGTGGTTGTCAGAGAGGTGGTAGCTGGAGAGGTGGTTGTCTGAGAGGTGGTGGTTGGAGAGGTAGTAGTCAGAGAGGTGGTAGTTGGAGAGATGGTAGTCACAGAGGTGGTAGTCAGAGAGGTGGTAGTTGAAGAGGTGGTAGCTGGAGAGGTGGTAGTTTTAGAGGTGGTTGTCAGAGAGGTGGTAGCTGGAGAGGTGGTTGCCCGAGAGGTGGTAGTTGGAGAGCTGGTTGTCAGAGAGGTGTTAGTTGGAGAGGTGGTAGTCAAGGAGCTGGTAGTCAGAGAGGTGGTAGTTAGAGAGGTGGTTGTTGGAGAGGTGGCAGACGGAGAGGTGGTAGACGGAGAGGTGGTAGTCAGAGAGGTGGTCGTCGGAGAGGTGGCAGACGGAGAGGTGGTAGTCAGAGAGGTGGCAGACAGAGAGGTGGTAGTCAGAGAGGTGGTAGCCAGAGAGGTCGCCATCGGAGAGGTGGTTGTCAGAGAGGTGGTAGTCAGAGAGGTCGCCATCGGAGAGGTGGTAGTCAGAGAGGTGGTAGTCAGAGAGGTGGTAGTTGGAGAAGTGGAAGCCCGAGAGGTGGTGGTTGGAGAGGAGGTTGTCGGAGAGGTGGTTGATGGAGAGGTGGTAGTTGGAGAGGTGGTAATGGTAGTAGAAAAGATGGCAGTATGGGGAGGTGGAAACAGGACAATTAGTGGTAGGAGAGGTAGTCGCCTAAGAGGAAGACAAGGAGCAGCAACAGCAATAGTAAGTAGATGCAGCAGTAGCATTAGCAAGTAGCAGTAGATGCAGCAGCAGCATTAGTAAGTAGCAGTAGATGCAGCAGTAGCATTAGCAAGTAGCAGTAGATGCAGCAGCAACACTAGTAAATAGCAGTAGATCCAACAGCAGCACTAGTAAGTAGTAGATGCAGCAGCAGCATTAGTAAGTAGCAGTAGATGCAGCAGCAGCATCAGTAAGTAGCAGCAGATGCAGCAGCAGCATTAATAAGCAGCAGTAGATGCTGCAGCAGTACTACCAGCAGAGATGTGGGCTGTTCTTGCAGTAGCAGTAGCAGCAGTATAATAGTAATACTTATAGTCAGTTTCGCGCAGTATCAAATGCAATTTCAAACAGCATGAATATCTACAAGGTATCTATTTAAATCACCACAAACAAGATCATTTGGCATCCCTATGTGGAGACAGGGAACAGACTTTTTTTTTTCGCAGCATTTAACTGCTTTCACATGACCCCTTATTCTAGAACCATCCATAGCCATGAAGTTCATGCACTTGTACACTTCATGATGAACTGTACAATGGCATCGAACAATTTCAGTCACAGAACAGTTCTAGGGAAACCATATTCATCATATTTACTTTTCTAATTGGACCTTATAAAAAAAAATGAACGCAATGCCTTTTATCACAAGATCGCAATTCCGTTGAAAAAATAAAATCCCATTCATAAACATTCAAAACTTGTGTATTCTTTTCTATCAAAAAAAAACAAAACCCAAACCAACATCATTTTTCCTTGCACTTGACTCTACGTTTTCTGAACACTATAACATTACTTTTATCCATATTAACCTAAAAACCAAGACATACGAGAGCGAGACAGAAGCAGATCGTCAAAGAGAGAATTTACAGAGGGGAAGAGTGAGATGCACATAGAGAGAAAAAAAAAAAGAAAGAAAAAGGAGACAAAGAAACGTACACACACACCCGCACACGCACACACACACCCACACCCACACGCACACACACACACACACACACACACCCACACCCACACCCACACACACCAGACAGAGAAAGAGGGGGGAAGGAGCAGGAGGGGGAAGGGTATGGTGACACAAAGTAGGAAAACGGAGAAAAGAAGCGGAGAGAGGGAAAGATATAGGGGGAGAAGGAGGAGAACAGGGGAAAGACAGACAGACAGACAGACAGACGGACGGACACATACCTCTCTCCAGACGGATCTGTTCAGAAATAGTCAGATAGCTGAAAATCACGGCCAGCATCCACCGTCGCATCCTCTATCTCAGCATCGTCTCCTGCATCCATCCACATCTTCAATCATCATCCATCACTGTCATCATGTCATCACTGCACGTCAATACACATGTCATCATTACCATCATCCATACCATGTCATCGTCATCATGCCACTGTCACATCATCACATCATACTGTCATTGTCATCACTGCCACTGTCAGCATCAACATCATTACATCACTGTCATTGTCATCACTGCCACTGTCAATCACATCATTCATCATATCATCACTGTCATCATCATCACTGTCATCATCTAACTGTCATCGTCACACTGTCTATGTCAGCATTAACACCATTATCATCACCACTGTCATCGTCATCACTTCCACTGTTAGCATCAACATCATTATCATCACCTCTGTCATCGTCATCACTGCCACTGTTAGCATCAACATCACTTTTCATTCATCATGCACTGTCATTGTCACATCACTGCCAACTGTCAGCATCAACATCATTATCATCACCTCTGTCATCGTCATCACTGCCACTGTTAGCATCAACATCACTCTCATCATCATCATCACTGTCACTGTCATCACTGCCACTGTCAGCATCAAAATCATTATCATCAACTCTGTCATCGTCATCACTGCCACTGTTAGCATCAACATCACTCTCATCATCATCACTGTCATTGTCATCACTTCCACTGTCAGCATCAACATCATTATCATCACCTCTGTCATCGTCATCACTGCCACTGTTAGCATCAACATCACTCTCATCTGTCATCGTCATCACTGCCACTGTTAGCATCAACATCACTCTCATCATCATCATTGTCATCACTACCACTGTCAGCATCAACATCATCATCATTATCACTGTTGTTGTCATCAATGCCACTGTCAGCATCAACATCATTATCATCATCATCACTGTCATCATCATCACTGCCACTGTCAGCATCAGCATCAGCACCATCATCATCATCATCATCACTGTCATCATCATCAATGCCACTGTCAGCATCAACATCATTACCATCATCACTGTCATCATCATCAGTGCCACTGTCAGCATCAACATCATTATCATCATCATCACTGCCACTGTCGCATCAGCATCAGCACCATCATCATCATCATCATCACTGTCATCATCATCAATGCCACTGTCAGCATCAACATCATTACCATCATTACTGTCATCATCATCAGTGCCACTGTCAGCATCAACATCATCATCATCATCATCACTGCCACTGTCAGCATCAGCATCAGCACCATCATCATCATCATCATCACTGTCATCATCATCAATGCCACTGTCAGCATCAACATCATTACCATCATCACTGTCATCATCATCAGTGCCACTGTCAGCATCAACATCATCATCATCATCACTGTCATCATCATCAATGCCACTGTCAGCATCAACATCATTACCATCTCCGCAGATGACAACATGGTAATTTGTTGTTTTTCTCAGAACATAATTATAATCATCTGCAACAATGAAAAGCTGAACCGGATGCTTCTGTGGGTGATTTCTCGTTGGTATTATTATTATTATTATTATATTGGGTATTTATATACGCCTATCCTCGGTCACAGACCAAGCTCTAAGCGCTTTACAATAAACGCACTACCTCACTCACTCAACGGGCTGCCTACCCAGGTAGAGCCGGCTGAAGAACAGCCTACTGGTGCTCATTCAGTCATTTCCTGTACCATTCAAATATCAGTCACCCATTTTCATTTATCTCATTTATTCCTCCAGTTTCTCACATAGGATGCATGTGATGTCTATATGTGTCCTCCATTTCCACCGGTACATGATGGCACACGATAACAGTAAGTGACAATTTTTGTGACTTGGTAAGAATACCAGGCAGCTATCTTCAATCTACATCAATTTTGCCAGGGCAGCGGGGAACCCCCCTGCTCTTTTCGATTTTCAACTGCCGTGGGTTCTTTAACATGTGCAGGGGGCCAGGAAGGCACACGGGTCTGACTCACTTATAGTCCCCATCCGATGGACTTGATGTTCAGTTCGATTTGTCATTCAAACTGGGAAAGAAAGGCAGGTAACCCATTGCCTGGAAGACTGGGACTTCGGACCATTCAGTTGACATACACATTTTCCCTCTTCCTTCATCGCTCCTTGGTAGCACTTCACACGCCACCATTTTTGCCTGTGATCTAATGCTGCCCTAGGGGGAGCCACATGCTGCCTTCAGAGGCAGTGTCTAAACAAGACACAAGTTTGTGTCCGTAGACATTTTTGTGCATCATCCATTTCATGACCTCTTTATTCCTCTCCCCCTGTCTGTACACATAACAGTACACTATCCTTCATTTCTCTGCCCCTGTCTATATACAGAACAGTACACTATCCTTTATTTCTCTGTCTCTGTCTTTATACAGAACAGCACACTATGGTCCCTTTATTTCTGTCCCTGTCTATATACAGAACAGTACACTATCCTTTATATCTCTGTCCCTGTCTATATACAAAACAGCACACAATGGTCCCTTTATTTCTCTGCCCCTGTCTATATACAGAACAGCACACTATCCTTTATTTCTCTGTCTCTGTCTTTATACAGAACAGCACAATATGGTCCCTTTATTTCTGTCCCTGTCTATATACAGAACAGCACACTATGGTCCCTTTATTTCTGTCCCTGTCTATATACAGAACAGCCCACTATCCTTTATATCTCTGTCCCTGTCTATATACAGAACAGCACACTATGGTCCCTTTATTTCTGTCCCTGTCTATATACAGAACAGCCCACTATCCTTTATATCTCTGTCCCTGTCTATATACAGAACAGCACACTATGGCCCCTTTATTTCTGTCCCTGTCTATATACATAACAGCCCACTATCCTTTATATCCCTGTCCCTGTCTATATACAGAACAGCACACTATGGTCCCTTTATTTCTGTCCCTGTCTATATACATAACAGCCCACTATCCTTTATATCCCTGTCCCTGTCTATATACAGAACAGCACACTATGGTCCCTTTATTTCTGTCCCTGTCTATATACAGAACAGCCCACTATCCTTTATATCTCTGTCCCTGTCTATATACAAAACAGCACACTATGGCCCCTTTATTTCTGTCCCTGTCTATATACAGAACAGCACACTATGGCCCCTTTATTTCTGTCCCTGTCTATATACAGAACAGCCCACTATGGCCCCTTTATTTCTCTGTCCCTGTGTATCCTTGCTAGTGGTGCTGCTCTGATGGCTTCTCTCCACACTCCACTCCAGTCAGGAAGAGGATGAAAGCATAGTCCCAGACAGACACACAGAGCCAGATGGCCCAGCCCAGTGACCTCAGAACAACTGAGAAACATCAAACATGCTGATCTCCTCATTGAAGTCATGGACTTCAGGAATCAATATCCTCGATGTTGATCTCCTCACTGAAGTCATGGATTCCATCAAGATCCTCGAAGCTGATCTCCTGACTGAAGTCATGGCATCCATCAAGATCCTCAATATTGATCTCCTCACTGAAGTCATGGACTCCATCAAGATCCTCAATGTTGATCTCCTCACTGAAGTCATGGACTTCAGGAATCAAGACCCTCAGCGTTGATCTCCACACTGAAGTCATGGACTCCATCAAGATCCTCAATGTTGATCTCCTCAGTGACTGAAGTCATGGACTCCATCAAGATCCTCGACGTTGATCTCCTCACTGAAGTCATGGACTCCATCAAGATCCTCGACGTTGATCTCCTCACTGAAGTCATGGACTCCATCAAGATCCTCAATATTGATCTCCTCACTGAAGCCATGGATTCCATCAAGATCCTCAATGTTGATCTCCTCACTGAAGTCATGGTCTCCATCGAGACCCTCAATGTTGATCTCCTCACTGAAGTCATGGACTTCAGGAATCAAGATCCTCAATGTTGATCTCCTCACTGAAGTCATGGACTCCATCAAGATCCTCAATGCTGATGTCCTCACTGAAGTCATGGATTCCATCAAGATCCTCGATGTTGATCTCCTCACTGAAGTCATCCACTTCATCAAGATCCTCGATGTTGATCTCCTCAATGAAGTCATAGGCTCCATCAAGATCCTTGATGTTGATCTCCTCACTGAAGTCAGGGATTCCATCAAGATCCTCAATGTTGATCTCCTCACTTACGTCATGGACTCCATCAAGATCCTCAATGTTGATCTCCTCACTAAAGTCATGGACTTCAGGAATAACGATCCTCAATGTTGATCTCCTCACTGAAGTCAGGAACTCCATCGAGATCCTCAATGCTGATCTCCTCACTGAAATCATGGATTCCATCAAGATCTTCGACACTGATCTCCTCACTGAAGTCATGGATTCCATCAAGATCCTCGATGCTGATCTCCTCACTGAAGTCATGGACTCCACCAAGAACCTCAATGATGATCTCCTCACTGAAGTCAGGGATTCCATCAAGATCCTTGACACTGATCTCTTGACTGAAGTCATGGACTCCATCAAGATCCTCAATGTTGATCTTAGTCATGGACTTCAGGAATCAGGATCCTCAATGTTGATCTCCTCACTGAAGTCAGGAACTCCATCGAGATCCTCAATGCTGATCTCCTCACTGAAATCATGGATTCTATCAAGATCCTCGACATTGATCTCCTCACTGAAGTCATGGATTCCATCAAGATCCTTGATGCTCATCTCCCCACTGAAGTCATGGACTCCATCAAGATCCTCAATGTTGATCTCCTCACTGAAGTCAGGGATTCCATCAAGATCCTTGATGCTGATCACTTGACTGAAGTCATGGACTCCATCAAGATCCTCAATGTTGATCTCCCCACTGAAGTCATGGACTTCAGGAATCAAGATCCTCGATGTTGATTTCCTCAATGAAGTCAGGAACTCCATCGAGATCCTCAGTGCTGATCTCCTCAGTGAAATCATGGATTCCATCAGGATCCTCGACACTGATCTCCTCACTGAAGTCATGGATTCCATCAAGACCCTCGATGCTGACCTTCTCACTTAAGTCATGGACACCACCAAGATCCTCAATGTTGATCTCCCCACTGAAGTCATGGACTTCAGGAATAAAGATCCTCAATGTTGATCTCCTCACTGAAGTCAGGAACTCCATCGAGATCCTCAATGCTGACCTCCTCACTGAAATCATGGATTCCATCAAGATCCTCAACACTGATCTCCTCACTGAAGTCAGGGATTCCATCAAGATCCTTGACACTGATCTCTTGACTGAAGTCATGGACTCCATCAAGATCCTCAATGTTTGATCTTAGTCATGGACTTCAGGAATCAAGATCCTCAATGTTGATCTCCTCACTGAAGTCAGGAACTCCATCGAGATCCTCAATGCTGATCTCCTCACTGAAATCATGGATTCCATCAAGATCCTCGACATTGATCTCTTCACTGAAGTCATGGATTCCATCAAGATCCTTGACGCTCATCTCCTCACTTAAGTCATGGACTCCATCAAGATCCTCAATGTTGATCTCCTCACTGAAGTCAGGGATTCCATCAAGATCCTTGACGCTGATCACTTGACTGATGTCATGGACTCCATCAAGATCCTCAATGTTGATCTCCCCACTGAAGTCATGGACTTCAGGAATCAAGATCCTCGACGTTCATCTCCTCACTGAAGTCATGGACTCTATCAAGATCCTCAATGTTGATCTCCTCACTGAAGTTATGGACTTCAGGAATCAAGATCCTCGACGTTGATCTCCTCACTGAAGTCATGGATTCCATCAAGATCCTCAATGCTGATCTCCTCACTGAAGTCATGGACTCCATCAAGATCCTCAGTGTTATTCTCCTTACTGAACTCATGGATTCCATCAAGATCCTCAACGTTGATCTCCTCACTGAAGTCATGGACTCCATCAAGATCCTCAATGTTGATCTCCTCACTGAAGTCATGGACTCCATCAAGATCCTCGACGTTGATCCCCTCACTGAAGTCATGGACTCCATCAAGATCCTCAATGTTGATCTCCTCACCGAAGTCATGGTCTCCATCAAGATCCTCAATGCTGATCTCCTCACTGAAGTCATGGATTTCTTCAAGATCTTCGACGATGATCTCCTCACTGAAGTCATGGACTCCATCAAGTTCCTCAGTGTTGATCTCTTCAGTGACTGAAGTCATGGACTCCATCAAGTTCCTCAGTGTTGATCTCCTGAATGACTGAAGTCATGGACTCCTTCAAGTTCCTCAGTGTTGATCTCCTGAATGACTGAAGTCATGGACTCCTTCAAGTTCCTCAGTATTGATCTCCTTAGTGACTGAAGTCATGTACTCCATCAAGTTCCTCAGTGTTGATCTCCTGAATGACTGAAGTCATGGACTCCATCAAGATCCTCAGTGTTGATCTCCTTCGTGACTGAAGTCATGGACTCCATCAAGATCCTAAATGTTGATCTCCTCACTGAAGTCATGGACTCCATCAAGATCCTCGACGTTGATCTCCTCACTGAAGTCATGGACTCCATCAAGATCCTCAATGTTGATCTCCTCACTGAAGTCATGGTCTCCATCAATATCCTCGACGTTGATCCCCTCACTGAAGTCATGGACTCCATCAAGATCCTCGACGTTGATCCTCTCACTGAAGTCATGGTCTCCATCAAGTTCCTCAGTGTTGAGCTCCTTAGTGACTGAAGTCATGGACTCCATCAAGTTCCTCAGTATTGATCTCCTTAGTGACTGAAGTCATGGACTCCATCAAGTTCCTCAGTATTGATCTCCTTAGTGACTGAAGTCATGGACTCCATCAAGTTCCTCAGTATTGATCTCCTTAGTGACTGAAGTCATGGACTCCTTCAAGTTCCTCAGTGTTGATCTCCTGAATGACTGAAGTCATGGACTCCAGGAATCAAGATCCTCAGTGTTGATCTCCTCAATGAAGTCATGGACTCAAAAAAAAAAAGGATCCTCAATGCTGATCTCCTCAATGAAGTCATGGACTCCAGGAATTAAGATCTTCAATGTTGATCTCCTCAATGACTGAAGTCATGGACTCCATCAAGTTCCTCAATGTTGATCTCCTCAGTGACTGGAGTCCACGGTTGTCACTCAGTGTTGTCCGTATTAAGCCTATATGGCTCAACATCTGACCACTGGGAAATATCATGGATGCAGCATGGGGTCAAGTTCTGCCCAAACGGTTTACTGCTATCTCACACAGACACAGAAACACAACACACACACACGCATGCATGCACACACACACACTTACACACACATAAAAACTTATACATACACACACACACACACACACACACATACACACACACACATAAAAACTTATACACACACACACACACACACACACACACACACACACACACACACACACTATCAAAAACAAGACACTGCTCCAGAAACTCCATCCAGATACAGGATAACACTAATGACATGAAAGCTTCCGACACTGCGGCAGTACATCACTACATGTAGTTTCAGTATGCAGATCATGCCCACAGATCTTCAGAAGAAATCAAATTCAATTATACATCATCAAGCAAAGGACACATCAACATTCTCAGATTACATACCATGGTCTCAACTCTTTCATTCCTACTTTTTCTATAAACCATTACTTCCTCTTCTTGTTCCTAGATTCTTATAATACGAATATTTCCTTCATTCCTGGATTTAGAGAAAAAAAAAAAAAGAAGTGTAAAGTGAGAACTGCCATGTACGCAGTACCAAACCGGCCAGAATAGACCGGCGACCACTTTCCCATGCTGTAGGGGCCGTCTGGCATCCATTCCATTCATAAACACTGCCGCGTAAGCGACCCAGTCATGACGTGTACCGATGATGCGACTCGCGTGAAGTTCAAAGCGCTTACTGCGAGAACTGATTTTCCAGGCTGCAGGAAGGAAAGGTACGATTTCTGCCAACCGGAAAACCGGGTTGTAGGGATGAAAGAGTTAAAAAATAAATAAATTTTTAAAAAAATCAAAGACTCCAGTCCCTAATTTCAGCACGTTTTTGTCCTTCTTTCAGACAGCATCACCTCCCTCCCTTTCCTAATTCTATCAGAGGTTCACTCCTCTGGAGACCATCAGTACCTCAGCGGGCTCATAGTCCGGAGTGGTGCGGGCCACTGTGCGGCGCTTGGTGAAGGCGCCATTCCTGTGCTGCCAGGACTCTGTGGCGTACTCCACCCGCAGCTTTCTGTGAACAGACCAGCACTGAACAGCACACAGCACTTCCAGGCTGCCAGGAAAGTCAGGGTCTCAGAGACTCCAAGACACAGACACAGGACTAGTCTGTTGTGTCTGACACACGGATAAAGACAGAAAATTGTCTGAAGGGAGGGGGGAGGGGGGGGGGGGTGTCAGAGACACAAGGGTAAAGACAGGAAATAGGGTTGTTTTTTTTAAAGGGGGGGGGGGGGGGGGTCAGAGACACAAGGATAAAGAGATAGAGACAGGAAATGTTTGTTTGTTGGGGGGGGGGGGGGCAGGGGGGGAGCGGGGTCAGAGACACAAGGATAAAGATACAAAGACAGGAAATAGTATGTTTGTTGGGGGGGGGGGGGGGGGGGGGGTCAGACACACAAGGATAAAGAGATAAAGATAGGAAATTGTTTGTTGGGGGGGGGGGGGGGTCGTACACACAAGGATAAATAGATTTGTTTGTTGGGGGTGGGGGGGGAGGTGATAATTTTTAAGACATAAAGACAGAAAATAGATTGTTTGTTTCTTGGGGGGGGGGGGGGGGGGGGGATCGGAGGCACAAGGATAAAGAGATACTCAGATAGAGACAGGAAACAGTTTGTTTGTTTGTTGGGGGGGAGGAGGTCAGACACACAAGGATATAAGACATAAAGACAGAAAATAGATTGTTTCTTGGGGGGGAGGGGGGGATCAGAGGCACAAGGATAAAGAGATAAAGACAGGAAATTGTTTGTCTGTTTGTTTGTTGGGGGGAGGGGGGGGGGGATCCAGACACACAAGGATAAAGAGATAAAGACAGAAAATAGTTTGCTTGTTTCTTGGGGGGGAGGGGGGGGGGGGTCAGAGACACGAGGATAAAGAGATAAAGACAGGAAATTGTTTGTGTGTTGGGGGGGGGGGGGGGGGGTCAGAGACACAAGGATAAAAAGATAAAGACAGGAAATTGTTTGTTTGTTGGGGGTGTGTGGGTGTGTCTGAGACACAAAGATAAAGAGATAAAGACAGGAAATTGTTTGTTTGTTGGGGAGGGGGGGGGGGGGGGGGGTCAGAGACACAAGGATAAAGAGATAAAGACAGGAAATTGTTTGTTAGTTTGTTTGGGGGGAGGGGGGGAGGGGGGGTCAGACACACAAGGATAAAGAGATAAAGACAGGAAATTGTTTGTTTGTTGGGGGGGGGGGGGGGGTCAGACACACAAGGATAAAGACAGGAAATTGTTTATTTGTTTGGGGGGGGGGGGGGGGGTCAGACACACAAGGATAAAGAGATAAAGACAGGAAATTGTTTGTTAGTTTGTTTGGGGGGGAGGGGGGGGAGGGGGGGTCAGACACACAAGGATAAAGAGATAAAGACAGGAAATTGTTTGTTTGTTGGGGGGGGGGGGGGGGGTCAGACACACAAGGATAAAGAGATAAAGACAGGAAATTGTTTGTTTGTTGGGGGGGGGGGGGGGGGGGGGTCAGACACACAAGGATAAAGACAGGAAATTGTTTATTTGTTTGGGGGGGGGGGGGGGGGGTCAGACACACAAGGATAAAGAGATAAGGACAAAGATAAAGAGATAAAGACAGGAAAGTGTTGGGGGGGGGGGGGGGGGGGTCCGAGACACAAGGATAAAGAGATAAAGACAGGAAATTGTTTCTTGGGGAGGGGGGGGGGGGGGGGGTCAGACACACAAGCCGGAGGATAAAGAGATAAAGACAAGGATAAACAGATAAAGACAGGAAATTGTTTATTGGGGGGGGGGGGGGGGTCAGAGACACAAGCCGAAGGATAAAGAGATAAAGACAGGAAATTGTTTGTTGTTGGGGGGGGTCAGAGACACAAGGATAAAGAAATAAAGACAGGAAATTGTTTGTTTGTTAGGGAGGACGGGGGGGGGGGGGGGGGGGGGTCGGGGGTCAGAGACACAAGGATAAAGAGATAAAGACAGGAAATAATTTGTTTGTTGGGGAGGGGGGGGGGGGGGGGGGGGGTCAGAGACACAAGGATGAAGAAATCAAGACAGGAAATTGTTTGTTTGTTGGGGGGGGGAGGTGTCAGAGACACAAGTTTAAAGAGATAAAGACAGGAAATTGTTTGTTGGGGGGGGGGGGGGGGTTCAGAGACACAAGGACAAAGAAAGGAAATAGTGTTGGGGGGTCAAAGACACAAGGACAAAGACAGGAAATAGTGTTGGGGGGTTAGAGACACATGGACAAAGAAAGGAAATAGTTTTGGGGGTCAGACTATCAAAGACACAAGGAAATAGTGTTGGGGGGTACAGACAACAAGGACAAAGACAGGAAATAGTGTTGGGGGTCAGAGACACATGGACAAAGACAGGAAATAGTTTTGGGGGGTTAGAGACACAAGGACAAAGACAGGAAATAGCGTTTGGGGGGGGGGGGGGGGTAGAGACACAAGGACAAAGACAGAAACTAGTGTTGGGGGTCAGAGACACAAGGATAAAGACAGGAAATAGTGTTGGGGGTCAGAGACACAAGGACAAAGACAGAAAATAGTGTTGGGGGGTCAAAAACACAAGGACAAGATAGGGAATAGTTTTGGGGGTCAGGGACTCAAGGACAAAGACAGGAAAGTGCTGGGGGGTCAAAGACACAAGGACAAAGACAGGAAATAGTGTTGGGGGGTAGAGACACAAGGGCAAAGACAGGAAATAGTGTTGGGGGGTTCAGAGACACAAGGACAAAGACAGGAAATGGTGTTGGGGGGTTAGAGACACAAGGTCAAAGACAGGAAATAGTGTTGGGGGTCAGACTCTCAAAGACACAAGGACAAAGACAGGAAATAGTGTTGGGGGGTTAGAGACACAATGACAAAGACAGGAAATAGTGTTGGGGGGTCAGAGACACAAGGACAAAGACAGGAAATAGTGTTGGGGGGGTCAAAGACACAAGGACAAAGACAGGAAACAGTGTTGGGGGTCAGAGACACAAGGACAAAGACAGAAAATAGTTTTGGCGGTCAGAGACACAAGGACAAAGACAGGAAATAGTTTTGGGGGGTCAGAGACACATGGACAAAGACAGGAAATATTAAGACAGGAAATAGTTTGGGGGGTCAAAGACACAAGGACAAAGACAGGAAATATATGGACAGGAAATAGTTCTGTGGATCAAAGAGACAAGGACAAAGACAGAAAAGTGTTTTTTTTTTTCTTTTTTTTCAGGGGGTCCAGACACACAAGGATGAAGACATGAAATAGGTTTTTGTTTGTTTGTTTGTTTGTTTTTTGTTTTTTGTTGTTGTTGTTTTGTTTGTTTTTTTTTTGGGGGGGGGCTGGGGGTTCAGAGACTCAAGGACAAAGACAGGAAATAGTATTGGGGGGTCAGAGACACAAGGAGAAAGACAGGAAATAGTTTTGGGGGTCAGAGACACAAGGAACAAAGACAGGAAATAGTGTTGGGGGGGGGGGGGTCAAAGACACAAGCACACAGATAAGGAATAGTTTTGGGGGTCAGAGACACAAAGACAAAGACAGAAAATAGTTTTGGCGGTCAGAGACACAAGGACAAAGACAGGAAATATCAACACAGGAAATAGTTTGGGGGGTCAAAGACACAAGGACAAAGACAGGAAATATAAGGACAGGAAATAGTTTTGCGGATCAAAGACACAAGGACAAAGACAGAAAAAATTTTTTCTTTTTTCTTTTTTTAGAGGGTCCAGACACGAAAGGATGAAGACATAAAATAAGTTTTTGTTTGTTTCTTTGGGGGTTTTTTTTTTTTTTTTGTTTTTGTTTGTTTGTTGTTGTTTTTTGGGGGGAGGGGTTGGGGGTTCAGAGACACAAGGACAAAGACAGGAAATAGTGTTGGGGGTCAGAGACACAAGGACAAAGACAGGAAATAGTGTTGGGGGTCAGAGACACAAGGAGAAAGACAGGAAATAGTTTTGGGGGTCAGAGACACAAGGCCAAAGACAGGAAATAGTTTTGGGGGGCAGAGACACAAGGACAAAGACAGGAAATAGTTTTGGGGGTCAGAGACACAAGGACAAAGACAGGAAATAGTGTTGTGGGTCAGACTCTCAAAGACACAAGGACAAAGACAGGAAATAGTATTGGGGGGTCAGAGACACAAGGACAAAGACAGGAAATAGTTTTTGGGGTCTGAGACACAAGGACAAAGACAATAAATATAAAGATTGGAAATTAGTTTTGGGGGTCAGAGACACAAGGACAAAGACAGGAAATAGTGTTGGGGGTCAGACTCTCAAAGACACAAGGACAAAGACAGGAAATAGTGGGGGGGTGGGGAGATAAGATAATGTTGCTTATAGCCCAGCCGACTGCAAGGGGCCACCTCAGGGCTGGTGGGGGGGGGGGGGGGGGGTGTCAGAGACACAAGGACAAAGACAGGAATGAGGAAATAGTTTTTGGGGTCTGAGACACAAGGGCAAAGACAGGAAATATAAAGATTGGAAATAGTTTTGGGGTCAGAGACACAAGGACAAAGACAGGAAATAGTTTTTGGGATCAGAGACACAAGGACAAAGACAGGAAATATAAAGACTGGAAATAGTTTTGGGGGTCAGAGACACAAGGACAAAGACAGGAAATATAAAGACAGGAAACAGTTTTGGGGGTCAGACTCTCAAAGACACTAGGACAAAGACAGGAAATAGTTTTGGGGTAAGAGACACAAGGACAAAGACAGGAAATATAAAGACAGGAAATAGTTTTGGGGGTCAGAGACACAAGGACAAAGACAGGAAATATTGTGGGGGATCAGACTCTCAGAGACACAAGGACAAAGACAGAAAATGGTTTTGGGGGTCAGAGACACAAGGACAAAGGCAGAAAATAGTTCTGGGGGTCAGACTCTCAGAGACACGAGGATAAAGACAGGAAATAGTGGTGGGGGTCAGAGACAGATGGACACACAGACATGGGGAATTATCTGTTGTGTCTCACACACAAGGATGAGAGCATAGTTTTTTGGTGGATCAGAGACACAAGGACCCATAGACTTTGAGAATAGTCTGTTGTGTCTGACACACACGGATATAGACAAAACAGTTTTTCGGGGGTCAGAGACACAAAGAATTCATAGACATACGGAATGGTCGGTTGTGTCTCACACAAAAGGATAAAGACTGGGAATAGCTTTTGGGGGGGTCAGCCACATCAAGAACACACAGACATGGGGAATGGTCTGTGGTGTCTCAAACATGGATACATTTCATAAAGACAGGAAATTGTGTTGGAGGGGTCAGACACACAAGAAAACACACACACAACAAAAACAAAGGCATGGGGAATAGTTGGTTACAAAGACACATAGACATAGATAGGGTCTAGTTTCATTTAGTCATTAACACAAGGACATATAAACACAGAGAATAGCTTTGCTGGGTCAGAGACATACAGATATATATATATATATATATATATATATATATATATATATATGTGAAACAAATTAGTATAGCAGGAAACAAGTGCAGGCTAAGAATTCCTCTGTCATTCCATTATGACTTGACAAAGATTTTTAAAACAAACAAAACAAAACAAAACAAACTCAATTTGACACTTTCTCTCTCTCTTTTTCTTCCTCTGTCTCTCTCTCTCCCACAAATACACATGTACACATGTGCATGCGTGCGCATGCAAACACACACACACCCACACACATGGAGGAAAGTGTGAAGACACACCTACCTGCCCTTGAAAATCAGTCCACTGCTTGCGGTCAAGCAGTGCAGCGCCTCATCACTAGTAGCAAACTCCACAAAACCAATCCTGTCCACAGATTACACACTGTCATTTCATCAAAAATAACATAAAATTTACATTTCAATACCTTTTTTTTTTTTTTTTACATATTACACACTGTCATTTCATCAAAAGTAACATTTCAATACCAATTTTCTTTTTTTAAGTTAATGATGACTGATATTGTGTGTGTGCGTGTGTGTGTGTGTGTGTATTCACAGTATGTGTGTGTGTGTGTGTGTGTGTGTGTGTGTGTGTATGTGTGTGTGTGTATGTGTGTGTGTGTGTGTGTGTGGGTGCGTGCGTGCGTGCGTGTGTGCGTGCGACAAAGTAGTACTGGGGTGAAACAAGAACAGGCTGACAATTCCTCCAGTATCACAACATTGACTTGGCAAAGATTGATTAAATAAAAGAGAATAAAAAAAAAAAAAAAAGGAGGACTTGTGAGAGGAAGAAATGGAAGTGAACAATTTGGGCGTCAGATTAACTCATATAAAAACTTTCACCAGCAGCCTGTGGGGACCATCACAGTGCATCTTGAAAACTGCATCATTCTCACCACCTGCTCACAGACTTTCACTCTGCTGAGCTGGACTCTTCAGTGGGGGGTCGGAACAGCTCAGTGGTAGAGCGCCGGACTCATTGTGGGTTCGAATCTCCGCCTGGCCATTTCGGTACAGGGGGATTTTTCCCTCAGAGTTAACATTGGTTCTGACTCCATTTCCCGCAAACAGTCCTTCGAATGAGACTATAAACTGAGGTTCCGCGTCTGAACGCACGCATAACATCTTGCACAACACGTAAAATCCCATCACCAACTTTCGGAAGAGAAGGCCAGTTTGGCCGTTGGTATGGATGACATGTTACACGTAGCATGCACCTTCCCCGAAGATGGAGTATGGCTGCCTTAATGGCGGGATGAAAAAAACGGTCATACACACAAAACTCCACTCCCTTTGTTGGGTAGATGGGATTAATCCTTGCCTTTCTCTACTGGGAGTGTCCACAAGAGTATCAGCCTGCGTACACACACAAAAAAATTTTTTTTAAAAGACTCATCAGTGAGACACAGCTGACTGTGCTCGTCCTCCCTTGGCATCCGATGGAGACATACAACAGTCCATCATTCTGTGGTACTCCCACCACCAAGGGCTCAAAGACAGAATCAAATGGCACCCCACGGCAGACAGTGATGGGTAGAAAAATAAAACAAGGAGAAAGTATTGTGAGAAAATAAGCTGCTGAAAAACTGAAATAATGCTGATAAGAGTGATCACTACAGGGCTGAAACCTTTGAGCTCACCGAGTGTGATGTCAGGTGAAACTCTGTGCTCTGGTATGCGAGGAATGTGGTCTGCTATGGTAAAGATGCAAAGCATATATACAGGTATCAGATGTGTGCTGTGGTCCGATATGGTGTCAGGTGTGGTGTGGTCTTGTATGGTGTCACTGTCAGGTGGTGTGGTGTCAGGTGGTGTGGTGTCAGGTGGTGTGGAGTAGTCTTGTATGGTGTCACCGTCAGGTGGTGTGGTGTCAGGTGGTGTGGTGTCGGGTAGTGTGGTGTGGTCTTGTATGGTGTCACTGTCTGGTGATGTGGTGTCAGGTGGTGTTGTCAGGTGGTGTGGTGTGGTCTTGTATTGTGTCACCGTCAGCCTGTGGTGTGGTCTTGTATTGTGTCACCGTCAGGTGGTGTGGTGTCGGGTGGTGTGGTGTGGTCTTGTATGATGTCACTGTCAGGTGGTATGGTGTCAAGTGGTGTGGTGTCAGGTGGTGTGGTGTAGTCTTGTATGGTGTCACTGTCAGGTGGTGTGGTGTCAGGTGTGCTGTCTTGTATGATATCAGGTGGTGTCGGGTGGTGTGGTGGTCTTGTATGGTGTCAGGTGGAGTGGTGTCGGGTGGAGTGGTGTCGGGTGGTGTGGTGGTCTTGTATTGTGTCAGGTGATGTGGTGTCAGATGTCTGGTCTTGTATGGTGTCAGGTGGTGTGCAGTGGTGTCAGGTGGTGTGGTGGTCTTCTATGGTGTCAGGTGGTGTGCAGGTGTCAGGTGGTCTTGTATGGTGTCAGTTGGTGTGCAGTGGTGTCAGGTGGTGTGGTGGTCTTGTGTGGTGTCAGGTGGTGTGGTGTCAGGTGGTGTGATGGTCTTGTATGGTGCCAGGTGGTGTGGTGGTCTTGTATGGTGTCAGGTGGTGTGCAGTGGTGTCAGGTGGTGTGGTGGTCTTGTGTGATGTCAGGTGTTGTGTCAGGTGGTGTGATGGTCTTGTATGGTGTCAGCTGTGTGGTGGTCTTGTATGGCGTCAGGTGGTGTGGTGTCAGCTGTGTGGTGGACTTGTATGGTGTCAGGTGTGTAGTGGTCTTGTATGGTGGCAGGTGGTGCGGTGGTCTTGTATGGTGTCAGGTGGTGAGGTGTCAGCTGTGCGGTGGTCTTGTATGGTGTCAGGTGGTGTGCAGTGGTGTCAGGTGTGTGCAGTGGTGTCAGGTGGTGTGGTGGTCTTGTATGGTGTCAGGTGGTGTGGTGTCAGCTGTGTGGTAGTCTTGTATGGTGTCAGGTGGTGTGCAGTGGTGTCAGGTGGAGTGAACAGTGTCAGGTGGTGTGCGGCGGTGTGGTATGTCCAAAAGCTATCACAAAGCATAACAACGTAATGCCCCACTTGAAACCTGGATTGTCGGAGCGAGATTTAAGAAATGAAGTTACATGGACCAACAGGTCTATTTCCAGTATTCCTCTTGCAGGAGCTTACCCCTGACCTCCACCTCCACCCCCACAATGACAAAGTTCACACATCACGGGATGGGTTCAGTCCCAGTCCAAACACCTGATAGGAATGCAAAAGAACATTGCATGAAAACTGAAATGAAACAGCTGAACACGCAGGAAGTATTGCACACTCATTCTATTCAACCGTATAAGAAACCAGATCACTATGTCTATTCAAAAGGACAGCAAATGATGGGATTGAATAATGTTTTGTACTGATTAAAGCAGACGATAAAAAAAAAAAAAAAATTAAAAAGAACACAGCAGTTCTTGTGAAAGGTGTACATACCCTCTTGATCTGCGTCTGATGTGGTCAATGACAATCTGTGCGTATACCACTTTCCCAAACTGGCTGAAGAAGTCCTTCAGCTCTCTCCAGTTTTGCTGGGAACATTTGAATTCAGTTTTCAAAATCATGCAAGTCACACACACACACACACACACACACACACACACACACACACAAGCAGTAAGCCCACACTTTCAAACACACATGCACACAATCTTACACATACTTTTTAGTTATACACACACACACACACACACACACACACACACACACACACACACACTCCTTCTGATGGGGAATGATGTCACTACAAGTTTTTCATTTTTGTGTATGTCACTAAGTGGATGAGATGTGTTTATTGACCAGTGCTTTGTTGTTTTGTATCAACTATCATATGTACATGAGATGTGTTTGCGGACCAGTGTGTTGCTGATTCATTTTCTATCACAGGCAATGGAATGCTTGCATGGTGTGTAAAATGAATGTCATGTACTCATACTTGGGGAAGTGCACACACATACGCAGACATGCACGCACACACACACACACACACACACACATGCACACACGCACACACGGACACACACACACACACACACACACGCACACACACACACACACACGCACACACACACACACACACACACACACACACACACACACACACACACACACGCATGCACACACACACACACGCACACACACACACATTCTCACCTACAGGTCTACTATCACTTCACCGAAGACAAACGAACACAATCTCCGACACAGCCAGTTCCTCAGTGAACCCACCTTGTAGCCAATGTTTCCCACAAACAGTTTGCAAAAGTTTCTCGGTTCATATTCCTCCTTTACGTCACAAAAGTCCTGTGAACTCTGCGGCTGCCTGCAGGCACTGGCACCGCCACCTGCCTCGCTTCCCACAGCGTTACACCCAGCCTTGGGAGCACAATCACTTTCCGCTTGGCATGCAGTGGTAACCATGGTCACATGACCAAATGACACGTCACTTCCGGTCGCCGGTTTTCCATCAGTCACAGCTTCATGCCAGTCCTGCCTTCCCTCCCTCTCTCTGGCAGCGTTGTGTCCGACTTCGCTGTCTCCTTGCCCATCGCTGATGCAAGTCTCTTGGAGTTCTGACACATGTCCTAAAGCCACATCACCACATTCCACACAGCCGGCTGGGATATCACCACTACATCCTCCTCGTGATGCATCTGTCACTTCCACATTGATGTGGGCTGTGTCACTGCCACAGGCCACATGGCCAACAGGACAGTCAATGACTGGTGGTGACACATCTGCTGGTGTCTCGGTGTCACCAACCTCACTGCTGCCACTTTCCACGGCACGACCTGCAGCAGCGGCGACGTCTGAGATGCCTTCCTCCTCCGTGGTGATGCGGGACCTCTTGCTGGCGGTGACTGGCTCCATGGCGCCGGCTGTCATGTTCTGGTCCCCCCCTGACCTGTCCACGGTGACCCCCACACAGGGCCCATCCTTCACAGACAGGTTCCCAACGTCCTCGGACAGATCACGCACACCCTCTTCGTCTGCCATTTTCCTTCTGGTAATGCCTGAAATTTGGGAAAGCCATTTCACGGTGTCAGTTCAAATGTCTCGTTACTTGCACATATGAAATACACAATCTTCTTTTTCTGGCTTTCTTAACTAGAACTGTGAAGTCAGGGAGATTTCTGCATATAGTGAGCATATATGTAATTCCACCGTAATGTAGCCACATTCCAGATTCAAGGCTGATAACACACAACCTCAGTGAGCATGTAGTAAATGTGTGTGTGTGTGTGTGTGTGTGTGTGTGTGTGTGTGTGGTGTGTGTGTGTGTGTGTGTGTGTGCCAGTGAGTGAGTGAGTGAGTGTGTGTGTGTGTTTGTGTATGTGTGTGTGAGCACACGTGTGTGTGTGTGTGTGGTGTAAGATAGGATAAGATAATGTTGCTTATAGCCCAGCCGACCGCAAGGGGCCACATCAGGGCTGTCACCAAGTTAAAATCAACTCACAAGTCATTCAAAAAAAAAAAAAAAAAAAAAAAACAACACCTTTCACGCATCTCTTTAAATGACATCTTCTAGAAACGCACCAGAAACTTTGTTAAAAATCTTTCATCTGTAAAATCTTAAATCAGATGAAAAATGTTAATCTCTCAAAAACTCAAAGATCACATCAGGCGGGACATCCCTGAACAGGATTTTCATGGACTCCGCTGTAAAATGTTTGTGTCTCACATCGTGCAAGTCCCAACACTCTAAAAGAATATGTTTCATTGTGAGTGGCACATGACATGGAATGCACCACGGAGCTTCTTCATTCTTTAAAAGGTACGAATGGGTAAAATACGAATGGCCGGTGTGCAGCCGGCACAGAACTGTTTCTTCTTTACGACCACCAGATGTAGATGGGAGGAACTCCTTAAGGTTTGGACGGATCTGAAAGAGTTTGTTATCCGTCTGTGTATTCCAATCCTCCTGCCAGAGGTCTCTCACATAATCGTTAATTTTGGGTTTCAGATCTGAGCAAGGGATATAAATGTTGGACAATTTCTCTCTTGTGGCATTCTTGGCTAAACGATCAACCATTTCGTTCCCTCCGATGCCAACATGACCAGGAACCCAAGCCAGAATAATGTTGTAACCATCCGCTTTCAACTTGCTAAAAAGTTCAAAGAAATGTAAAAGTTCTGGATGCTGAAGGTTGCGGCCAGCTATGGCCTCCAAAGCTGACAGCGAATCCGACAGAACTAGAAAGTCCCTCTTCTTAGATTGTGAAATTATCTTCAATGCCAGAACCAGAGCAGTAAGTTCAGCAGAACAGACAGAAGCATCTGGAGGTATATGTTTTAACAGTATCTGAGAAGGAGCACCAGGGCAATAGGCTGCACAGGCCACTCCATCCTCAGACTTGGAACCGTCAGTGAAAATTTTCTGATAAGATGGGAATTTTGAACAGAGGTCAGCATACAAGGCCTTGTATGCCAGAGAGCTGGTAGACTCTTTACAAAAAGCTGCAAGATCAAAACAAATCTCTGGTGTGAAAAAGGTCCACGGAGGCTGATCTGGAAATTTGGAAAAATCCGACACAACTCCTAGGTCTAGACCTGCATTCCGCACGTGAGGCTGCATATGAACACCAAACGGCGGAATACAGTTAGGGTTGGTTTCGAATTTGCTTTGAAACTGGGGGTCAAAGACACAGTCATAGGCAGGATTCTGCGGTTCTGAGAACAGTCTGATATAGTAATTTAGAGATATTTTCAGCCTGCGGTTGGACAGTGAGGGTTCACCTGCCTCTGCGTACAGGCTGTACACAGGGGTGGTGCGGAATGCTCCAAGACAGAGACGAAGCCCTTGATGGTGGATAGGGTCCAAGAGTTTTAGGTAAGACAGTCTTGCAGAGCCGTACACAGCACAACCATAGTCCAGTTTGGAACGGACCAAGGCTCTGTACAGGTACAGCAAAGTTTTCTTATCAGCGCCCCAGTCAGTGTGTGCTACGACCCGCAGAATATTCAGAGCTTTCTGGCAAGAAGTTTTGAGGTTTTTGATGTGGCTGAGAAAGTTAAGTTTTTGGTCAAAAATAACTCCCAGGAATTTGGCTTCTTTTACAGCTGGAATGATGGACTTGTCCAGACAAATTTCAGGATCAGCAAAAAATTGACGAAAATTGTGAAAATGGATTGACTGAGTTTAGGTACGTGAGAAAGTAAACCCGTTTTCCTCAGCCCACTGTTGGATCTTGTTGACACAAAGTTGGAGTCGACGCTGTACGCTGGCGTAAGAAGCTCCAACTGCGTACAGCGCAAAATCGTCAACAAACAGCGAGGACTCAGAACCCTGGCTTACAGATTTCACAATGTCGTTGATTTTAATGCTGAAAAGGGCAGGAGAAAGGATGCTCCCTTGAGGGACTCCCAACTCCTGCCCATGGATGTCAGAGAGTGTGGTGCCAACACGCACCTGGAAGTGTCGATCAGCCAAAAAGTTCTGTATAAATAGAGGCAGGTGACCATGAAAACCAAGTCTGTGCAGGTCCCTAAGAATTCCTGATTTCCATGTGGTGTCATACGCTTTTTTGAGGTCGAAAAAGATAGCGACCACATGCTGTTTATTGACAAAGGCGTTGCGGATGGTGGTTTCCAGACGGATTAGATGGTCAACTGTCAAGTGGTACTTCCGGAACCCGCACTGTTCACTGGCCAAAAGGCCATCGGTTTCCAGCTTCCACATCAGACGGGAGTTGACCATCTTTTCCATCAACTTACAGAGGCAGCTAGTCAGAGCTATTGGACGATAGTTGGAAGGGTTGGTAAGGTCCTTTCCAGGCTTTGGAATTGGAATGATCAGGGCTTTCCGCCAGGAGGGCGAAAAGTACCCTGTGGTCCAGATATGGTTGTATACTTTAAGAACAGTCTGGAGACAGCTTTCTGGAAAATGTTTCAAAACCTGATAATGAATATC
The DNA here is from genome assembly GCA_033310375.1 of Conus canariensis. Classification (NCBI taxonomy): domain Eukaryota; kingdom Metazoa; phylum Mollusca; class Gastropoda; order Neogastropoda; family Conidae; genus Conus; species Conus canariensis. The sequence goes on along the minus strand of CM065736.1, from coordinate 24,740,942 downwards.
ATCCAGACCAGGGGCAGAATCAGTGCAGGTTTGTAAAGCTGTTTTCAGTTCGTTGATTGAAAAAGGGAGATTGTAGGCTTCAGAGTTGTCTGATGTGAAATTGTATAAAGATTTCTCTCTGAGTTGTTTGTTTCTTAAAAAAGGCTGCAGATTTATTTGAAGATGAGGAGTTTTGTTGGATGGTGGAGGCCAACAGACTGGCAACAGCTTGTTTGTCAGTGATCAGAGCATCGGCAAGTTTCAAGTGATGAATGGAGGGGTTGGTGTTTTTCCCTTTGATTTTTCTGATGATGTTCCAGACTTTTTTCTTTGAAGTTTTAGATGTCAGCCCGGAGCAAAAGTTTCTCCAAGACTGACATTTACTGATTTTGAAAGTGTGTCTCGATTTGGCATGGAGTTTCTGATGGGCTCGAGCGTTGGGACCTGAAGGTCGTTGGTATACCCGACGCTGAGCCCGTTTGCGTACTTTTGAGATGTGTTGGCAGTCTGAATTAAACCAGGGTGTTTTTGGCATTTGGAGTTTGTCGGAAGACATTGGAATACAGGTGTTAGCACAGTTTATCACAGTATTGGTCAGAGATTCTGCTGGGTTTGGACTCTGAAGAAAATCAGTGTCCTGGAATTCTTTTGAAATATTGGTTACAAAAAGATTCCAGTTTGCCTTCTTATAATTAAGATGTTGTGAGACAGAGACGTTTTCAGTTAATAAGGGTTTTAAAAGAACAGGGAAATGGTCACTTCCGTGCAGATCGTCATGGACAGACCACTCATAGTCCAGGACCAGCGAGGGGTCACAAACCGACAAATCTAAACACGAAAGTGAACCTGTGGAAGAGTGGAGGTAAGTTGGAGCTCCATCGTTCAGGCAACACAAATCAAAGTCTGAAAGGACATCCTCAAGAAGCAGACCTCTGGATGACGAACTGACACTACCCCAAAGAGGATTGTGACCATTAAAGTCACCCAACAGCAAAAAAGGTCGAGGAAGTTCTCCGATCAGACTGACAAGGTCCTGACGACAAACCAGGACAGAATGTGGCAGATAGAGTGAGCAGATTGTAACAGTCTTGTGGAGAGTGACTCTCGCAGCTACAGCCTGAAGGGAGGTAGTCAGAGCGACAGGATTAAACAGCGAAGTTTTATGTAAAAGAAGGGCAACACCGCCCGACAGTCCCAATGTGGATGGTTGTGCAGGTTTTGAAAGAATATTAAAGGCAGAAAGAGTGAAGGTCTTCTGGCTTTGAATTTTAGTTTCCTGAAGAGCCACGACGGAAGGTTTCATAGTTTGACACAGAAGCTGCAGCTCCTCAAAATTTGAATTTAGGCCACGGATATTCCAATGGATTAGTTTACTATCCATGGTGCAGAGGACGAATAGGAGAGAAATCAGGTCATCTCCTTGTCAACGTCTGCATCCAATGGAGTGAATTTATTGCTTAGTTTCACTGGACTATGTTGGTCTTCAGACCTGCTGGCAGACTTGCCCACAGGTGAAGAAGGTCTGGATTTTGGAGATGGTGGAGGTTTCTTCCTCATCTCCACCATCTCCACACTTAGTTGAACTCCCTTGCCAGCACGAGCACTGCTCAAGGAAGTTTGAGGTGGGAGGACTGGCTTTTTGGTCTGCCCAGCAGCAGATGGAGTAGACTGCTGGGTAGTCTGGGGGGTGGCGGATTTTTTGCCTCCACCAGGGGCACCTACTTTGGGTTGGGAGGTGGTGGACTTGCTTCCACCAGAGGTTAACATCCTTCCTTGCAATGTCTTGGTGAAAGTAAAATCGTCAGTCTGGCAGCAGACTGAACGGGTGGAAACTTTCTTTATAGCGGAAGCATAAGAAGACACTGTTGACGTCTGACTGCCAACAACCTGTTTGCGTGCCTCAAAAAACGAAATTTTCTTTTCAGTCTTCACTCTTTGGATGGTGGACTCCTGAATCCAAACAGGGCAGTTGCGTGAAGGGCAATTTTTGTCGAGTGATATCACTTACAGTAAAAGATGTTAAAGCTAGTCAACCATCACGATTCTCAGGCACTTGAACAGCTCACAAAACACCCAGCTTTGTTTGCGCCTCACCAAGGATCTCTGACAGCCAGCAGACACACAGCATACAGCAGACACACAGCAGACAACAGACGCACAGCAGACACACAGTAATACAGCATACACGCAGTATACAGCAGACACACAGTATACTGCAGACGCACAGCATACAGTAGACATACAGCATACACACGGCATACAACAGACACACAGCAGACATGCAGCATACACACAGCAGACACACCACACAGCAGACACACAGCATACAACAGACACACAACAGACACATGGCATACAGCAGACACACAGCAGAGACAACATACAGCAGACACATGGCATACACACAGCATGCACACAACAGGCACATGGCAGACACACAGCAGAGACACAGCATACAGCAGACACACAGCATACACACAACAGGCACACGGCAGACACGTAGCAGACACATGGCATACAGCAGTACAGCAGATACACAGCATACACACAGCAGACATACAGCAGACACAGAGCCACCACCCCCACCACCACCCCCCCCCCCCCCCCCCCCAGCTCCCTATCCCAGACCATTCCACATTCATCATCACATCGACCAAAGCACAGGTCACCTTTTGAGAGTATCTCCCAGAGCAAGAGAACACTCAGCATGTCTGTCCCCCCCTGGTGCCCGAGATGCTCCGCCCCCTGTGCTCTTTCGTCACTGGGCTGCTGGGCAACAGATGCCACACACACACACAGCAACACGTCGTGAGCAATAGGGGCTTCATCACATGCGTACATAAGAATGTCAGGAAACCATCAACCTGTACAAGTGCTTCAGCAGCAGTACTAAGTCTCCTCTGGTGGGTGATCTCATGACGACCTGTGGGACTGTTCCCTGCTGACTGTAGGAGCTGAGGAAGGCTGTTGCATGATGATGATGGTTGTGGTCTTGTCAGGAGGGGTAAGGTAAGATAAATAATATTGCTTATAGCCCAGCCAACCGCAAAGGGCCATATCAGGGCTGTCACCACATTAAAATCAACCCACAAATCATCCACACACAAAAAAAAAAAAAAAAAAAAAACTTTCACACATCTCTTTAAAATACATCTTCCAAAAACGCTCCAGAAACTTCATTAAAAATCTTTCTTCCGTAAAATCTTAAATCAGATGAAAAATGTTAATCTCTTTCAGAAACTCAAAGATCACGTCAGGTGGGACATCTCTGAACAGGGTTTTCATGGACTCGGCTGTAAAGTGTTTATGTCTCACATCGTGCAAGTCCCAACAATCTAAAAGAATATAGATGTTTCACTGTGAGCGGAACATGACATGAGATACACCACGGAGCTTCTTCACCTTTTAAAAGATAAGAATGGGTATAAAACAAGTGGCCTGTGTGCAAGCGGCACAGGACTGTTTCCTCTTCATGACCACCTCTGGAACATGGTAAAAACTCGGTTGAGGTTTGGACGGATTTTATACAGTTTATTATCCTTCTGCAAGGTCCATTCCTCTTGCCAGAGGTCTTTGACACAGGCCTGTGTTTTGGGTTTCAGATCAGTGTGAGGAACAGTAAACCTGATCAACTTTTGCCTTGTGGCATTCTTGGCAAGCTGGTCAACCCTCTTTGTCAGGAGGGGGGGGGAGGATCCAGAATGCACAGATACTAACAGAGTAAAAGAATCATGTGCAGGGAAAGAATGAAAGGATGTCGTTTGATACAAAACATTATCCCAGCGCATGGCCATCTCACGAGTTGTGCATTTCATGGAGTATGTGTGTGTCATGTCAAAATTATCTTCACTGAGGGTTAAACTTAAAGAATAAGCTTTACAGCTTTCCTGCATCCTGCCCTCACAAAAAAAAAAGAATAAATATCAACAGCAATAATGAAGAAAAGAGAAACGCAAAGCAATGCATACGTAGAAATCAGAAAATATACATTAAAAAAATGTGTGTGTGTGTGCGTGTGTGTGTGTGTGTGTGTGTGTGTGTGTGTGTGTGTGTGTGTGTGTGTGTGTGTGTGTGTGTGTTCTTCAATTTAACGTCTATACACATAAGTGATGTTAGACAACCAAAAATAAATAAATAAACAAGGTAGAAAAAGGAGGAAGGGAGGGGAGGGGGTGGATAGACAGGCAACTGAAGGAGATAAAGAGATAGAGAAACAGTGAGATAGAAAAAAATGAAGTATAAATGGAAAAGGGAAAAAGAGAAAAAGGAGGATTAGAATGGGAATCGGAAGAAAAAATGTTAACATGAATAAAAATTGCAACCTATAACATAACTAGAATAACATTTTTAAAAATCAGATGAACACTAAATATAACAGGATAATAACATTTAAACGTGAAAATAGAATTATTATTTAAAAATCTAAAAAATGGTACTCTGAACAAGTCCTAAAACAATGTCACAAATCAAAAGGGGTTTTACTAAAACCTCCTTCAGGGACTTTTCCGAAAAAACAGGCAGATAGTTGTGTGTGTGTGTGTGTGTGTGTGTATGTGTATGTGCGTGTGTGTGAAGCACAAACACACACACATCCTATGATCTATGCGAAAGACAGAGAGGAACACCTCTCAAGTTAATGTTGCTTTCTGGGTCAGCCTATATCAGCTGGTGGTTTCACCAGATGCCTCAGCAAATCGCATGCTCTCTTTCACTCCAACCCTCCGCCTGTGCAGTCCTAGTGCACAAAATGAAAGAATAGTACATAGCTTGCTGAGAAGTCTGGCAAACATCTTGGCAAAAGAAAGAATGAGAGAGTGTGGGTATTTTGTTATTCTTCAGTTCAGGCTGTTCTTTTTTCTTTCATAGACGTCTGCCTTCAACCAGTTGGAAGATTCTGTTCCATTCCATGTATGTACACCTCTGGAGTACTCACAATACACCTGGCTCCAAAATCCATTCTGATGATTATCCTTTGACTGAAATGATTTGTGAAAAAGAGGAAAAGGCCATGTGAGACATTACAGACCTCCACCACACAGAACTTCAGATGTACCCTATACTTTGAATCAGTTCACGCGTAAAAATTGTCATTTTACCACTAGGAAGAGTCAAACCTGCTATAAAATGAAGGAGTTACCCCTAATCCTCTTTGTTCTTTTTTAGTACACCAAACAATTAAACGTTCATATCACTAGGAAAATTTTCACATGACATCAAAATATATTACTTTGCTGATATAGTTATCTTTTTGCAACAGTAACTTTACAGCATTCAGGTGCAGTAGTCTTCGGGCTCAGCAAAAATTCAGAAATGATCTTAACACTAATTTCACTCTGTTCAGCTTCAGCAGAAGTTGAAATCTCATTGTTCTAAGTTGTTTTAGTTTTATCTTCAGCCGCGCCACTCTTCCACTATTCTTTCTTTCCCTGACCTATGATCAAGACTTGTCGGGTAAGCCACCCCTCATAAGTCTGGCTGTGTATGGTGTTGGAAACTGCTTCCATCAGTTGGTGAGTGATGTTCTCACAGGCTGGTGAGTGATGTTCTCACCAGTGGTGTATGGCCCCACTCCTCTCTTGTGTTGAGTCTCAACTCAGGTGGTGTGTTGTTAATTAATCTTGACAGCTTCAGTGATTTGTCTTCCCAAAGCAGTTTCTTGGTAACTTGTTATCACCATGCTGTACTGGTGGGGGGGTCACTGTTGCTGTGTGTCTGTGCTGTGTGTCGCCACAACACTGAATCATGGTCTCTCTTTGCCAGGGCTATCATGTGTTGTTGGCCTCGATAGTGTCCAGTGCGTGCTGTCTCTCCAACATACACACAGCTGCACTCACTACATCTTATCTCATATGTCACACCTTCTCTTCTGCAATTCCCCCTTCCTCCTCCACACACCATGCAATTCTCTTCTGTGCTGCATCTAGGTCGTTTGTATGGATCTGATTTTTGTAAGATGCTCTTGACCGTCTTCCCTGATCTTTCCACAACTTTTATCAATAATATTTAGCAAAAAAGTCTGAAACAAACTTATCAAAAATATTCAGCAAGAAAGTTGAAATAAACTTATGAAAAAAAATGTGAACAGACTTTGAATTCATCTCTTTTTTTCCTGCCAAAAGTATCGTTGAACAGTGTAGGTTTTCATCTTACTGAACAACCACAGGTCCGACATTAGATCCAGATCAGCATCACAGATCTGCATTAAAATCTTTTTAGTTTGTCCCGAGACCTCACATCATAATCTGACAACGTTTGGAGAAAATAGGTTCTGTGGTTAATTCTTCTGACAGACCAGCTGGTAACCAAACCAACTGACACAGGTGAACGACAACACCTTTTTGACACAGGTCATCATGTCTTAACTGAAACCAAGGGAAAAAAACAGATCGAAAGTAATGAGCTCCCCCCCCCCCCCCCCCCCCACCCCTTTTTTTTTTTACATTAACTCCTTTGTGCTAGTTCCTTCATTAATGAAAACATTATTCTTCTGCATGAGGCATATTTGTTTAAAGAGTAATTTCTCACTTTACCCCTTGCCATTGGTGGAAAAAAAGGAAGAACTCGACCTTCCAAGACACAACACGACACCACTACAGGTTCAGCTTGTTACTAAAGAGAACGCCGTACCGAAAAATGAAGACCTCCACCAACAGAAATTCAGAAGTGAACAGAAAAGAGGACAGTCAAGACACACCAATGACGATGCGCACTCAGACAGAGAGAGAGAGAGAGAGAGAGAGAGAGAGAGACTGAGTCATATTAATGCATGCGTAACATGTCCACTGATAATAGAAATTAACAATACCAAGTAAAGAAAAAAAGATTCCTGTCAACTTCTCTTCCTCTTGGTAGGAAACAGTTGAAAATTCTGATCTTAAAAAAAAAAAAAAAAAAACCTTCTCTCTTTAACAGGCTATGGGAGAAAAAGAAATGTTAATCTTACCATCGCTAGAAAGTTTCAATATTCCACAACATTCCTTTGTAGACACCTGTTTATTCTTCTATAACTTCACAGTATTCTTGTTCAGTGGCAAATTTAAATTTTGTTTTGGTTTTCATCAATCTCTGGTCAATGCAATGATCTCGCAAGGGATGTTGCAAACCTATCCAAACACCGACAACCCTGCACCGTCACTCGATGACTAGAGCCAGAACCAGCCGCATGAAAACAAAAGCCTAAGACAACCTATGAAAAAGCTATACTGAAACAGGGCTCTGGGATAGGCTACATTTCATCTGGATCTATCAAACATAATGGGACACCTGAACCTTGTTCATTTTCCACACCATCAAACTCTGGTTTTGCTTCTTTGTTGAATTATTTGAATAGGAAAATATTGCTTTTTGTCAGTCTTTCTCCTTGGCAGAAATAAATCTAAGACTACAAAAGCTCCCCCACGCTGGCTGACCGTAATGCAGTCTTTTCAGAGAACGAAAAGTGTGCGTCCCTGAATCCGTGTCAGAACCAAATGAGAATGACATGGACTTCATGTGACATAACATGTCACGTAACATGAAAAAACTACCTCTACACACAAAGCAATGGATTTGAAATCTGATCTCAGCCAGTGATGGCAAGACTGAATTTCCTGTTAGCCACCAGCTGTTATGGCAAAGTGGTCAGCATCACAAATTGCAGGCTGGGAGGTTTGTGGTTCAATTCTCATCAAAGCCATTTCATTTACGGGATTTTTCAGCCCTGACTGATTCCTACCCAGAGCTGAGATACAGGGAAAGCTGGAACCACACACAGTCAAGTTTCATCCACTTAATGGATGTATCTCTGACAGCACTGCTCAAATTTTCCCACCAACTCTGCATGTACACGTCTTATCTCTTGGGCCTGGCTATTGCCAGGATGTGTTATGAAATTAAGTGAAGAGTATAGCCTGTCATCTAGTCTCTGCTCAGAGTGGTGTTCCATAGCATCATCTTCATCATCCTCATCTTTGTTGATCAGCATAAGAAAAAAAAAAGTTCAAAATTCTGTAGTCCTTCATGCCGGGATTGTCTTGTGACTTCTCCATGCACGCCCTTGCTGAGTTCATGTCCAGGTCATCAGTGTCAGCATGTGCATGGACACATCAACTAATATAATAACCTACATTATTTGTGCATAGGCTTTGATAGAATACTGACCTTTAGAAAACATGTTGAGAATATACTATTGTTACATGCAAGGCAATGACAAACACTGGTTTACAACTTGCACACACACATAATTTTTTTTTAATTCTCTCGCTCTCTCTCTCTCTCTCTCTCCACACACACACACACACACACACACACACACACACACACACACACACACACGCACACACATATGCATGCATGTACATGCACACGCACTTATGCACACACACACACGCACATGCATGCACACGCACGCACAACACACACACACACACACACACGCGCACACACACACACATACACACACACACACAGTGACATACACAGACATGTACACACGCACATACACACGTGAACCGCATACATTGGCACACACACACATGGGCCTGTGCCCACACACCATGCACACAATTATAAAGTGATAAACACATGCTTTCACTCAGGTTTAGCTCAGATAATGAGATATGTTGGTCTAGTGTGGCCCTGAGATTGAAACAGTCCATACTGTGACACTGACCAATGATAATTCTTATGCACAAATATATATGCATCTCTGACATATATATAGAGAGAAATTAAAATTCCCAAATCCCATCTGACACATTGGAATTCAGTCCAGTGCATCAGTAAATTGTACCAAAATTTACAGCAAAGCAATGGTTTTCTCTGTACACGTAACAAATCCAAGCAGTGCATCACATAAAAGCACCTGACATTTTAGAATGTTTTGAATCGATGGACAACTTCTGCTTAACTCTCTTCAGTTCTTTCCCTTGAATTTCAATCACCAGTGATCAACGGTTTTCTTCCCGGAATTATGGTATGTAAAAAAACATTTTTGTTATCTGAAGCAATGTATCACCTAAAAAAAAAAAATTGAAATAGCCACATTCATCACAAAGATATTATCATTTTAGAAATAATGTGCTTAATGTTACAAAAAATTATGTTTAACTTCATGCAAAATGCAAAAATCTCATAAACAGTTGAGAGTTAAGAACTCTTCTCTGCTTAAGAATTAACAAGAGTCATCAAATCAAACAACCCAGTCTATGATTGGTCCACAAGATCATGTGATTCTGCCAAGTGCGAACAATATGGAAAACCGTATGAAATTCAGCTTTTCAGGATCAAAATCGACAGTTTAGCTTTGGCTTGTGGATAATAATACAGCAAATGGAACAAAAATTAAGCAATCTATTTGACACGTGCAGGTCGGATAATTAATATGGCTCCCTTAGGGACGTAGGAATGTGTGGCACACAGTGAAATAGTGCCCAACCCACACAGTTCTATCAAAGGTTCTTCCCTCACCTCTTCTGATGATATTTGCAAGGCGACTGGAATATGGTCAAATAATAAATAAAATGTCTCAGCACTGATGGAAATGGCTCACACTCTGCCACTGTGAAAATTCTGTGATGATAGTTGCAGAAGACATCCCACATATAATATCAAGATTCACTGTGAAAATCTTGATACTTTGATTTGATACTTTGATAGCACTGATGGTCACATAAATTATAAATGTTAGTTAACACTTTATTAACATTGGAACATGGATCTAAATAGGTGGTGTTTAGCATAATCTGGAGTGTTTTATTAATTTTGTTATTAGCACAGCTCTCTTATCCATTTCTGTCTCATTCTCTCTCTGTGTACTGAGCAAGTCAGAACGCGTTCGTGTGTTTGTGCGATTTTCAGTACATTTTCAAGCAGTTATAAAGTATTACCTCCTAATATTTTTGTGACCCCTGCAAAAATTTGGATACATGATTTTTATGCACCGAGTCTTATTTTCAGGAAATAATTATCACCGCTGACTGACTGACCATTAAAATTTTAGAAATTCATGAAAGACTATTCTCGTAATACTAAACGAGAATAAAAAAACAGAGAAATAGAAAGTGACCGAAAATCTGGACTCGTTCTTCTTCTTCTTGTGTTTAGGCAGCCAACATCTACAGTCAGACGACTTTTACTTTTTACTTTTACTGCACAGACGGCCACAATCATCAGATTGATTTTTTACGCCGTTCTGTGGGGGTTGCGATGAAAGAAAAACAAATTACAGAAAGCGACAGACCTAAAAGTGAGGATAAAAACCTAGTCCTGCTCTAAGTGGGTTCTCCGGCGGGCTACTGTTACTTCACTTTTCGCCCTTCCGAGCTAGCCGGTCCCTTCAATCTAAGGCAGCAGGGCCCCAAAAATAAATTAAAACAACAAAAGCTATTGGGGTAGGAGGGGGAATCAGCCGCAACGTTACTGCATCCACTAGTACTGCATGACAAGTCATCTTCCAAATGCCAAAAGCTAACTGACCTTTGCGCTCCAACTATTTTAGTAACTCACTTGAAACAATCGCCTGTTTTGCTCCGGTGTCCAGATGAAATGGTCATCACATGGTCAAGTATCGCAGAGTTATGCACCTTTGTTTTGGGAAATGTATCTTTCCCCAAGAAACGTCACCAAACAACTCTAAATCTGACAAAACGACAAAATCAATTTTCTTTCTTTGCTGATCTTGTTCTTGCTCTGGTAAAAAACATAAGAGACTGTGTTTTTTTCCATCCATAATCTACTATCCAGCTGTACTTTATCGCTGTCTGTCTGTCGTCGTCTGTCTGTCTGTCTGTCTGTCTGTCTGTCTGTCTGTCTGTCTGTCTCTCTCTCTCTCTCTCTCTCTCTCTCTCTCTCTCTCTCTCTCTCTCTCTCTCTCTCTCTCTCTGCCCTTGAAAACTACATTGTCACCTGTTCCTCACCGAACTGACATTAATTTAACATGAACAAGGATACATGAAGATATGCTTGCATACTTGAACATGACTACCTCATGAATCCTGTTCATTACGCCACAGGCTGTGCTGATGATATTATGGTGTCCAATGTTTGTTTGTTTGTTTTTATCTGTTCTTTCCGCAAGGTGTGTGTGTGTGTGTGTGTGTGTGTGTGTGTGTGTGTGTGTGTGTGTGTGTGTGTGTGTGTGTGTGTGTGTGTGTGTGCGCGCGCGCGCGCGCGCGCGCACGTTCATGCACGCGCCGCGCGCGCGTGTGTGTGTGTGTGTGTGTGTGTGTGTGTGTGTGTGTGTGTGTGTGTGTGTGCGCTCATGCGCGCATGCGCATGTGTGTGTGTGTGTGTGTGTGTGTGTGTGTGTGTGTGTATGTGTGTGTGTGTGTGTGTGTGTGTGTGTGTGTGTGTGTGTGTGTGTGTGTGTGTGTCTGACATACAATTTTAGTGTGTGCGTGTTTTCTTTTATGGTAATATGGATCACCACTGTTTTGTTAATCAGTTTTATATTGTGTAATAGCGTTAAGAAATTACTATCCTCAGTCAATGAAGGAACAAGAGCCAGATGAAAAAAAGCATTTCTGTGTTATCTATTACCTTTAGGAATAAAGATTGTCGATAAATCAATCAAACAATCTCTCTCTCTCTCTCTCTCTCTCTCTCTCTCTCTCTCTCTCTCTCTCTCTCTCTCTCTCTCTCTCTCTTTGGCACATGCGCTCACAAACACACACGTGTGTGTGTGTGTGTGTGTGTGTGTGTGTGTGTGTGTGTGTGTGTGTGTGTGTGTGTGTGTGTGTGTGTGTGACTCAGAGAGAGAGAGAAGAGAGAGAGAGAGAGAGAGAGTCATTTTGTTTGTTTCTTCTTACAGCAAATATCACTGGCCTCTGGTTGGTTAATATGCATTCAGAAAATAGCAACATCCTGATAGTGGCCAATGTATCATCATTGTCTGCGTGTTCGTATTACGTACAAAGTGGATATTTAAAGCAGCCTGAAATGTTGTTTAAATCACATTGTGTCACTCTTTTAGCGGGCGCACGCGCACGCACACGTGCGCGCACGCACGCACGCACGCACGCACGCACGCACACACACACACACACACACACACACACACACACACACACACACACACACACACACACACACACACAGAGGTTATTCCATTCTTCCTATGTGGATCCCCCTTTAACTTTCTTATTCTGTCTGTTCCTTTCAAGGTGGCATATGACTGTAGGCGGAAATTGAGATATGTAAGCAAAAATAGAACCACTGTGCCACCAAACAAAGGAACAAACAAATTTCAAAACAGACACAACGCATTTCGACCTGTTGGGTCTCCTTTGGACTGGACAAACAACATTCAAAACAATGGAAACAGATGTCAAACGAACGGACACTTATTGCCTATCAGTTCGATTAGATTTCGGTCAAGTGTTGCAAAAAGTCCCATCCAATTCCAAAGGTCATATGAGACCTCCTCATCAATTGGTCAGAATGTGTTTGACTCAAATCACGTGCACAAGCAGGTCACATGGCCAGCAAAAAAGGCAAACAACTGAAACGAGGAAGATGTTGTAGCAGAAGATTGATGTCTTTTTTTCTTTAGTTTGTTTGATTTACCTCTGATTGGTTCGTCGATCTCAGGTTATTTTAAGTACTGTCAACTAATGACAGTGTGTAAG